>JAWMAG010000025.1:1875000-2522500 GCA_037013455.1 Ceratitis rosa | reverse complement strand
AAGAGTTGGCAAATGGTTGAATCATTTTTTTCTGAGGTTCGAAAACGTGCCTCTTATGAGCGGTTCGCATAAATACAATACTTAGTAACTAGCCTTAAATTCGCATATTGTCCAAAGCTTTAACAAAATTTATCATAACCAGAAATGTATATATTTACAAATACAATACACGTATACATACAAATATATGATAATCGGAAATTTTTAAAAGCTGGCTAATTATTTAATATCCGGTTGTGCCTGTTGCGCCTCTTTATTGAAAGTCCGCTTCAAGTTTTTTGTGTGTTGTTTTTGTTTGGTTTTCTGCCAAACTTCGGAATAAAGTAATGTTTCAGAGCAAAACTATAACTGCTGTCGCTTTGAATTCTAAATTAAACTAAATAAAAGCAATAACATAGGTGGGCAAGAGGAATTCCAAACATGGGCTGGGCAGATGAAAAGCTAATTTTTTTTTTAAATTTTTTATATACATTTTTATTTCATTGTATTTGGTATATTATTGTATATATTATATAATATTACAATTTATTTTATTTTTTTATATTTAATTGAATATATTTGCATTTTGGGTTATTTAATTTTATTTGATTTAATTTCATTAATTTTATTTCATTTTGCTTTATTAAATTTTTTTAAATCTGAATATAAGTATATTTAAGCGGAAGTTGCTCCTGGTCATTGCCAAATATTTAAAATATGAAGAGCTTTGCCGTAATTAACGTATTGATGGATTTCTCCATCCAGGTTCGATTCAATTTTCATTTTTTTCTTCATCAAAATGACAGTGACTTAACACCCACGTGGAAGGAAATCCGATGTGAGCTAATTAATGATAGACGAAAATATAAACAAACATGGAAAAATAAGTTTTTGTCTTTACTAACCATAATGCAAACATACAAACACATATTACGTAGAAGGCAAATAAACTTTATTATTAGTTGCGCATGCGCAGTGAAGTGACTTTGTTGCCGGTGTTAATTGTTTTCGGCTTTGGCTAGCGTGTTCGCATTCGGTTGCTCATTAAATATTTGGGCTACGCATTCGCGAAAAGCGCAATAAACAAATACAAAGAAAATATTTTATTAAAAGTAAAAATCACCAAAAAATATTTTCGTGTGTATTTCCATTTTTTTGTGTCTTTATTTATTTGTTTTGTTTTTACTTAACGGTCATTATGTTTGCTCGTACAAACATTGAAATGTGATGTAAGAAAGTGAAATGTATACCAGCAATAACAAAAACAAGAAAGTGACATAAATTATACTTTTCGATCAGAAAAAAAATTACTTTATGAAAGTTTTAACTAAATTTTTAAAATAATTATTATTTTCAGCTTTGTTAATATGTGAAATTTTTAAATTAATAAAAAAATTCAAAAAAAAAACAGAAATAATAAACCTAAGCGACCCAGGTATGACAACTAATAATTTACTTTCTCCTGCATGGCGAACTCCCATAAACACAAAAAGTATAGAAATAATATTGGCGAAAAAGTAAAGTGTTGGGACGTGATTTTGAATTTGTGATTAAAGCAAATAGTTGTTCAATCAAAGTGTGACACTTTCTTTCGCTGGTTAGGTGTCGTGGCGGTGTGGAGGAGTAATGCAAGAAAATGACAAATTCTTCTGCGCATATAAACGCTATAAAATCTGCCCAAAGATGGAGATACCAACAACAAAGTATCTAGCAGATTATCTATATGTCGTGCATGAGGATGTGCCATTCCGTTATTATCGCAAAGTAAGTTGTTTGCCCACATATGTGTGTGTGTGTTCGTGTGGGCAGTGAGTTAAATGACTTTCTATTATCATCATTATTGAAAATATATGTTGACTCAAAGAGACATTTGTAAAAGTTTTTATTGTCTTCTTTTCTTTGAAGATATTCGTAATGGCTTTAATATTTATTTGTTATCTTCACAAAGTCTGTTCACTCTTACTGGAAATTTGCATAAAACTCTTAGTTAAATTGTTCTGAAATAGAACAAAAATGCTCTTCAAATGTAGAAATTAATCAACAGAAGAGAGCTTAAACCTTCTTTCTGCAAATTTTTTCAATAATTTCCATTTTATTATTTACTTACATTACTTCGACTATATTTCTGTTTATTTGTAATGATCGATACTACATTATGTTAAGCGCTATTGAATTACTCTCATCGGTTAATTTCACTTCACGTCATTGACAGCTCGATAGTCATCGCTGTCTTTCGCTTAGTATGAGGTTTAGTGTTGTTGTAATTGCCAAGCATGGGAAGCAAAATGACAAATAAATAATGGAAAAATGAGGGGGAGGTAAATGTCAGAGATAAAATAGGATATAAAAAAAAATAATGACATAAAAAAAATAAAAAAAAAATAAAAAAATAAAAAAATTAAAAAAAAATAAAAAGAAAATAAAAATAAAAATAAAAAAAAAAAACAAATAAAAAAAAAATAAAAAATAAAATAAAAAAATAAAAAAAAATATAAAAAAAATATAAAAAAAAAAATAAAATAAAAAAAAAATAAAAAAAAAAAATAAAATAAGATAAAATGAAGTAAAACAAAATAAAATGAGATAAGATGAAGTAACATGCATAAGTAAAATGAAGCAGCAGACTTAAGTTATAGTCTAAAAATTCTGTTCTGTGTGTTTTGACACAATATTTATAGCCGTCTCAATTTTTTCGTCTTTGCATTCTACATGTTGTTATTTCTTCTGCACATTATATCCAAATACCAGTATACTAATTAGCGTACCGCTATTATTATTATTGACTTTTCTGGTGCTTTGTTATTTTTATGATCAGTCTTTTTCAATTCTCAGTTGTACATTTTGTAAGCTAGTTCTAACAAACTTTTCTTAAGTGCAATTTTAAGCACTTAAGTAGTCGTGCGCAGTTAATTTTTATGTCTAGGTGTGATTAATATTTTTTTGTTTACCTTTTATTATTTTCAAATACTTGCCACACCACCGCTGTGTCATAGACAAAGAGATACAAATTTACTTACGAACTTGTTTGGATGCTAAGCGGCTGTGAAAGTACAAAATTTTCTTGCATTTGATGCGCTACTTTTGATTATTTTTTAATAGCGAATACATGTCTTCTTCTTTGTGACTTGCTTTCTTTGTGCTTTTCTCACTGCCACTCAATTCAGGTTGTAATTGCGCATTTACACCCAAGTTAATTGGAACTGCAGTTTTTATGTTTTTGTGCATTTTTTAAGCATGTCTTTCTGCTTTTATCTACGTATGCATATTTAACGTACTTTGCCCTTTACTTATTCTCTTCCGACTTTCAACATCGGTGTGGTTTAGTACCGCAAAACTTTCAGTTTCTCCTCAAGTTAATATTTATTTACTCATGTGTCAGTTTACTTTACTGCTTGGATTTGTTACTGTTGTTGTTATTGGTAGTTGTGTTGCTTTAATGGACTTGGTCATGGCTGCTGCGCGTTGTCATTTAATTTAATTTGTGAGTACAGAAGGAAAAATTGGCAACCGTAAATACTTGAGTAAAATTTAAGTGGAGTTAATTTTTAGAAAGTGCGATTAATAGTATTTAAAATCTTATTCTTATTTTTTTAATTCGGTGTTAAAGAATAATTTATTTCATTTTAGTTTTCTCTTATAAGACATTTTATTTTACATTTCTCAATTTATTTATTTCATTTAATTTAATTAAATTTTATTTTAATTTATATCTTAGTATTTATTTAAATATTTTTAGTTGCATTTTATCAAATGTAAGTTATCCCTTATAATGTCAATGTCTTCATTGCCTTTTCTGTTTTTCCAGACAAAATGCTCGATATTTCGTGGACTAGTACTATGCATCTGTTTGAATGTCACCTACGCCAATGTAGTTCGTTTCCCGAGAGAATTGGACAGATACGGCTCGTCGTATTTAATCCCATATATAACACTCTTGTTTCTAGTCGGTTTGCCAATCATTTTATTGGAAATGTCAGTTGGACAATTTTTGGGTCAGAGTGCAGCACATACATGGACTGCCGCTCCCATATTTAAAGGTATGTATAAGTATACGTGAATGGAAGGAAAAAAATGTGATATCTCCAATTGAATTTAAATAAATTTTTAAATGCGTGTGTAATAAATATATGGAATCGTGATTCTACAAATTTTAGATGTTATAAACTGAACAACAAAAGGAATTTAAAATCAATTAATTTAGGTTGGAGGGCATGAAAAATTGATATTTGATGCCGAGGTGAACTTATTTATTAGAAGTTAATGTTAATTGAATATTGATCAAAGGTTTTATTCATCCTACATATATGAATTATGCATATACGTATATTGGTTTATAAATACGTAGAGGTCTATTTTTGAAAAAAAAAAAATACTATATGTATATAATTATATATGTGTACAACATTAATTCCCATGAAGGAAAATTAAAAATATATAAAATAAAATACAAAAGTTATCGAGATATTAAAAAGAAATTTATGAATTTATTACGTTGTTCATGCTAGCAGTGAAAATGTGTCTGTCAGCGATCATTTCCGTTTGTATATAGCGTTAAGTAAATTTCAGCCTAAAAGTAGACAATATTTTAAAACAAATTTTTGGTAAACAGACGTTCCATTGTTTTTGTATTTCTACACGGCATTTCCGGCTATTCTTAAAACACATACACAAAAATTCCATACACATACACATATCTTTACAAAAAGGAGGGATTTTTGATCCCTTTATAATGTGTGTAATACTAATAATTAATAAAAAAGTAAACAAAAAAAAAGAGAACAAAATAATAATAAAAATAAAAAATATATAATATACTTGTAATATAATTTAATCTTATAATATTATTATAATATAATATAATAAAAATTAATCAATTAAATTCAAAATGAAAGGAAAATAAAAATATATGAAATGAAATTAAATAAATAGAAAAGGAAAATGAGAAAAAAATAATGTGAAATAAATCAAAATATAATTATAATAAATAAAATTTTGAAACTTTTCAAAAGCTGTAGTTATAGACTGAAAATGTATGAACGTAAAACTTTGTTCCTTTCCATATATTTAGAGTTATGTATATTTGAATGTGCACTTCGTATCGTCTGTATCCACCATACCAGCAGCACAGTCCCAGTCACAGCAGCCCAAATATCTAACTCGACTCGGCAGCAAAAGTATTCGTTTCGCATTTACAACGAACCAGCACACATACTCGAACACACACTTGTCGCCACAGTTTCCACATTGCATTGACTAGTGCGCATGCAATAGTTACTGGTAGAAAGTGGGCGGCGGTTGCAAGCAGGATACAGCATGCAAGGACCAACAGAGTAGCGACTCAAACCACCCAATTTTCGCTCCAACAACCTGCAGAGTACCAACTTTGCATTCCCGATTTTCATTGCTGCTGCAGCCGATGATTGCAATTCGCAGATGCCTTTTCCTTGCAACCGAGAGTAAATAGGGCTTTCATTTGTACAGCATTCGGGCGGTCTGGTGTTCCGCAGTACATAACGGTTGGACACAACCCGTTTCAAAAATTGTGCCACCAAACTAACTAACTAACATATTAACTAACTAACATACAAACAACTGAGTAACTAAACAAACTGGAATATTGATTACTGAAAAAACTGGCAAATATTGAAATGAATTTAACATATATACATACAGAAATGCAAACTTTCGTCATAACAAAAATGGAAAATGATTTACAGTTCAAAATGACACACAACAAACATATGCAAAAGTGCAAAAATTGAATCTGACTCTTAAGGCAAAATCTCTCATAAACTAACAAACATACATATGAACATGTGAATAATTTGCGAAAACCTAGAAACCAATCAGATTTAATCAGAAGCAAAATGTTAAATATTCTAAAACGAAAGCCAACTATGCAAAAGTGCTAAAATGCAAATATGGAAATTCAACTTCAAAAATACCAGGAAAATCATATAAATGAAAAAACGCTCTAATAAAATTCGCAAAACCGAATCCGTGTGTCCCGTTTGTGTAAAAACGAAAGTCCAGATTCGCTGTCGTGCTGGTTGGCGAAAGTAGCTAGTGGCGATGTAACAGCAACAACTAAGTACAACAACCCAACAACCACACACACACATACTACCTACAGCCAAATCAGTGCAATGAAGTTGGCGAGTGGGTGGTTCAGTTGTGAGAGTGTCTGCTTTGGTGTTGTTGTATGAGGAACAAGCGATACGACGAGAAGGTACAAAAGCGCCAAAGCGACAGCGGTGTGGATCTGCAAAAATTAAAACCAATAGATGTTTGAGAATAAATTCTAGCAAAATGAAATGAAAAAAAAACTACAAAAACACCATCAACTAAAATGGCAAAAAGAAAAAAATGGAAAACTACGTAACAAAAACACACACACACACAAAATCTAAGCTGCACGAAAAATGGAAGGCAAATAAATTAAAAACGAAAATACTTGGTTAACTGCCGGAACACAAACTGGTGATCGCCCTTTTTTGAAAATATATATTTGGTTTTCATTTTGGGCTTTGAATCAGAGTTATAGTTTTCTGATAAATTGTTATAACAGTAATCAGCGTAAAAATTTGTAATTGTCATCAGAGTTGAAGCATTCCCGCATAGATAAACACAGATTTTTTATAATTTTTAATTATTAGAACTAAATTAAAACAATGGAAAGAAAGATTATGGTTAAATGTTCTCTAATACTTCAAAACAAATAACGTTGATCTCATACTAAAATATTTAGTTGTATTGATAATTCTTTGAAGGCGACATATGCATGTTTTTGTACATAGAGTTATGTGGAGAAGTATTTGGAGCCCTTGAAATACACCCTCTCCCTATTTTTATTTATTTCATAATTTTGGAAATGGGAGCCTACAGGTGAAATTTATATCGCTTAAATCGCTTTCGAGTAAACTTTACTTTGATGGGGTTCAGTTCTTGTCCCCATAACTGAACGGGATCTTCTTTTTATGACTAGCCTGTGGCTTTTCATTGCAGTTCTTGAAAGCTCTATCATGATGGAAGCTTGTGCAACGGACTCTGTTAATTTTTATGAATAAGGATATCCCTTAGCCGGAGAGATATATTCTCATTTTCTTTAAACGAAGGGAGTATTCGACGGATTGATAGGGATTCGAGCAATGAGGGCGACTTCAAAATTGTTGCTTTCATTACGTTGCTCTGTAACTCTGTTTCAGTTGATTAATATTATACCTATAACGCATAATAATAACGGTCACACCAATTTTTAAATTTAATTTTTGTGGCGGAACCCCCGCTTAGTTTAAAGAATTAAAAAAGTCAGATCTCTAAAATTGATTTGGATATTTGGAAATACCCCGTGAAATAATTTTTTTTGGCGTCACTAAGTCATAGAAGCTATAGCATAATGTAGTTTGCCCTGAAATCCGTTTAATTGGCATTTTGCCGTTCCTCATTTCCAGTAACTGGCGTGAAAATCCTTAGTCCGATCATCTGGTAGGCATATTGGTGCTTAATTCAGGGCTTATATATGTCGTCACAACGTTGAATATTTTAGACCAGCATTGACCTCGTCCAGTGTAGATAGAGGAATGATCTTAAGTGTTATGTAAAAATTTCAGTTGAACTTAATATTTTTGTATATGAATCAATGGTCTATGGGCAACGAATAAAATATATTTTTAGTGCGACCTACAGTCTTAGTGGTTCTAATAGAATTTTTTGGAATGGTATCCATAATTTGCCTGAGAGATGAGCGAACTGTGTAGAAACCAATGGTCAATACTTTGAATAAAAAAATTTTGAGATTCCTCGGAAAATTAAGTGTTTTCTTTATCGAAAAAACCGGCAAACTTCAACTAACACACCTGGTATATAAGATATAATGGGGATATAGGATTTTTCACTCGTGGTTTCAAAAGTACGGGTAGTATGTTGACATTTGTCAAACTTAACTGTCAAACCAAATATGTTTTGTTTATGAGAATGGATCGCTTAAAAACCACACAACATGTTCAAATTGTTGACCAACCCAAAAATGGTGAAGCAAGCGTAGCCAAGAGGAGAACAAGGTGCACATAATCGTCCAACTACTGAAGCAATTGGTAAAACTTTAAAGAAATTTGAAAAGGTTGGTTGGGTTACTGATATTGTAATTCCTGTGCATAATCGTTTTGCTCGGGATGTAAAGTTCAGTTGACAAAACAACTGAAGCTAAACAAAAAACAAAATTTACATTAGAGGCATATTTCTCAATCGAGGATAAGCAAAATTGTCGCCTTAGGGGCTCCGAGCAACCTCTTATAATTGAATAGAAGAGGGCTTTACACCTCGTCTTGGCGTTGTCGATTGGTCAGCGATATCGTGCGATTTGACACCGTTGGATTTTTTTTTTGCGCTACGCGAATGACTGGTTTTGTGCGTATAAACCTTTAATTCTTGATACCGTCCAATATGTGCCAAAGAGTGGTCATTTGGTCTAGTGTTTCACATATTGTACGAAGGTTCAAACTGTATAATAAAACAGAAATTCCACGCAAAACATTTTCTATGTTTATTTTCTAAACCGCAGAATGAATAACCCTGTATATACATTATATAAAATATTTGGGGTTTTATGAACGCTGAAGCGATTTTGGTCGACCTCTTTTCCCAATTTGTAGTGTGTGTCTTGATGTTTTCCCAACAAATGGAGCGACCTACAATTATTTATTCTAAGACGCCTCCGAACGACCGATGGACTTTTATGGGGAGCTTTCATTTCAGATGTGCACTCGGAGCTGCGGCCGCAATTACAAAAATATTTTTTCTATAATTTTGGATGTTTGGCCAAATCACTCCGCCATTGCTGTTCGAATATAGTATCCGAAGTTCAGTAGGAAGTTTGCCCTTTATAAAGGAGTATTTTGTCGCCGCTTCCAAGTGAAAAATATTATCCAAACAAGCTGCAAAGAAGTACTTCTCATGCATAAATAAATTATTAGATTTCTTAAAGAAAGTTTGATATTACTTAACTATATAATCAAAGTAAAATCACTATACCATTCCAAAAAATTTTCACATTCATTGCTAATCGTTCTCTTCCATTTTTTTCTTCTCCTCTCCACAGGCGCCTGCATCATCAGTCGTTTCGCATCATGGGTATCGACAATTTGGGTATCACTTCAAGCGGTGTTGGCGGTGGCCTACATTGGCATGTTCATCTTCAATACCCTGCCATTTCGGGAGTGTGTGGGCAATGTAAAGATGGCGTTGGTAAGTTATTGTTGTAGATTTATTCGTGTGCCTTTAATATTTCTGTTATTATTTATTTATTATGGTCGGCATGATGCCAAATCGCTACATTTGCTGCCGCTGCCATGTAAAGCGAGCGATCGCACGTTCATTCGTTGATTGCAACCGTGACTAATTAACTGCGAACAAATCATTTCTGGCTGCAGTAGTGATTAATTGACTGATTTCGTATATTTATTGAATTTTTATTACGGTTATAAGCGCCCATTTTTTAGTTTTTATAAAGACTTTTTGATTATATTTATTTTTAATTTGTTTCTCTTCTTTTTTACACATTTCGTTCATTTAGAATGGCTACACGGTGACCGGCAATAGTGGCCAAGAATGCTTGCAGCGCACATTTTTAACGCCGTTTTGGGAGAACCCAATGTATTTTGGCATGTTGGCTGTCGGCTTGATCGGCATTTGGATTGTTGTGATGTTGTGGTTAGTATTGTGCAAATTGAAATTGGTTTTAAAAACATGTTTATTAAGTGATAGGCGAATTACATCGCTGTTTGTCGAAAGTGGTTGGATTTGTGTTGAAGCTGAGTTAATAATAATGCTACTGTAATTATTATTGTATAATCGGTGTGTTGAACTTAAATTACGTATTTTTAATTCATAAACGGTAGTGATTCTAATTTAATAACTCAGTTTCTCTGAAAATTAGTATGAATTCTTTCTCAGTGTGAGAAATCAAATTTTTCTACATCGTTTTTCCACCATGTGTGTTATCCCACTGGATTGGATTGAATTCCTGCATGAAAAGGTTTATAAATGTTTGACACTAAATAATACATTCATACATAAATGTAAATTTCTAAAACTTCCAAATCTATATTTATTTTTTATGGCAAAAGAGAGTAGCTCTGGTCATTTCGAATATTTATGTATATATGTATTTTCAATAAATGGATGAACCTAGAGTTTTCTTAAAGCCTTAAGGCTGAGGACACTGGGATTTACATACTATGAGACAGCCGAATTTATAATTTGGTTTTTGATCATTTTGGATATTGATCTGGCCAGGTTTCGAAATTATGACCTTCCGTAGGATAGAAGTTACTGCTTTCCATTCAGATAATGCAGTCATCATATGATATCAAGACAAGTATCCAACTATATTTGGAACTTGAAGAATTTAACGCTAGACTTTGTAAGGATACTTATATTTTCTGAAAGTTTGTAAAGAAACTGTTAGTATTAACAACTTCGACATTTGTCGGAAGAGTTGAGTCTTGCCAAAGCTATTTACAAATCTATCATGACTTTCCGCCAAGAAATAAGGGGTTTCTGCTAGACAGTTTATGACTCACTCACAGATCTAACCACGCATGAAATGCGAAGGGGCTAGTGGACAAGTCGTCTATCGATTTCTAGGTTATATGTTAGATCTCCCATATTAATGACAATATTATTATTCTAATAGCATTATTAGGTGTTGTTGTTGTTGTTGTGTAACCACCAGGGGTTGCCCTTAAGACATTAACCACATAACCCAAATTTTTTTTTCGAACACTTCGCTTCATTTGATGAAATGATTTAATTTCTTTCAACCATGCGCCGTGGTGACCTCAAAAAGTATCCAGACCCGATATTCTGTCAGGTTTTCAGCTACAATTTACTAGTGCACGGCGTATATGATGGTGCAGAGTAGTTTGTAACTAGCAAGTCGGCTGCCTGTTTTGTATTCATATTGTCCATATATATAATTGGCACTTTGTAACCGCTGAAGCGATTTTCGGCCGAGCTCCTCCTCCAATTTGATGTTTTGCGTCTTGATGTTTTCTAACAAATGGAGGGACCTACAGTTTATACTAAGCCGTATCCGAACGGCTGATGGTTTTTTTACGAGGAGCCTTTTATTTCACGTCCGAAATACACTCGAAGGGGTGGACATTCCCTGCCGAGCGGCGCAATTAGAAAATTTAACTTAATTTTTTATTTTAATTAATTTTCCATAACTTTTGGATGTTGCTGGCACTGGGATATGCACCCGAGCCTTCCGAATGTCAGTACGCAATGCTAACCACTCGGCTATCGCGGCCGTCTATAGCACCTGGAATTTTAAAGATTTTGCTTGCGAAGATTTAGCCCTTTTAATGTCTAAAATAATTTGAGCGTATTTTCTGGTATTTTCATTTCATTGTTGAGAGTATTTCAGACAAACTTTATGCTCTGCCGACCCACCTTAATATCAGCTTAGAATCGTCGAAATAAAAATCCGGGTAAATGTTACCGAGCTAAGATTGTGATTTATAGTCAACGATTTTAATATTAATATCAAGTGATTTTAGGATTAGTAGTTAATTAAAAAAATATTTTTTTAATAATCGGTGATTTAACAGTTAATTTTATTAAACACTTTAAAATATAAAAAAAATCCCAGATCAAAAAATAATCAGAAGCTGATCAATGAGTTTTGTAATTAATTAAATCAATTTCATTACGGCTTACGAAAAAAAGAACTGATTAATTAAGTGACGGGTTTGATTTACCTCTCTATTGTAAAATTTAGATATGTAGTGTAATTCCCGGACTTTTTTTATATATCTTTTATAATTAGTAATTAGTTAATTTTTTTTCTTCTAAATAACATTGCTATCCTTGTCTTTAGTATAAAAATGTTAAGAAAAATCGTTTTGTAACTTCGACAACGCTATTCACAGTTGTGAGTTATTTGACGTGTTTCCTTTTTGTTTTAATAATTATAAATTTGTATAAATTAGGCTTTAATGTGCTAAAAGACAGAATAATAGACAAATATGTATGTAAATAAGTTTCCCAATCGTGAATTTTATTTATATATTTGAAAATGCGTACGTCAAAATGAGAAAACATTACATATCTACACTTTTTTGATACCTGCAAGCAAACTTGTCTACACATATTTAGATATATACCTATTTATATATTTATATACAAATTGTTAGTGTTGCGAATATCCGTATAATATTTGAAATTCCCAGCTAGCTAATATTTTTATGTAAATTTTTTTTATTGAAAGATATCTTGTTAACAATATTATACTATATATTATTCAATAATTTAACAATTATATTCTTGTCTGCTATTTTTTTTTCAAATTATTTAGATTTAGTCTTCTTACGAATGCGAGTCCATTGTTTATGTCGCTTTTGTAAGCTTTTGTCTTTGTTTTTATTTTTTTGTGTTAAAGGACAAACCATTGTTTTTTTGTTTATAATTTTTTAAATTTTTTTTTCGAAGTTTCTCAAATCAAACATAGAAATTATGCTCTTACTTGATGGTAAATTAAAAAAAAATTTAATTGTGTTTTAATTACAAACTCGTTTTATATCCGTATTTGACATTAATTTATGTTTTATACTGATGCCAATAACAACACTTCGTTCGTAGCTTTAAATATAATTTATCAAACAAAATTAATTAATAATTAATTCAAAATAATATATAAAAAATTTGAAAAATATAAAAGTTCTTTAATGGATGTTCATAACTATAAAAACTCAGCCGTTACTAAAAATAGTACTTTTTCTAATATTAAATCCGTAGTTTTATACATATATTTATTCAGGCCTCCGGGTATTGGGTATTTTGATTTATTAACCAACTTTTTGCATTTTCAAACCTTCAAGAATCTAATATTAATTATCTTATCTGCTCCACTCTTTACACAGCACACATAATGGCCGTTTCTTACGCCGCAGCCTCTTTTTCTTCGGCATACTGGGGTTCCTACTGCTCTGCTGCCTTACTGGGTGGGAAGTACATAACTCTTTCCAGCGTTCCTACTTTCCAGAGCTTTGGCCGTTCGACTCATCGCTACTAATGGACTCTAACATCTGGTTTAATGCGCTTATGCAAGTACTTTTCGCCACCAATTGTGGTTTTGGCGCCTTACCAGCCATCACAGGGAAATTTCTCTACAAAGGCGATGCCGTACGCACCTCGATTGTTTATCTCTGCTTCAATCTGCTTGTGAATGCAATTGCCGTTACATTGTTTATGGTACAATTTGATCTCTCCGCCAATAGTGGCTCCATGATTGACGAGCTAAAGCCGCTCACAGCCGTTTACGATCGTGTTTTGTATGACCGTCCAAACAATGAACTGATTGCACGCACCATACCCGTACTCATTTATGCGCTGGTCGTGATTTCTGCTGTGGTCGCGTTGACAGTCTCCATCTATACGGTCACACGTTTGGTGCCGCGTCATCCGAATTACGTCATCAGCTTGGTGGCGCTTGTGATGACGATAATTTCATTGGCAGCGCCAAAATTTATCATTGCGCGCATCTTAGATACACGTATCGTCGGTACAATCTTAATTACGGCACTCGTATTTGAATTAATTGCGATCAGTTGGATTTATGGCGTCAAGAATATCTACACTGATTTGGAATTCTCCATCGGACGGCCGATCTTCAAAGGTTGGATGTGGTTGTGGTGCATTTGCCCAGCCATACTTACGGCGCTGCTTGTGTGGTGGTGTTCCGATGACGATCAGTATGATCTACTTGCGGAATATGTGCCGCGTTGGGCGCCCATATTGCTTACTTTGGCGGTGATTTTCATAATAGCTTGTGTGCAAATATTCCGTCAAGTGGAGTACAATTTCTTTGGTATGATCTGTGAGGCGTCGAAGCCGGCGAAAGAGTGGGGTCCTACTGATCCACTGGCGCGCCATGCCTGGAAGCAATGGCGCTCGGTATGTCAGGATACTGGACGGCGAGATTTCACGCTGAGACGGCGTGGCACACGCGATTACACGCACTCCATCAAGAAGGGGCAATACTCGAATGCGAGTAAATATGCCAACGGCCACGCCTCGCAACAGAACTGGAAGCAGTCGACTACGGGCAACAGTTCACCCAACTACAGTGGCTCCATGTTCGGCGATTCGGCTATCGAGGAGGACATTAGTGTCGATAAGTTTCCGGGCGTGTCACAACAGTTCGTACCCTTTCAGGGTAGTGATGGCAAGCCATTTAGATATTCAAATCGCTCACGTGCACAACCCCAACAACGGACGAGTGGGCAGCAGCAGCAGCAGCAGCAGCAACAATACAAAGAATCAAACAAACAAGCACAGCAACATTACCAGCAGCAACAAGAAGACGAATCTTTACCCACACCACCACCACCGCCCAGTCATGTGCACGCATCCATGCGTCCACCCTCCATGCACATCGAGAAGCATCGCGAGATTGTCTATATACGCCGGCTCTCGGAGGATGGTCGACATGCGACACGCATTGAGATCAAGCCTTCCAACGAGTCAATCACTTATGGCAGTACGAATGCCATCACAGCCAATGGCGGCAGTGGCGGCGGCTCACGCAATCCTATGGGTCGTGCAAGTGGGAATGGATCTCACAGCGCTGCTTATGTAAAGCGATCCTCCAGCACGAGTATGGCCGAGAACAATCGACACTCGGTTGTGAGTGCGGGCGCTGGTGGTAGTGCAGGAGGTGGACTCGGCACGAAACTTCCACCACCTTTGGCGAATGGCAGTGCGGATCATATCTGCTGGCGGAAATTTACGGTGAACCCGCAAGAATACTCGACGGAGTTGTGAGCCGTGAGGCCCGAAAGTAGGCGCAAGTGCCTTTGCGATGAAGCAAATATGAATATTTAATATATAGAAAATATACATACAACAACAAAAGACTTTTTCCGTACCCAAGACAAATTCGTTATAAAAAATATATACATATGTTTAAATATTTGTAATTATTATAGTGAAGTATTAGTAATTAACAAGACAACTAGTAGTTGTAGTTGTAGTAGTGTAATTGAAAAACAGTAAACAAAAAACTCTTAGACAATTCCAAATTGATTTTCAATATTTGTCGCATACTATATATTTTTTTAATTAAGACAAATAAAAACATACTTAACTAATAATACCTATAAGAAACTTTGTAAATAATTAACTAAAAATTAATGATACATTGTATAAGCTTTAATTGAAGAATTCATATCTTAAAACGATACTAACGAATTGTATTAAAAGAAAAACAAACCTGCGACTAAAAATTATTTTGTTTAAGTACCTATAGACAATCTAAGAAGAAAGCTGAGCGAGAAAGCGCAATATAATGAAAAATAAATATTTTTTTAACTCCTATGAGAATTTGAAAGCTTTAGGGCGCAAACGTATAATATAATTTTATATACATAATAATGCAGCTAAAATTTAAGGTGATGAAAAATATTGTTGATTCTAAAACTATAAAGTAATGCACGCTTGTAACGCAGCAGTTTTTTTAATTTTTTCCATAGACCATAAGGATACTACTATATCACATATAGTATGCTATTATAAATTTGCATAAAAATGAATTTATAACATTATGTTGTGCAAATAATTGAATTTATCCTTGTTATTTATTGGCTGCGTCAAACAAAGAAATATGCAACGAATAATATTCTATTCTATATAAAAAATAATAATTCAATTGAGAAGTGAATAAAATGTATAAATAAGAGAATGTGAAACGAAGATATTAACAGCGCTTTAATTTATTTCAAACGGATTTAGTGCAGGTATGTATGTTTATTCAAATGTTTTAGTTATGTTTATCTATTTTGAGATCGGTCCAAAGAATCTATTACTTTGTTTTAGAATTTTTTTATTGCAAACTTGTTATACTTTTTTCATTTGCTAAATGTAAATAAGTGAATTTATATATTTCCTGTTTTTTTATTTGATCCAAATGCATGCACGAGTAAACAGCTCATCAACTAAATTATCATAACTTAGAGCGCTAGATTGTCGATTTTTCAATTGAAGAAATAAGTAAAGCATAAATAAATAATAATTTTCTGTTTTTTTCTCAACTTTTATATTAATGTTAAAAAACACTTATAATAAATAAACAAAATCGAGATAAAGAAATAAATATATTTAAGCTCAAAAATGACGCAAGTCTCTTGTTTATTAAAAAGAAAGAAAAAACTTACTATTTAATAGAGCTATATGATGACTTTTCCAATCTTGTTAGGGGTAAGACGCATGATGTTTGTGAAGAAACCGCAAGAGGAGCATTGTAACTGAGGCCTCAGAACCGTCTTATGTGTATGGATGAGCTGACATGTTGAAATGACTATACAGATATTGGTATGCTGCTCAACGCCATCGTCAACAGTATCGTCAGACGACGCTGTTGCGCTATGCTGGTCAGCGTTATTGCTGCCGTTTCTTATCGTCAGTAATTTTACTGACGATCTTTCAACGTAATATACGATGCAGAAATTAAAACGGCTAACGACAAGCGCTCAGTTGGAGATTCTTGTGGACGAAAAGCAAAATAACATTTAGCTAGGGGCTTGCAACACAATTCAAAAGAGGAGTGCGAAGTTATTGGCAGCCGGTATATTTAAAACATGTAGAAAATTCAAATGTTTCCTGTTTCAACATTTTAACTATTTTAGGTGTGGAAAGATTTGAAATTTAGAGTGAGGAAAACATGAAAACAACAAAAAAGAGTCAAGAACACGCGGCGGAGGGGTTTACAAGCAGATGGTATTAACTCCATTGAAGAATCTGTTGCGAATTTAATGGGGCTTGAAAAGCTGTTAAATCCATCTGGTGCTATATTTGGTGTAAATGATAATAACAATGAACCGCAGCGCGACATTAGCAACAACAACACGTCAACAAATTTAGAGAGAGTTGCTGAAGTGTCAAACGAGGAATCTTCTCGAGTAGATGTTCCATCAGTAGATTATGTGGCAATTGCCGGAATTTCGCTTAACATAAAAAAAATTCAACAAAAGGATTTTCTGCTATATGTCTGCTTGTTGTTTTAAAAGTCTACGATGATTTAAATTTTTATTCTCTCCATCGCTTTTGCTTGGAAAGAACAACTCAAATTCCATTTTTTTTTGAAATCTGGTTTATTGATTTAAGCAAACTTCACAGCTTGAATATATAATTTGAATATCAAAAATATAACAATAAACCGAACAACCATAATTTCACAAATAAATTTTCCAAATCAGAAAATTTCCCGCGCACAAAGTTTTTCGCTCTCTCAATTCACAATGTTACGTCTGCATTGCTTGTACAGAATACCTAAGCAAAGACGAAGCGACGAAAGTGACGATTAACATTGACGATCGTCAGCGAAGACGTAGACGATATTCTGCATAAGGCCGAATATTTTAAAATTTATTTATTTTTAAAATTTTTCAAACGAAATAGAAAACGTTTCTAAATCAAACAAAGTGTTAGCTGTGTGTATTTTTGTAATGAATTATGGGATTTCTTCGACTTGAAACTGAATATTTGTGCTCTTACCCATCTCAATTCAAAACTCTAAAAAATATTGTTCGACAAATACAGCTAGATTGTTATTATTCTTATTTCGTCAGTATATTTTTAGACTGAAACACATGGATTGGGATATAGAGCAGACTCAGTTACCATAGATTGCCGAAGGATTTGTATTTGAGATAATTAAAAATTTCGGAATAGTTTTGTCTGGATTCAAATCAACAACAACACTTATAGAGTAAGGAACGATGGCATATTTCAACTAACTAAGATTGGTGAGAGTTAAAAAGAGAGAAAATCTTTGATTTAATATATAAGTATATACTCGACTTTGTACAGAACAAAATCTAAGAAATTGTTTCATAACGCTTTTCGACAGAGAATTTCATAATTTGAGAACCTTTGAGTTACTTTTATTTTTAGTTGTTGTGAAGTTTCTTCTTTAATCTTGTACCTTCAAAAGCGACTACCTTTTTCGACAAGTTTTGTGTGTAGGACCAATTTCATGTCAAACAGAAAAAATTGTTGTTATAAACATTACAAATATGTAAATATGAATAGGTAGAGAAAAAAGTCTGTTTGCTAATTCGAAATAAGATTATATAACTGAAGGGTGTGTAAAATACGGATTAGTTTCGAAGCGCTTTGCTTAATTTTTCGCCACAAACACTGAAATACAAAAAATCTCACACTATTTTGCTCATCTCTGCGATACTCTGCGTCAACTTTGCTTAGTTGGACACGCATTCTGAGCGTTTTTTTATTTTCTTCTAGTTTTGTCTATTCATACGACATATGTACGTATGTTCTATCATTTTCAAGGTTGAACAAGTCTAAATCGACCAACCCAAAAATTAAATTAAAATTAGTTAAAATAAACAAAAAGAACAACAACAATAAGCAAAGAGATGTACGAAATTTTTAAACATATTTGATTTGGCTGATCTACGAAACTTAGCGAGTCGCCAATCAAGCAATCAACTAGCAACTAGTCAACCTCAGTCAGGCGGACAGTTAGCCAAATGGCCAAATTTCTAGTCACAATCTATATGTGTATATATGGTATATAAGAAGGCACTTTTTTGTAATTTTAAACACCATCTCAAACGCGATAATACGTGTATAAAGTAGCAGTAGCAACAACAACAACATCTCTGAAGAAGATATTTATTAGCTTTAATTTAAATTTTATTAAAATGCTTTAAACTAGTTTATTGCGCGCTGCTACCCAAAAACCAATCAAGTTTGCCTCGAGCGCAACCAACTAAACCTTTTTTTGTGTAACAAAACATCCAAAAATCATAAAATTCACACAAAATATATCAGCAGCAACAACTAAACAAACAAACATACATATATGTATATTTATTTAAAAAAACACTAAATTCAAATTTTAATAGTTATT
Organism: Ceratitis rosa; assembly: GCA_037013455.1. Taxonomy (NCBI): domain Eukaryota; kingdom Metazoa; phylum Arthropoda; class Insecta; order Diptera; family Tephritidae; genus Ceratitis; species Ceratitis rosa. The sequence goes on along the minus strand of JAWMAG010000025.1, from coordinate 2,503,587 downwards.
AAAGCCTTAGACTTAGAAGTTTTTATAAAAAATAATAAAATATAATATTGATGGTAAATATTTATAATAAGCAATTTTGCTTTTAACAAAAAAAAAAAGAAAAGAAGAAAAAGAATAGCGAATGACAATTTATAGTTTTAGTCACAGCACAAATATTATTTTACACGTGTTAATACAATATGGTAAGGACAAGAAAAAAAAATAGATTTTTGTGACGCACATAGCACGCATATCATGATGGTGATGTCAACCCCGAAAGCACAAAACGCCTGTTTCGATTTTTTATAGACTTTTTAAGCTGAAAGCTATTCAGAAAACCATAAGCAAATACATGAAGCAAAATACATGAAGAATTAAAAGAACGAAATAAAATATAATAAGATATTATAATCTAATCTACCGTTACTGCCGAAAGTATGTAAGTAGCAAAAAAGAAGAAACCCCCACAAAGTTTCACCGATCTGATCAGGACGCTGAGTTGACTTAGATATGCCCGTCTGTCTGGCCATCTATTTAAACGTAAACTATTTCCTCAATTTTTTAGGTTATTTCCATTAAAATTGGAATCGCAGATGTATTTTTTTTACTTTATTAATCATTTGTCAGAACCGGCCAGATCAGAAGACTGTATCATATAGCTCCCAAACAATCGATTTGTTCAGATATGAGGTTTCGTGTAAAAAATCTGTCAAAAAGCATATAAGTACGTTAAATTTGACATTGAATATCATTGAAATCCAATGACTATACGAGTATACCTAATCTGGCAATTCAATATGCGGAGTACCATAACGTGTTGTTATTGAGGCCAATGACATCAATATCAACGCCAGCAGTTGTGCACCCCGGCAAAGATTGTACTTTTTCTATTAAGCTACGCAGCTCGCGATATTTATTTCAGCATTAGTTTGTTGAAAAAGTCAATGAAAATAGTCTTGTCCGGAAACTTTTTCGGTACCCAACGGCTTGGGGAGGTTTTTTCCGATTTTTCTTGGTGTTAGTTAGCCGCAGTTTACACAGGCGGGGAGGAGCCCAATGACTGCATTTTCCAAATAATTTTAATGTAAATTTGAATTAATCTATATCTTTAATATAGTAAATTGCTAAACAGTTAATTGTTACATAAATTTAAATCACTTAGCATTTACTTTCAAAATTTTAGTACCGAAAACGTTGAAATGGCATCAACGAAAATATACCTCACTAGCACACATTTATTTCATTCAAATGTGTTAATTTTTAATTTATTTAAAATTAGAGATAATTAGCCACTAAAAAAATATTATACTTGTACAACTATTAGATAGATATTTTAAATTAAGTTAAGAATGCACAAGGTCGTTGGTTATATGAGCATATACATATATGGTATATATATGTAGTCATAAACATACACGTATGTAGGTATGTGTATGTGTTATACGTTAACAGATATTATATTTCAAATATAGGTATTTGATGCAATTTTTTCACATGCGAAAATTAAAATCAAGTTTTGATAATAGTTTTGGTTATACGTGTTTTAAGCCCAGCCACTTCAGGTCACGTAGCCCTATTTTGCAAACTTTTGTTTCATTGATAATACTTTTCTATGAAAATTCAATTGAAATATTTAAAACAGTGAAAGTTTGTAGTAAATATTGAATTATCCGATTTATGTCAAATATGCACCGTTTGGTTCTATAACTTTTGCCATTTTGAAGGTGATACATTATACCCCTCTCAAAGAAACCCTTGTCCCTATTGGCAAAAAAATTGAGACAATCGAGTTTCACAGGCTTATCTTGAGACTAATTCTTACTAGTCAAGAGCTGTAAAAGGTGGATGCATAAGAATCTCTCAACCAAACTCTTGGAGCTTGTGGTACGGAGTTGTCCTGATGAAACACACTGTGTGATTGTCAAAGCTGGGTATTTTCGGGCGATGACTTCCTCCAGATGGTCCAATTGGCCGTAGGCGAACAGCCCATAGCGGATGATTTTGAGACCGATTGTGCCTCCCACCTTGCTGTAAGTGATGAACTTTTCATCGCCACTCGCCATCCTCATCAGAAATTAGTCGGTTTTGTTACGATTCATCAACCGTTCGCAAATGGTAATGGGGTCCACGAAGTTTTTTCTCGTTAACTTATTTGACACCCAGACCGTATTTTCTCTCATCTCTGACACGCGCTCAAACAATACTGAGTTAAGTGCTCAACACTTCTCCCGTTATCTTTTAGCAAAACATATCGTCTTTCTAACGCCATTTATAAAGCGCGAGATATATGTGGATCACTAAAGCAATCTATTATAAAATACTGTTTGATGAACATATTCCTTTGAGCTCTCAAATTTTCAAAATAAAATGATCATTCTTGTTGATTTATTTCTAACATTTTATTTTGAACAGAATTTGATAAAATGTACGAGTAGAAAGAAAGAGAAAGGGGGGATGGGGCCATGTGCAGAAGTTCACGCAAGTGGGGAAAGTTTTTGACTGCCATTCACCTGGGAGTGGCCAGAAACAATTCTTTTGCATGTGGTTCAAGCAACTCACTACTTCCGGTCTTAGACCACGTATCCCTTGGGTAGTCAACAAACATCCGTATGGAGGCGAGCTAAAATGAGAAGGCGAAGGTTGTGCGTAGGACTGAGACCCCCCTTTTGATTACGACCACCGCAAATCTTTTAAGGATTACGATTTGAGGGCGGCATGTACCTGGAATGTCCGGTCCCTTAACTGGGAGGTGCCGCTGCCCAGCTGGTTGATTTCCTCAGAAAATTCGTGGTGGGGAAGAGACTCTGTTGCCGGGTACTGGTATTAACTCCGGTGGATGAACGTCTCGCCACAATCCGCATCAGAACCAAATTTTTCAACACGATGTGACCAAAGATGACTTTTACGAGCGCCTCGAATGCACTTATGAGCGCTGCTCCCGCCACGACTTCAACGCCAGGGTGCGCAAAGAAGGTATTTTTGGGACAACAGTCGGAAAATTCAACCACCACGATGAAACAACTCCGAATGGGCTGTGGCTGATCGACTTCACCGGATCCCGATATATGGTTATCTGTAGCACTAGATTCCAGGACAAGAAAATGCATCAAGCTACTTGGCTATCTCCAGATCGGAAAACTCTCAACCAAATCGAGCATGTTGTGATAGGCGGAAGACATGTTTTCGGTGTTATAGATAGATGATGCGCGTACATTCCAAGGTCCGAATATCGACTCGGATCCTTATATTATCGCAGCGAAGATACGCACCCGCCTCTGTGTATCGCAGAACGCCCGTCAACAAACACAAGGAAGGTTCGACGTTAAAAAGCTGTAAACACAACAGACTGCCGAGCGGTTTTCTACATGATTTGCACTCATGCTCTATGAGAGCACTCATCTGCAACCAGGTATAAAGGAACTGTGGGACGGAAATTCAATCTCCCTACGTACAGCTGCAAACGAGTCCATTGGATTTCGGAAAGGTCACAAAAACAGCTAGTACGATGACGACTGCTGTGGTGCGGTGGATAGAAAACAGACTGCCTACCTCGCAACCTTGCGATCGGCCACAACACGTGCGGGGAGGGATAGATACCGAGAACTGAAGAGGTAAGCAAGACGCGTCTGCAGACAAAAAAAGAGGTCGAGATGCGATGGTATGAAGAGCTTCAGAAGCTGGCCGCAAAGTGTAACGCTCGAAAATTCTACGAAACTATACGGCGACTTACAGAAGGTTTCAAAACCGGAGCAAACTCTTGTAGGACCCAGGGAGGTGAGCTAGTGACAGATGCTTCTCCAGCCTGCTGAATGGCTGTGACGAGGAAACACCCGGAGATGATGAACCCGATACTCCAATTGATGACGATGGAATAGTTGTTCCGTCACCCTACTATGAAAAAGTCCGAATAGCAATCGCTCTCCTAAAAAACAACAAAGCGTCGGGGACCGATGGATTTGCTGCTGAGCTATTCAAATACGAGGGTAAAGAACTGATCAGGTGCATGCATCAGCTTTTTTGCAAAATATGGTCGGATGAAAGCATGCCGACGATTGGAACCTAAGTGTGCTCTGCCCAATCCACAAAAAAGGCAATCCCACAGTCTGCGTCAATTACCGTGGAATAATCTTTCTTAATATCATATATAAGGTCCTTACCGGCGTATTGTGTGAAAGACTAAAGCCCACCGTCAACAAATTGATTGGACCTTGTCAGTGTGGCTTTCGACCTGGTAAGTCAACCATTGACGAGATATTCACCATATGCCAAATTATGGAAAACTCCCGTGATAAGAGAATCGACACACAACCACCTTTTCGTCGATTTTAAAGCAAATTTCGACAGCACGATAAAGAGCTGCCTCTATGCCGCTATGCCCGCTATCCCCGCAAAACTTATACGGCTATGTAAACTGACCTTAAGCAGCACTAAAAGCTCCGTCAGGATCGAGAAGGACCTCTCAGAGCCGTTCGATACCAAACGCGGTTTCAGACAAGGTGACTCTTTATCGTGTGACTTTTTTAACTTATTGCTGGAGAAAATAATACGAGAAAATAATGCAGAGCTGAATAAAGAAGGTACATTCTTCTATAAGAATCTACAGCTGCTGGCGTAGGCCGATGATATTGACATTATTGGCCACAACAACCGCGCTGTGAGTTCTGCTTTCTCCAGACTTGATAAAGAAGCGAATCGAATGGGTCTGGTAGTGAATGAGGGCAAGACGAAATATCTCCTGTCGTCCTCGTCCTCGTCGTCCAAATGGATGAAAGCACTTCATCTTTGAAAATATTCGATGCAGTACCCGCCGGTGGAAGTGGAGGAAGAGGAAGACCTCCACTCCGTTGGAAGGATCAGGGGAAGAGTGACCTGGCGTGGTACTTGCAAATGGCGCCAGACAGCTAAAAGAAGAGAGGAATGGCGCGCTATAATTGATTCGGTTATAATGGCGTAAGCGGTGCCAACGTTAATAAAGAAGAAAGAAAATACCGATTTTTAATAATATCACATAATCTTTAATTTGGAATCACTGCATTGCTTTTCAATAAACACCGTTCATTAATATTATATTTTAAAATACCAATTGATTTCAAAATGCTCCTCAATTCTTGAAGAACGTCTTTAGCTGTTTTTTGTTTTGACATTCAAAATAGCAACGTTATAATTTTTTGAGTACGAGGTGTGTTCAAAAAACAGCAAAAATTCACATTCGAAGGAAATATCTATTTATTCGTCTACCTTGATGTTGTTTCCTTCAAAAAAGTTCTCATCGGATATTGTGTGCTTGTGCCAGCATTTCTTCCAATTCGACGCCCAAATCCAAACTATTTTTCCACAAATCCGCTGTTGAACTCGTAGGCAGTACTCCTTACCTCCTTGCTCCCTCTCTCTTTTGAGGCTTCTACTACGCTGATTGAGCTTTAGTTTCGACGTCATAGCCTTAAACCCATGTCTCGTCACCGGACTGACATCCAAAATATACTTTCGTAGCAATAAGTGGTTTTCGCGTTAAAACTTGAGTTTCCGTTCCTGTAAAACCTGTCAAACGAAAATAAAGGGGGATGATATGATTTCTAATTGTCGTTTTGGCCATTTTTAATATGCAATGATCTATCAATTCATCATGGCAAGATATGCGTAAGAATAACGTTTGCAAACATTAACAACAACAACAACTTGAAAACGATAACAATTTTTTTAAGAAAATCATCTTCTCCGATGAGGCTCACTTTCATCTGAGTGTTGCGGTAAATAACCAAAACTATCGATCCTGGTGCGAAGAAAAACCATAAATTATTCATGAACAACTATTACATTCCCCTAAATTAACAGTTTGGTGTGGGTTTTGGTGTGGTGGAATCATCGCTCCGTACTTCTTTCGAAATGAAGCTGGTATCACCGTTCCTATCAATGGAGGGCGGTATAGATCGATGATAAGCAACTTTTTATGGCCACAATTGGAGAAGTTGAACAATATCTGGTTCCAACAAAACGGGGCTACGTGTCACAGAGCACATGCAACAACCGAATTATTGCGAGAAAGGTTTAGAGATTCGATAATTTTAAGAAATTGTGACATTGAATGGCCTCTAAGAAGTTGGGATTTAACACCATTAGACTACTTCTCGTAGGGTTATTTGAAGTTATTGGTCTTTAGTAGTAAACCAGACTCTCTTCAAGCTTTAAAAGTCAATATTGAACGTGATATTCATGACGTATGACTTGATTTAGTGAAAAAGTGCTCAAAAATTGGGTTCATCAAATTCGTTCCTGCAGAAGAAGTCGTAGAGGCCATTTGAATGATGTTATATTCAGAACTTAATTGTATGGATTGTACTTACGCTTCACTAAATCCAATTGGTTGCCGCACTGGGTGGCAGCTGGAACATGATGTAAAATAATTATTTTTTGCAGGCCTCATTAGAGCACTGTCATAAAATTGAGGAGATCATAAAGAATTTATCTATAAATATTTAGTTTTCCTATCTTCTGCGGATGCTCAAAGTGCTCCAATACTTTTATGATCGTCTATTTTTATTATTTTTTTTCAATAACAGTTTCCAATGTAGTAAATTATCATTTTCATCTATGCTTTCTAATATGAATGTTAACAAAAACTGTCAGATAGTCAACCAACGACGGTCTGAACATGCTATAAAATACTTCTTGAGTTTTTTCTTGAGTTTTTTAATTGTGTCGGCTACAAGTTTGTGAAATATCAAAACGATGGAAAGGTTAATAAAAAATGTGCTATATTAGATTGAATTGAGAATTTAACATTTATATACTATTCGTTAGCTAATTTAAGAAAGTTAATACACCATCACCTCAATGAAAGGAATTATGAAATAAGTATGTAAATAATTCAATATACCTATGTACATATTTATATAGAACTTTCGTATTTTTTAATGCAAATAATGCGACAGCCGAGTGGTTAGCATTGCGTACTGACATTCGGAAGGATCGGGTTCAAATCCCGGTGCCACCAACATCCAAAAGTTATGGAAAATTAATTTAAATAAAAAATTAAGTTAAATTTTCTAATTGTGGTCGCCCCTCGGCAGGGAATGTCCACCTCTCCTAGTGTATTTCGGACATGAAATAAAGGCTCCTCGTAAAAAAACCATCAGCCGTTCCGAGGCGGCTTAGTATAAACTGTAGGTCCCTCCATTTGTTGGAAAACATCAAGACGCAAAATATCAAATTGGAGGAGGAGCTCGGCCGAAAATCGCTTCAACGGTTACAAAGCGCCAATTAATTATTATTATTATAACCTTTAAGTTATGACATTAAATTACGAATTAACTTAATTTTTGTTTAGATATTTGAAATTCCTACCCAGCTGTGTTCTTAAAATCAAAAAAGCTATCGAATTCTTTATTTTGTAATTTATTTTTAATTTTTTTATTGTTTTTTAGAATTGCTTTGCTTTTTTAGCTTTTTTTATGAGGCCATCAAGTTAGATATCTGAAAAAGTTATGACAACACTGGTCATAACATGATCAAAATATAATATATATGGTATACATACACGTATTTGTATATGTCAATATCGTCAGTAAGCTCATAACCAGTTTTTCACATTTTCCACGTTTTCATGGATTGTTGTTGTGCTCCAACGTCCAGGGTGTTCATCATTTTTAAGGTCTTCACGGCCTTCTTGGACACGCCTATATCACTCGTAAACTCTTGCTTTATTCATAGCAAACTCACCATAGAGCTTTGTTAGCACATTCTTTGATCCATTTTTTTTAACGACCAAAAATCGCCGAACTCTAAAGTTAAGGACTGTCACAGATAAAGTCAACAATAAAAGCACTGAAATTTATCTTTATTTTTCCAACACAACTCGTAACTTTATTTCACATATTCAGTTTGCCTATAACGATTTACCTTGAACCATCGCCTCGAGGACAAGTGCTAAGGAAATCCTGTTATTCGTATGATGGAAGTACGAAATAATTTGTTCTTCAGACGAGTTGAACTGCCTAAAAAAATTATATTGTAATATTTTTAAACAAGTTCAAGATTCTGTATGATGATTATTTTGTATCAATGACAGAGGCGATGCAAATTATACAATGTTTATTGATTTGTATAACAATATTTATAAACCATAGATAAACAAATATCATCGATATAGGTGTGCTAAAAACCGTTTGACTGAGTCGTTGCTCATAATAATGAATATAAATTGAACTTGAAATATACCAAAATATAAATAAAATTTTGAAATTTTATCATTGATATTTTTGAATTCCTAAGTGTTTATTCAAAGGCTTACGGATATTTAGAGTGTTTCTATGTTTGCTTATTATGAAAAATTGTTAACCGTAGTATTTTATTACTTAACAGTAAAATATAACAAATTCAATAACTAGAACTTTGGAAATTACAAATAATAAAATAAAGCAGAACCTGGAAAACAAGTAATTTTTAAAAGCATATCTTTTTGGTTGATTCAATATAAAATTTCGTGGATTCTTGATATGTGGTTCATACTTAAATCGCGCAAACAATTTTGAATCAATCAACAACACAACAACAAAGTCTTCCCTGTGAAGCATTACAATAACAATAGTTATTCATTCAAAATTTGCATTCGTTTTTAGTAAAAAAATATCCTAAACTAGGTTTGCTGGTTTGTCAACTTATAGAAAGCAATGAAATGTGTGAATAGAATACTGTTTAATATATTTTGTTGAATTAATTATTTTTACTCTATTAGATTTGAAATATCTAAAATTTTTGGTTTGGCAGCTCTTACCATTACGTAAGCTAAAAATTAGCGGCAACTTAAATGTAGTAAAATTAGATAATTCATTCCGGCAAAGCCACTTTTAGGGTATCGAAAACCAAACAAAATACTTACAAATTTATTAAGAACTAGTTCAAAAATAATTAATTTAAGCACCAAGCTCAATGTTGTGGGTCTTCGGGTTATAGAAATATGTTTGGGATTTCATTATTTAAATTCTTGAGGTCACATCATTCAATGTGTGTACTTCATGACGTGAACTGTGCGGCAGTACCTATTTCACATTTATGTGAACTTTAAACATTATAAAATATATTAAGGTGTAGTAAAAAGAAATCCAATAGATGACGTTATTTATCTGTATCTCGCTTTGTAGGTATAAGTCCGATCGGAGAAGAAAGAAAGACATTTCGTACAAAGAGGATTTTTCTGCCAGTTTTGTGATTGGTTGATTCAGTTTTGTTTGAGCGTGTGTCAAAGATGAATACTAGCAAAGAGAAAAAACACTATATTTTACAGTTTTTCTTCGATAAAAACGCAAGCCAGGCCGTTGAAAATGTGAAATGCTTCACGGAGTTGAAGGCCAATAGACAAAAACGTCGATAAAATCATAGACATTGTCTAGTCCGTCATGTAAGCACTGTGCTAAAGATTGCACAAAAAACCGTTTGGAACCAAATTAATAAGGATGGGTACGAAAAGACAAAATTAAACCATTCAATTGTATGCAAAAATAATGGATTGTCTTTACTATCGCTAAAATATATGTATGTATATATATTGAAGCTTTCATTCCTCATAAAAATTTATCAGCCCTTCGGAGGTGGCTTGGGATAAAATGTAGGTCACACACAAATTGTCAAACACATAGCTGTACACTCTTATAGAAGATTGTATCCTCTCTATTCAGCTCTGCTCCTCGTATTATTTTCTCTAACATTTAATTAAAAAAGTCACACGATAAAGAGCTACCTTGTCTGAAACCTCTTTTGGTACCGAACGGCTCGGAGAGGTCCTTTCCGATCTGACGGAGCTTTTAGTGCTGCTTAAGGTCAGTTTACACAGCCGTATAAGTTTTGTGGGGATACCAAATTCGGACACAGCGGCGTAAAGGCAGCTCCTATTCGTGCTGTCGAAGATTACTTTAAAATCGACGAAGAGGTGGTGGGTGTCGATGCTCTTTTCACGGGTCTTTTCCAAGATTTGGCGCATGGTGAATATCTGGTCAATAGCTGACTTACCAGGTCTAAAACCACACTGATAAGGTTCAATCAGTTTGTTGATGGTGGGCTTTAGTCTTTCACACAATACGCTTGATAGGACCTTATAGACGATATTAAGGAGGCTTATCTCACGAAAATTGGCGCAGACTGTGGGGTTTCCCTTTTTTTTATGGATTGGGCAGAGCACACTTAAATTCTAATCGTTGGCATGCTTTCGTCCGACCATATTCTGCAAAGTGGATGATGCATGCACCTTGTCAGCTCTTCATCGCCATGTTTGAATAGTTCTGCCGGTAGGCTGTCAGCTCCAGCAGCTTTGTTGTTTTTTAAGCGAGCAATTGCTATTCTAACTTCTTCATGGTCAGGTTGTGGAACGTCTTTTCCATTGTCGTTGATGGGGGTTTCGGGTTCACTATCTTCGGTTACTCCGTTTTCACTGCTATTCAGCAGGCTGGAGAAGTGTTCCCTCCAAAAATTTAATATGCTCTGGGCATCGGTGGCTAGATCATCTCCTTGTGTCCTACAGGAGTCTGCTCCGGTTTTGAAACCTTCTGTCAGTCGTCGTATCTGCTCATAGAATTTTCGAGCGTTACCCAGATGCGTAGATGCGTCTTGCTTCCCTCTTCAGCTCTCGGTATCTATCCCATCCCGCAGTGTTGCGGTCGATCGCAACGTTGCTAGGTAATCAGTCTGTTTTCTCTCCACTGCGACACGGCAGTCCTCATCGTACCAGCTGTTTTTGCGACCTTTGCGAAAGCCAATAGTTTCGTTTGCAGCTGTACGCAGGGAGTTTGCAATGCCGTCCCACAGTTCCCTTATACCGGGTTGCTGATGAGTGCTCTCAGAGAGTAGGGGTGTAAGTCGAGTAGAAAATCGTTCGGAAGTCTGTTGTGATTGCAGCTTTTCGACGTCGAACTTTCCTTGTGTTTGTTGACGGGCGTTCTTCGAAACACAGATGCTCCTGCGTATCTTCGCTGCAACAAGATAGTGGTCCGAGTCGATACTGGGTTCTCAGAGTGTACGCACGTCAAGAACACTGGATACATGTCTTCCATCTATCACAATATGATCGATCTGGTTTTGTGTTTTTCGATCAGGGGACAGCCAAGTGGCTTGATGTATTTTTTTGTGCTGGAATCTAGTACTACAGTCAAACATATTTCGGGCCCCGGCGAAGTCGATCAGCATCAACCCATTAGGGGATGTTTCGTTGTTGAGGCTGAATTTTCCAACTGACGCACAGAGATACCTTCTTTGCCCACCCTGCCATTAAAATCGCCAAGTTCGATTTTCACATCGTGTCGGGGACAGCGCTCATAAGTGTGGTCTAGGCCCTCATAAAAGGCATCTTTGGCCAAATCGTCCTTTTATCTGTGGGCGCAAATCAACGAAATATTGAAAAGTTTTGCTTTGATGTGGATTGTGGCGAGACGCCCATCCACTGGAGTGAATGCCAGTACTCGACGACGGAGTCTCTCTCCCACCACAAATCCGACTCCAAATTTCCGCTCCTTTATATGGCCGCTGTATTAAATGTCACAAGAACCAATCGCTTTCGTTCTTGTCTCGTCCATCGCACTTCTTGGACGGCGATGATGTCAGCCTTTAATCTTACGAGGACATCAACCAGGTGCATGCCCTCAAATCGTTATCCTTAATTCGTTTGCAGGGGTCGTCAACAGAAAGGGGGTATCTCATTCGAGGCGTTGGTAACTTTTTCATTGAAGCTGGTTTCTACGTGGTGGGTCCCAAACCCAGCGCACAAACCAACTAGGCGAGTAAGTTTAAAGATTTTACACATTTATATAGCGAGCCGCTTGCTTCAAGACCGACGCAAGAATAGGAATTGAGTATAGCCTCGCAACTGTAACATATTTCCCGGAAAAAGTATAGTATAGCAATACCAATGTGAGGTTTCGTACATACAAGATTTCATGCGAATCAGTCAAGTAATATCTGAAGTAACTCTGCGCGTGCTATCAAATCTTTCCTCTTCATAGTATTAGCATATAATATAATACGATACGTATACGTGTATGTAACAACCTAGCAGAGTAATTAACAGTGTTTACTACCATAGAGATGGTCATGTGCTCGAACCCTGCTCAGACCAGAGAAGGACTACAGAGAAGGTGTGCCGTCGTGTAATGACCGTAAGCTCTCATATTTTGACAAGTGGTTTTAGGAGAATATTGCTCGTGGAAGTTTGGATTCTATTGTATTTGATTTTTCATCGATTTGCTCACTACATTGAGTACGATGGTTTCTCAATTTTTGTGAAACAAAGTGTGATCAAAATGCTTCTTGGGTGTATTTACGTTTACAGTATTCGATATTTGTCATGATTTAGATCGCCTTTAAATAATGCAGTATTTTTCTTTACGGTAAAATTAAAAGGTGATGCAAAGTAAGTTCAAATCTTTTAGTATTACATAAGTCGCTCGTTCAGTAATCTAAATATTTCCGCTTACAACTACAAGTCTTAAAAAGTCTCATGAACGCTGACTGCAAAATATACTCGTATGTGTGACAATGTACAAGTACATATAAATATTAGTTTGTCCACCATAAAAGGAGGAACATCCATCATAAACAGCATAAAAGAACAAAAAAAAAATAATAATAATAATAAAAAAATAGAAAATAAATAAATATTAAATTTTTTAAACATTGTATGAAGCATTTGCTAAATCATGCCAAAGTATTGCGGCAACAACTCGTTGATCGATGTTCATCGCAATTTGAAGTGTTAATTTCGACAGCGCATCGAAGGTGAGCCAAAATATTAGCGAGTCATTTGACTCGTCATCATCTTGGGTTTGGTAAAAATGCATTAAAGACGCATATGCACAAAAACACGTGTGTATGTATATATATATTTTTTTTGCATTCAGCAGAAAGAAAACTACATCAACAAAGAAATACGATATTTTTTGATTGAGTTTTGTTGGTAGCTATAAAGTTGAAAAGGTCAAATTAAGCTGGGTTGCATGAAACTGCAATAAATTGATTGATTGACACACACATATGCCCGTGCAAGTACAGAAAAGCGTGAGTGGCATGCGATGATGAAAGGAAATATGAATAGACCATAATATTTTGACAAGTTTGCGGACGTTATAAGAGAGCAAAGATTTTATATATTGTTTAAATATACCGTAACGAAATAATTTTGCGTATCCGAAAGCAGTCGCGCTCATATTATAAAACTCGAGCCAAAAAAATAGCTTAACTGACTTAAAATCCAAGTTATTGCTCCCTTTCGTTGGCGAAATATTGTCCATGAAACTGGATCTAAGGTGCATCGTAAATACTATGACGTTCCAATCGGTTGGAAAACTGATACCAAGAAACGTATTGCCTCTGTTTTCATAATTTTCTGCTCTGAGTCCTTAACTGCTAATTAATCGCCCATTATTTTAGACAAAATCTGAAGGCACCTTTTCATTGCTTTCTTGATCCAATTATTTGCCGTTGATAAAGAGTAGAGGGATAGCAGTTTATGTCAGCTACTATTTCCCGGTCCTTTTGTTAACGATGTATTTTTGGGCGAGTAGTTTTTCAATGAGGCAATACTTTTTTCGGAACTGGACTTTCTGACAGCTGTTATTTGATTTATATTGCAGTTTGGTTTAATAAATTAACAATAAACAGACTTATCGCGGAACGTCGTTTTCAAATTGTGCCGAAAAAACCCACATTGTGCCCTGCGTCCAAATTTGGTCGACATAATCGCCCAGCAGAGTAATTCGAGCAACCATGGATCAGATTTAACCATGTTTACCCTAGTGGATAATGCACATCCACAGAGACGGCGTACAGTGCACACAAAAGACGAGTTTGCTGCAGTGGAGCAGAATATCGTGAGTCCATGTGCCATCGGGTGCAACAATTGGAGCTCGGAAGGATCTTAGTTTAAGCCTTCAAACTCGTGCGAGAGTTTAATGACCATCAAGTGGTACGTTAATAAACAAAATTGCCTCATTTGGAGTGATCATAAGCCATTGTTGAGACGCCGTTGCTTCTTCAAAAAGTCAGGGTTTTGGTATACTGTATGCGTAGAGGAAATCATTGGTCCATATTTCTTCAAAAATAAAATCGGCCACAATGTTACAGTTAAATGCGAATGCTTTAGAGAGAAGAATGCTGGTGCGGTCGACCTTGGTTCCAACAAGACGACGCTAAATGTCATAAGCTAAAGAAACAATGAATTTATTGAAGGAAACTTTTGGCGAGCACTTTATCTTGCGTCGGGGTATGTGGCGTTACCTTCAAGATAATGCAATTTAGCTCCGCTGGACTATTTTTTGTGAGGCTATGTGAAAAGTGAGACGATTGGCATGTTGGATAGTAATAGGTGCGTTATTGCTGATATAATGCCCCAAAAAATAGTGAAAAATTATGCGTCTCGGATGAGATAATTTTTAAAACTTAATGTCAAATCTTTATCTTTATAATAAAGCTAAATTATTGGTCATATCATTATTTTATATGCGCTTTATTTCTTCTAGAAAACCATATGTCTACGTTCTTCGAGACCAAATAGTTCGAGACTTTAGGCAGCTTTGATATTAATTGGATTGACGACAATAATAACTATTACTTAATTTTTTGGCTTAGGGTTGCCACAGTATAAAATTTGTATGCAATAAACTATACGATAACTATAAGGCAACGAAAAGCTTACAGTAGAAATATTTTATTTCACTTTAATTTGAATAATTACCAATACAAAAATTTCAGAAGAAAAACGTTTGGCAGTTAAGAAAATAGAGTTAAGACAATTCAAACAACATCAACTGTCATCTTGATTAATTGAATTGTTTTAACCATATGCGGTAGGCTGTCGCATACATATTTACATGTATAAAATGTACAGGTGCATGTTAATAAATTTTAATTTTAATAAAATTTCGTGTTTTTCCGAATTATATTAATATGCATTTATGGCATAAGTAATTCAAACCTCAACCAAAAAAGCGGTGATCACGCACGAAATTAAACTTGATTTGCTCATTTAGCGTACTTGACGTCCATGGCTTCTGGCAACAATAGACGCATTATCAACTGCTAGTAGCGGTGATTATGGCTGCAGAAACAGCAAAAAGTCATATTAAAAATACTAATAGCAAAAAATATAATAATATTTAAATAAAATATAAATACAGTGAATGCAGACGAAGAGACCCTTTTGACCGAAAAAAGTCAAGAGCAACTATATAAATCTTAATTACCGGAAAATAAGTTTAAAAAAATAACTGATTAAAAGTTAATCGTTTAAAAGCTCAAATATTAATTTTATTAATACTAAAAAGAATTGTGAAATTATTTCAAAATATTAAGAAAACATTTTAATTATATTAAAATTCATATTTTATTGTATTTTTCAAGTACTGAACATCTAAAAGCATTATAGTTTCTATAACAAATATTTTTAGTCACGCTAAGCATCTTAGTTTCAGGGTCTTGACGTGACTCACTCCCTCCTAGTACCGATGTATGTATGTATATGTCTTTATTTGACGTCCGCTAGCCTTTGCATTGGTCACGCTTTAACTTCATTCATAAACACAAATTAATTAACAAAGTGAAAAAACTGTACTAAATGCATGAAAATGCTAATCTCTCTTTTTGTTGTGCTTAAACCACTAACGATTCAAACCATCAACCTAAAAATAAATAACATTTATATATATATTAAGAATCAAAAAAATTTAATCATGACCGACCGACAAATGTTCAAATAATTAGCTCTTGAATTCAAATGGACAACTTTTTTGTTTCATCTTCGAAAATTATATGAAAAAATTCAAAAACAAAAACAACATATAAAGAAATTCTCAGCAAAGTATAGAAAAAACAACAACAAAATTAAAAAGTAACGGCAATAAAAGTGTTGAAAACAAAACATTAGCCGAAATTGCATACACACATGCAAACAACGCGCAGATACAGGGTTGATGTTGTTGAAAATGCACTAAATTTTTTTATTTCTATGTTAAATATAATAATAATTTCAAATAAATCTTCTTGTCCTAGCCAGAGTAGCCGCTGTCTCTTGATTCGTCTAATACTGGTTCCAAGGTAGACACATTTGTCTACAATTTCAATATTATGATGGATGTTGACCTACTTCCCCAGTTGTACACTCTTATATGAGGTTGTACCTTCTCCTCTCTTTACTCGGGTCTTTTGCAAAATTTGTAGCATGGAGATTCAAGGATAGCTTGATAAGGTCCAATCATTCACACAATAATCTCGATAGGACCTTATATACGAGGGAGACCACGCTCCTTTTTGATGGATTGGGCAAATCACACTTTGGTTCCAAACGCCGGACCTGCTTTGATCTGATCATAATCTTAAAAAAAAATCTGACGCATGCATTCATGTTCGTCGCCGACATATTTGAATAGCTTAGCCAGGAAGCCATCGGGTCACGCCGCGGAGCATTGCTACTCGGAGTTCCGTATAGTCGGACAATGAAACATTTTATAAGAAATTAGAGAATCGAATTTCCAATATCCTACATTTTCCATTTGTTGGAAAAACATCAAGACGCAAAACCACAAATTGGAGGTGGATCTCGGCCGAAAATCGCCTCAGCGCGTATATCCATTTTCACAGCTTTTCAGCACGCTGGAGAAGTAGTACCTACATAAATTCAGTACACACTGGACATCAGTCGCTATATCAAGTCTTTGGACCCGTCACGAGTTTGCTCCGGTTTCTGTAGCGGCATTTCAGCATTATATTCTTTTCGACGTTGAACATTGCGTCGAACAGAGGCGGGCGTGTGTTGTTGCTGCAACAATATAGTGTTTCAAATCGACGTTGGGTTTTCGAAGTGTACGCCAGGTCAGTCAGGGCGTCCGTCTATCGTAACATGATCGATCTGGTTTTGTGTTGAATCTTCTGTGCTAAAATCTAGTATTATAGGCAACTATATTAAATTTACTAAATTCAGAAGAAACCTCTTGAACAATTTTTCTTTGAAAACTAATTTCAAAATTTTACACGCCTTTTACTTCTCACGCATATTAGCCACCCTGTTTGCATGCTTTTTATTTATGCGGACTACTTGTGGTATGAGAAAAAATTTGCCTTATAGTATAGCAAGTGTTGGCTGTTGTTTTTAAATCACCTTTTTCTTGCTTACGGTTTTACCTTTGTCAATTAAGGTGTTTGGCTTAAATTTAATATATAAAGGTCACCTGATTTTCGTAAGCCCACACACAGCTACGTGCTATTTGTAATAGAAGAATACCCTGCTGAAAAATGAAGAGTTAAAATAACGGTATAATAAAGCCTACAGCGAAAAGCTAAGCTAATATACATAAGTTTCGGAACAAAATGATAAATTGAAAATTAGATCACTCCAAAAATGAAATAATAACGATTTCCATCCCTCGCGTCTGATATATTGTACTAAGTTCGTAGATTGTTGTTACTTCCCATGTAAACAATAGTCGAGTGATCATGGGTTGTCTTTGTCAAGCAACAGATTCCCGGATCGAAGTCTCATTGTAAGCAAAGTTTTTTATTTTTATTTCAAAATCTTCGTATTAAAAATTGAATATACATAAAAGAACTAGTATCAAACTGGTGCAGATTTCCGTATTGAAAACCATTCGAGTCGGAAAATGAAAGTGTTAGTGCAAAACTCGGCGCTTTCCACCTTCCGCCCCACCGACCGTGGGGTGCGCCGGAATGATAACCGAAAAATCTATTGCCTTAAACCCGAGATGAACGCGGAAGGTCACAATTACACTTTATTAAATCCTTATGCTGTAATCTTGTCAAATATTTAATCAAAGAATGGCTGTTACGACATTATCTGCGCAGTCGGGTGGGATCAACTCGTACTGAGCGTGTCAGGCATTTCTTTCCCGGTACGATTTCACTACGAGGTGATCCTCCTCTACGCCAGGTCAGAATGATACCCACACGAGGAGCTTTATGCACTCTTTCATCCTCACAGGAGCTTGCATGCAATTTATTTTCTAAATATCTATTCTAATAAAGTTTTCCGTACCGGTTTCTTCTTCCGATTCTTAATTGACTTTGAAACCGCCTCCGCGACTGGAACTGAGCCAACAATTGTACGATAGTCATTTCTTTTATTAGCTTTTCTGCACTAATTGGCGACACAAAGTGAAATTTGGGTCTTCTCTTTCTATTCTTGTCTTCCTCTTTCTCTTTCATCAGCTGGTAATGCATCGAACACTTTCTAAGGGGTTGACATCAGGATCACAATTTTAGGGCATAAAGTAGAGCAGGAAAGCTGAGCGACTTGTAAAGCTCGATTTTGGTTCATCGAGAAAATACTATTAGGCAACTAAATAAAATGTCTTAAATTAAAATTCCATAAACAGTTTCACTAGTTTTCGCCAGCACGTTAATTACGCACTGAATTTGCTTAAATTCAAGACAGTTATGTATTGTTGGTTGAAAATGAACTGCATAGATATAACATAAATGTATCAGTTGCGTGGCGAAAAAGCCTATATTTTTTTTTAAATCTCCTTTTATTGACCGATTGGGCTAGTATTCGTTATGTGAACGTATTGGCGTGATAAGCTGACTCGGATAACTAGTTGTGGAAGTATTGTTGGTGGAATACTTAGCAAAAGATATGCAAAATATTAAGTAAAAGCTTAATAGTTTATTAAATTTCTACGAAGAAAACTAGCCAACTCATAGTTTTTAAATTATACCCAAAAGGGTATACGAATGCACCATATTACAAATATCATTGAATAAAATTTAAGTGTTTTGACTATAAGACCACCTTCGTCTTACGAGCGCATTATCTCCATATCTGCCTTCAAGCACACCTCTAAATGTTGTAACGGTTCAATTAAGATGATTTAACAATTAACGTGCCGCCACCGCCGAAGTGTTGTCGAACACGAACCTAAAGTGCCATCGAATTAGATGTTAAGTGTGCTTATGCTATGTCATGCTACACTTAGGTATGTGCCTTTGACTTCGTAAATTGCTTTGCTTCGTTGTGTTGGTGTGGCGCACGCTTTCAAGTGCAAACAATTACTTACATATGGACGATGTATGACATCTCTATATAAATATAAAGTTTTGAAATCGAAAGTAATATTGTGTACCGAATAATATTAAAAAGTTCGTTCGGTTTTTTATTGATTTTTCAAAATATGATAACTTTGTGTACACTTGTCCGATTTACCATAAGTCAAATATGCGCCGTTTTGTTTGTTGCCAACTTCATTATACCCCTCTCGTAGAAGGCTGCGTCCCTATTGGCAAAAAACTCGGAGAGTCAATTTTCACAGGCCTCTCTTGAGTTCAACTTCTCATCATTAAGCGTGTTCGCCATGGACAGGAAAAGATGGTAATCACTTGGTGCCAGGTCTGGACTATAAGGAGGGTGCATTAGGACCTCCCATCCGAGCTCCTGGAGCTTCTGGCGCGTCACCAAAGACGTGTGTGGCCTAGCGTTGTTTTGATGGAACACAATTCGGCATCTGTTGATCAAAGATGGCCTCTTCTGGATGAGTGCTGCCTTCAAGCGGTCCAGTTGTTGGCAGTAGAAGGCCGAATTGAGCGTTTGGCCATAGGGGAGCAGCTCGTAGTAGATGATTCCTTGCCAATCCCTCCAAACACACAGCAAAACCTTCCTGGCCGTCAATCCTGGCTTGGCCACCGTTTTCGCCGACTCACCACGTTTCGACCACGACCGATTTCGCTTGACATTGTCGTAAGTGATTCACTTTTCATCCCCAGTCACCAAACGCTTCAGAAATGGGTCGATTTTGTTGCGATTCAGCAGGGATTCGCAGATGAAAATTCGGTCCATCATGTTTTTTTGCGTTAGTTCGAGTGGCACCCAAACATCGAGCTTCTTTTTGAATCCAAGGTTATGCAAATGGTTCCAAACGGTTTTCTGGCTTATCTTTGGATCCTCAGCAATTAAATAAGTGCTCACGTGACGGTCTGTTTACACTATTTCCATGATTTTATCGCAATTTTTTCAGCCGCTTTTGCTGCTTTTTCGCCTTGATCGAGGAAAAATTGTAAAACATAGCGAATTTTCTCTTTGCTGGTGCTCACAACGTACTGAGTCAATCAGTCGAAAAACTGTTAAAGACAAATTTTTAGCTCGAATAAACACGTTTTCAGCGCAGTATAGTATAACATGATGCGACACGTAACACTAGTACTATGGACAATAACGCCATCTCTTAGATAAAAACCGAACGAAATTTTTACTTGACCTAATAAATGAATTTGCTTATGAAGCAATGTAAACAAATTTTATAAAATTTTGGATAAAGCGTTCAGAAAAAATTCTTATATATGTTTTTTTTAATATACTAACTTTTATTTATTTTTATAAAACTAGCGGTACTCTGGTGTGTTTCGCTACACCTCAACAAATATTTGCAAAAGAGATTCAAAAATCCAGAGGACCATAAATCTCACGCAAAACCTTTCTCCCAAAAACTCCTAACGCCGACTCATCAGATGTTGTCATCGTCCATGCTTCCGCACTAGATAGCAGGACGGAAACGATACGCGACTTGTAGAGTTTGGTTTTCGTTCGTCGAGAGAGGACTTAACTTTTCAATTGCCTACCCACTCCACAGTAGCACTTGTTGGCAAGAATGATTCTGCGTTGGATTTCAAGGCTAACATCATTACTGGTGTTAATCCTGAACCCTACATAGACGAAATAATCTCCAACTTCAAAGTTATGACAGTCAACAGTGACGTGGGAGCCAAGCCGCGAATGAGATGTTTTTTTGTTTGATTACAGGAGATATTTCGTCTTGCTCTCGTTCACTACCAGATCCATATCCTTCGCTTCCTTATCCAGTTTGGAGAAATCAAAACTCACCGCGCGGTTGTTGGAGTATATGATATCAATATCATTGGCGTGCGCCAGCAGCTTTACACCCTTATAGAAGATTGTACCAATAAATTAAAGAAGTCACACGATGAGGAATCACACTGTCTGAAACCTCGTTTTGTATCGAAAGGCTGGGATTCCGACGGAGCTTTTAGTATTGTAGGTTGTTTTAAAATAGAGAAGTGATGGTGTGTGTCGATCCTCTTTTCATGGGTCTTTTCCAATATTTGGCGCATGGTGAATATCTGATTAATGGTTGATTTACAAGTTACAGTTTGTTAGGCTTTAGTCTTTCATATAATACGCCCGAAAGGATCTTATATGCGATGTTAAGGAGATACGGTAATCGGCGCAGACTGTAGGGTCCTCTTTTTTACGGATCGGGCAGAGCCAAAGCGGCCCTCTTGTTGTTCTTTAGAGTGTCAATTGCTATTCGAAACTCGTCATAGTGGGATAGTGGAACGTCTTTTCCATTGTCATCGATTGGGATTTTGGGTTCACTGCCATTCAGCAGGCTGAAGAAGTGTTCTCTCCATAAATTGAGTATACTCTGAGCATCCGTCACCAGATCACCCCTTTTTTGTCCTACAAGAGTCTGCTCCGGTCTTGAAACCTTCTGTAAGCCGTCGAAGCTTTTCATAGAATTTTCGAGTTAAAAGATGCATACAATACTCGTAGTTCCTTGTTATACATGCCTCCAACACAAATATTTCATCCATTTACCAGAGATAATATCCCACGCCCTGTTACCAATCGGACAATTATCAGAAGAAGCGCGAAACAGCGATTTTTGGACTTTTAGAGAACATTTTTCTCGGAAATGCAGCAGAAAAAAGCAAGTCAAAACATATTCAACAGACTTTTAATCAATTATGACCACGTTATATCTACCAAAAGAAAATTACCACAAAAAAGTGCTGGATTTACCGGAAGAAGCCTTAGAGAGGATCGAGATAGAGAGTGGCAATAAAAATGAAGTTGAATATAATGATGATGAAGGCCATGATGACAATTCAAGCGAAGTTGGTTATGATCATGAATATGATAATGGTGGTGAAGAAGCAGTTAAGTTTTAAATAAAATTTGAACCTTAAATAAATAAAAATGGTTGAAAACTGATATTCACCATATTTTTGGTTTTTTGTGATTTAAAAAAAAAACCTTCAAATAACTCTAACTGTATTATTTGTTTACTTCTTTATGATTAATTAACCAAAAAATAAATAATAAAATAAATAAAACGCTCGCTCGCAGCCGCACTTCTGGTTTATAGACGCTGCATTTAGACTTCAGAGGACCCTTAAACCGGAGTCGGAGGAGCTCCCCTGAAGCTTCCTTTTCTCCAGCGGCTCCTCACGGGTTGGTTACCGCATCTTGCACAAGGGTTGCTCGCGTTTCCAGGGTACGCGACGTGGACGCAATCGGCTTCGCAATTTAGCATGAGTTCTGTTATGTACACACTTATAGAAGATCTTTATATATCATTAACTTAAAAACAGATGGCAACTCTGCTGAACTATAAGTTTAACTATATAAGACGTGTCACGTTCTCTTTCCAAAATAAAAAACCTCTCATAAACCATCTGCATGATAACCCAAATAAGCTATATAAATTTGGTTGAAGTCGGGGTAATAGTTTGCAAGTTATAAGGCAACACTAAATTTTTTAAAAGTTTAAAATTAAATCTTAATTACTAATTACATCCATATTTCATCATAAAAAATATTGTTTATTATTATTACTATTATATATTTAAAAGAAGTTATAAAAAATATGTAATTTTATTTGAATTTATGTAATTCTATTCTTATATCAATTAATTAAAATTATGAGTAACTAATGATTATATCAGAAAGGTGTTGAAAACTTCTTTGCAAATTTTAATTGACAAATATTGTATACAAATGTCTATTCATTTAATCATATGTTTTTACACTCAAAAAAGTTCAATTAATTAATTTTAAAGCACTACTTTCAAATTTTAGAATAAACACGTTTATGAGTTTTTTGAATAGTATAATAGATAAAATCAAGTATTTTTAAGCTGTTTTAATTAAAAAAAAAAAAAAACATAAAGATGTTTTTTGCAATATTTTATGCAAAAAAAAAATTTGGGAAAAGCTATTTCGGTAATAAATTACTATATTTTTGGTAGCAGCTCGAAATTGGATAAGAGTCATGCAGATATTTTCGTGGCTAAATCAAATTCACACAGCCCAATTGGGAACTGATATCATATTCACTGACATTTCCATTGGAAAGTTTGACATTTTTTAGCATAACATCACTCAGAACGTTTTGTCATTTAATCGTGAATTGTTTTATTTACAGGGAATTAAAAAATTCATCTCGGCCAAAAAATGGAATTAACTCGTGAACATTTTCGTGCGATCATTTTTCACAACTTTCGACGTGGATTATCACGACAAGAGTGCATCGATGAACTAAAATCTTTGTATGGCTATGAAGCACCATCCTATAGCACTGTGAAAAACTGGTACAACGAATTCAATCGTGGCCGACGCTCGCTCAAAGACGAATTCCGGGAAGGTCGTCCAAAAACAGCCGTTGTGCCAGAAAACATCGATGCCGTACGTGAACTGATAATGCAAGACCGTCATGTAACATACCTTCAGATGGATTCCGCACAATTTGTCAATCGCTCAAAAAAAGGCTCGTGTGGATTGGTGTAAAGAAATGCTGAAAAAATACGATCGCGAATCATGGATCTATGCGTATGAGTCCGAAACAAAACAGCAATCGACCGTGTGGGTCTTCCAAGACGAGCCAAATCCAAAAACAAAAAAAAAACATTTTCGTTGATAAATATTCGTATTTTCATTATTAGGCCAAAAATATATATAGCAGCCTACGTACTTAAGTTAAAACCATGAGATTACTTTTTGTTATATTTTTGTTGAAATTTCCATTCCTAATATGCTGTTGAAAATTCAGATAGCTCAGCGTTTTCCCAATATTCCTTTCCTAATAATGAAGGTTCTCAAACTCGGCGTTCGTTTCGCTGATTACGTGAACAAATCGTCCACCTTTTTCATCAGAATTATAAGCGTGAGATGAAAAACAAACTCTGAATAATATTCGCCGGTGACAATATTACATTTTGATAAGAATAACAGATCGAACACATCGAAAAACTGTTGCTATGAACTTGTTGGCCGACGAAACAATTTCCGCCTTTCTAGGTAAACGCTGCTGGATTTTGTCGAAGCGCCTTTATTTTCAATCAGAAATATACTCATGTTGAGAGGCGACCGCAAAACATCAAAATTGGCCCGCTATATCATATAGCCTCCTTTTAACCGATTTGTTTAGATATAAGGTTTGGGATCAAAAATCCGTCAAAAAGCATCATCAAGCGTAAAATTTTGGTATTCTACACATGCATTAACAAATAAACAGTAACACTGAAAATCATCGAAATGGGAAAATTTCATCATACCTATAGCCTCCTTCAAACAATTTTTCAGGCATTATAATTAATATTTAATCCTAAAATTATAGCATATGCCATGTATTTGATACGATCATGAAAGGTATAAAGACTTCGGTATGGCCGAAGACAGCTCTTCTTTGTCTAAAATCAGATGCTGGACTGATCAACTAACATATTTCATAGCTATTACAAACTCAGTTCAAAACTATTTGAGAATTTAGTATTCGCCTTAATATCAGTCGGAAACAATTTCGGAAACACTTCAATAAGAGTTCTAATAATTCGTGGGTTTTAATGTCTTCGTTATTAGCTTGAACAACTCATTACTCCTGTTTAAAAATTTTGCAACAGTCTTGGACAAAAGTTTCTAGATAATAAATTTATATATTTTTTGTTTTTTAATTTTTGCGATATACATATGAGTATTCCGGGGAGCTTTTTGAATAATTTTAAATATATGCTAAGGTATGTGTTTCCCAAAAGAAAAAAATCTAACCCTTTATACTATATTCTATTCAAAATTAGAAATTAAAATGTGAATTAATAATTCAAACTCACATATTATTATACAAATTCTTTTTTTTTTACTTTTTTAAAGAAAAGATTTAATGGTCAGACTGGTTGCCTCACCTTAAGCACATGTAATCTATTTATTCAATTTATTTGAAATCTTACAAGGCTTTGCCATTGTCTATAACAAATTTGACAAATAAGAGGGTATTGTTAATAGATATGTATATATATCTACATATGTACATATGTAGGTATCTGTTTTTGTATAAGTTTACTGCTCATCAAGAAACCTGCTGCTTTTGCATATAAAATACATATAAATGTGAGAATGTATGTGTGAGTTTTAGACATTTTATCGCAAACCATAAATTTTGTACATTAACAGAAATAAATGCCAAGTTTTGGAACAGAATGCAAACAAACCCAACAACATTAATATTTCAGAAGTAATAGCAAAGTAATGAACAAACAAACAAAATGTCACGATGAAATAGAAAAAATTAACGCAAAAAAAAAATATATATTTAATATTTAAATCGTAAATTCATTGACAGGCAGTCGTCACCCAAGCCCATTGTTCTACAAAGAAACATGCATGCGCACACATACTCTCATACTCAAGTACAGTGAAAGGAGCGTGAAGAGATATGAAATACAAGAAAAAAATAAATAAATCATAAAATTGCGCTGAACTTGTTACACCTAAATATATGTATATGTACGTAATTATTAATTATTTGTAATTATTTGTATTGCTTGTTGTTGTTGATAAGTGTAAGAATTTTGATAATTTGGCCAAATAGTTGACCGTCGTCGAATCATAACCCTCATAAATACGAAAAGTTTGCCGAATCAACACTTGTAAAGGTTGGAAATTTTGACAGGATTCGCTATCACGGCTAATGACCCACGATCGCCAAGCCAAACTAGATGATAAAACGTCCGCATGGCTAACTCCAAAAGTCTTGTTGACAAGCGAACTTGATTAATGCAAATCATTTCGATCGACACCGCAAATTTATAAACTGCTCGTTTTATACCACATAAGTATATACGCGCGTACGTGTATGTGTGAGTGAATATATATTTTCCGTATTGTGTTTTGGCATTAATTTTTGTGCTTTGTTTGAAAAAATTCTAGTTTCTTCTTAGTCTTTTTTAACAAACGTTGACAAAAAGTGCTTATCCTCTTGCGTCATATAATCATGTGTGTGTATATTGTATTTGTATCATCTTTGATTAGTTGAAACCACTATGCAAATGTATGCCTAACAAAGAATTCCGGTTTATATAAAATATCAACTAAAAATCGCTGGAGATATAAATTATACATTTATTTACATACATACGATACACATATGTGTATATGCCAAAGTACGTGCTTAGTTAAATTAGCAACTTGTTTCAGCCAAACCAAACAATCCAAAACAGTTCTAGGAAGTTAAAACCCAAAAAAGGCCAAAAAATTTAGCTAGTATCAGCAATCATAATGTGTGTTTGCATTAGTAAATTGTTCTGAGTACTTTTAAATAAAAGTGAAAGTTTAACATTCCCGCTATTGATATTTTCTTATTAATTTTCTATAAAAATATTCTATGCAGCTTCGCTTGCTTATAAATTGATGAGTTTTGCCATAAATTTGAAATTCACGTTTTAATTACCTTTAGTCTATATCAGAAATCTATTTGTCTTTTGGTGTAGAAAAAATGATTTTCTGTAATTATTCAGGTTCTGTTAGCTATTAAGAATTTAACTAAAGTGACCAAAAATAACAGTTAGGTTTTTTTCAAACTTATTTCTCAAGCAACGGCATAGACTTTGGCAAATCGCATATTTAATTATAATTAATTTATGATGTGAAATTCTTAATCTTTATTTGCAGAAGTATTTAAAATCTGCAACCTTTTATTCTTGGAAGTTTTTGGTTATTTAATTAAAAAAAAAAAATTTTTGGTCAAACAACAACAAATTAATTTCAACACCCCAAGACCTACACCCACAGTTCTGGAAGTCCAGCGGAGAGAACTTTTCAAGTAGAAGTTAGTTGGTAAATTGCAATTTTAGAGAGCTGGGTGTCGAACCCACAAGCGTTTGGACTTGTGACTTCAGCTGAAGTCTAAAGAACTGTTTATTGGCTACCTCGACGATACTTGATCTAAGGCCCCTAATGGCGGAAACGATAAACTACTGGCGTGCTATTTTGGATTTAACTACCTATAATCGCATGTTAGTTGTTGTAGAATAATAATTTAAATAAAAAATTAAAAATTAAATTTATTTTTCTTGCCCCTCGGGTGTGTATGGATATAGTTCCCAGTTTAGGCAGTGTATGCTGCCCACATTGCGAATGAGAAGGGCTTTGCGATGCCTCCAAATGGTCAACTATCTAGCTGGCCTCAACCAAATTTAATAAAATCGGGTATCTTCTTGCGGTGTAAGAAATGGTTTAAAATTTTTGATGCGTTTACAGGTTATAATAAAAGTTACTTGATGTGGAAATTTGATTTATTCAAGTGAATAGGCTTTGCGTAAACGTACATATACAACACAGATACTTCAGCGGATACATAAATTATTTCAATCACCTCACTTCCTCAGCATTCAGCTGAAGGCGACACAAGCCATGAAAAATGATAATTATTATTGTACAGCTCTTATGTATAAAAGTATATGATCGAAAAGGCTACGACCGAATGGCTTAAAACCAATGTTCAATTAACATTAAAAAGCGATGTTTCATTTAACAATTGTTTTGACAATTCTCCAACATAATATAATCAACAAAGAATATTTTGGATTTTTATTGCTTCATTTAAATATATATATATACATATGTTTGTTTGTGTATGTTTAGGCATTAGCTTAGCAGCTATTTTTGAAATTCTTAACAGACAATCAGCAGCTTCTTTTGTTGTCACACACACGTTTACACACACATATACATGCCAGTGATACTTTGTATCTCTCGTAGATTTGGCTATTATCGCGCTTAATAATTATCGATGGCACCACGGCTGTCAACTGGGCTTCAACACCAACCAAACAACCAGCAAGCCAAGTCACCAAGTTCCGTCCACCACGAGTGACGCCAAAGGTTAAAGCACTTATTAACTTGGCTACTTATTACTCCTAAATGATAATTCCACTGCAATTATCCGATACTGTTGTTGATTGGGATTTTAAGAAATATTATGTATGTATATGTGTTTGTATGTAGTCAGTAATTGATAGCCGAGGGTATTTGGCTATCGATTTCCATTTCATGTATATGTTTGTATTTAAGTTTGGTGACTAATGTCATTGTTGGCTCATTAATTTCAAACAAAAGAGCCAATATTGCATTCAAATTCTTCATAACGATAAAAAAAAAATAAAAATGCAATTATTACATAAATATTTTGGAAAAAATTATGTATGTTTATAAGTATGGTCCGATGGGTATATGTATTTTTATGGCAGTTTAGTAACTTATTAATTCCTAAATATGTTAGTATTTTTTGATATTTGTACACTGGCGAGCATAAATTTTAAACCGTTTTTTGAGGTAAAATATTATTTAAAGACGAATAAAACGCATTTTAAAGTTTGGAACGGGCAGCATGTGATAAAAATTCACATCAATCTCCTGAGAAATAAGTGCAAATATATAGGAAATCTTTTCAATCCTATATGATACATAAGCAACAATGTCGAACAAGTTACTGAATACATTGATTCAAGTAATAAAGCAAAAGGATTTCAATGGCCCATACGTTACCAAATTACTCTTTACTTCACTTGTTAGGCTCGTTTTGGAATATGGCTCAGTTGTATAGGGATAAATTGGAATCATTACGAAAGTAATTCCTACTATTCGCGTTAAGAAATTTGATCTGGGATGTGAATAAGAACCTGTCCTCTTACAAAAGTCGTTTACGACGTATTAATCTGCCTACTCACCATAGTCGAAGAAAGAAGTTTGTAGTTTTTTTTTAACCAAATTGATTAAAAGTCTTATTAATAGCCTATATTTATTTAATATCATCTACACGCTTTATACCCCTTTTATTGTGTTCGATTTTAATACTCATGTCGCCAACATGGACTCCACCGACTCTCCGTTCTGTATGCCTACCTTCTATTCTTTAAATAATTAAGTAATTTCCTTCACCTTGCGCGATCGGTCTCGGGTTCAGGGCAGTCCGGATTGTCACTGGGTTTCGGTCACCGGTTTATTAGATTTTTCGATTTTTTGGAAATATGTACAAAATTTTGCTACATTCATAAAATTTCGATTTAATTTACAACATCTAAAAGTGAAATATTCCAAAATGCATACCACAATTTAGCATAAATTCAATGCAAGGAGTCTTTGGGGGTTACGAATTTGTCTACAGCACAGCAATACAAAATACAGGCCGATGGAAAATCATTTATCTAGGCCTGAGGATTAAAGAGAAAGGGGGATCTTAGCTTGTAGACAAGAGAAGGCTTCTACCGCCGTTTATGCGTGCAAATTAAGTACCGAAATTTGACGTTGGTTGTACCAACACTACAAAGAAGCTTTCTAAATTAGACGCTATATGTAAGAATGACATTATGGTACACCAGACGACAGCAATAGCGGTCTACCGGTTTATTAGTATTTATTGCAGACAACTTGGGTAGCAGAATCCTAAGCAGGAAAAAATCAATCAATAACTATCAAACTCATTTAGAGAGGCTGCTGGAACTACTGTATCGTTGCAGTTTTTCGGGCGGAGATCGCTGTTATCTTGGAGGCTAAAAGCCTATTTCCGCCGGGCACTTAAATGCGTTTAAGGCCTCTGTTAAGTGAATGAAATGTCAAACGTTTCCACTGAAAGTGAGTTATCTCAAACAGCTGATTTTTGTTTATATATTTATATGTCGAGAGGATCGTTTGCGTTTCCGCAACTGATGCAAAAAAGTAATTTTTTCAGAAAAAATTTCACCATGCAAAATAAACTCTCGTCCCTCATTAAATCCGAAAGTACACGAATCTGACCAAAAATATACCGAAAATTCCGAAATGGTTACATTAGTAGTGACAGCATTCATTGTTCACTTAAGATTTTCTGTTAAATAATTGAAAGTGAGTTAACACACTTCTATAAAACAACAAACGTCCGGTGGAAATAGGCTATAAACCGAACAGATTGTCTTTCATATTACACACTGGTATGCTTTTTCCCACAACTAAGTCAAAGCGTACACCACTGTTCAATAGTCTAAGCCGGAGATAATTTACTGCAGTACAACTCAAATTGATAACGCTTATTCATCTCTTGCACTATCCATAGTATTTTGAGTCGGTGGATAGCGAGTCCCATTTTGGCCTAAGTGAAATGGTGTTACTATCAACGGTATTCTTTTTAACCAACTCAACTTTCTAAAACAAAAAAAAAAAATTTATAAAATTTTCCGAGTTTATTAAAACATAAAATAATAATGAGAAAGTAAAAACATATGAGTATTCACGGTAATTTTACAAAATTTTCCAACTAAAATTTATTATCAAGTTTTCTATTTTTTTCCAAATTTTCTTAATTTATTAGGTAGGTAAGTATGTAAGTTGCCGGTCGCAGTAGCCGAGTGGTTCGCATTGCGTACTGCCATCCAAAAAGTTATAGAAAATTAATTTCAATAAGAAATTAATATAAATTTTCTAATTGCGGACTCCCCTCGGCAGGGAATGTCAACCCCTCCGAGTGTATTTCTGACATGAAATAAAGCTCCTCATAAAAAACCATCAGCCGTTCGGAGGCGGCTTAGTATAAACTGTAGGTCCCTCCATTTGTTGGAAAAACATTAAAAACGCAAAACCACAAATTGGAGGAGGAGCTCGGCCGAAAATCGCTTCGGCGGTATAACTAAGTAAGTTTGGTTTATAAAAAAAAAAAACTAAAAATGCTTTATAAACCACATTAGTGTAATTTTATAGTGAAAAAATACATTTTTTGCAAATTAAATTTGTATAACGATTTTGAGGTTTAAGAAAGTCTAGTGCAATTGGGATTTTTCTTTGCTTCTATTTATATGGTCTTGTAAAAAGGAAATTTGTAAAAAACTAAAAGTAAGGGATATGCCGAGGAACATTATTGCGAACGCCAGTGTATGTGCATATTAATATATATACACATTATATTTAAATTTTTTTTAACAAATATGTAAATAAATACTGAAATAACATTATAAATCTTATTTTTTATGCATATTTGATATGCAACTATGCTCAGCTGTCTAGTTAATATACAGATGGTTACACTAACAAAAACAGCAAAAACAAAATCAGCCACAAGTTACCATTCATACATTTGTAACTTAATGTTTATTAATATAAGCATTTATGAATTTATACAAATAAATCTGTATGTTTGTATTTATGCGGGTTTGATTAGCATTGATGCTACCTTCTTTTACCTTATAGCTATACTGCCAAAGCATTCCTTTTTAGAATTAAAAAAAAAAACGAAATAAGCAAGTTTTTATTGTGTTCATGAACTCGGGTTTTTGTAATTTTTATATTTTTACATTTTTTCTGTTTTTTACCTTTTCCTTTTTGTATTTTTTGGTTAATTTTTCACTTTGTTCTTTTTTGCCGCTTTCATGAATATGAAGTTGGATTTTTGCGTTTACTTCTTTTTTTCTTCCTCACCACACAATCGCAACTCACTTTCAATGCTGAAGTTATGTAACATTAATTCTTGGAAACCCGTTTCGTCGCCGCCGGTGTTGATGGCCATCAAAAGACGAGTTCGTTGTGGCTTACATTTACACGGCCACTTTTAAACACACTCATACATTAGCGCATAAAAACACAGGGACACTATCATATCCACAGCTGGCTACAGTGTTGTCAGGCCAAAGGATTTTACTTATTTCTTGACCAACACCGCTGTGCCCGTGGGTCTCAGTTTGTTTGCCTAATTTCCAATAGCAGCAGCTGCGGCTGCAGTTTCGGCTTTAACTTGTTTTACGTTCCCGCCATAATTTGTATTACTTTTAATATGTGCGTTTGCATGTGTTTATGGTGTAGTGTTAAACGCTCGGAAATGAACCAAAAATATCCATGTCCTTGAGGACCGGTATGCCCATGCTGTTTTGGCGCATCCAATATTCGTGCTTAGTCAACTCAGTGTCAGCGTAATGGACTTTTAAAAAGTGTTTATTCGTGTCTTATAATTCAAGATAAAGCTGATTTCCGTATATTTTTACGCAATTGGCTGGCCACCTCTTTTTAATAGCCGGTTAAAAAAATAAAATATTATTGAAAATAAATCCGTCAAGCAGACACATACACAGCCATAGGTATGTATGTATAATATACAATTGAATAAAGTATGACATATTTTTCTTAATTTGACACTCAGTACCTTCAGATAGTTGATTGTCTCATCAATTTCCCATAATTATAAAACAATTTCAATTATTTAATCTCAACTCTTTTGATGGCGTGAATACTTTTGGGTTTACAAATTGATTGTTTTACTTTATTATTTCATAGCTTTGGAACAAATTTCTTTAAAAAATATTTAAATCTAAAATTTTTCAAATGCTTCAAGCTGTCACTTCAAGTATATTATCTGTTTTAGTAATAGACGAGGCAATCGCTATACAATTTCTCCCATAAGCGCGGACAACAAAGGTTGTGAAGCCTCTGGTCGAGGTTTCAAGGAAATACTATTTGTCTTGTTAGACGCTTTACTTCCAAGTGTACTTGAATTTTTTTTAAATTATTATCAGTTAGTTTAACATTCACCCAATGCTCATACAGCGCATAGGAAAAGTAGTTCGAAATATTGGAACCTAACTCTACGAGTATATAGAGCAGGGCACATCCACGATAGATCTTTTCTGAGCGTACACCCAAGTCGCACATCAAAACCTGTAGAAGGGGTATTGCCGAAAATCACTTTTGTATACTCAACTCGGAAGGGATAATCTTTTCTGTGGCTTAAAATAGAAAATGCTGTAACCCCCTGGAATATGAATAGATTTTAAATAAATTAAGGTTTTAAACGCATAATGTGGATAGTAGAATCTTGACAGAAGCCTACAGGTTCATCATCAGTCCGATTGTTTCCGAATCTAAGAATATTACCTCAGGATTGCGATAAGTTTTAGGATGAAAGCACAAAACGCTACTAGATACTCATTAGTTTCTTCTAATTCCCTTGACCGCTTATGCGGCTAGTGCTTCACCCGTGGTAATCGCCTTGGAAAAGCTCGGCTTGCAGTCTCTGGCAAGTATTTGTGAAATAGCCTACTAGATATTTATGAATATGCACACCTAAAAGACTTCAACCTTGAGGCACATTTCGCATATCGCAAATAAATCTCTTATCTCTGCTAAGCTAAGTCTAGTGACAAATTTATGACGCCTAATAATCTGTTTATATGCATACCATGCAGACCAAGGAGGTTCAAAGCCACCATCCCAAAAATAGAAAAGACACCGAAAACAAGTCAATTATATTTGTGCGCACATAAATACATAAAATAATACTGTACATGTAAACATATGTACGTGTATGTACATAACAACATATTGAAATGGTAGTAAATTAAGTTAAGGCGATAAAATGCCAAATAATGAAAATTAAAAATCAGACACACTTCATACACACACAAGCATTTCAGTATTGTGTGAGATTAGCACCTTTTTGGCAAAACGCACAGCAAACACGCACTCGCATACCCACACACACACACGCGCAAAGACAGGCAGAAGCAAAGCTATTACACGGCTTGAAATGCATTAAAATCTTTAATATACGGTTATTTAAATTTAAAAAATATTTTTTATTTCGGACATTGTACACACTTATAACAACAACAGCAAGAGAAACAACTATTTTTTTTTTAAATATTTTTCGGCAATGGGTAGTTGTTTCAGTTATTATCTCATTTAGAGTTTAGTGGCAAACAATTTGCGGGTGTTAATTTGTTATAGACAAAGTTGTTGTTATTGTATCTATAAATATTGTAGCGAATATAATTAGTGGCCCAACAGATATGACAAACGCTCATTGTAGCATCGGTTAAGTGGGTAGTAAATTAATCAGTGAGTCTTTTGGCAATACCAGTGCAGTACAGTTGTTGCTTAAATTTTCTAAGCCCACAAAATATGTGCATTTATCTGTGCTACTGTGGGTGCGCTGCTGTTGATTATTTGGTAGGTAATGTCTAATGTGATGATGTTTGCTTTTTAGAATTGACCAAGTGTGTGTCTTAAGACTTTCGTTTCTGCAGGCATATTAGCTGTGTAATATCTTGAAAAATATTTCAAATACACATACCTATTTACACGCGAGGGCTACATTGCTTTCGTATACAGTGTTTATGCAGTGCTAACGGTTTTGTCTTTAAGTATGCTTTATCGAAAATTGAGTAATTTCTTTGAAACTTTAAAAGCATGACCAACAAATTTAATTTTCACGCAACGGAGAATCTAAGCTAAAACCATAGAAGTTCTTAAACCAATGATGCTACGGATATCTCCTTTTTCAAAAATCTCTGCTCAATTTCGATTTCACAGCTTATATATTTGATCATCAAAGCAGAACATGAGCAGGACAAGTGCTTTTGTTAAAATGTGGTGATTTTATTTTATTTAGTTTGAATTTAACTTATACTGTTTTATTCATTTTGTTTTATTAAAATTTATATTGCTTATTTAATTTAATTTTAATTAATTAACTGTTTATATTTTAATATTTTGGTTTTTAAAAATTTCTTTAAATAGTTTGTTTTATTATATTTTAATTTTCTATTTTATTTTAGATTGTTTTAATGATTGTTTAGTGATCTTATTTGATCTTAATTTATTTTATTTTAATTAAGTTTTTCAACAATTCTTTTTTTATTTTAATTTCGCTGTATTTTATTTGATTGAAAATAACTTTTTTGTGTTGCCATGGAAATGAAAACCGACGCTTTAATTGAGTATTCCTTTTTTTAATAATTATTAAGTTCATTCGAATCCTATGACTACGTCTATCTTCTCTCTGAATTTGAAGTTAATCAAAAGAAAGCTATCGATAGCTTACTGGAAACAATTAGCAGGTCAGAAATTAATGGGGTTATCGGTTGTTGTATTGAAAAAAGCAATAGATAAATAGCAGTATCGTTTTCCATGGGACACAAATTTTCGTAATGCTGAAACCAAAAAAAAAATATTTATCGGTATTTTAAAGAACTCTGTTCTAGTTTTCTTTTTTATATTTTCTTACTGTTGATTATTTACCAGCTTACCAAGCGACATTTTTTCCATTCATAGCCATTCTTAGGCGTCTAGATGCAAATACTGTAATTAAAATATTTGTCAGAGTGCACGATTAACATCACAAGAAGTTGCGAGTTGATTCTCATTGGCAATGCCACAACAATGAGCAAAGAACTTAACTGTATGTCTATTAGCTAGTTTATATTACGTATGTATGTCTCACTTGTCAATGTAATTTACTACGCTACAAGCGACACTGCCCACTGCCCAATCGTGGATTTATAAATGGAGATTTTCAGCCAAACGTATTTTCATTTATGTTTTTCGTGTTTACTTCTTCTTCTTCCTTCTCAGTCTGTCATTTGGTAAGTCAACGTCGTGTATTTTGCGCTCCAAAAAACTGAGTCTTCTTTTTCAAGCTTCACACAGTGTCGGCGTAGTAATCGCATAATGCGGCGTCCTAGCGGTCACTCGTCACACAGCTTGTATAGCGTTTAAAGGTCACTTGGACAAGTTGCCGCACTGAACTTCGTTAATTCGAATTATTTTGTATGCACATATGTATGTACCTATACTTGTTTCTCTGTACGTAATTGTATTTATATACATATTTATAATATGTACAGATTTTGATATACTCGTATGTACACAGCTACTTATGGCGTTACTGCGGTTTGATTGCAAGTTGTTTTTGTTTTTTTGTTAACTATTTCTTTAAATACAATTTTTGCATCGAATGTACATTGGTAATTATGTATGTATTCGTCGAGTTTTATGATTTGTGAATTTGTGCCCACCTTAACATTCAACTCGCAATGGTATTTTCATATGTCTGTGCGTGAAACCGGTACCAACAACAAATTGTTAAGCAAATTCTTGCTACGCCTTCATTCAACTGGCGCATCAGTGGTCATAAATACATATATTTACGAGTATATGCGGGTTTCTTTGCTTTTGATTTTACTAATACTAACCCACAACAAGAATCTCATACATCACGTAGATATGTAGTAATGTAGGTATATGTTTGCATTAAGAAACTGTAATACTTGTAACAAACGACTCGGTCAAATCCAACGCGGCGCTTCACCCAGTGCTCATGAAGCATCTCCAGTTTTTTTGTTTTTCGCCGTCCAGCGTTACTGACCGACTTCGCTCGCAAGCGTTGCAACTTAGCAACTCATCAGGGGATTAAACAACTTCTCAACAGCGACGTTGTAAGAAGAAGAAGAAGAAAGAAAAGAAGATTTATTTCGTCCCACTCACTGCTGCTGTTGTTGCTGCTAGTTTGCGGCGTTATTTGAGCTGTCGGCAGGTTAAAGTCGTAATCACATTGCGCTAATGTAATTTGCATACAAACATTTAGATGCATACAACATATATGTATGTTATTATGTGTGTGTGTGTAGTTGCTGAATTCTAATGACGTATGTGATGTTTGAAATTTTGATAGGCTCTATTAAACCAAACTCGTATTATGCGCATATATGCAAACATACAGATATAAAATCATATTTTTTAAATTTCTTCGTTGTTTTTTTCCTCTTTTGTTTATTGTTAAATTCAATCTTTAATTTTGTTTAGTTGGGGTTTTTTAAATTTTAGTAATAAATGAGTGTTTTACAGCCATTTAATTTTTTCGTAATAACGAAAGAATAAAAAAAGCAAGTAAGGTTGTGCTATGTTCAAATCGAAATGAGTAAATGTATGGGCATTTGTAGTTATGTGTATCGATCTTAACTTTGTCAAAAGTGATTCGGATTGCATCATTGGAATTATTGGTGCCATTAAGACATTATGAAACTGCCTCAATATTTTTGGGTTTCATCATCTTTTCCAAAAACCCTCTCTTAGGTTCAATAAATCTTAGCGAAATTCGCAAGTAAGGCAAGCAATCTTAAGACAGAGATAAATAGCAACTACATTAAGTAGACGAATAGCATGGTGGTATCAAAGCTGAGAAGTAACGAAAGGTTAGTATCCAAGTTTATATTCTCATGCCTCACATATCAGTTGAAGGGCAGACCGACAGACAGATATGGTAGATCAACATATCTTTTCGTTCTCATCATATCATGGTTCATGAGAACTGTGCAAAGAATTGACGCCGGCACTCGCTGACAGAATTCAAAATCATAACTAATAGAATATCCATTCGTTAAGCTCTTTCTTCAGCTCACCATACTAACTTTGCATTTAAAATATAAAGAGGAACGAAAATATAGTTCCACAGTTTCAACCTATAGATTTATATGCTTATATATCTAAATTAATTTATGTATAAAATATACATATACAATTAGCGCTTTGTAATCACTGAAGCGGTTTTCGGCCGTGCCCCTCCTTCAATTTGTAGTGTGTGTCTTGATGTTTTTCCTAAGTTGTGGATCCTATGCATTTTTCTAAACGGTTTTCAAATGGTTGGTGAATTTTTAGATATTTCATGACAACAACTTATTGACATTTTTTGAAGAGTGGAATCGGAATAAGAAAAAAAAACTTTGGATGTTGGTTTGGCCAGGACTTGATCCCATGACCTTCGACATCTTCTTATGGCAGTACGCACTGCCTACCACTCGGCTATTGCAGTCTTCGCTTAATTTATACTGTACAGTCTACGCAGAACAAGAGAAAATATGAACATAACAATAATTCACATCAAAGCCTAAAATACTAAAATAAATTGATTTTATATCACAAGTTTTATGTTTCAAATAAAAATATTAATAATTCATGTTACCTTTAACACTTTAAACATACAAAGTTAATTTTATAAATTTATGGTATTTTAACACGTAGACAGGCAGAATAATTCACACGAAAAATGTCAAAAATTTCAAAAAACATTTTTGTCTGCCGGAAATAGTTCTACGTCATCAATACTTAAAATAAATATATGTACATACATAATTAATAGTTTGAGATCATCACGCAGTTGGCTTGGGGGCTGAAGTAAGCAAAATAATAAGAAACAATTAGAAACAAGTGTTGTCTCAGGCCATGTTGACGACTTTATAGCTTTCATGAGCTCATCTAATTTATTATATTGCATGTTGTTTTAGACGATTTCAACCAAAACCTTATGTCAGAAAAATCGGTTGTAGGTCGATGATTTTCAGTATCAGGGGTAATCCATTATATGTGTGAAGAATAACAAATTTGATGTTCTTGGATGCTTTATTGGGTACTTATGACAAAAAATCACTTACCTGCAGAAATCGTGGGAGTTGCATGATACAGTCAACCAGCCTGGCCGATTCCGACAAATGTTCAATAAGTTACAAAAGTATATCCGCATACTAAGTTTTTGATGGGCATATATACCTATATATCTCTTTTCCTTCTGGAACTACATATAAGTGTGTACTCGTTTACTTTTTCATGTTCTGTTTTCTCCTATTTTTTTAATCGAGAAGCTTTTTTTATACCCTCTACAATATTAAGAGATATTTTGAATTATTCTTTATTATGTCCATCAAATGCCTCTATATGTTAATAAATATTTAAATCTTCGTGTCTACATTTTAAGTTTTTCTTTATTTTTTATTTGTATTAATACTGCTTAGTCCTTGTTACATTTTTTTTTAGGAGGTTGCCTTCATACAAATAGCGATTGCCTATAAAATCTAGTCACCGAAAGTTATATCTAAAAGTCTACGTCTTCAGAAGAGTTATTATAACTTCTCACGTTACCATTGGAAACACCTGTTTTATGGAATGTGTCTCAGTCTGATATCCGATTAAGAAGATTTTTTGCTGATTTCCACGAATAAGGGATCGAGCGGAATGATTTTTATTTTTCTAACGCTTCTTCATAATGAATGCTTTTCCACTTTTGATTAAACTTATTATAGGGAAAATTTTTCATCAATTTACATGAACTCAATCAAAGCCCAAAAATTTTAGTCGGAAACTATAAAAAAAGAATTAACGGTCAGCGTTTTTGAATATTCGTGTGATTCCACTCTAATTTTAGCAATGACAGTGAGATGTAAGTGCGTATGACCTGATTTCGATTGATGCTTTCCAATGTTTCTAAATTCTGTGAAATTTCCACAACAACAATTTTCAACAAGATGCTCCTGGTAAAATTAGACCATAAAAGTAGTATCCAGATGAGATTAAATTAAAGTAGCCTACTTCATTAATACACTCTCGCATAAATGATGATATTTTGTGAGTAGTAAAAAATGTTTTTGAAATAGGCTTCATCGAGAATAAAATATAATACCTTCTTTCGCAATTTGAAAAACTCATTTCCTATTTTGAGCAATTATTCCATTGCTATTAGTCAAAAGACTGAATTTTTAGCACAAATTAAATAATTAGCCATTATATGCACAACAACCACTACAGTATCAGTGTAATACAAAATACCCAACAACATTACTGCAGTCTACCAGGTCACCAATTCATACCTCAAAAGCATGCAACAATTTCGTATGTATGGACGCACGCAACGGCACACACACGTGCGTACATACGAATTTATGTACATCTCTCACATTTGTGTGTATGTACATATGTGCAAGGGGTTATTTCGGCAATGCTCTCTAGCATGATCGCGTATTTAGCACCAACCGCATGACGGGCGGACAGTCATGAAGAGAATGAGGTAGAAACAGAAGAAGAGCTCATCAGCGCGCAGCCAATCCGGTCGACGCGACGCAAGCAGATGAGCCAGCACCCCAAAAATGCACCAAATTAGTTGTGGCTGTCGACGCGGCGTACAGAATGAACGTCAATACCAGATTTTCATTGCAATCTAGTTTCGTGCGAAGTTGATAAAAACACGAAAAGCTCGAAAATAGTCGAAAATTCATCGTACAATTTAAACGCTGAGGCTTTTAAGTTTTCGGTCAAATGAGGTGCGTTTGCCTATTCTTCTTCTTCTTTAGCACCATTTACAGCTTAGCTATTGAATATTAATATTAAATATATACGATTATAAAATCACATTAAAAATATAGCCAGGTATGTACGAGTATGTGTGTACGTGCCTGTGTTGCTGTGGCCTTTGGTGACTTTAATGATTTGTAGAAATCACCAAAAAAGACGTCATCAGACGAACATTTGGCATAAAGCGATTTGTAGTTTTTGATAGAAGATAATTTGAAGATTTTCTTTATTTTGTTGGCAGCGGCGTCAGCAGCAGTGGCAGTGGCGTTGGCCGCAAACCAAGCAGCGTTGATAGCAAAAGTAGAAGTGACTTGATAATGTTTGGCTTCACTGCTTGTGCTTGGCGGCTGAGCGTCTTTGCTAGCTTAGCGGTCTATGTGCGTGTATATGTGTATGTTTAGCAGATTGTAGCATCTTCTTTGCCACCAACAGCAACAATGCTAATCAACAACAACCAAACACATTAGCTTGCTCAGCAACAAAGCGGCCAAATAACCTGTAAGCCAAGTCAAGCCAACTAGCCAGTCAGCTAAGTAGGCAGCGAGCAGGCAGGCAGCAAGTCAGCCAGCATCCAAAGCTGAATGAAGCTCTCATGCATTCCGATCTTCAATCGGTCAGAGTGTACTACCAGTTATCGCCCATACGTTGACTTGCCGAATCATCTGCTCCGAGTATATATAGAAAATCTATAGGTTTTGATGGTTTAGTTGGTAACCCGCACTCAACCTAGAAGTGAACCAACAGAGATCGCTTAGTTAGTAGCTTCTTCCTCTTCATCTTTATAAACGGCATTGTGGTTGACCGTTCATAATTTGTTTGGTCTGCAGAACGATCGATCGAATTCAATAGTAGAGAGTTGAATTCTGAATCGATACAACGAAAATCTTCCAATAAAAAGGATTACACACAAATACACGCAGATATATAAAAGGATTACGCGTTCACAACCGGGAGTTGTGATTGAATTGTGCTCAAAATGGTAAAAAAATAATAATAAAAACAGTGAATTAAATTTTAATAAAATAATATAGAAAAATTAAAACAAAACTGGAAAAAAGAAAGTAAATTAAATAAAATAAATTAAAAAAATAAATAAAACAAAATAAAATAAAATAAAATAAACTGAAAAAGAATAGAATAAAATTAAATGAAATAAAATTCGAAAAAATAAAATAGAGAAAAATTAAATAAAATAAAAAAAGTTGAAATACGACAAAATATAAGGGAATAAAATAAATAAAATAAATAAAATAACATTACATAAAATAAAATAAGTTAAATTAAAATAAAGAAAAAGTGATATAAAACAAATAAGAAAGCAGGAATTAAATAAATAAATAAAGTTTAAATATTTCGACTTTTTAAAATCTTTCACTCGGTAAAACTTCATGAATATATCACACCAATTTACATATGAACAAATATTTAAAATGTAGTGACTACGTAAATAAAAGTGATATAAATAAATATTACGAAAAAACACTTTTGAGGCAATGTAAACTTGGGCATATTTGTAATTGCGGTACAAATGAACAATTTAAGCCAAATGCAATTGCCAATCAGGCCAGTGTAAACTTTAGTATAAAAAATAAAAACAAATACAGTGAATATTTCAACAAAATTTAAATATTTACTAAAAATATGCAATTGCGCTCTATGGAGAATGCAGTTGTTCATCGATCTGTCGGGGGCTTATGTGACATTAACTAAGTACCAGATGAGCAAAGTCAAAAAAAAAAATGAAATTAAATAAATGAATGACACAAAAATCAAGCATTCAAACAACCTAGCGAACAAGTAAGCAAAGAGAAGCAAAATAAATTGAATTATGTTGTAACTTGCGCAGAAATGATCGTCAACACACACATAACTAAATGCATATTTACAAGGGTGACGACGAGTACGTTGAGACCGCGGCTGCTTGACTGCCTCGCTGTTTGGCTAAATGAGTGATGATGATATTGATGTTGCTGTTGGTTATTATTGCTGTATATTACAGATGACGCTGTTGTGGCTGCAGATGCTAACGATAGTAATCATACAGTCATATTACTCGTATTGTCAATGAATCGCCACCCAATCGTGATATTTTTGTTTTGTGAAAAATTCTTGCAAGAATTAAATTTTACTCGCTTCAGTGGCAGATGTGCATGTAAGATGCATATTTTTTTTGGTTGTACACATACCATTATACGACAAATACCTTGTTGTCCTGTCCTTTTTGTGCGCTTTAATAGTATTTTGATGGCAAAGTTGCTGCCGATGTGTTGAAATGCATTAATATATATTTAAGAAAAAAGTCATGTTGCTAGAAAACAACGCTACAGACTATGCAGCAGCTTATGCCATTTTTTTCATTGAGCGATATATCACTCGTAATGCCCAGCGTCACGTTTGCCTTCATATTTGACACAACTGCAACAAAGTCAATACCAACAGTAACAATTGCAGCAATAGCAACTCATCACAGAAATTGCTACTGACCGATAGACGGCTTATAGTCATCCTCAACATCAGCATATAAGTTGATTATCGTTTTAGCGATTATCTTCGCTTGACAGTCATTTGTGTGTGGGCAATTTAAAGTGTATTTTATGTTCATCTGTTGCTTATTTCAGTAGTCAATGAACAGATAAAGCGAAATGTAAACGCATATATTTACATGTATGAATTAGTACATTTATATAAGTATTTAGTATTTCTAATGTATTTCTTCTATACTGCATAACGAGTTCGTTGCCTAAGTCTTTTGTTTAACTAGCAATTTTGCTTGATGTAGTTGGTTTTGAGAAGAATTTTATATTGTACTTAGAAATTTCTATGCCAAATTGTTTTCAACAGGGATGAATTTAGATAAAACTTTTAGGGGAAAAATTTGATAAAAAACCTCAAAAGAAATTATATTTATTGAAAAAAGAAAATATATAAATAAAATAGTTTAACCCAAAAAGGAAAAAAATTAGTGAAATTATATAAATCACAATATAATAAAATAAAATGAAGTAAAAAAAACAAAAAAAAACTAAACTAAATTTAATAAAATAAAATAAAAAAATAGCTTTGGGTTAAAAAGAAAAAATTATATAAAATAATATAAAATACAATACAGTTAAATAAAATGGAGTAAAATAAAACAAATAAAATATATAATGAACGAAATTAAATTTATTTATGAAATTATATATTTCAACATAAAAAATTTAGAACAAAAATATGAAAAAATAAACTACATACATAAAAATATATGAAAGAATGCCAGTAATTGATAAAGAAATATTTATTTTATAATTTTTTTCTGAATATCAAATATTAAGTTGTTATCCAATACTTTCTTCTATAATAAAGTTTCTCCACTCAACATATTACTTTTTTCACATAAAAATACTAATTGCTAAGAAACTTAAATGTCCTTGAACTAATTAGAAACTTTGCTTATTAAACACATAATTTCTCATTTTTGCTTAATTGATTTTATTTTGAACATTTCTTTTATTATTAGCCTTTAACATCATATTTCTGTTTTTGACAATGTTGCAATAGGTGTTTAGTAGAAACACACTTTGCTGCTCATCAATCAAAATTATCGTCAAACAAAGCCACACCAACAAATTAACACATTAATGTGAATGTAAATTTTGTACAAATTGATCGCTCACTTATTGGTTGAATATATTTATTTTTTGTTTAAAGGCATAAATGGATTTTATACGAGAAAACAATAAACACAATATGTATGGACTCGTATGTAAGAAATGGAAAAAAATCAAATAATAAAACGAAGGAATAATTGTCAGCCAAATCGGGGGAAAAAATGAGCAAAATGTTAAACAATTTCAAATATAACAAAAAATTAAACAGAAAGATATTTAATTTTTTTTAAATTAAATATTTAGTACGTAACATGGGATATATAAAAAAATTTTATGGAACTTAAAGACAAAAGTATAAAATGTTACAAATAATTTACCAAATTATTCAAAATAGTTAGGGAACAAAAGTATAATTCCAATAAAATCATTGCGAATAATCAAAGGGTTTAAAAGAGAGCGATATTAAATCATACTCGCTTGCATTCGTTCTTCTTAACTTGCTGATTATTTATTGAATTGAATATCATTTAAAAGCGTTGACATTTATTGATTAAATGCTTCGTTAAGAGCTTTCTGCTACCGACCAGTTTCAATTAACCGTAATATAATTAATATTGTAGGAGCATCATTGAGTTAATTACACACATCAATATAGTAATTCCTTTCACT
The DNA here is from genome assembly GCA_037013455.1 of Ceratitis rosa. Lineage (NCBI taxonomy): Eukaryota > Metazoa > Arthropoda > Insecta > Diptera > Tephritidae > Ceratitis > Ceratitis rosa. The sequence goes on along the minus strand of JAWMAG010000025.1, from coordinate 2,459,388 downwards.
TTCATTTGAAGCGCTAAAAATACTAAGATGTACAAGAACTGACTACTAAATTTATGAACATAATCATTAAGAAATATACACATAAATCTAATATCGCAATACCGTAATGCAAATATTATTTTTTTTATAAAACAAAAAACAGTTAGAGTCTTGCAAGGCCATCAATGAGCCAACCACTAAAACGCTCTCCACACGCTAACAAAAAGAACAATCAATTAACATAAATTAACTTAAGCTACATAAGTTGAAGCTAAAACTCGAATGCGTTTCAATACAAAAAAACGGAAAAAATTAAATTTAGTATGTTTTAATTAATATTCTCAAAAAATTTAAGAGTTCAACCCAAAAGCGAGTTAGACATGTTTGACAAAAGATATTTCATGCAAATACCATCGGAAAGCCAAAAACAAGCCCAAAAACAAAAGCAGAAGATTAACATACATATATACACATGTCCCTCATTTGGAATAAATTTTGGCGCATCATTTTTTTTTAACCCTAAATAGCCAATAGAACCAGTATTATTTCGCTATACCTGCGCTAATGAATATTTTTTTATTGCTCTGAGTTTTTTCTCTTCTTCTTTTCTATAAATATTTTATGTTAAATTATGGCACTCGCAAATTTAAATGCTAATGGAGATCCGGATTTGTGTATAAATTAATGAAAAATTAAAATTTCAAATGTTTGTGTTTTTTTCTTCTTTTCTAGAATACTTTTATAGATTAAAAGATAATGTCAGCTAGTATCTTACTGCTGTAGGCCTTTGAGCGTTTCGATGATGGTTAGCTGAATATGGTGATGGTGGTGATAACTGATGTCTGATGTTGAATTACTATCCATGCCATTCTAATCTATCTATTTGCCCCTCTACCCTCATTAAGAGAAGATAGTTAAATGATAATAATGATATTAATAGTTTTGACTAATTTTCTCAACAAGTAAAGAAGTTTTAACTGCACATTTCATTATATTTGATTAATTGCAATACTTATTATAAATCTGTATATACACGTACATACAAACATATAGCACCGAAGGCCATTAGAATAAAAGATTTCAAGTACATTTTTAATTACCACGTCCAATTAAAAGAAGGTGCAAACAAAAAGCACTCAGTACACTTTATCACCACTCACGTACATATATATACATATGAACATTCATAATATTAAGTATATAAATAATGTATATAGATCAACACACCCCCAACTTAAGACAAGCGGAAAACTATTCGAATTTCTGCAAGGTCATAGAGATTGAGCGGTGTGATTAATAATGTCAATTTATATAAATAAAGGATGGTTGAAACTAAAATAAACAAAAATTAAAAATAAATAAATTGAAAAATTGAAATAGAATAACTCAAATTAAAACTAATATAATAAAATAAAATAATATAATCTCGTAAAAATAACTTTTTAAACATTTAAATTTAATTTATTTATTTGCAGAGGAGCGCTCTTATTATTTTGGCGCTTTGCGTCGCCGGCATCTATGCCGATGCAAGCACGGATACACTTTTGGTGAGCACAACGATCCCTTACTATAACTTGTTCTTGAAGAGCTGCTGTAACTGACAAATCGCAAATTTTTTCGCATTTCAGAGAAAAGCACGTGCTGCTGAGGGTTATGATTACCCTCCACCCTCTATACCATTTCCCGAACCAACGCGCCCAACGCAGCCACCTGTGACTCGCCCACCAGCACCGAAGACTACCCGTCCACCACCCCCGGTGACGAGACCACCTCCAACTTATTTGCCCCCCACAAATAAGCCACAACCACCAGCACCTAAGCCAATAACGCGTCCACCACCACCGGTGACTCGTCCACCAGCACCGAAAACAACTCGCCCACCACCCCCGGTGACGAGACCACCACCAACTTATTTGCCACCCACTAATAAGCCACAACCACCAGCACCTAAGCCAACAACGCGTCCACCGCCACCACCGGTGACTCGTCCACCAGCACCGAAAACAACTCGCCCACCACCCCCGGCGACGAGACCACCACCAACTTATTTGCCACCAACCAACAAACCACAGCCACCAGCACCAAAACCGACAACGCGTCCACCACCACCTCCAGTAACTCGCCCACCAGTTGAGCGTACCACATATGTCTATGATAGGCCCGAAAATCCATTGACTTATCCTCCACCAACCAACAAGCCACAACCCCCAGCACCTAAGCCAACTACTCGTCCACCACCACCACCAGTAACTCGTCCTCCTCCACCACGTACAACTCCGGCACCAACATATCTGCCACCCACCAACAAACCACAGCCTCCGGCACCTAAACCAACCACTCGTCCACCACCACCAGTTACTCGTCCTCCACCACCGAAGACTACACGTCCTCCACCTCCAGTGACGAGGCCACCACCAACATACTTGCCACCCACCAACAAACCACAGCCACCAGCACCTAAACCAACAACCCGTCCACCACCACCAGTGACTCGTCCACCAGCACCGAAGACAACACGTCCTCCACCTCCAGTGACGAAGCCACCACCAACTTACTTGCCACCAACCAACAAACCACAGCCACCAGCACCTAAGCCAACAACCCGTCCACCACCACCGGTGACTCGTCCACCACCCCCTCGCACAACTCCAGGCCCAACTTATTTGCCACCCACCAACAAACCACAGCCACCAGCACCTAAGCCAACAACACGTCCACCACCACCAGTGACTCGTCCACCAGCACCGAAGACAACTCGTCCTCCACCTCCAGTGACGAAGCCACCACCAACCTATTTGCCACCAACCAATAAACCCCAGCCACCAGCACCTAAGCCAACAACCCGTCCACCACCACCAGTAACTCGTCCACCAGCACCGAAGACAACTCGTCCTCCACCTCCAGTGACGAAGCCCCCACCAACTTACTTGCCACCCACTAACAAACCACAGCCACCAGCACCTAAGCCAACAACCCGTCCACCACCACCGGTGACACGTCCACCACCACCACGCACTACTCCGGGTCCTACCTACTTGCCACCAACCAACAAACCACAGCCGCCGGCACCTAAGCCGACCACCCGCCCACCTCCACCACCAGTGACTCGTCCACCAGCACCGAAGACAACGCGTCCTCCACCACCAGTGACGAAACCACCACCAACTTACTTGCCACCAACCAACAAACCACAGCCACCAGCACCTAAACCAACAACCCGTCCACCACCACCAGTGACTCGTCCACCAGCACCGAAGACAACACGTCCTCCACCTCCAGTGACGAGGCCACCACCAACATACTTGCCACCCACCAACAAGCCACAGCCACCAGCACCTAAGCCAACAACCCGTCCACCACCACCAGTGACTCGTCCACCAGCACCGAAAACAACTCGCCCTCCACCTCCAGTGACGAAGCCACCACCAACATACTTGCCACCAACCAACAAACCACAGCCACCAGCACCTAAGCCAACAACCCGTCCACCACCACCGGTGACTCGTCCACCACCGCCACGCACAACTCCAGGCCCAACTTATTTGCCACCCACCAACAAACCACAGCCGCCGGCACCTAAGCCAACAACCCGTCCACCACCTCCAGTAACTCGTCCACCACCACCAAGAACGACTCGTCCTCCAGCACCAGTAACAAAACCACCTCCAACCTACTTGCCACCAACCAACAAACCACAGCCACCAGCACCTAAACCAACCACCCGTCCACCACCACCAGTGACTCGTCCACCAGCACCGAAAACAACTCGTCCTCCACCTCCAGTGACGAGGCCACCTCCAACTTACTTACCACCAACCAACAAACCACAGCCTCCAGCACCAAAACCAACAACTCGTCCACCTCCACCAGTCACTCGTCCACCACCACCAAGAACAACACGTCCACCAGCACCGGTGACGAAGCCCCCTCCAACATACTTGCCTCCAACCAACAAACCACAGCCACCAGCACCTAAACCAACCACCCGACCACCACCACCAGTAACTCGTCCACCACCACCAAGAACGACTCGTCCACCAGCACCGGTGACGAAGCCTCCTCCAACATACTTGCCACCAACCAACAAACCACAGCCACCAGCACCCAAGCCAACAACCCGTCCACCACCACCACCAGTGACTCGTCCACCACCACCAAGAACGACTCGCCCACCACCACCACCAGTGACACGTCCTCCACCACCACAGCCCCAACCAACTCCCAAGGACGAGGGTTACAAATATCCCAAACCAAGCATTCCTTTCGATTTTTAAGTGCCAAGTTAACTGTAACAGTTGAATTTGCACAATATTATATTAAGAAAGAAAGATAGCCTGCGAGTTTTAAAAGATATTTAAATAAAAAAGTAGTGGTGAAGCTCATTAACGCCGAAAGCTAACACAATCTAGCGATGTGGTACCAACAATTAATTAGGGCTAGATTACTCTAGTCAATACAATATGAGAATGTTATTTTTACTTTCGGCTCCCACAAGAGCTCTGCATAGCAAGAATATCAAATGTTTTTTCCTTTTTGTTTATACATAAAAATAAAAAATACTCTTACAATTAGATTTACGTATTTTATATAGAGAAAAAATATCCATGATTTTGTTTTTGTATTTCGGATGTAATTTTTTACCAGTTTTGTTAGGCAAACAAGTTGTCATTGTATGAAAGAGTTTATTGAAAACAATAAATTATGTATGTACCTAAAACTATATCAAATGTCTTTGTATAAAATTCATTAGAAAAAAAATTCCTTAAATTATCCACTAATAATTTAAGACTCAAAAATAAATATTCCATTCGTCTTAATACGATTCGAAAGCTCATTTGTTGGAAAAACATCAAGACGCAAAACCACAAATTGGAGGAGGAGCTCGGCCGAAAATCGCTTCAGCGTATATAAACCGCAAATTATATACAATATATACATATACAGCCTTGGCCAAAAGTATTAGGCAACCCCACTAATTACGGAATTTTTTGTTTTAACAAGTGAAGTAATGAAGTTTTATTAGTAAAACAGTGAAAATACAATGAATTAGTGATAATATCATTAATATTTAGTAGGTCCATCCTTCGATATAATAACGGCAGCTGCGTACAAGCTTTACACATTCGTCCGCACTTATAGCGTACCACTCGTTAATTAAGGCTGTGCTCATTAATTTTGCGTTTTAAAATAGCCCACATGTGCTCAAAAGGATTAAGATCTGGAGACTGTGCAGGTCAATCTAACAAATCAATGTTGTTATCTCTAAACCAACGCATCGTAGTCGCTGATTTGGGACAAGGAGCATTGTCTTGCTGAAATTGAACCCCGTCTAAATTAGTATCGCCGAAAATGCGCGTTAACGAGGGCAGAAGAACAGCTTCTAATACATTTATGTACTTTTGGCTGTCCAGGCGACCCTCGCAAACGAACATTTCGCCTATACCATCAGCAGCCATGCAACCCCAGATCATAATGCTGCATCCTCCATGCTTAACAGTGGGTACCACGAAATTTGGATGATGTTCTTCCCCATCCCGTCGCCTCACGAACTTGTAACTGTTCGAGTACTAACCGGTTTACTAAATTCATCCGAAAAGGCAGCTGCAAGGGCAGAAGAAGATTTTTTACGATCCTTGAGAAACTCGCGTATTAGTATTCGCTCTTCTCGTTTAATGGTTAGACAATCTCTTCCACTTTTTGATTTATTATTGTGGGATTTCGTCTCCACAAATCGCCTGATAGCACATTGGATCGCGCATCGCGAACATCCCACCAAATTGGCAATCTCAACCTGAGACTTACCTTCTTCACTTATAACTTGAATTCCAACTCTATCATCGTAACTAATTTCACTTTTTTAATCATTTCAGTAAATATGAACTGTTTTTATAAGATTGATAGCTTTTCACTAAATGTAATTTACACTTTCACTTTCAAATTTTAAATGCGAAAATATTTTATGAATTTCTTAAAATGACAACTTTTAGGGTTAGCTTACCCAGAGTGCTATGACTTTTAATATTACACAATTTGTTCGATTAATCAACAGTTAAACACCCATGTAAGACACTTACAATAAATATAGTTTAAAAAACTAAAAAAACACGCTTTTAAAGAATATTGTACTAAAAAGTTGAAAATAATTTTGAAAATAAACTTAAGACAATAGTATATAAAAAATACTTGTATAATTAAGAGAAAAGCGTGGGGCGCTTTGTACCATAATTTCCATATATCGAGCGCCCCACACATACTATTGTCTTAAGTTTATTTTCAAAATTATTTTCAACTTTTTAGTTTAATATTCTTTAAAAGTGTGTTTTTTTTTAGTTTTTTTTAAACTATATTTATTTTATATATTTTTCTAATTAACTCTATTTTGATTTTTTTTCTCTGAATTAATCAGAGAACGTATAATAATTATTAGTATGGATTATTATACGTTCTCTGATTAATTCTGTCAACGCTACGATGTATGCAACGATTCGCATTTCAAATATGTCATATTGGGATCGCGTCTCCGCTGAAAAGTTACAAACTGACAGACAGACATACTGACAGACATACTGACAGACATACTGACATACAAGTGAAGCTAATATAAAGCGTGTAAAAAGAAGTGGTAACTATGATAGCCACATTTAAGAATACTTGTATTTTAGTGGGGTGTTTAATACATTTGGCCAAGGCTGTATATATATATATTAGGGTGATTCAAAAAAACAACAAATTTTTTTTTCTTCTTTCCAACATGCTTAAGAGTTCAATATAGATGTAAAAAGATCCCAGTTAAAATTTGAGCGCTTAATATTAATATTAAGGACGTCCGCATCGCACTTTTCTATTTCCCATAAGAATAACATAGGCAAATATTTGTTTGCGCCTTCTGATTTTTATTGCTTATCCATCGTAAGTCATAGAAAAAATCCCTGCAAATATTTTTGTAGAGAATTGAACGCTCTACAAAAAAGGTCTCTTATGATTTTTCCGAAAACCTAACCAGCTGAAAGTTATTCGAGGCCAAAGTTCAATATGCTGAAAATTTGACCGCTTGTAATGCATTACAGTGAATTCGATGAAGTTATGGAAATCATTTATCAAAGTTTTATGTTTTTCCTTAATGAAGGCGTTCAGAAAACCTTTAACTTCAATTCTATGGAGTAATAAGCCCAGTGAAACTCATTGAGAAAGTTTTTAGAATAAAAATTTCAGATTATTTTGATTTTTAAACGAAACATTCTTTTTGACATTGAGGATTACTAACATGAGGTCAAAATTAAGTTGCATTTGATTTTTTTAAGGAAATAATTTATTATTCAGCTCATAAATACTTTATATTATTATTATTGAAGATTTCTTTTTAAGCAATCTGAGTAACGATGCCGATGTTCTCGTACTACTTGTAATAAATACTGTAGTTGCTCTTCATCTTTGGTGAGGTAGTTGTTATATTCTTATTAAAAAACCAATCAAATGAAGTGTTGTACTTAACATGATTTCGAAATTTCTATAAATAAAAATTAGAAAAATAAAAATTTTTTAAATAATGTTAAAAATTTTTTATGAAACTATTTTACTTCTCCAAATTACTGCGGAAAATTTATGAAGATTTCCTGAAAGCCTACATTAAAGAAAAACATAAAACTTTGATAAATGATTTCCATAACTTCATCGAATTCACTGTAATGCATTACAAACGGTCAAATTTTCAGCATATTGAACTTTGACCTCGAATAACTTTCAGCTGGTTAGGTTTTCGGAAAAATCATAAGAGACCTTTTTTGTAGAGCGTTCAATTCTCTACAAAAATATGTGCAGGGATTTTTTGTATGGCTTACGATGGATAAGCAATAAAAATCAGAAGGCGCAAACAAATATTTGCCTATGTTATTCTTATGGGAAATAGAAAAGTGCGATGCGGACGTCCTTAATATTAATATTAAGCGCTCAAATTTTAACTGGGATCTTTTTACATCTATATTGAACTCTTAAGCATGTTGGAAAGAAGAAAAAAAAATTTGTTGTTTTTTTGAATCACCCTAATATATATATATATATATATGTATATATAGGGCTCATTTCGATGCCACTTTGAAGGGAAATATGGTGAGTTGTTAAAAAAAAATAAAAATTTACGTGGAAGTATGAATTTGAAAATAATTTTAAACAGGGCATTTTAATAAAAATATTCTTTTTTAAATGTCTCCGAAATCGTCATATTTCAAGATTCTAAGTTGGGCTTGGGATGAGATCCAGAACATTTCTCTGAGTAAAAGTTTTCTCTGGAGAACTATACAAAGTTTATTGTTACTAATTTTTAAAACTAATGGAAAAAATAAAATTGAGTAATTTCTTATTCTTTAGCATGATCTCTCGCATTGGCTGTGACCTTTAGTTAATCACATTCTGTGTATTATACGAGCATTATTAATGAATATTTCATAGTTATTTTTCCTGTATATGTATATATACATACAATATATTTGTATGTAAACAGCAGGAATTGAAAGCTTATTTATAAATATTTAAAAAATAATAATTTTCATGTAGCTATATTTGAAATACTTTTAAGTATTCGAAGGAACTAATCAATAACTACCTTTGAAATAATATCTCGCTCTACATGGAAGGAAGTAATAGAATTTGTATTGTATATCCGATAATAATTTCCGCTAATTTTTTTACACTGGAAAATCGGTAAATTTATTTATGAAAGTCGCTAAAAAAAAATAAATATAAAAATAAGTAGTTAAAAGCTAAATGATTTCCTATACAACTAGAGAAGTAATAATGTGTGCTTCTTCTTGTTGCTGCCCAAAAAATTTATTGATAACCCTCAAGGAAAAATTAAGAAAAAATCTCAATATTATTTTTTATTTCTAGTAAACAACTCCAACTAATTTTCACTCTTATAAATTTTAAAGCACAAAAACTCAAATTTAATTTGAAGACCGCTGTATTGCATTCTGTGGGACCGATGTCTAAATCAGGATCTAAAAAAATTAGAGGATGTGTCCATTTGACAACCATAATGTGTACTGACGGACTTGAATTATATCTATTAGTTTGTGTTTTCATATTCACCATTTAGACGCAGTAGCACCGCATATTGCCTTTTAATTTTGCAATGCTGCATTTTTTCTGAGTTGTGCGATTTTTAGCTTTCTGTTGGATGATCTTTTGTGTAACTGATTAGCCAACACGTAAACGAACAACTTGAGAGTCTTTGGCTACACATTGATTATGTTCGACCTTTCATGTCTAAGTATTCTAAGTATTCTGTATAACTGAGCCTGATCTAAGTCATTGGTACTACCATAAATGTTTCACGAATACATAACTTAAACTATATTGCTCTGAACAAGAAATCGGACCAATTGGTTGAAGGTACTGTCACACCCAAAACAATTGAAACCTAGGCTTGTGCGTTTAATGTTATTATGCGTCATTTATACGTATAATTTTATGAATGTCTTTTGATAACCCAAAATCCACTCATTGCTTGTATCTGGTGCCAATAGTATTTCTTAAAAACGCACCAGCCCATTCGAGTGTTGATTAAAACTGTAGACCTTGAGTAGGAGGTGCAATACGACCGAAAAGAGTGGTTTTAAGAAGTTACAAATCATTCATTATTCTTCAATGTATCATTGCAATTTCTTAGAGGATATGCACTAGAAACACCCACGTACGAAAATATTAGGGTGCATTAAAAATTAAAACGGAGTTTTAAAAATTTAGAAGAGAGTAGAGATGCTGATAATAAGAAATTTAATGCGATTAATAACTCATATGGAGGTGCTACATGCAAAAGTTCTTTCAGTGAATACCGATTTTTTGCTGCCTCGAACATATTTATCAAAATAAAAGCAGTAGATGAGCCGTAAGCCCTGGCACCTCTGTAAAATTTAATAATAATTATATTATTATTTTTCACTATAATAATGAAATAAATAAATTATTTAGTACAAAATCTTTTAAAATGTGATCTTAAAAAATCTTTGATCTGCTTAGTATCATAAAAAATGACTAACAATGTGAAACGCTGTGCAATATCTGATGGCATATTAAAAGACCATTTTCATATAAGTTGGTATTATATTACGATTTTTCCTGGCCCAAGAGTGACTTACGAGCAAGGAAGACCAATTACAATCTTACTATGACCGCATGTTACGGAACTTCCTTGTAAAGCTTTCGCTTTGATCTCGGATAAGTTATGCCACCCTGGTTCTTCTTACGAATATGAGGTATACCTATAATTCCCATGATGCAGAGGAGAGACGTTATGGAGGTGAATTTACCAGAGCCGGAGTGAGCTTTTTAAAATTTGATGGTTAGAAATTATTCGAAAATTCCTTCAATAATTTCTACAACACCCTAATACGTTTTTGGCAGTGCAACTCTCATAATTTCTTTGGTGTAAAATTTTCAATGTTAAATGTAAGTAAATACTTGAATTCAGTTCAGAAAAAAATTGAAGCTAGAAAAAATTGAAGCAAAATTAAAAGCAAAAACCACAAATAAAGTAGTGAAAAAGTTGGTGCCAATGAAGTTTACTGCAATTTTACGGTTTCTAATTTTCCTTACAGACAAAGTGTTTCATATAATATATAAATACTAACTTTTTCTATGCAATATGCACACGGTAACAATTTTATTTACTTTTTTTTGTTGTTTATGCCACTTTTGTTTTTGGTTTATACTCGTACATGTTTTTCATTGAATTAAGTATTTAGTTGTTGGAATAATTATTGCATTTCGCTGATTGAGATTAATCATGGAATCATGTTACGATTTGAAGTGTTTGTATAAATATACCTACATACATACCAATATGCACATACAAACATAATAATTAATTGCTAACAAATGTGCTCGCATTTAACTTCTTCACAACAACACCTACTTTTAAGCAATATGTATAATCTTTTTCTTTTTTTCTGAAATTTTCATTTTACAATTACAATTATACACATACACACTCAGACACCCACACATGTATTCAGTTTTAGACATTTCTAGCCCATATGTTTTTGCTATTTGCGTGTTGAGTGGTAAGCTTTTGAAGAAAACTCGAGCGCCAACACCACTGCCTGGCTTGGAACTTTCCTTTTAATCGCAGTACCCGCGGAGTCTTTACGCTTTTTCGTTGCAATTTTCCAAACAGTTATATTTTGTATGCGCAATGTGTCAGAAGGCGTACAGTTTTGGCTGAAATCAATTGTAGACGTGAGTTTTAGTTAATTAGTTTTCCATTTAGGTGAAGTGTGGGAGTTAAGTGTGTGAATAGTAGGTGTAGTAGTTGTGGTAATAGAAGTACGCGCGCGACGAACAGGATATTTTGAAGTTGGTTTTTAAGAAAAATGTTTTTAAAGGATCTAATACCATACGCAAGATTGGATACTTTCAAAGAGGAATTGCTGAAGCAGCGTAGTTTAGTGAATTTGGGCGTAATCACGTGGATCGTCGGTATGCTGCTCATGTGTATTATATTTGTAAGTATTTAATCAAGGAGTTCAAGGTGAGAAATTCATTTACTGCATTATATTAGATTATGAAATTCAATATACATATATACAAAGTTTTATAGAATTTGTACTAAATTAATATTTAAACCAATTTTCTTGAAATTTTCGTCTATGAGAGGTGCACGCGGTTTTTGACCGATTTCGAAAATTTTTACATAGATATTTTAATTGCCAACTCACTATTGGATCAGCTTAGCAGTTTTTGAGTTGAATAATTTAATCGCAAAATTGTCAATCGCCTTTTTCGATTTTCGGTAAACGCAGTTCTTTCTCCCAAAGTTGATTACACCAGTTTTTCTAGTTTTCAAAATGCAGTATTTGGAAATATGTAGGAGTATACCTACTACATCAAGCCGTATTTGCATCCCACAAAAGGTGTCATAATCACGACTTTCTAATTGACTGATTTTGCCACAAATTTCAATATTCAATTTAAATGCGCGACCGTCAGCTTTGGAATAGAAAATCGAATACTGAGTATCAAAGCCTTTGTAGGTATCATACTATTTTGTACATTATAGCTGCCCCAAAATCTTGTAATTTTTGAAGAAGTCTCGTATCTTCGAAAAAAGCGTTGACGTCCTACATGACTATTCCTTTGAAGAACTTTCAGCATTAAGGAAAAAGTATTTAATTGTTAGTCTGACCTGTACTTTAATTCATTCTTCTCCGGAGCATAGCACGCCCCGTTCGGCTTGCGAATCCTGATACAGGCAGAAGACTAAGGAAAGAGGATCAACTATTAAATCTTTATATTTAAATAATTTCCTTAAATTTTTAAGTCTTTAATTGTCTCTCTTACTCTTGGCAATTAGTCAAGCAGCCAATCATCAACCACATTAATGAAGTTATCACGTTTTAAGGAGCACTGAAGATTTTAGAGTGCTGCGGTGATTCCAAAACTTAGTTGGTGTCTTCGTATCATTAGCTTCATCATCGGTGGTTATTAGGATCCTTAGAGAGAGAATTGCGTGTAAAACCTCAAATTTATTAATCTGGGATGATATAAAGCATAAAGAAATTAGGATTCCGTCAATTAAAATATTATCAGAGTACCAACTACCTAATTCCCTTTTAAATATGTGCGTATTCGTGTTGCTCTTTCCTAAACTGTAAACCAAGTGTAAAAGTTTTTCGCGAAGGGAGGGATGTATCTCCGAACCAAGTAATACCAGCTTTTTTTGTTGGCAATGGCACCGTTTTCGCAATTATAGCCGAATCAATATTAGCGCGCCATTCCTCTCTTCTTTTCGCTGTCTCGCGCTAGCTGGGAATACCAAGAGAGGCCAGGTCACTCTCCACCAAATCCGTTCCATCGTCTGCGATATTCGCCGTTGCCAATGGGCAAAGGACCATAAATCGTTCGCAAAACTTTTCTCTCAAAGACTCCTAGAGCTGACTCATCAGATGTTGTCATCGTCCATGCCTCCGTACTTGTAGTGTTTGGTTTTTGTTCGTCGGCGTTGTATTTCATGGCTGACGTTATTATGCTGTTAAAGCTGGTACCTAGATGGACGAAATTATCTGCGACCTCGAAGTTATGACTGTCAACAGTGACGTGGGAACCGAGTCGTGATGAGATGACTGTTTGTTTGATGACAGGAGATATTTCGTCTTCATTCACGTACCAGCTATTTTTGCTGTCCGTAGGGAATTTGAAATGCCGTCCCAAAGTTCCCTTATGCCGGGTTGCTGGTGAGTGCTCTCAGAAAGCAGGTGTGCAAGTCGAGTAGAAAACCGCTCGGCAGTCTGTGGTGATTACAGCTTTTCAACGTCGAATCTTCCTTGTGTTTGTTGCCGGGTGCTCTTCGATACACAGAGGCACGTTTGTATCTTCGCTGCGACAAGATGGTATCCAAGTCGATGTTAGGACTTCGAACGTAGGCAGGCAGGGGATACGAGGTCCAATACCGGAAGTCGTGAGCTGCTTGAACCATATGCAAAAGAATTGTTTCTGGCCATTCCCAAGTGAATGGCAGTCAAAAACTTTACTCACTTGCGTGAACTTCTACACATGGCTCCATCACCCAGTTCACCGTTATTAAAATAAACTTTGACTGAAGAGACTTTATGCTCGCAGTACAAGCTAACATGGGAGTCTGCTAGTGTGTTCCTGGCATGAAAAAAAACTCTTCATTAAAATCCATCGGAGGTTTAGAAACAGCTTATATAATAAACCGTATGTCCTTTAGTTGTTGCAAAAACATAAAGCTCATCAGTTATATTTACAATCTGCATTTATAAACTCTGTCACCTTAGGAAGCCTAATGAGTTCTGGGTCAGAGAGAGTAAAGAGAAAATACGATATATGAAATGGGAACTTGAAATTTCAACCGAAACTCAACTTCTTCAGGTCGTATTCCTCTCCATGACTTGCTGAAAAACTCTTAGACTAACCTTTAAGCTGTTGGCTATCGCTTTTTTTAAATCGTAGATTTAAACCTGTCTAATGCTAGCAGATAAATATCCAATGATAAACTAGACTCGAGGCTATTAACTGAGCCACAATTACTTGCGCTTTTAGTTTCTTACTTTCAATATCAATATTATTATATTATTTAATTGCATCTATCAAAGTGATGCGCTGAATACCGATATAATATTTATAAATTTTCGCCAAAAATAAGCACTGACCACTATTTTAAGGAAAATTAATACATAACTCGACTTTGTTAATTTTTTTCTTTTAACCTCAGATGTCCCTGATGATAGTGAAGGTCGCATCCACAGCCGAATATTATCAGAATCAAACCGCAGCTCTGCGCACACGAAACATACAGAGCTACAACCCAACAAGCGCTGACACCACGCTGCCCACCGTGGTTCAGATTGATGGCCAAGAAGTGCAGCTGCGCACAGAGTTGCCAAGCACACATGCGTTGCAGCCGCGTACGAGACCGTTGAGGACACCGAATCATATTAAAATCGAGGCACTGGAGGAGATGCGCGCACAAGCACATCTACAGCAGCAACAGCAATTGCAGCAATACCAACAACAACATCAGCAACATCAACAATATGAGCAAGAGGAAAAGTTGCATGCGAGCGATGGCGCTGAAACGGCGTACTTACTAGAGCGTGCCGATGTTGGTGTTGGAGGAGAGGCCGTCGCTGCAGGCGGTGCTGCTAGTGCTGGTGATGGCGGTGGCGGTGGTAGCAGCAGCTCAATGTATGAACAACCGATTTATGGAACATGGCGCACGAAAGCGAGACGACCTCAACCGCCACCGTTCGTTGGAGCTGGCGCTGGCGGCGCTGGTAGTGGGGTGGGCAGTTTCGGTGGCACCATATACAACTTGGGCGGTGAAGAGCAGCGGCTCAGCGGCATTGACAGTGATTATCAGCCAAGCGCAAATAATGCACAAACACGTCAGCGGCAATCATTGCATCTGTATGAACAATTGCCACGGCGCTCTTCGACAATGACGCCGGTGCGAAGTGAACTGCGTGATCAGATACCACGTCCCCCGCGTCTAACATCACGACAACCGTCGATGCTGCTTAATAGGCGACAATATATGGATATACCACTGAATGCAACATTCAGAGAGGAGGAGAAGCCGAAACCCTTTCACTTTCCGCACGAAGGTCCACTGCCGCAAGAGTTTAAGAAGACAGAGGAGCAACGTGGTGATGTGCGAAATATACAAGACATATTGCAACAATTACATTTGGGTGGTGGACCAAGTAAAGTGCCGCCATTGGTAATGATGCCGACTGGCTTACATATCGCCGGTTCGTTGAAGAATCTGAAATCCAGCGGAATCGCCAATTTCTTTCGTGGCAAGCGACATAAGAAACAAATGCAGTTGTCCATACCCATGCCAATACCGATGAATATGCAAATGCAAATGTTGAAGCCTTACCCAGCGCCTGTTATGAATATGATGCCACAGGCGGCCTACCAACAACGCATAGCTATGGATCAGATTTATCCCTTCAAAGCACGGTCGCCGAATGACATCAACCTGCTGGCTCTGCAGTTACAGAGTAATCTTTCAAAAAATAAGAAGAAGAACAAGCAAAAGCAGACTAATCTCGGCACCAATATGATGCTCCAGCAGTTCAGCCATCAACGCCCATACACCACAGACCCGTACATGGCGAACTATCAGCCTTTGTTGGAGATGAGCGATGCACAGCGTGCAAAAATGACTCGTGTGCCTTTGAAAGTGAACCTCGACATTTATCCAGTGTTCCCACCTTCGAAAGATCTGAAACCGTCTGCTTTGACCTACGATGAATTCAAAATATCTTCATCAACACGTAGACCGCAAGTAATGCGCAATCCCTTTCTTGATTACTACCCCATACCAGTGATTCCATCCACTGCTGCCTATGGTTTCAACCACGCATATGAACAACCTTCGTCGTTTGCGCCCTTCAGGTTTCCATCATCCGCCCAACCTCACCTACAAACTCACATACCACAACCGAATAATATGCACATTACCTTCCCCGATCAAATTTCCAAGTCTCAGTTCCAGACTCCGTTCATGCCGCTGGATATATCACCACATATGACCGGCGCCACCGGTGTGAGTGCAAGCGGTCCGACAGGCAGCTCAAAAGCAAATCAGAATCAAATAATGGTTCATCTAAACCTCTTTCCCAAACAGAAACAAAAGGCATTGCCAGCTCCAACGTCAAACAATCCTTTTTATAATCCACATCAAAATAATATTAATCGTCACATAATTATGGAAGAAAGAGAGTCGCTCTCGCCGATTGAGCCGCGCCATCAGTCGCAAAATTCCAACTCAACTAATTCACCGGAGCAGCCGGTCTCTCGAAGCGACAGCTCGGAGCCGGAAGGTTTGGTGGATTTTGAACATCCAATAGTAGCCGCGGACGTCACAGATCTGCCACACGCGGAAGCTTTGGTGAGCAACAAATTGGATATGGCAGAGAACGCCACACATTATGATCGCATAGGGGGTAACAGTGGTTTCCAGCGGTACAACGACTCAGCGAATGTCGATCAGATGGCGTCGGAGGCACAAGCCGCCTCACTCTTTCGTTTTCCAGTCGAAGATTTGATCAAATTTCAAGTCGACGATGCGTTGTAGGTGCAGGGAAAGGAATGAGGAAAACGCCGAGCTTAGTGCTTTTACTTTTAAAATTTATTTTATTTTTTAATGGTTATCTTAGAAATAATACAGAGTATATAAAGAACGCACTCATGTTGAGCAAAGAATTGAAATTACATTTAATAAAATACTCTTTAACTTTATGGTAGCTTGTATAAATTTTGTTTGTTAAATATTTTTTAATGTAAAATTGTTATATTTTCAATGCAAATATTAACCATGATAAATAAAGACATTACAACATTTAGTTAAGTGATAATTCTGCAATGTTTGTATTTTTTATATTTCGACCAAAAACTAGACATTCACATGGAACAAAAATTTTATGAACCCTACAGTTTGCACCACCTTTTGTGGCATGATTCTCACCAATATCACATAAAGCCCATAGTTAGTGACCTGATCGGACTTCGAAAGGACGAAAAGGATCAGCTTCTAGCCGCTGTGTCTCAATTTGGAAACTGACGCTGGGCAACACTAGAAGCGCAGTTAGAAATAGGATATTTTCAAGCTGTTCGGCAGCAAGTGGGGTTCGGGATAGAGTGACTCTCAATTTAGTGCTGTAAAAGGTTATGCAAGTGGCAGAGCTAAACAGAGAATTTACAATTTGCTATAAGAGCAATAACATATAATCCAATGCCAAAACACAATTCCCAAAACAGCTGGCCGCTGTGGTTGGTCGTACGACTACATATTAAAATTGTTCCTCAAAATTTTTCTCGCAATGGCGTAACAGAGGTCGATAATTCACGATGGTCATTAACACCGGCGGATATAGTCGTCATATTTTCCTCTGTCCGAATTGCCCGAATTTTGATACTAAAATCCAATACCTTTTAAACGTTATTCATTTGTAAGTCGACTAACGGTTAAATTATAGACCAAACTGAACATTTTGAAAATGCTTAACTTCTTGACATAAATAAAACATTCATTCAGAAAAAAAAAAAAAAAATTTTAGTTATTTAGAACTCATGAAATAAAAAAAGCTACACACTAATTATTATTTGAAATCATTTCATCGCATTGACTAAAAACTGAACAGATTTAAGAAAAAATTCCTTGAAAAAATGTTTGGAGTAGTGTTCCCACGTTTTTTCTAAATTTAATGCAAGCCATCTGAAAAATTTATCGCAAAACTTCAGGAGTACGCGTCGGCACCGGTTACGCGATGATAGCTGAATCAGCAATAGCACACCATTTGTTTCTTCTTGAAGGCATTCGGCATAAATTAGAGGCATCAAGTGAAGCCAGGTCCTTCTCCACATGATGTTTGCAATGCAGTGCTTTCACCGGCGGGTACTGCAACGAATACGGATGATAAGACCTACCTATATAGACGAAATTGTCTATGATCTGTAATGTATGGCTGAGAACAGTTACGTAGATGTCAAGATGTTATTGCGTTTACTGTTTGTTTGATGACCCATTCGCAAAGGAGTTTTGTTTTCAGACAAAACTCTGCATACCTATACAGATGGCTCTAAAATGAATGGGAAGTGTGGTGCCGACATTATATTGCTCCCAACTAGGGATCACAAGTTCATTCAAACTATCACAAGTGTATTCCCACATAAAATATTTGCCATAACAATGGCAGAAGCGTTATTTCGGGGAACAAACTAACAGAGCAGAAGAATAATACAGATTTATGTAGGTAATCAAGCTAATCGTCGGCTCAACATTCATGCAGCAGGAAATCAGCAGAAAGAGAAGCTAGATTGGTAATAATGGAAAAATTAAAATAAATTATAACAAGTACTTAAGACCAGGTCGGAACTATAAAGTTACCATCTATTTAGGAAGATGGAGAAGGCTCTGGGATGCTCTTTCAATTTTAGCTAAACAGACTTCGGGAATGATAATTGGAAGGGGCTGCAGATAAAGAGGTCAGACTGCAGACTGTGGATTAAGCTGTAAGGAGCATTAGCGGTTGGTCCCTCCTTTGCTTGGGAAGGCAAAATACATATAATAAGCTGATATGCTACAGCATATATTTAATATGTAAGTGTCCAGCATTTGGCAGAACTTTAATTACCATAGACAAATCATCATAATGCCCACTTTAATGTCCTAAGGGAACAGAAAGGCCCTTTTTAAAATATAACACAACATGGAGCGCAGTGGGACAGAGCTTAGGTAATAGGTAGTGTATTATTAACTCTGTGAAGGTTATACATTCTAGTGAGGTTTCCAAAAAGGGTCATCTTAATCTAAAATAATAATCAAATCTTGGAATGTGGCTATCAATAAGAACATATTTGAAAAACGGTGCTCGAATTAGGTATATATAATAGGCGCACGTTTGCCGAAATTTTCGACTAGCATAGCATAATTAATAACTCCTGTAGTTTTCACCGCCTAAAAGTATACTAAGATATTTTTTTTAAATCTATTACAAAATAGTAAGAGAAAAGAGATTCATGCAACAAATCGAGGTAAGAATGCAATGCCAAGAAATGCTTTTTTGCCAATTTTCTTTACATGCTCATTCTAAACAAACTGTAAACACGTTAAAAATTTTAATAAGGAATGGAAAAGAGATTTAAGCCGTGAAGAGCCGCTCAGAAAAACTGGTTACTATGGTGAGAGGTGAGCAAATGCGTAATCCAATAAGATAATAGGGTGGTCGAAAAATTTAAAAAAGTAGAAAGATAAAGTAAATTTAGAAATATATATTTATTTCTTCACTTCAGAAAGTATATTAATGTAGTTTTAATAATATTAAAATATTAATTGAATAATCTTAAGAAATGTATTTCAAAATGGTTAATAATAAATAATTTAAAGACTTAAAAATATATATATTCCATGAATACATTTTCTTTCAAATTTTTTGTAATAAAAGTAAATTTAAGGCCTTAGAAAAAACACATTCAATGTTTTTTAAAACCAATTTAATTCAACTAGCACCGCTATTTAACAAAATGATAAACTTTTAGATTTATATTTTTGTTTACCTTTATCTAATGAAACCAGTATTTCCCGGCTTTACGATCAACATCTTATAGCTGAAACTCACCACATTACGCCACAGCACCTTCGCAATCAAGTCTACAGCGTATTTGGAGTATTAAGACAATCGCATTGGTATGTAACCAACATTTGTTGAGAATGAGTAGCTGCGTGTGGACGTGTTTCGCGTGATCGATGGTCGAAAAGCAAATACCATATACACAAACATATAGACAAAAAGAACAGCAAAAAAAGTGCGAATACAATAAAAAAAGAATTGTGTGTGTTTGTAGTGGCAGGTAAAAATCTTGAAAAATATATAAAAGTAAATAAAAAATTATACAAGTACACATATGTATATAAAAGAATAAAACAACGTTGGTCAGGCGAAATCAAGTTTTTGCATAAAATAAAATCAAACAAAAAATGTGATGTGAATGAAAAAATTCAATGTTGAAAATATTAAAATTTTATGGAATAAAATAAAGGTTCTTGCCTAAAAAATATGCTCAAACTAAGAATAAAGCATTGAAAAAATTAATTTAAATTTGAATAAATTACAAGTAGCATTTTGACATGCCAAGTGAATGGCTTGAAATATATTAAACAGCCGAAATAGTGCTTTGGTGACGCATGCGCAAAAGATTTGCTAGACACAAAATCGTGATTCGCTAATTTAAATAAAAAATGGATGCTCACAGATACAAAAGGAAATAATCTAACTAAATAATGAATAATTTTGGAAAATGACTAAACAATTTCAAAACATATATAATTAAAAAAAAAACATTCATAATTTATTTTTTTTGTTTTTGTAATTATTACATATGCAAAGTTCAAGAATTCATGAAAATTTCTCCAATTCATATAACCAAACTGTGTAAAAACCCTCTGCAAACTTGAAATATCCATACATATATTAGCGAATACACACATATACCTACACATAATATTTATGGTATATCGCCAAATGCTTGGCGAAGTAGAAATTTTGCTATGTGTTTGGAGGCCGCAGCGAATACAATAACAAAATTTTACACTGCAAAACTTGTTTGTGTTTATCATTCTCATTCTTGTTGTCCAGCGGCAGCAGCAGCACCAACAAGAGCAACAGTAAAAGCAGTGGAGAAAGATGAAGAGGCTGTGCGCTAGTATTGACGTCTGTTGCTTTCTTTTGCCACCAGCAGTATACTAGGCATGACCGCAATTTTACTGTAAATTTTTTGTTGTTTATTTTATAAATCGCTGGTTTTTTGTTGTTGCTATACCAACTGTTCTTGCACCTAAACGTAAAAGGTAACAAAAAGTGAGGCTGTTTTCTCCACCAGGGAATTGAAACTTTGAAGCTTAGACCCACATACAGTTAGTCAAGAATGAGTTTTCACACTGCAAAAAAACACACTTTTTCAACATAAATTGCACATATACTCCCTTCTATTTACTTTTCCAAATATTTGGTTATCAGATACAGTTGTTTACATTATTTACAATGGATTCATAAAGAAAAAATATCATTTGAGTGCAAAAGATGCGAAAAACATAACGAAAACAAAAACTACTCCAATTTGTGAGTGTCAAACAACTCTTTTCACAAATAATGAAATATATTTGTGTAGTAATTTTATTAATCTAAACCCTGACCATTTGGAATATTTGGCACTTAGTATGGCTGCATCTCGCATTTACTACGCATCACAGCCGTTTCTTAATGGAATATATCAACTTTTTCATGTCGTACACGTTGGGTATATTTCGCCATTCTTCTAATATAGCCTTTTGAGTTGTGTGAGGTTTTTTGGTTGCCTTTTAACCACTTTTTTCAAGAAGGCCCACGCATCATATTCGCCTTATGCTTGGGTCGTTATCTTGATAAAATTTGAAATACGGTTTCATATTCCTAATAAATCCAAATTTATCTGCACTGCTTAGCATGTGACTTCTTAAACTATTGAGATATTGTTCTGCATCCATTATTTTCTCTATGAAAGCCAATTCTCCTACTCCTCTGGCTGAAATGCACCTCCAAACCATAACAAAAGGCTCGTGTGGATTGGTGTAAAGAAATGCTGAAAAAATACGATCGCGGTGCTTCAAAAGACGTTTATAAGACCGTCACAGGTGACGAATCGTGGATCTATGCGTATGAGCCCGAAACAAAACAGCAATCGACCGTGTGGGTCTTCCAAGACGAGCCAAATCCAAAAAAAAAACATTTTCGTTTCGAAATATATATGGCAGCCTACGTACTCTAGTGGGTCCGTTATTTTAATATAGCAAAATTTTCGCCTCATCACAGAAAATAACGTCATCTCAATCGTCAATAGGTTCAACAACCATCTTAGTCGCGAAGGATAAACGCTTTTCAATATTTTGTTGAGAAAGCAGCGGTTTTTACGCGCAGATCTTGATGCGTATTTGTTTTTCAGTATAGCCTGACGTACTGTTCCGTGGAAAACAACAACTGCATTCTCTTCCCTAGGTTCCTATGCAAGCTGTCTCGTCGAAATTGGCGGATTTTGCTTCAATTT
The DNA here is from genome assembly GCA_037013455.1 of Ceratitis rosa. Taxonomy (NCBI): domain Eukaryota; kingdom Metazoa; phylum Arthropoda; class Insecta; order Diptera; family Tephritidae; genus Ceratitis; species Ceratitis rosa. Next base: position 2,437,305 of record JAWMAG010000025.1, on the reverse strand, counting down.
CCTCACTATAACACGCTCTAAACGCTGTGTTACTTTAGATTTCGGACCACCACCATACCTTGGTTCTAAGCTGCCTTCACACTGCACTCGTTTTGAATATTATAAATGGTTCTCTTCGTGACTGAAAACATTTCCGCGAGTTCTTTAACACTTTTACCTAATTCGTGATTGTAATAAATCAATTGAACCACATCAAATGATAACCTTTTTCCAGGCATTTTTTCCAACAAAATATTTTTATTTTTGATGTGTACATACGAATAATTTATTAAAAAATTGACAGAAACATTTATAGACAACAAAATTGTAGACGTCTACAACGCATTGATAATGGAAAATATACTGTTAACCATCACATTCGTACTAAATGCAAATGGGAAAAGAGTTGTTTGACACACACATTAGAGTAGTTTTTGTTTTTGTTATGTTTTTCGCATCTTTTGCATTCAATTGATCTTTTTTCTTTATGAATCCGTTGTAAATATTGTAAACAACTGTATTTGATAACCAAATATTTGAAAAAGTAAATAGAAGGGAGCATATGTGCATTTTAAGTTGAAAAAGTGTGTTTTTTTGCAGTGTGAAAACTCATTCTTGACGAGATAAAAATATATAGAACCGTCGCTTGCATCAAACGCTAAAAAGACTTTGTAAATTAGAGAGGCTTATTATTCACATATAAGAACACATTGGTATTTTTTTCACAATATCTCGTTCGACATTGAAAAGCAACACCGGCAACTAGTGACAAAAAGTTAATAACGCTGTATAACAGATTGCGCCAACCATTTTTTTGTTATTTGGGTAAACGTTATAAATTCGAATTAGATTTGAATTTTTAAGGAAATTATAAAATAAACGCTTTTCGGAACAATTTTTGTAATTGAAAACAAAATTCAGATATTTTTCTGTATTTGTGATTTTCACCTATGATTTAAAATTAGTAATAAATAAATAAATTTTTATCATATAAAAAACGAAAAGAGGTTTAATAAGTCAATATTTTTGTAAACAAATCCAGCAGATTCTTTATAATTAGTTAGTTAGTTATTGAAAAAGATTGACCATTAGTGAATCCAGTTGAGTCATGCGCTGCATCATTTATTCATTTCGACGTACTGAGAAGAGCATTCTCCCATCGTATTCTAAGACGTTCATCTCCTTTCGCGCATCCGATAACAAATATAGCCTTCCCTTGATGTTAAAGTTTTACCAAGATGTTCATCCGCTTCTAAATCCTCCTCTTTGGGAAACCTTAAAAATTTGCAAAACATGCTTTATTAATTTATTACATTCAACACGATGCCAAAACACTATACACGTATGTAAATACTCACATCGCTGCTGTCTTTTATAATTAATTACACAACCATACACCGCACAATTCGTTTTTACACTTTTGCTCTATTATAATTTCACTCACATATGTACAAAAGTAAATTCGTGAAATATTTGAAACAACCGTCAAGCTCTCCGAGAGTGTGATGTTATCTTACCAAATTAAAGTAAGCCTTTAGCCAAATTTTCCATTGCTTATTGTAGATCCTTTAGCTCTTCCTCGCCACATGTGTTACGTATATTATCAACCCCTGTCTGTCGATCCTAGGCCACTTGCAGATTTCGTGCTCTATTGCTTCTGTACATTTCCTTCATTTTCTACATATTTTGTCTTCAAGCAGACCTAATTTGAGGGCATGAAAATTATTTTCATCAAATTCAGCCTGCATGAGTTTCTTGCAGTTTGTTTAAAGAAATCAGTGAAACCATTTTCATCACTGTTTTTTCGTGTGACAATGATCAAAATTAAATTAAAGAAGTTTTAGGTATTTTTGAGTAAGTCTAAAAACATTGAGTGGCATTCACCTCCCGTTTGCCGTTTTGCTGAGATCTTTGTTGATAACCGATCTTTCTCAATCTTTATACACGGTGTGTCCCAAAAATAACCGAACTTTATATTTAAATCATACAACATACAGCGCCATATATTGAAAATTTGCAACATTAAAAAGATACATTCATCTTCTTTCAAACGCACCTAACTTCATGTAAGTCGGATGACTGATGTAAAAGTGACATCGTTTGTGGAAAAGAATCGGTCGTGTTAGAATATCCAGCAGGAAAACAGCTGTTTTTATTGCACGATAATGCACCACCTCACAATACCAAAAAAGTGAACGAATTTTTAATGAAAAAAGGGATTTCTCTCATCGACCATCCTCCGTATTCGCCTGATCTATCACCATGTGATTATTTTTTATTTCCAAAACTGAAAACCAAGATGAAGGGAGCATTTTATGATGATATCCCAGCCATTCAAGCAGCCGTAACCGAGGTACTGAAGAGCATTTCTATAACTGACATAAAAAATTCTATGCATGTGCTGGTTGATCGTTCCAAACGTTGTGTTGAGTCAAATGGAACCTATTTTGAATAAATAATAACTTTCAAAGATAATATAATGTGTATTTTATTTTATATCCAAAAAGTTCGGTTATTTTTTGGGACACACCGTGTATGAACGATGGTTACGTTTGACATGAGGGGAATTTACATATATAATTTAAACATCATCACGTGTGGTTAGACACTAAATTTGTAACATTTTTATCATATCTATAAGAACAAATATGTTTTCCCGATGTTATGTATGGAGCATACAAAAAATCAATCATCAAATATGATTTAAAAAATTACTAGAAATTCGATAAAATGTTTTATTTCAGTCTTTTTTATTTAAAATTGTTTCGTCTTTCAAAACTAGAGACGGCTTACTCCTAATACGATTTCCTTTAGGCGTACTTTATAAGAAAACTTACATTAGTCATGAACAACATCATTTAATATTTTGGCGGTAAAGAGGATGTTTCCGATTAATTTCGGATGGAAAATTTGTTAAATTGGAAGTTTTAAAGAAATAAATAAAGATTTATGCAGTGAAACTCCCACAACATATGAAGGAGAAAGAAGTTTAACAATTAGTATAAGTAAAAGAAAAGCGCAATTTAAAACCTATTTCAGTCAAGATGAGCAAAATTTTCCATAGAAGTCTACGTAAAGGAACATAAACGTAAGTTTGACATGAGGGTTAAATTTTTCAACCTACCCGCTATGCTACCTGGGGAAGGCTTTTATGGGAAAATTACCTCAGAAGAGGGCGAGGGGACGATTAAACAATCAACCTTGGACTTGGAACCATTTTTTTTTTTCAAATAATCGAAAAAATACTTGAAATTCAGTTCTTTCTGGGAAGCGAATCAAATATAAACCATATTCAGAAAAATGTTTTTATGGTTAGATTTTGTTGAATTTTTGTACGAAAGTATCTTTATTTAGGTCAACAGACCGACGAAAATAAATTCGATTTGGATAAAAAATATAGATCATTCGTAGATCGCACATAGACTGTTTTGTATTTCGCGAAGCGGTTACTTACATTTCGTTACGAACTATTCACTCATTCTTATTGTGAACAAGCGTAGATCAAAGTAGATCATATTTCCAATGAAGAATTTGAGTAGCGACTAATTTCTGACTATCTCTTCAGTTGCTGCAATACCCAAATACTAACACTGTTATTTAAAATTCCGCAGCAACGTCTGGCAGGGCTTGCCAGTAACCCATAAATTAACGATCCAGTGTTCAATTGAGCGAAGCGTTACTGTAGATATACAAGCAACGGTTCTAATGCAGCTGCTATGCACTTGCTGCCCATCAACTAATGTAGTAATTTGCACTTGTTGGAAGACAGGTACTGTATGGTAAATGACCAATACATTGCTGGATCAGGTATGCATGCATGTCTGATACTTAAGAAAATCATCAGAGCATGTGTTACCTTATTTGAATAAAGCATACGTGTATGTGAAAAATTATCTTCGTTATGAATTTATTTTAACGCCATTTATTTATTTATTTTTTCACTTCCAAGCTTACGTACAGAGATATCCTATGGAAATTTAATTTAAATAAAAAAAATAAGTTCAATTTTCTAATTGCGGTCGCCCCTCGGCAGGGAATGTCAACCGCTCCGAGTGTATTTCTGATGAAGTAGACCATCAGCTGTTTGAAGGCGGCTTAGTATAAACTGTAGGTCCCTCCATTTGTTGGAAACACATCAAAATGCATAAATCACAAATTGGAGGAGAAGCTCGGCCGAAAATCGCATCAGCGGTTACAAAGTTCCAATTATATTGTATATAATTTATATTATGTGTTTACATAACTTAACTTTTACTTATCCTTTTGCCTGCATTTATTTAAAAATATTATTCAGTTAGTATCTGGAATGGTTCGGATATTCACTTTAATACCCAGGGTTATTTATACTAAATGACTGAAACTTAGTTCAGAGAAATGTGAAGTCAATGCTTGGTCAATGCATATACATACTCCGAGAAAAAATAAACTTATATATATTGTTTTCTGCAAAAAATATATTGAAGATTATCATATATCTAACCTTCAACACTTTCTAAAATCGTTTGTTCCCTTTTGATTGCCATCAAAGAAATGTATGTATATATCTAAAATGAAATTGATTTGTTAAAACAAAAACACAAAACCATGAAAATAAAATGAAAAATAAAATAATAGACAGACAAAAGGAAATGAGTAACAGATAAAATAAATAAATGTTTGATTTAACTTCATTCACCAACTTTTACTTGAAAGCTCTAGGTGAACTTTTGTTTATTTTTGCAAAATTTACAACAAAAAATCGCAAAGAAATCGATAAGAAATTTTTTATAAAACTCTCCAAAAATTGAAGGTATACGAGATTATGTAAATATTATTTAAATAAAAAGTAAAACCGAAATTTCAAAAATTTTTAAGAGATGAGGTGAATGAAAAAGAAAGATGTGTCGAATATTTTTGTATGTAACATATAAAATTTGAATTTATTATCCATGAGATATGCAAACATGTATATTTTAAAACATATTAATTGAAATATTTGACATACTAAATCTTTTACAAACTATGCAAAAATAAAATAAGTTTTGAGATTTAATCTTCAATCGCTGGAATTCATAAATCGATACATGGCTTCGCTTGTGTTTAACTTACACGTATTTCAAACTAGCCCTGAAACACAACAAAAATAATTATATGCTATACATATTTACACAAGCAAAAGTCCATTTATTTTACCATTTTCAGAAGCCACTGATCTCTGAGCAAATCAATAAAGAATGCTGTGAGACCAACATTCAAGTTAAATCTTTCTGCTATTAGCATGTACATATACCATATACGTACTTAACTTAGACCAAGTAATTTAATAACCAATAACAATAAAGTAACACCAATAATAAAATACAAAATACAAAACCAATATAAGTATGTATGTATGTATGGGCCATTTAGAAAATAAAACAGAAAAAACCATGCAAATCGTGACTTCAGTGCTTGAAATTAATGACCAATAGTGTTCAGCAGTAAAAAAGTGTCTGAGAAAATAACAAGTAGTATTATAATTGTGTAGAAAACCAAAACAAACATTGTTGAGTGATACTCGAGGTACAAATGGACAACGAAATCAGAACAAAACTCAAGGTTAATATCAGCTGAGACAAGAATGTTGAACGCGTCAAGCATGTGAAGCTGGGAAAAATAAGTAAAATAATATCAGACAAAATAAAATAAATTAAACTAAAACATTGGTAAAAAATTTAAATAAAATTAAATTAAAAATATTAAATATAACAAAGGAATGAAACTAAATTAAAAACTTGTAATATTAAGTTAAGTTGAATTAAAGCAAAACAAAATATTTAATTTAGTAGCAAAAAATTTAAAAAAATTATTTTCTAGCTTTAAAAAAATGTGTTAAACCCTTAGCATAGTCAATAAAAGTACTAAAAAACGTCTCACCTCTCAGAGCTGCAGTAAAATGTGGTGTCCCTCGACTACGTCACAATGGCGGCAACGCCACCGTTGGGGTCCGACGATAATCCTCCACTCGCAACTACTCCAAATAGTACAAACAATATTGTTGCTGAGCAGTGTGAATGGCCAAACGCAAAATCAACCGCCACACTTTGTGCCCGGCAGTGGTGATATGTCACGTTTCAGTTTGCTCGAGAACACGCCGGTCGGCAGTCCAGTCTATCAGTTGCGCGGTAAGTTAATTCGCATGGTTGATGTTAATTTATGATTTAGTTGAATTTACATTTAATGACACTGCGAGTAAGTGAGTGCTAACTTTTAAGCAAATAGTCATGCATACACATATATGTTTTACTGTCAAAACCGGGTTACTATTAAAGCCAACAAGCTGAGTTTGTTGTTGCAAGCACCTGTCGGCGCCGGATCGTCCGGATTTGCCTGAATGGTCACTGCAGTTAATGTAGATTTTGTAGTCGTTGTTTTGTTTTTTATTGTTCTATAAATTATGTCTTGCCATGGCGGACAAGTTCTTGTACCAAGTTTCGCCATGGCAACCAGTTTTACATGAATTTTAAATGGCTTTTCATGTCTATTTGATTTGTAACGAATTTATGTGGCAACCATAAAGTGATTATTTTTAAAATTTGTAATTTTTCTCTTTTTTGTGAATAGAACTTGTCAGTTTGGTGTTATTAAAGGCTTCAATAATTACTCTTGAAATTTGATTTCGAAATAGTCAAGTTGGTTTTGAGGATTTTTTAATTTTCAGAATGAAGGAGAAAATGTTATTGATAAAAAATTCGCAATTAGATCCATATTAGCAACTTTTTCAATCCATCCCAGAGAGAAATGATAAGCCTAATTTTGCTTTGGATGTCTTGATAACTTTTCAAGGTGTTGCAATGTTTACAAAATAAAATAAATCTAATAAATAACTTGTAAAAGTTACAGTACTCGTCATTAACTCTTAGAATTAATGTCTATTCTAAGCGAACGTATTATTTTAGCATCAACATTTGTCTAAAAATGTATTTCAGCTTAATTGTTCGAAATCTTAAATCGAATGAAAAGTATATAATTTTACTAGATTGTACAAAAAGCCTAAATGTAGGCAAAAAACTCCACTTATAAGTTTCTTCTGTTATTGCTTACCTAGAAACTCCATGAAATTTCTAAGGGAACTCCTAGACTACGATTTGTTATTATCTATTTTAATGTAAGTTATTAAACATTTGCTACTTACTTTTTTCTTTTGCAAGGTTAACAAAAAATTTACTTACTTGTCTTAAGAATAATCATAACATACTTTTATTCATTATTAACAGTCTTAAAGATCTTAAAAAAATGGACTTTCACCTTAAAAAATCATTTAACTCTGATGATGCAGCAAAGGTCAGAAAATATTGATGGTGTAAAAAAATTCACTAAAAATGTAAACAAAAACAAGTGTTTTCTTTTCATTATTGAAACTAACTGGTATGAGTGAAGTATACAACAACATGTTGTACACCCAATGTAAATGCACACTCAGCAAATTTCTTGCAGCAAGGCCTACAATTTACAGCAACAAAAACGCATGTAAAAAGTCATGGCAAGAATTAAAAAAAATAAATGAATTTTTTGAAGATCTTACTTACTTTTCGTACCCGTATTCTTCACTTACATACCTATGTATGTAGTATGTAGGCACATGTGTTAAATAGAATGTCGAAAAATTAAAAAAAAAAACACAAAAATGACTTGGAGTAATTAGTTAATTTCATTTATAGCTTTCACTCAACTCAAAATCATCTTCGTTAGCTAGCAGGAAAAACGAAAAATAAAACAAAATAGAAAGGTGCTCGAGACCTCCATGAAATTTCTTTAGAAAAATGCACACAAGCAAACGTAAATATTATTTAATGGTTTATACAGAATATTTTTCTTTGCATTTAAATACTGCTTAGCGTATTCGCTTTCGAACGTACAACAGCAAAAGACAAGTGATGAATACATTCAAGGAATACAACATAAAATTAATTTTGCTGTCATAACTGGGTTGCAATGTGGTTTGGCCTACTGGCATTAAATCACTGTTGTTATATAGACCTCTTGCTAAGTTATACATATATGTTTGTTGAATAATCTCTAATAGAATTAATATAAATAGTAAATGGATGTGATGAAATTTTGACTGAGCTTTGAGCAGTGTTTAATGTTCTATTATCTCTTGAAGAATTTATAATAAAATAAATTTTGAAGTAAATTAAAAATAAATTTTTTAATTCATAGTTTTAATGAAAAGTGAGCGCTTTTAAAATACTATTCTTTTCATCCAATTCAACCATCACTTACATACGAATTTATTAAAATGAAAATGTTCCCTACATTTAAACTTGAGTTTAAGCTTTATCGTAGGCCAATTTCAAAAAGATAAACAAATAAATTTTATTTGAAATTAGATTTTACTTTTAAATCAGAAAATCGATATTACGTCGAACAAGAGAGGCTTAGCTAAGGAAACGGTGTCACTTCGTTTGTTGGTTTGTTTATTAAAATGAAAAACAAACTAATATTAACGAAAGCATTTTTTTCAAGGTAAAAACGAAATAAAATTTCTTTTGGTAACTGCTTTAACGATAACATTTCGAAATGTATCAACCGAATCGATAGGAAATTTTTAATTAACGTGAAATTCATCGTTGCGATTCACCAATGCTTCAAACTTTGTAACGGAGTTTTCCTCTTGGCTGGGGTAAGCTCAGCCTTGCCAAGGGTTTGCTAAAGTAAAATGCGCTGGGTACGTTACAACAAATTTATTAGTTTAACAATCTCTATCTACACGGTTTCTAATACGTTACTCGCTATTTCTATGACAAGTAAGTAAGTGTTCGTGAGGTATAAACCCTCAGGTACACTACGTTTGCTGGTGGTGTTGAACCCACGAGCAAGTATGCTTAATAATAACACAAATAGTACTTCTTTCGTATGGCGCTGTGGAGGTATAAACCCTCTAACAGCCCTCGTTCCAGTGAGGTATAAACCCTCAGTAGAATATAAATAAATGCTCGTGAGGTATATAGACCCTCAGGTGCACTACGTTTGCCGGTGGTATTGATCCCACGGGCAAGTATACCTAACGACAACACAAAGGCTACTCAATTTCCTTTGCGTTTTCGTCGCCTTTTATACTATTCTGCACGCAGGCAGAATGTTATTTTATAATAACAATTGATTGCTGCGTACAGTTTCTCACTTATTCTATGTGTATGTGTGTATGTGCATTCATGTTCGAACATGCTCATAGGCTTCAGCGCTTCAATAATTTAAGTATGTAAATATATATATATATGTAATATATATAATTATTATTATTTATGTATATATACAAATATGAAAAATATATATATATAAAAATGTATTGTTGTGAGGTCTCCAAAAGCCTCGGATTTTGGGGTCCTTACACCCTCCCCTCACTTCCCGCTGCGAGACTTATGGTCACCAGGCCAGTCCGTGTGATCCTCACGCGGTGGTAGTTGCCTTCGACGTGCCGCTTGATATATCGAGTTCTCCTCGTCGCTTCGCTGGCTGCTCATCCTGACTCTCTGACAAGATTGTTGATGCCATCTCTGCTGCTTGCTTTTACTCCTTACTTCGTTTTTCGCGTTTGGCTTAGCGCTCGCATACCTTGCTAGCATAATTTGTTTATCGCTCGCTTCAGTTGTTAACACACTTCATGTGAGTTTGGTCGCGGCGGCGGCTTTTATTTTGATTTGTCATTGCTTGACCAACTGTGCTTTTCCTGTATATGCTTTGATACAAATTTCTCCTTCGAATTTTTGCAGGAGTATTTCGGTTATTATTATTATTTTGTGTGTATATATTTATATTTTTTCTGTGCGTTGTGTATATATAATTATTATTATTATTATTTTTTTTTTGCGTCTATGTGTTTTTGCTTGTATATTTTCACTTTGCATATATTTTAGTTTATGTATGTATGTATATTATGTATATTTTTGTTTTTCCACTTGTATGTACATATATATATATCCACTTCATTGCATGTATGTATGTATATTATATATTTTTTTCTCTCACTTAGTTATATGTATGTATGTACATTTGTTTACCGCTGGCTCTGCTATTGATGGGTGCTGCCACCTTCATACAGTATGTGACTTAAGGTGCGTCCATATCAGACTTTTTTTCACTTGAATATTTTTTTTTTTTTTTTTTTTTTTTTTTTTTTTTTTTTTGTTTTTGTGTTTGTTTCTTAACACTACGACTCCCTTTTATGTCCATTTTAGGGTGCGTCCATATCAAACTTTTTCTCACTCTTAATTTTTTTTTTTTTTTTTTTTTTTTTTGTTTTTGTTTCTTCTCACTATGATGTCTTTTTTTTTTTTCACTAAATTTTTTTTTTTTTTTTTTTCACTAATATTTTTTTTTTTTTTTTTTTTTTTTTTTGTTGCCTTTATGGAATGTTTTTCCCATCACCGTGGTAGGGCTTCAATTCACTCAGATGTGCCGTTCTCCTTTTTCCTTTGTGTATTTTGTCCAGTTCCACTATTACTGGAGATACGTAGTTGGTTATTCGATGCGGGCCGCTGTACCTGGGAGCTAGTTTGGCCGCAAAGTTTTCTATCGCCTTTGAGAGGTGGTGTTCCTTCACTAGTACCAAGTCGCCTATAGCGGGTTGCCAATTTCGCCTTCGCAGGTTGTAATGGCGCGCTTGATCGGTTGCTGCACGTTGTTGGTTAGCTCGAACTATTCTGTAAACTTCTGCCATCATTGTTGCTTTCTCTGCTGGTGTCGGGGTCTTCTGCGCTGTTCCGAAGGTGTGTTCGTCGAAGAGATTATTCGGCATTCTTGAGTCTCTTCCCTGGACTATGTATGCCGGACTGTATCCTGTGGATTCGCCTACGCAGGTATTGAGTGCGAGTGTTATTTCTGGGAGTAGTTCGTCCCAATCACGTTGTTCTCTTCCGGTGAATTGCGCTATCATTCTTTTAATGTTCCTATTTGCTCTTTCGGTCGGGTTCTCTTGCGGTGTGTAAGGTGCGGTTAGCTGGTGTTTCACTCCGTGCTCGCGTAAGAAGTTTTTGAAATGCTTACTGGTGAATTGTGCTCCATTGTCGGTGATTAGTACTTTTGGGACGCCAAAACGCGCTAAGATCCTTTCTCGGAATGCTCTTACGAGGCCTTCGGTTGTGGCTTTGCGGACTGCAACGATCTCTACCCATTTAGAGAATCGGTCCAGAAAGACGAGAGCCATTGTATTGCCATGCTTTGATCGGGGTAACGGGCCGACGAAATCTGCACACACTGTTGCCCATGGTTCTTCCGCTATTTGGGTGAGCATTTTGCCTGCAGCTTGTTGTTGGCCGGGCTTATATATTTGGCACTCGTGACACTGTTGTACATACTTCCTCACGTCGCGAAACATTCCTGGCCAGTAGTATCGTGCCATCGCCCGGGCTATGGATTTACGAATGCCCATATGGCCTGCACTCGGGGCGTCATGTACTTCTTTTAACACTCGTAGTTTTTGAGACATTGGTACACATAGCTTCCACGGAGTAGTATCTTCACCATCGACTTGGGTCGTCATTCGCCTATATAAACTGCCTTCTTCGATCACGTAGTCCGGGTACTTTTCTGGAGCTTCTTCCACCTTCGCCTTCTTTTCTTTTAGCCATGCGCCGTTTTCGTTTTCCTCTTCCTCTAACACTGTGCCCAACTGTTCCTCTTGTGGTTGCCTTGATAGCGCGTCTGCTACGACGTTCAGCTTCTTTATTGGTCGATCGTCTCGCATGATTGTTTTATGTGTGGCGGCATTGGACGGTCCTGACATCTCCTCAAATTGTTTCAACTCACTTTGCAGGAACTCACTCACTTTCTTATCCGCTGGGTTGCCTGCTTGTGGTGTGGTTTGGTTTGGGCCTTCTGAGGCCGTGTACTCCTTCGCTCTCTTCTCAACTATGGCGGTGCACGTGATTATCTCATCTTCTCTCTTGTCTACTCTTAATCTTAATGACTCTCCGCCGCATCTCAACTCTGTGTTGGCCTTCGCGAGGTAGTCCGTCCCGAGTACCATTTCATCGACCAGGCCTGGTAGAACAAGTAACTCGCTGTGATGTACTTCGTTCCCCAACTTCACTTCTGCTTCTACTGCTTCCTCGACGTCCTTGCGCCTTCCATCTCCCATTACCACTCGTGTCTTTACGGGTTTCGTTCTTTCCGTACCCAATCTCCTCACCACTTCTTCGCTCACGAAACTCCTCGTTGCTCCTGTATCTATTGCCGCTACTATGTTTTCGCCGTTCATGGTCACATTGGCCAGGATCCGGCCTTGTGTCTGGTTTAGTGCTGCTGCTGTTCTCGAGGGAGTGTTGTGGGCCCCACCCCTCGATACTGATGAGGCCCCTGGTCGTTTCCCTGTAGATCTGGGCAACAATTTCGGGTGTGTATTCCACAACGTCCACACTTCCAACAAAATTCTATTTTTGGACTGCGACAGCCGTGTGCGAAATGTCCGGCTCCACCGCATCGTCTGCATGCGTTTCGGGGGTCTACGTACCTCCCTTGCTGATTTGGTTGGCTCTCTGCTCTCCTTGGTGTGTTGAGATTCCGGTCTTCACGCAATTGCTGGTAGCGCTCTGCTCTGTCTGCTCGATCTGGTCTTGTAGCGCCCTCGAACCTCCTTGGTTGTTCCCGCCTTTCGCTGCTGTGTGGGTACCTATAGCTCTCTTCGTTCACGTGCATAGACTGGTACCGCTCTTCCGGTCGTCGAGGTACAAATGGTCGCGCTGCGGCTCTTAATGGCTCTCTCTCGGGGGGAAGGTTTTCGAAGTCTTCTACCAAGTCCACTAACTCTTCCAGACTCTTGAACTCACTCCGTTTAACGTAAAGTTGATACTCTCTGCGCGAATTTCGATAGATACGGCTTAGTTTCTCTTCGGCTGTGTAGTTCGCGTGCCGCATAAGCCCTTGTAGTACCAAGACGTAATCTTTAAACTGCTCACCCGGTCGTTGGACGCGTCGGCGTATCTCGTCGTCCAGTTGTTCAAAGTACCGCGAGCTCAGAAAGAACTTCAGGAAATCTTTTTTAAACTCGTCCCATTCCTGCCAGTGCCGATTGTTATTCCGGAACCACACTAGAGCTTTCTCCTTCAGTAGCTCTGGTAACGCTCGTGGGATTGAGTTACGGTTTAAGCCGTAACCGTCCGCTAATTCCTCTACCCGTTCAATAAATCCTAAGGGATCTTTACCGCCGTCGTAGCGGAATCCCCATTTCCGCACCCTGTCCATAATGCTCGCATAAGATGGTGTCGCAGGTACGTACGCTTGCTCTTCTTCGTGAAGCATGCCGTGAGCTCCCTCATAAAACACGTCTGATGATGGGACGCCTTCTCTTGGTGTCGCTGGATTTATGGTGATATATGGCCGAGTATGTCGGAGGGCCAACTCCGTCAAGCGTCTTTGCACGCCTTCTCCTTCACCCTGATTCTGAATGAAGCTCGCAAAGCGTTTGCGCAGCTCCTCCACTGTTCCGTAGTTCTCGAACCCAAATTCGTCTGCGTATCTCAATAGTTCCTCTCGATTGAGGTAGTACACCCATGTCACCTTGACCATGGCTACCTCGTTATCTCGTTCTTCTTACTTTAGAGTCCCTGCTCGGGCGCCAGTTGTAACGGAGTTTTCCTCTTGGCTGGGGTAAGCTCAGCCTTGCCAAGGGTTTGCTAAAGTAAAATGCGCTGGGTACGTTACAACAAATTTATTAGTTTAACAATCTCTATCTACACGGTTTCTAATACGTTACTCGCTATTTCTATGACAAGTAAGTAAGTGTTCGTGAGGTATAAACCCTCAGGTACACTACGTTTGCTGGTGGTGTTGAACCCACGAGCAAGTATGCTTAATAATAACACAAATAGTACTTCTTTCGTATGGCGCTGTGGAGGTATAAACCCTCTAACAGCCCTCGTTCCAGTGAGGTATAAACCCTCAGTAGAATATAAATAAATGCTCGTGAGGTATATAGACCCTCAGGTGCACTACGTTTGCCGGTGGTATTGATCCCACGGGCAAGTATACCTAACGACAACACAAAGGCTACTCAATTTCCTTTGCGTTTTCGTCGCCTTTTATACTATTCTGCACGCAGGCAGAATGTTATTTTATAATAACAATTGATTGCTGCGTACAGTTTCTCACTTATTCTATGTGTATGTGTGTATGTGCATTCATGTTCGAACATGCTCATAGGCTTCAGCGCTTCAATAATTTAAGTATGTAAATATATATATATATGTAATATATATAATTATTATTATTTATGTATATATACAAATATGAAAAATATATATATATAAAAATGTATTGTTGTGAGGTCTCCAAAAGCCTCGGATTTTGGGGTCCTTACAACTTAATGTAAATAAAAAAAATATTTATTTACTCTCTATTTCGAAAAAGTAATGATAAAAAAAGTTATATCAAAAAATTTGTTATTTGCAAATCTTTTGATAATATTATATACCACGAGTGCAAAAATTCAATTTTCCTTACAAAATTGAAAAAAAAAACAAATACTTTCACAAAGAAATAATAATAAAGCTTATGACACTCCTTAAAATAAATCATATCAACAAAAAATTGATTGCGGAGTCTGGTTTGATTAATGATTATTTCTCTTTGCCACACAAACGTTGATAACTGCGAGTGCAAAAAATAGAAATAAGCCATATTTCGCACGAAAAAAATAAAAAATAAAATAAATAAATCACATGTAGTACCACAAGGTTAATCGTGTAGGTGCACCAAATGCAAAAAAAGAAAATATAAAAGAGGTAAATAAACCAGTTCTTGATGTTAACGCAAAATCATGAAGTCAGCAAATTTTTCAGATCTAATTACGTGAGTTATGTGAAATGGCCGAGTGCTTATATTTGGGCATACTTATACTCACATATATATACATATAAACATATTTAAGACATTCCTATAAATAATTGTTTAAAATTACTTTGCAATTTTTACATGGCTTTGTGGTATGAAAAAATTTTTGAACTAAACAATGGGAAATTTAAAAAGTATTTTTAGTTACAAATATAAATAAAAAGTGAAGACACTTACATTTGAGGAAGAGGTGTCCTCCCAGGGAACCCTTTTATAGAACGCTCTTTCAGGCTACCTGACCATTGCAGTGTTCCTAAGTCGGAGATATCTGCTATCATGGAGGCTGCAAATCCAATCGGAGCCAGGTTTAAAGATAAAGATATCTTCATTTTCAACGACGGTCAGTCAGCAAAAAAAAAACACTGGGCTCACTTACTCTAAATTTCAAAATAGTACTGGATCGTTACAGGAGATGGCCAAATATAACAGACTACCTCTCACATGGGTCCCTGGTCTCGCTGAAATCGTATTATTTTGCTTTTGGCCGCTAAAAAAAACTCCGCCAAGGTGTAATGAAACTACAACCTCCCGCAAATCCAGGCACACCTGTCCGAAATGGGTTAAGACGGGATATATTCAAAGTAATGGGAACTCTGATAGGCCACTGTCTGATAGGACGACACACGGACAGACTAAGCTCTTCCTATAGAAGATGATGCAGAAGCTGCAAGGATGATGATGAGGAGGAAACGATCAACCAACTCTTATTCGACTGTTCTACTTTGAGCAGGGCTAGATTTCAGAATTTCAAGAATGTTGGATAGTCTATCGAAGATAGCCGACGTCAAAGTCATGGATCTAATGACAAAATGAGATTTTTAAAAATTTTGGAATGAAAGTTGAAATATTATTAATATAAATTTCACATAATGTGGTAGCAGTTGAAATTTATAAATATCAGAATTAGAACCTAGGCTTGCTGTAAAGCTTTCGGGGTGGTTTCGGTAGGTATATTCTTTGTCTGAACTCGGCTCTTAAGTACAATAAATATTTCGAGAGCCGACAGTCAGCATACCGCATCAACAAATCAGCCGGAAAAGATTTCATAACCACAGCTAAGTAGCACAAAATGGAATATTGTCAAAAATCTAAAATAACCTTTGAAAAAAGTGATACTACGCTAATATAACTCTGAAAATTATTTGAGGTATATGAATATATTTATATTTTCGAAACTAACTCTTTATTTTAAATTAAAAATGTTGCTATACATAAATTAAACGTAGCTTTATAGCAAATCGCAAATTATCTTATGGTTCCTTAACTCTGATATGCTGTTCCAAAATAAAATTACAAAAATATAAAAAAATAAGACAATTTTTAGTTTGTTCGCTCAATTTTTTTAAGTCAAAATTTTCTCCGATTTTTTAAAAAAATCTAATTAAAATAAATTCTATATCTAAAGTCTTTAAAAAGTCTGTAAACAATAACCGGATGAAATACCAACTGGTTTTCTTGTATGTTGTGCTTAGTCCATTTACGAACCTTTGACTCATTTATTCAATTTGTCACTTAAAGAAGGAATCTTTTCTTGGGAAGTTAAATAATCTTATTTTATACCCCTTCATAAATATGGAAGCAGATACATGGTAGAAAATTATCGAGGTTAGCTAAGTTATTAGAGTTCACTTCTTATAGCATTAATGCGATCCAAGATAGCATAAGCGTTTGTGTAATACATAAATAATAAATAAATGTAGATACCTACATGAGAATCTTCATGTCCGTAATACCCTCGAAGGCGTAGAAATTAATTAATTTCAAATTGAATTTTTATATAACAAATCTACAAATCTAAATTCGTTCCACGAAAATCTTTATGGAATTTGAATATAAATTTATCGAAATCAGCTTATTTCACAATAATTGTTCAAAAATCTTCTTCGATCAATTGGAAATTTAATTTCAGAAATCGAATTGCAAATGAATGAGTGCAGTTTTATTTTTGTAATTATATGAAATTAAATTGTAGAAATTACATAGTTGCTTTGTGGTTGAAATATATTCACAGCAAAACGCGTGAAGGAAAAAAAAATGTGTAAAATTTACTACGCCTGATGGCGCCTTAATGTGACTTATGTATATTATGTATGTATACGTGTATATTTGAAATTCTTAATTTGGGTATTCAATCCTCATATTGAGTTGAATTATAATTTGGATTGTTTTCAATTTGTTGAAATTTTTTGTAGCACAAATATATCAAGAAGTTGAGCAACAGTCAAGCTCACAGACGAATGCGGTTCTAATATAAGAATTAATTACGTTTGTTTGCTGCAGCCTGGAAAAATACGCGAAATACGACCGCGAAGACGTTAGCAAAACATAACTCAAAATACAGTAGCAGTAAAGTGTTTGCTGCAAAACAGCAAAAACAGCAAATACAAATAGTAAATAAACAAATCCATTTGTAGGTAAATTGCGAAAGTGATATGTAAATTATCTTTGCGTAAACTTCTTTTCTGCATAAATTGCATGCCAATGTGCAAGCATGCATATTTGCATAATTTTACACTGCGCTATAGACTTAAACACTTTGTTATATATACATACTATATATACATATGTATAGGTACGGGTATGTTTGAGAGCTAAGAATACATGTTTAATACATATATTGTCTAATTTCCAACGCGTAACATGAGAGCTTGGTGTACTTCGAATTTTTTTATCTCTGCTGAGTTTTTATGGCATGCAAGCCCTACATTGCAAGGTGCATTTTAAAAAGACATACGTAAATACATACATTTACGAGTATACGAGTACATTCATTCTTCAATGAAGTCTTTGTTATATAGTATATTCATGCGAGTACATTGATTTCAAGAAAATGTAAACTACTTAGAATGGAATGAGCTCGTTTTTCTGAAATCATTAACAAATAAATGAAAAAAATAAATCTGTTTGAGACCACTACGCAAATGGTTTTGGAACTAGTTCAATTTCGAAGACATTTTTCACAGCAATAAGGTAGCAGTCTTATTTCGGGGCAATTGCATAACGGGTTTGAAACCAGAGTACGAAAAATTCGCTCTCGTCGGCTCGCACGATCGCGGCTTTCTGACACTTTGAAACTCGATGGCGATCGACGACTACTCGATCGTTATCAAAACAGAGCCGTTCGCGGTCAATCTGAAAATTATGCGATATGGCAAAAAAAAGACTCGCTCGCGATCGATGCTTCGCTTTGATATTTTGGAATTTGTATGGCGCCAGCTATGCTGCTTAAAATACTATCCTTTTTTTGAATGAATAATAAAATGAGTGCATGTATTAATATTTAAATCGAATATTAAATTGATATTGCAATAATATTAAATTTAAATTTCCACTTTACCGGCAGTTTAGTTTAATTGTTGTGCAAATATATATTTATTACAATATATATTAATAGATTACAATTATTCATTTGCGCATACAACAACCCTTATTCAAAATAGTACAGTCAAAAAAAAAACACATCAGTGTTGATGTTTGCAGTGGATTGATCATTTGAGCAAACGGCCGATAACCCATTACAGCCTTGAAAGTTTTCGATGCCATACCCACCGGTGGAAGCAGAGGAAGAGGAAGACCTCCACTCCGTTGGAAGGATCAGGTAGAGAAGGACCTGGCTGTACTTGGTATTTCCAATTGGCGCCACACAGCAAAAAGAAGAAGCGAATGGCGCAATGCTGTTAATGCTGCTAAAATCGCGTAAGCGGTGTCTACGCCAGTAAAGTAAGTAAGTAAGCTTGAAACAAGTACAGGTTTCAGAAATAACTTTGAAACTAGTTCACAAGCATTTTGGAAGTGGCTTATAGCATGATCGTGATCAGTAAGAGATCATTTCGAAATTTTCGAGGTTTAGTACTATTTCAAAGCAATTTTAAATTAAATATTTTAACATTAGTGCTCAATTTCTTTTTATTTTTTTTGGAGTGTTTGTAAACAGATTTCGCTACTGCCAACCAAATTCTATTTCGGACCAGTTTAATTAAAATTTTAAAAGCCATTCAGTGACATTTTTGATTTAAGTATTTTCGTTAGTTAGGAGGTAGTTTTTTCGTATTTTATAGCTATTTAAGAGGTAGTTTGTAAAAAATCTGGAATTATTAGGAGCATGACGTCTATATTGCCTGATATTTGAGATAACTTCCAAAATAATTTGGCACATCCAAAATAATTGAAACCGTTTGGGAGATTGTTTGCAATATGCTGATGGCTTTTAAAAATTATTTTATTACTATTTCAGTACTCTTTCGGGTAAATTTCGGAAGTAGTTTGTCGCCGTTTTAATTTTTGTCATGTAAATTGGCTGTAATGATATATTATTTATTACATCATTTGAGCAACTTTCGTTACATTTTAAGCACCGTTAACTGACATTTGTAACAAAATTATTTCGTATTAGTTTTCTTTTTGCAGAATAATTCAAGGGTATGTTCTTTTTCATGACTTCTTTCTCACTATTTGAAATTAAATGTATATTTAAGTTTGTGCCACGATCGTTTTAAGGATTGTGGGAACTAATTCAAGATAAGTTGGGGCTCGGGTTCGGGTTTAAATATTTCATAACTATTAATTTAATTTTAAGATAATTCCTGGACATAGGGCATTAAAAATATATTCCATTTTAATATTTCACCGAACTTTCGCCAGTACGCTTCCTATAGTAAAAAACTACAAAACTAGCTCCGTATATGCACTTACGTATACATTTTATATAAATACCCGCAGCCTGGGAAAATTGCAAAACAAATTTCAATTACATATTTGGCTTGTGAATTTTTTAATTTTTTTTACGAGAAGTTACGAATATTGTGTTTTTTATAAATTATTTAATTTGTTACAACATCACCAGAGACATAAGCAACAACAACAAACAAACAACCTGTTGCCACAAATTAATTCATCAACAGACTTCCTTTGTAGCCGGTTTCGGTTTCTTCTGCTGCCATTTGTGTCTCAGTAGTGACTTCATCACACATTTCGTTTTAACTACCGCCTTGTCTGAGATTTTTTCCATTTTCTATTTATGCATACACATATAAATATATATATAGATATGTATAAACATATATTATATTTTTTTAATTTTCCACTTTCCATTTCAACAGCAGGGAGTTGCGCTGTGGCTGCGTCTTTGGCTGGAGTTGATGCTTAGATTTGTAATATTTGCGCTTGTATTGTGGTGCAGCTGCGTGTGCGCATACAAATATACACATGTAACATACATACATTTGTGGTTTACTTTAGACAACAATGAGAGCAATGAAAATTACCGCCACAGGTATTCTGTCAGATGGTTTCATTGTCATTTTGTTGGTTTGTCGAGCTGCCACTTTAACGTTCCGTCACTCCATCCGATTGTCATCTGATGTTTATTAAGTCACTTTGCCAAGATTTACCTACTTCACTTCACTGCCGCTGCGCTACAAGCATAGTTTTGCTGTTGGTTGCCTCTGAAAAGCTGGTGGTTTTCTTCTGTCTCTATTATTTATTAGTCGCATCACAAGTATTTTTGCTTGTAGATGTTGAATGATATAAAAACATTTTTACATATACTCGTACATATACACATTTTATAATTATTTCATTATAATAGGCAATTATTATCTTAATGCGTTGAAATGTGTTATGAGGTGCTTAAAAGAGGCGTTAAAATCGGGCACGTCTGTTTGGCAACAACAAATGCAATAATTATGCAATGAAATTTAATATTAACACATAAACAGACAGATAATTTAATATGTGAAGTGACAAGGGACATGTGCATATGAGCATATTATATTACAGGAAGCTGCATACTATAATTACAAATAAATATATGTTTTGAATCTAATTGAAATATTTTCTTAAAAATATATTTTACATGCTTTGAGCCATTACTTGAATATTAAAAAATCTTCCTAAAATAAGGAAGACAATATTGAATATTAAAATCAGAAGCATTTTTTATATTATATATAATTTTCGAAAGTCTAATAGAGGAAAAAATACATACATTTTTCTTTTAAAAAAAGTAGAAAGTTAAAAAAAGAATTATGGAAAATTTATTCTCTGCACAAATGACTTCGAATTATAAAATTATAAGAAATATTAATTTATAAAATCTCTGTCAATTTTTTTTATATTAGCACACCTCTATCTTTAATGTTTCTTGAAAAGAGCTTAAAAGATAATAGTCAGCGTCAGAATGTATACACCTGTTTTGAGCTACAAAATTATGTTAAGAGTACTAATTGCTAAAAAACATACTCTTGCTCAGGTATCATGAAAAAATTTGTGCAATTATGAAATATTAACATTTCTAATACCTAATCCTTTCAAAGGAGGTTTATTATACATATGGTGTAATAAAGAAATTTTCTTCATGCCGAAATGTAGGCAATAACTTTTAGTCCAGTACAGCCTTGCGCATTTTTTTTTTAAACTTAATGTTTCAGATTAGGAACATCAAAAACATAAAAAATTTGATATGCTCTAAAATGTAGGAAATATTTTTTCATATTTGATGGATACAACGTAAATACCGCTAGTCAGCGGTTTTTTCTACGAAACAAAAAGTTAAATAAAAAATTAAAAAAACGTAGCTAATAAATTTCAAAATCTATTAATAAAATCTGAGTGTCATAAATGTTCATTAATTTCACGTTCTTATTCTAAATCTATGCTGTAAAATATTACTTCACTCACTCGCTACAAATATTTAAAACGGTATTTGGCATAACTTCTTTACACATACGAGTACTTGCAGTGGAAAATATAAACTTTAATTTACAATAACAAAAACAAAATGGAAAATATTATTTGTGATTATACTTCACACTTCCTTCTAATAAGTACATGTATTTATAAGTATGTGTATGTGTGTACAACTAGCGTCAAACCAGTGGAAACATGATGAGCAAAAAAAAGTACATTCTGAAAGTATGTACACAGACATATCATAATAATAAACGATTTGAGAAATTAGAGCACAACTACACTGAGCGAAAATATTTGTTATTAAATATAGCAAGCCTTAAATCGCCACATTGTTGAAATTATATTGAAATGTAAAAGCAAAAACAAAAAAAAAACAAGGACAACGAGCTGAATTAAACTTCAAGCTTCATACTCAGTGTTTGAAACATTTTTGTTTTTTAATTGTCTTGTAAGGCAATTCAACTATAATTTTTTCAAGTGTTATCACATTTAATAAACTTACATGAATTAACTTAGCCATATGTTTATGCATTTCACTAATGGCGTATATATTTGAGTAATAACAAAGCATATCTTCGCCTAAAGGTGGAAACTTAGTAAATAGTAAATTTATGAATATGCTTCGTTGAGCATGAAATCAAAATTCTTAACAAATAATTAGTAGTAGGATATGCATGAAAAAAGCCATGATAATAACTAAGGTTCATATTTATTAAAATTAATTTTACCACAGTTTAATCTAAAAAATTGTTTTATTTTACTTCATTTTATTTTCAGGATTTTAATTTTTTTAATTAACTTTCATTTAAATTTTTTTCTTTTGTTCTATTTAACTTTACTATATTTAATTTTAGTTTGGTTTGTTTTATTTAAATTTACTTTGGTTTATTTTGTTTAATATTATTTTATTTTACTTAATTTACTTTTCTTTGTTGTATTTTACTTTATTTTATATCATTTTATATAATTTATTTCATTTTATTCATTATATTGCATTTATTTTCAATATCATTTATTTTAATAAAATTAAATTACTTTATTTTATTATAATTTAATTATTTTATTTTATCTTATTTTATTAAATTTTATTTTACATTATATTATTTTATTTATTATATTTTATTTATTTTGTATTATAATTTATTTTATTTTACTGTAATTAAACTAAATTAGTTTTCTTAGTTTAATTTAATTATTTCATTCTAACTTGTTTAACCAACTTATTCTATTTTAATTAATTTTATTAATTTTATTTTATTTCATTTATTTATTTTATTAAATTTTATTTTAAATTATTTTATTTTAATTTCTTTATTTTATTTATTTTTTTTTGATTTTATTTTATTTAATTTTACTTTTTCTTTTTTTTTGTTTTATTTTAGTTATTTTATTTTATTTTTTGGTACATTGTTTTATTTCATAAAATTTTTTTTAATTTTAATTTTTTATTGTTTTTAATTTTTATAATATTTTATTTTATTTTTTGTATTTTATGTTATTTATTTATATGTTATTTTGTTTTATTTTATTTTGTTCCATTTAATTTTTTATTTTTTATTTAATTTACAATCTACTACATGCTAGATATCTTCATGTTAGTTGTAAATTATTTTCTATATTATAAATAACTTAAATTGCTGAAAATATTCCCACAGTCATACTCCCAAATTTAATTTTAAACTGAAGCTTACTTAGTTCGATAAACCATAAATTAACGCTTAATTAACTCAAAGAAAGAGGAGCGAAAAGATGTAAGTGATTAGAAAGTGTTTCCAATGAAGCTGAAGCCAGTGGCAATCTCAATTAATTGCAAATGTTTTTAGAAAAACAGATGTGGATAAACTTGTTCGCATTCATCCGCAAAATAACACAAAATGTGTATATTTGTAGTAATATATGAGTATATATGATTATGGCCATACGTAGTTGCACATAACAGACGTCTCAAAAAAAGTGACAAATGAATAGACCGACAGGTATTGTTGCATCTCTAGCTAATTTTGGTCATACCAAACCAAAAGCGGCAGACACGAGATAACGACTTTTGTAAACACATTGTACCATGTAAAAATATATATGTATGGAAGCATATGTTAGTGAGTAAATATTTAATTGCGTGCGGGGAAAAATGACTAGAAGATAAATGTAAATATGTGCGAAGCGCGTACCAACTTATTTATTTCATTTTACTTATATTATTTTCTTCGACGCCACTCTATACTCTTACCAATTGTCTAGTCATTGCTATTTAGGCGTTCTTTGTTGTTGTTGTTAACATTTATTATTTATTTGATAATTTGTTTTTACCGCAAAGGTTACAAAGGCATTTAAACCGGTCAACAACAGCAGAGCGTTGGGTGTTTATGTATAAATGCATAAGTGTGTGTATGTATGTATACTGGTGTGGCAAGAAAGTTTGCCAACTTCATTCCGCCTCCACACAAATACTTATTCATATATTCCTGTTTATAAGTATAAATTTATGACTTATTTACTTTTTCCTTTTCACTTGGCATGTATGCGCACGTTCCCTCGCCGCACTGTGGTGTGCCGTAGAAGAAAGCTGACATTTTTTTAAATTATTAAAACATTTCATATTGACACGATTTCAGAGTGAAATATTAAAGGGTGTGCAATTCGGGTTTTTATTTTGAGGTTAAGTTTGTATGGGAGACCTGCTCAAATAAAACTTTCCCGACGAAATATTAATTTTTATCATCATTTTAAAAATACCAATACAATTTCAGAGACACAGAGCAATCATTATGCCATTGAGGTTGGGGTTTTAAGATATTTATATATGTTAGTAAGTACCATTATTCTTAACAAGGAAGTTATAGAGAAGACAGACTATATAAGATAGCTTATTTGCATTAACTCGTGAACGAATTCTCTTTTAAATTTAGGTATGAATTTTATAAAATTTTGTGCATTTGAACGTCATTTCAATATGGCAATGCTTCAATATTTGACAGTTTTTAACTATTTTGAATGGAAAAAATTGCTTTCGCTACTGTGACAGAAATTTATACAAAGCAAAATGCATATCTTTTGATTCGAAATTTTTCTTTAAAACGATTCTCGTCGTTTGAAGGCACATCACACCCCGAAGAATAGCACATGTTTATTTTACTAATGTAAAATAAATTTATGCTTACCAATTTCCACAACTAGCATAAAATATAGTGTTAAGGATTAAACTTGCAAATACATAAATTTTTTGATTAATAATTTTAGTGGAAGAATGTTAAACTTTCTTTAAATTAAGCAATTGTTTTATTTTCATGAAATAGTTACTAATCTTTTGGTATGTGTATTTTCCATTTTGAGCGCAATGTTTTTGTACAATCAGCTGTAAACTAAGCACGCATACGTGTATGTGCTGTCTGTGAGGGATAAAAATTGAATTTGCTTTTATCCCACTTACTGCAGCTTAGGTCAGTTTTTAAAGCGTTCTTGGGGTTAGGGTTGTATGGCTGAAAAGCCTGTATTAATAATTTTAAAGTGTTTAAATTTTTTCCTTACATATTTTGATCTTCAAATTTTATTTCAAAAAAATATGTGGAGAAATCAATATGCGTAGCTGGACAACACCCGTTTCATTGGTTTGGTGGCTCTGTGGTAATTGCTTTATTCTCCTTCATGGTTAATGTGCCAGTTCGCCTTTTGTTGTTATTTTTTGTTAAGATTTGGTTCATGGCTTAACAACTACAGCTGCAACTCTTCAGCTAGGCTGTGATCGTTGTACATGTTTTTTTCAGCGATCTGTTGGTGCTTTCTTAAAAAAAATAATAACGTGTGTAAATAAGATTACAATCAGCGTATTTCATTTTTCTTTAACTCGTAGACTAAAACTGGCATGATTCATGACCTCATTATTTTGTCATCTCATTTCTCACATACGCTATACTTGTACATACTTATTTACTTTTTTTTTATTAAAACAGAATTCGATAATTTAAAAAGTAAATCCATCTTGGCACAAATCTTCTTTCGAACAGTTTAAAGAACTTCAATAACTTTACAGTAATTTAATTTTTTTTTGCAGAGTTTACAGTTCACACTTAAATCTCTCAAATAAATAATTTTTAAATATTGAAACACCTTCAACAATGAGGTTCACAGCCTCAACCCACGCTACTTCTGTAACCATGACCAACACCATCGCAAAAGCTAAGTCCAGAGCAATCAATTTTACAGATTATCTTTCCTCTTGAAAAACTAAACGAAACCAAGGTGGCAGTTACAGTTATACTTTGGTCGGCTGCCGCAATGACACAATTTCCACGCTACTTCCGCTATATTCACGTGAAAAGCAAAAATGTTGGCGGTAGCGAAGCGAAAAGTCCGGAGTAGAACAAAATTGGAAAAAGAGTAACGCAAAAAAAATATAGTTCAACGATTTTCTAGCCAAACCAAAACTGTGAACAAGGTTGTGGGAAGTTTTTTATCAAATTAGCATAATTCACACAATTAAGCAAAGTGTTTGAATTTTTGTTGTTGCTTAGTATAACACCAAACAAACTGCTGTTATTTCAGGTGGTGTAAATGGTGTAGTGGGAATTAGGGTGCACATTGATGGAATGATAAGAAGGTGGCCTTACTTCACATAACCTCACTATCATACAGATGACAGCAAATTTCTTTAAACTTTTATTCAGAGTCTTTTTTCGATAATCTTAGGGATTTTTCTAAAGTTATGTATGGTAATATATATATATATATATCTATATATATATATTGTATATTTATATAATTGGCCCAGTTTAAGCGCCGCAGCATTCACTTTGGCGTATGTGTTTTGATGTTTTCCAGAAAATATCACATTATCAGTTTATACTAAGCCGCCTCCGAACGGCGGACTTTGAAAATAGTTACAGATATTTGATCCAATTTTATGGACACCACTGTATATTTTATTCACTCCGCAAGTATTTAGTAACATTTCAGGGAATGAAAAATAATTTCACAACAAAAAGAATTAAGTATAACTATAATTTACTTCAACATGAAAACTTTTCT
This sequence comes from Ceratitis rosa, assembly GCA_037013455.1. Taxonomy (NCBI): domain Eukaryota; kingdom Metazoa; phylum Arthropoda; class Insecta; order Diptera; family Tephritidae; genus Ceratitis; species Ceratitis rosa. The sequence goes on along the minus strand of JAWMAG010000025.1, from coordinate 2,410,764 downwards.
GCTCCAAACACATTTCCCACCACCTCTGCGAATGTGCATGTGCAAACAAGAATTTTATCTAAAGACCAAATCTTAACTTGTTGTCCCAATTCTCATGTACGTCACTAATTGCTTGTATGCTTATTTTTTACCATCTTTTTCTTCTATTGTTTAGGCATTGACCCGGAGGGCAGCCGCTTGAAGTACAGTATATCTGGGCCAGTGTTCTCAGTTGACCGTGAAACAGGTGTTGTGCGCCTGCGACAAGAACTCGATCGCGAAACCCAAGATACCATTGAAGTTATCATTAGCATCACCGATGAGGGCATCTATGGTACCGAGCCGAACACGATCTCGTTGCGACGAGAAATACCAGTACGCGATTACAATGACAACCATCCGACCTTCATTGGTCGCCCCTATTCGGCAAGTGTTAGTGAATCGTTGGCGGTGGGCGATGAATTGGAAATCAAACCACGTATAATCGCGATCGATCGTGATGAGGGCATCAATGCAGAGTTGACCATCAAATGTGTACAGGTAAGTTGTGGAGCTGTCATTGGGAACGCATCGATTACACAAGCAAATAAGAAATGTTGAGCTACTTCTTTACTAATACAGTTTATATGCCTCTCTTGCCGTCCGATAGGAGAATGATATTTGCGATACTTTCGATGTGCGTGCGGAACGCATAGATGATGGTAATTACACAGCGCACGTTACACTAAAGAAGTCGCTAGATTACGAGAGTCGTCCGTCGTACATAATGACGGTGGCCGCATCGGATGGTGCATTGGAAAATCGTCTGACCTCATTTGCGAGTGTCTCGATCAACGTGATTGATGTGCAAGATCAGCCGCCGATCTTCACAAATGCGCCATACTCCGCCACGGTTGCGGAAAACACGCCAGCCGGTGTGAACGTATTAACAATAAAAGCGGTGGATGGTGATGTTGGTATACCTCGTGACATTAACCTCTCACTGGATGACGAGGTTTTCGGCCACTTCGTATTGGTGCCTTTTGGAAAACCAAAGGATGGCACGGCAATATTGGAAACCACAAATGTGCCATTGGATCGTGAGAACCCGGAAATATTACAAAACGGTGGTGTATACGTATTCACGGTACGCGCTACTGAGCTCGTTGATGGACAACCACAAGAAGATTACTCGACGACACGCGTTACGATCGTAGTCACCGATGTGGATGATCACGTTCCAGAGTTCAATGAAAACTACTTTAATATTTCCATACCAGAGAATTTAGGCAAAAGCATGGCTTTACCAGGGCTGTCGGTGTTTGTGGATGATCGGGATATGGGTGAGAATAGCCGTTACGAGCTGGCGCTGCGCGATATCAAGAACTCAAAGGGCATATTCAGCGTTAGTCCTAAGATGGCGCAAGGACGCACACCCGTTGTAGTGCGGATATTGAATTCAACGATGCTCGATTATGATGTTGCGGATGCGTCCCTGCGACAATTTGAGTTTGAGCTGGTCGCCACTGTTGATGGTGAGGAAAAGTCCAAGACAGTCATTCAAGTCAACTTACAGGACATCAATGATAACTCGCCCATCTTCGAGCAGAACACATATCGCTTCGCTGTACCGGAAAATGCCACAATCAATGAGGAGTTCGGCATTTTCACGGCTACAGACAAAGACTCAAACGAGTTTGGGAAAATCACTTACCTGCTGAAAGGTTTCGGCTCAGACAACTTCTACGTAGATCCCGACACTGGCGGTTTTCATGTTCAGAAGCCTTTGGATTACGAAAAACAAAACAGTTATAGTCTCACAGTAGTGGCTAAAGACGGTGGTGGACTCGAATCTAATGCAATACTTTACGTTGATGTGTTGGACGTCAATGATAATTATCCTATCTTCGAGAGTGATGAGTATACGAGAATTATACGCGAGGGTACAGCGAGTTTTGAGCCACAGTTCTTCATACGTGCTCACGATTATGATGGACCCACACAGGGTGGGGGCCGAGTTAAGTATGCAATTGTTTCAGAGAATAGTATTTCGGGCAATGTCTTCCAAATAGACGAAGAGAGTGGTGAAATAACCTTACATAAAGTTGCAAAATCAATGGACACCGAGCGTGGTGAATATGAGCTCATGGTCTCAGCTACAGACTTTGGTGAATTTTGTGAAATTTCTTTCACCTCAAAACCTTTTATTTATTTGTTGTGTCTCACTTGCAGGTATTCCACCGCTTACCAACACCACACGTGTCTTAATACGCGTTGGCATAAGTGGGAATCAAAGACCCATATTCAAAGGTCACTTCCAAAACATAGAAAATGTGCCAGTGCTTGGGCCCCCCAGTTATCGTGTTTCCATACCCGAAAATGCTCCTGCTGGCTATAATGTTACTACAGTCTCGGCACATGACCCCGATGGACTCGATGAGCTGTTGAGATATCGCATTGTAGGTGCAAACGATAATTTCGAAATCGATGAAATGTAAGAATAGCTCATATGTAGAATAATTTTATATGCAATGAAACACTTCTAACATATCCACGAGGGAAAACAGCACTCAGGTTTTTGAGTGTACAGCAAGTAACTTGGGTTTGTCGATTAAGAGGCAGTGATTTTCATCTCTTTTCAGAAAAATTATTTGTGAAAAGTGAAATTAATCTCTTCATTTTACACACTCTATTTCAGCTCCGGTCTTATTACAGTCTCCACGCACGCACATATCGATCGCGATGCCAACATGGACAGTTTTGAGATTACCGTAAATGCAGTTGATGCTGGCACTCCTATTCCGGAGACAGCAACGACCACAGTCTACGTCAACGTCAAAGACATCAACGACGAGAAACCGAAGTTCGAACACGCCAGCTATGCTGGCTATGTATCTGAACGCACCGAGGAGGGCGAGAGTGTACTCAAAGTACGCGCCATAGACAAAGATCTCTTCTCTAAACTCCAATACAGCATTACCGGTGTGGTCAAGGCCACAACGAAGGCGGGTGTGAGCATAACAAACCGCAGCAGCTACAAGCCAGAGGAGGCTTTCCGCATCGATAGTAGCACGGGCGAAATATTTGTGAACAGCGCTCTACGACATGATGTGGCGGCTGTAATCACATTCACGGTTGAAGTGCGTGATCTCAACGCCGAGGTGGATCCCGAAGGGCAGATCGATACTACAGAGATAACAATTTATGTACAATCATTTAAAGACACAAATCCGGTGTTCAAAAACAAAGGCTGGACCAGTTCGAAACCCGTAATACATATCGTACTGAAAGAGGAAATGCCCATCGATAGCGCACTATTCATACTACAAGCCGAGGATCCGGTGACGCAAACATCGATCACCAATTTCCAACTCATCGAACCTGAAGAGCTTGAGTATTTCCAAATAAATGAGCGCACAGGCGAGATCATACTCAAAAAGCGCTTGGACTACGAGGCGCTGGAAACGGGCAAAACAGAGTTCGATTTTCAAGTTAAGGCCACTTCAGCTGACGGGCAGCGTTCTACAATTACGAAGGTCAATATCACTGTCGAAAATGTTAACGACAACAGTCCCATATTTGAAGAGTCCGCTTATAAAGCGACAATAATTGAGAACAAAAAGCATCCCGAGAAGGTGGCACACATAAAAGCGCACGATAAAGATGCTGCGTTCACTGAACGCGATCAACAGCTCGGCTATCATAAGATCGTCTACACGTTGCAAGGGGAATATGCAGACCTCTTCGAGATCAATAGCACCACCGGCGAAATTGTCATAGCCGCCAATCAAACAGTCGATCGCGAGCGCACGCCGCGCATAATTCTACAAGTGAAAGCTGAGGATTCACCCGGAAAACCAACAGACGCTAAACAGAGCACCGTCGAGTTGGCCGTCGACGTGTTGGACGTGAATGACAATGCGCCCGAATTTAGTCAGCACAACTACACGGGTGTAATACCGGAAAATGCGCCCGTCGATGCATTCGTCCTAAAAGTATACGCCAATGATCCGGACGATGGACCGGGTGGTGAAGTGCGTTATGAACTGTTGGACGAGGGCGATGCAAATGATTTGTTCAAGATCAATCAATCTAATGGTGAGCTGAAGACGAAACGCGAACTAACGGGTAAGGGGCGTTCGCAACCTTATGAGCTGGTGATACGAGCGCAAGATAATGGTAACCAAGTGCCGAAACAGGAGTCACTAGTTACAGATGTGGCGGTCATTGTGTATATAGGCGATGTAAGTGCAAATGATGGCATACCATATATTGTTTCACCAAAAATGGGGCAAATGGCCAATGTGACGGAGGTTAGTGCATTGTGATTTCAATTAATAAGGAAAAATTATTTAATTAGTTTATTTTAGAACTCACCAATCGGCACGCCTGTATTTCAAGTTGTAGCCAGCGATCCTGACAATCCGAAGTCACCTTCGGGCATGCTCTCCTATAAGATTTTGGAGGACACAATCGACTCGGAGGTTTTTGCGATAGACGATAAGTCGGGACTCATAACAACTTTGCAAGAGTTAGATCGTGAGGCAAAAGATATGTACAATATAATATTAGAGGTATCGGATGATGGGCAGCCAAGACAATCTGTAACACGTATACTACAAATCACTGTTCTAGATGTAGATGATCACGTACCGCATTTTTCGCGCGAAATCGTAAGTCCGCTTATATCCTTTTATTATTCTGGTTTACTCACATTTGTTTGTGCGTTTTGAAGGACGCCGTACCCATGGCTTTTAGAATACTTGAAGAGGAACCCGAGGGCACTGTTGTAGGTAATCTAACCGCCATCGATGAGGACGTGGGCGACAATGCGTTAATCGATTACGCGATTATCGAAGGCAATAACGAAAATGTGTTCACCATTGAACGAACCAAAGAGAATATGGCTATCATCAAGACAACGAAACCGATTGATAGAGAAGCCGTGGATTCCTTCACGCTAACAGTGAAGTGTTTAAAGCATGGTGAGCCAAATTACTCGTTCATTGGTGAAGAATATGAAGGAAGCGATCTCTCGCTCATTCAAGTCACAATCAGAGTAATCGACATCGATGACAACCTACCGCAATTTTCGCACAAAGACGCTTCAATTGGCATACGCATAAATGTGCCCATCGACACAGTTATTACAACAGTACAAGCGACGGATCGTGATGCCGAAGCGCCACCTATCATCTACTCAATCGATAATGTTACCTTCGTTCCACAATTCTACAAACGCACGCGTAAAATTGACTCGCGCCCACTTAAGAACCTGTTCACAATGAACAATCAGACTGGTGAGTTGCGCACTGGTGGCTCTTTCGCCGACTATGTAGACGGCTACTTCCAGATGAAGATACGTGCCAACAATTCCGATCGTGTGAAGCGCCACACCTTCAACAATGTAAAGATCTTCGTGATACGCGATAAGTCTTTGCTGAAATTTGTTTTTGCACGACCCCCAACCGAGATACAAGGCATTATAAGACCTTTCCAAGAAAAGTTGCAACAGAAATTGAAACCACTTGGTTTAGAGCTGCACATACTCGATACGCAAGTGTTGACACGCGCTGACTACACGTTAGACTTCACAGCAACAAGCTCGTGCTTCCAAATGTTTAAGAATGGCGCTGCTATCTCGCTGCAAGAAATGCAAAAACTTATGCACTCGGAACAAATGAAACAGGAATTATTCGATGTGTATGTCGAGTACGGCGTGAGTGAGGTGCAGTTGTGTTCGGTGCGTAAACTACAAGTGGCAGCGAGCATGATGACTTCAGCAGGCACTTGGTTGGTCATACTGGCGGCTTTCATTGGTTTAGCGGCCATTGTAGCGGCTTGCACGGCTTGCTGTTTGAAGAAGAAGTGAGTGGAGCTTATGAGAAATTTGTTTACAAATTAAATTGTTTTATTTTCTTCTTCTTTACAGGTACAAAAAGCATTCGAAACGCAGCTTACAAGCTTCACGCGCACCCACCGAACCGTACACTGTCGGCATGGGCGTGCCAACGCTCTACTATTCGGAGCCCATCTACGGCCCACTGTCATAGCAACCAATCATTTGGTCTAGTGTAGGCAAATACTGATTATTTCACTTTATTATTTTTAATTAAATATGGGTTTAGTTGTAAGTTGAAAACTCTTGAACAATTAAGTATCATAGGTTTGTATGTAGTACTCCCTCTCTTCATATGATTAGTGTCCAAGACTGCGCATATTAATTAATTTACTTCAACTAAGTCGATTTAAAAAAGAATTAATAATATGCCTGTGATTTATTGTTTATAATTCTTACTACGGAATATTTTCTTATTGTAAACTTTTTGTTAAGTAAAAATTTTTATTACATATGAAAACTAATTCATTTTTAAAAGTTTTTATGACAATAAATTTGTAAGTGTAAATATTTAATGAATAAGTGAGAATAAATATTTTAGTTTTATGCGTAATTATTAAGTTCTTATGTTGCCTAAGTCAGACATGCGACAATAAAATGTGGAAAATAATTTATATTTCTTTCTGTTTAGTATAAGGTGTAATGATTTTTGCTTTTCAAAACCAGAGTGTATCACACGCAACAACCCAGCCAACCCAGATAATATATACGAGTGGATTAACAAAAGTTTGGTCAGTTGGTGACTTTCAATTTGTTTTTGTTAAATCTAAAAATATCAAATCCTTTGCAATTATTTTATTAGTCTTCCCCTCGAATTTTAGAACGATCGGCTAAAATGGAGACGAGAAAACGCAAGATGGCTGAGGATAGATCAGATGAAATTCCACCACCAACGCAAACAGAATTCGCCATTGTGTGGCGTAATTTACAGCCAATACAAATATTCTGCGACTGCCAAATTTCATATGGAACTATTGTACCGTCTTTAAATACTATTTCTAAGTGGTTCGGAAGATTCCATACTGAAGACGTCACTGTAGCTCTAATGAAGTCCAAAATTGACGAAAACCCACAATTGACACAAGAAATAATTGCTAATGGATTGGGCTTGAATGGAATACAGGGTTACACGAAGAAATCCAACGAGTAATTTTATTTCGATCTCTGGGATCGAAGAAATTCGTTCAAAAATTAAAAAAAAAATTAAAAGGAAATGTCTTTAATAGCAACGAGGAGATAATTAATGCGGTTAATGCTGAACTTGATAAGCTTAAAAACAAGACTTTGAAGACTGTTTTCAGAAGTCGATCTGTAGGCTTAAGAAATACCTTGAAATCAGTGGACCATATGTAGAAAAGATAAAAAAGGGCAAAAACTACGAAAATATACAAAAAGATTTTTTTCTGATCAACTTATCGAACTTTTTTTAATCTCCTCGTATGTACACGGTGTGCCCCAAAAATAACCGAACTTTATATTTAAATCATACAACATACAGCGCCATCTATTGAAAATTTGCAACATTAAAAAGATACATTCATCCTCTTTCAAACGCACCTGACTTCATGTAAGGTGGATGACAGATGTAAAAGTGTCAGCCATTTCAATAAAACGAAAAGTGTGCTAATGGTTCCAAAAAAAAAAAACAGAGCAAATATAAAATTTTGTGTCAAACTTGAAAAAAAAAAATTGAAATTGAAGTTTAAAAGATTAAAAAAAAAAATTGAAAAAAATGAAGCAGCCGTAACCGAGGTACTGAAGAACATTTCTATAAATGACATAAAAATATCTATGCATGCGCTGGTTGATCGTTCCAAACGTTGTGTTGAGTCAAGTGGAACCTATTTTGAATAAATAATAATTTTCAAAGATAATATAATGTGTATTTTACTATTTTATATCCAAAAAGTTCGGCTATTTTTGGGACACACCGTGTATACATTTGGCGATTTGTTAGCGCCGAATCGATTTTTCGGCCGAGATCCTCCTCCAAATTGTGGAATGCGTCTTGATGTTTTTATTACAAATGGAGGTACCTACAGTTTATACTAAGCCGCTTCCGAACGGCTGTCATAAATATACTTGGAGGGGTTCACATTCCCTGCCTTTCTGTACAATACGAGCGAATATGGCATTATTGGGAGAGAAATTTCCAGACTGCGTAATCTCTTGTCTTGTCGACAAGATCGATTTGACATCATTGATCTTTTTTTTGTGGGGCTACGCGGAAGACAATGTTTATGCGGATAAACCTTTAACTCTTGAAATTACGGCAGAGATACCGGCCAATATGTCCAGAAAAATGGTCGAAAATTACCTCAAACGGAACGAAGTTTGCAAAAATTCGCGAGGCGGTCGTTTATCATTTGAATGATTTAGTGGTTTAATGCCAAGGTTAAAACTTTATAATAAAACAGAAATTTCATGAAACAAATTATTTTAAATGAATTTTATTCACGTTTGTTGCTTCATCTTTTGAATATAGCCTTTTACTTATAATAGCTTCCGGAGAACCTCAAAGGACGTAAACTCATATTAAAATTAAATAATTTAAAAGAGGTTAAATGACATTTTATTATGAGAGTTCAACCACAGCAGTTAAGCGCTGCGGTCAGCCAAAATCACGGAATCGGCCGTTTATTATATTGCATCCTGCGGATTTATTATGAACTGCTGTATTGAAATGTAGAGCTCAAACCATCTTTTCGTTTAGTAATTTTTTTATGTTTACAAAGTATTTTTATTTTTGACGATCATTTTATAAAAATTACTAAAATCAAGAGAAAATAAAACTATAAATCAAACCTACATACACATATTCTCAAATAAAAAAATATATTCATATTACAGATAAAACCGTAAATTGGAAAAATTAATAAAAATTGCAAAATTTTGTATCTTTTCTGCTACACTCGAATGTCAACTCGTCACTTTTTCTGACATTTCCATTAAATTTCGCACATTTTGCGCCCACAATTGGCAAATGAAGACTACGATGGGAGCAGAAATGCGCGGGCACTAAAATACCTATTAAAATATGTAGTCGTGGTTCATCATATCCTATATTTATCTTATCTAACATTTGCTTAATTTATACATAACAAGTGCATAATAAATAACGTAAAATATTTACAGATATTAAACACAAACAATTCTCAAAATATTTGGCACAGAATGTCAAATGACATCCCCACAGCCTTTTACCTTGCTCGCACTTCAGTGGCTAAGTAGTTGAATTCGAAATGACTAAATGACAGAGAAACTAAGTAAATAGAATTTTGCGTGTTTAGTTGAAATTAACACTTGTAAATTGTACATTTACATATGTTTCACTCGAAACTTTGAAGCATATGTACAAATATGCTTAGGCTAAGCATTGCGTAGCATTTATATGTTTTATTCATGTAATATGAAGACAAACAATATTTATCATATTTTGATGGATTTGAGTAGAAACCAAATGTTGTAATTGAAAATGTTTTTTTATACTATTTTTTTCTTATTTATTTTTTTATATAAATGTTCTTTTTTGGCTTAAGCAACTGGGATATATGTATGCACATTGGTATTAATGTAATATTGACCTGAAATTGTATTGTATATGACCAAGTGGTCTTATGAAACCAAATAGTATTCTGTTTGAATCATAAGAATGGGTACCGCGTAGTCTGCACCAGTTATCGCTTATAAGACTAGTTAAGGTACTGTATTAAAAGTTAAATCCTTTCTTCAATGAAATGATCGGACTTTATCAGTGTACCTTCAAATCTAGTAGATGTACCATAAACCATAATTTGCCATGGAAAAAGACTTCGCAGAAAAACATTGAAGCCCAATATCTTCATTTCGACAGCACGAAAGTGGGCTGTATAGTATATATGCCGCTATACCCGAATTTGGTATCCACGCAAAACTTATGGTACCATGTAAACTTTTTATTTATCAAAAGACGCAAACAATCTTCTGTGGAACGGTTATAACAGCCTTATCCTTTGAGAGCAGGAAAATTTTCTAAATTAAAGAATCAATAATTTTTTTGCGCAATTCTCCTTCGATATCCAATTAGCAGTGCATACAACGAGCCGTAGGGACGTTTGTTCAAGCCCTGGGCAGACAATAATCTAATTGGTCTATCAAGTTATCCGAATGTACTCTTAACATGATATAACAGTTTCTTATTAAAAAATATCAGCCGTTATGATCGAAGCGATCGAAATAATAAGTAGTTATGAAGCGCCAACATTTGATCTTCAGCGCAGAAGTATACTCGAAATACACTGCCGACGGACTTCATATTCCCGAACTACAGCAATGAGGAGGCACTTATTTTTTTAAAACCTTGAGAAAGGTGGAAGTAATAAGAAATCTTTAAATTTCTCATACACTAACATAGCCTTAGGCATAGACATATAAATATTTGCATAACAAATTATTACGAAAACAACATAATACTTTTAATAATACCGTTACATAGTAAACGCTTGAATTGCGCCATATATCAAAGAATATTAAAGGTAGTCTCAATATACCGCCAAATTTTTAGTTTAACGACGTCTAAGCCTGAGACGCCAGAACTGCAGGGACGCCAAACTATATTATAGTATTACAGGATTTCATTGTCGGCGCTTTACGAGTACACACAAACATAGAACGAACGTGTGTTGACACCGAACGCTGACGCGGACTCACACGGCGGGCACTTGAAAGTGATTTATGATGTTGCGACAAAATCATCAATCAAATGACAAAGTGGATATGTCAAAAGTGAACATACACACATACTGTTTATGTGATTGTTTTGGCGTTTTCATGGCTGGGATTACCTCGAGTGGTTGAGCAGATAGAAGTTGCAGAGAAAATGTGACGAGCACAACAGAGTGGCACTTTGATTGGCAAACAAACCATTAACCCAAAAACAAAAATTAGTACTTTACATACATATATAATTATATAACAAGTAATAACAAGTAATAATTAAATATTTTTAAATTTGTTCCTCTTTTTTCTAATTTACCACCCGCAAATTGTGGCGTACATATTAATATAGCCTCGAGCCTTGACAACTAGTTGATGGTGGTGGCTGTCTCCAGTGTGTGTATTGTGTAGAATTAGAAACTCTCGCTGGGATACTTTTTAATAACTTACCCTTGTTTTGCTCCTTTGCCCTTGCAAGCTTTTTGTAGAAGTGGAATTAACGATTATTATTTCAATTCCGGCTTCAAAAGAGAAAGAATTTGGTTTTGTTGTCTAAATTTGAAATTCGATGCTGATCTATTTAATGTGTACATATCTAGGTATATACAGTGGCAATCATATGTATGTGTGCATATTTGGAATGAAAAATTCGGAAATTACAATAAGTAATAATTAGTTTTTGGTGGATTTATTCCTTTCGGAAAACTCACTTTCTGTATTTTTGTATGACAATGAGAACATATTTGTTGAACAAACTGATACAGTGGCTTATAAGTACTTTCTTATGTCTAAAATTATTAGTTTTTTTATGATCATTTTACTGCATTCCACCTTTTATTGTGCTAAATTTTACATTGAAACTAAAGTACACATTGGGTATAGGGAAAACGAAGTGTGAAATTTCCCACAGAAAACGAGACTGTTTTACATACCTTAATTTGATCTGGTGAGGTTATTGACCAACCGGCTGAGGCCGTTGTGATACCACTGTGAGGTTCCTGTCATGGTTTCAAATGAGGAAAGTTCGCAGGACCTTCTATCGCGGGGATATTTAAATGATGGAGATAGTATTATTATACCCTTTGTTGTACTGATAAACACTCCAGAAGGATAAAATGCTTTGCTTTAAGTAAAATGTGGTCAGGTATTATGCGAATATTTAGCTTGGTTGCTCGCCGGTTATTGCAGTAGCGCGCCACTCGTATCTTCATTACGTCATTTGGAAATACCAAGTGTAATTAGGACGATCTTCATCCGATCCTTCCTAAGAATATTTTCTTGTACACATTGGCAAGGCACATTGGATTTTAAGGCTAACATAATATTTATCTTCATGTTGGTTCCTAGATTAACGACTTCAAAGTCATGACTGTCATCAGTAATGTGGGATCCAAGACTCGAGCGTTTGTTCGATGACGGAAGATGTTTCGTCTTCTCTCATTCATTACCAGCGCTACTCGCTTCGCTTCTTTGTTCCGTCTATAGAAAAACTAACGACGTGGTTGTTAATATCATCGGCTGAAGACGAAAATTTATACTCTTGCGATACCAAATTTAAACATAGCGGCAAATACACGTTGTCGAAAGCAGCTTTAAAATCGACAAAGAGGTGATGCGTGTTTATCCTTTTGCTCACGGGTCTTTTCCAAGACTTAACACACGGTGAATATTTGGTTAATTGTAGATTTGACAGATCTGAAGGCACACTGAAAATATCCACTCAGTTTGTTGACAGGGGCCTTCAGTTTGTCATACAATACGCTCAATATGACCTTAAATGTAAAATTTAGGAGGCTTATATCAGGATAACAGGGCCAGATTGTGGGGTCTTTCTTTTTATAGATTAGGTACAGCACAGTAAGGTTTCAATCATCGAGCATGCTTTCGCCCGACCATATTCTGTAAAGAAGCTGATGCATGCATCTCGTCAGTTCTACGTCATCATGCTTGAATAGCTCAACCGGTAAGGAATTGCTTCGTGCCGCTTTGTTATTCTTTAAGCGGGCAATCAATATACCATAGTTCGTGTACCGGCGAAGCCGATCAACTTCACTTTGGTATACCGAATTTTTCGATTTTTGTGTCGAAGATGCATTCTTTATCCACCATGACGTAAAAATAGCCAAGCACATTATTACATCATATTATTATATTGGCTAAAATTAAATTGACTCTGTGTAAGCAGGTGGGGGAGAATGTGAAATGTATTCAAATAAGGCTCGTTGCAAAAAGTGATCCTTACCCAATGCCAAAAGAGGCATTTGACGCTGCGTAGAGGACAATCGCATACCGCCCAAGGGAACAAGGATAAGAAGACACAATGAGATCAGATAGTCAGATATGGGATCTGGACCATAAAAGGGTAAATTCTATTGCAAACCAAAAGCGCTTTAGTCGTATCACTCAATTCAAATACCAGGAAGCAATTAGCCAGCGCCCAAAGTTATGCAAGAATTTACGCCCCTCGCATAAATAGTGTCTAATCAAAATCTTTGTAAAAAGAAGATGATCCCGTCAATTGATTATTGGTTAATATTTGCGCAGTGCTATGGCATCGATAACTTATAATCAAAAGTAAACTACCAACACCCCAAGTTTTTACAGTGGAAGTAAAACAGACAGCAGGTGCTTCAGAAAGAACTGTAATTAATAACAAGATTCCTTGCTATCTTACGTGGTACAACCACTAACTTACCAACAGTGTTTAATCATAGCAAGCTCATCGACACCTTCAAGAATCTCCGTGAGATCCCCGTAATTTTGGCATATAAGAGTTACAGATATTGAACTAAGTTAAGCGCCTACTCATTGTGATTAGATCTCCTTCCAGCCAAATATTACTACGTGCAACGTGTCTTCGTACTACAGTAACCAACTATTTGTATACATAGAGGAAGCCAAAGGTTTGAGTCCTCGTCCACCAATCATGCAACAAATTATAGAAAAATTAATTTAAATAAAAAATTTAGCTAAATTTTCTATAACTTTTTTTACCGCGGAAGCCGTTTGTTTCCTATAATAATGAAAAATACGACGCATTCAATGTTAAACAATCATCAATAACGCCTTCAAAGAAAAACAAGGTAGAAAAAAGCTAAAAGTTTTCCTGACATAACAAGTTGGAGGAGAAGAACTGATAATGTCCGACACAATTGCGTCGTTTATCATTTTTTCTGCTGCATAAATGAAAATTAATTTTTTGAGCCTTTAAACATGAATTATTTTAAATTATATTAATAGTTTTTATTTACACATTTTCAACTTTTCACATTTTCGACATTTACTGTATGTTCTCAGGATCGCTTTACCTAAGCATATAGGAGTACATTTTTATGTATATATATTTTTTCGCTGCTGCGGATGCTCTCGTATTTCACATTATTATTATTATTTGCCGTATTGTTACTTTTATTATTTTAGCATTTCAAAAAGTTACAAAAATATCCATTGTTGTTATTTTTTACTGGTAGTGTAATTATCGTAGCCGACATAAGTGAATATGTACATATGTACAAATCTGTGTTATATGTGTACAATGTATGCTTATATGTTAGTTAACACTTTCCTCCCTTTCGTGCAGTTTATTTGTACCTATATACTCGTATCACCATCCATCCAGCCTGCTTGCATATCCGGCATCTTCCTGTTCGCCACACATTGCACCCTTTGAGTATTTTCTGCTGCATACTCTGGCACTTATTTTATTCCGTTTTAACCCTGTTGATTAGCGTCGCACTTTTTAGTCTATGCTGATGATCTGAACATCCACCCCATTTCTTCTTTTCCTTCCACCCGTTTTCTATTCGCTTGAGTAATGCTGCATTTCATTTCGGATGTTGGGGTCAAAACTGTTCATTATTTTAACTACATTTCATATTTATGGGATTTCATTGTTCTTGGTATTGTTAATACTACCGTTGTTGTTATTGCTATTTTTTGTTTACTTTACCTTTAGTGGTTTTGTTGCAATTTGACTATTCTTCTTAATTGTGGTTGTTTCTGCACTGACACTTAAGAAGTTGTCAATATGACAGCTTTGTAAAAATCTAAAGCTTATCAAATCTATGTATGTTTTTAGCACTGACCTCTGTTTGTTGAGAATTCGAGGCGATATTTTTTTTATTCAATTTTTTTGTAGAATTTTTCCTGTTTTCTGTTCAATTTACATGCAAGTTGTTGAAAGTTCGTGTAAGAGTACTTGTGGGTGGATCCTTTTGAGACCTTTCACCGTCAAACTCATTTTATCGAAACGAGCACGTGAAGGCAATTAAGGAGAAATGTTGATGGTAAAAATTTAACTTTCTACCAAAAATTTTTTTTTTTTTAAGTTAGATCGTGAGGTCGTTTTAACTCGTTTAAGATATACCAGCTTCACTTTTGAGTCGGAAAGAACCTTGGTCCTAGTATAGTCAATCAAATCTGCTTTTAAACAGCTTCCGAGATCTTGAGAGTCTATTACGAAATCCTTTAAATATTAGTATATACGAGTATATTTTAATACTCTATACGGTAACGCGCTGGATCTAAAAATTCTTAGGTGTGCCAATGGAGAACTGCTTATAGCACTCGGCTTAAAAATAGCAGTACCCCGAGGCATTCACGAGAAATTTTAACTGAAATAAAATGAATTTAGAAAATTTAATTTACTTATTTTGTTTTATTTCATCTTATTTTATTTTATTCTATTTTCTTCTTTTTTATTTTATTTTTTTATTTGTTTTTATATTTAGTTTAGTTTATTATATTTTATTTTAATTTAATTTATTTAGTTTTATTTATTTTACTTAATTTATTTATTTTCCCATTTTATTTTATTTTAATTTATTTATTTTCTTTTTCATTATTATTTAATTAATACAAAAAAAAGTATTTTATTTTATTTTTTATTTTATTTTAATCTTTGATTTTTTTTTGTATTTAATTTAGTTTTATTTTGTTTTTTTTTTTAATTTAATTTAATTTTATCTAATTTATTTTAATTAATTGTATTTTATTAATTAATTTTATTTTATTCTATTATAGGTTTTATAGTTTTTATTTTATTGCATTTTATTTTGTTTTATTTTAGTTTAGTTCATTTTATCTAATTTATTTCAATCAATTTTATTTTTGCGAACTTTAATTTATTTGTTTTATTTTATTTTAATTTATTTATTTTATTTCATCTCTTTATATTTAGTTTTATTTTGCTTGTATTTATTTTATGTTATTTAGTTTGTTTTTATTTGTTATTCTATGTATTTTTATAGTGAAATGGATAAACCAGATGTATGTATTTATAATATACAATCCTCTATAAATAACTAATATAATTACAAAAAAACAATTAGCATAATTTACGACTTTACACCCACAGCGAAAAAGATTTCCACCAACAAATATTATATTCTCTACAACATTAATGTTTACCTAAATGTGAGTTTGTATTTATGAAATTTGTGCTCGCGCATTTACGACAATCGAAAGGATAACTCACCGGCGCGAAGGTAGAGTTCATTATTATGCAAATGTAGTTAAATGACTTTTTCCGTTGGAGAAATGCCAAATGATTGTATTGCCAGGACGTGCTAGGAGTGCGTATGTGTGTATACAGAAGGAAGTGTATGTGTGTGTATGTGCCTGTAGAATTGCCCTGCGACGGCCAAAAAACAAAGGGTGGTTATGATATAACACACGTACATATTCTTTATTTCTCTTAATTTACTTTACATTTTGCTTTATAGTGAGTAATTTTTTATGGTTGGCCAGTCGAGCAGTCAAAAATCAACATTGTAAATGAAATTTGGGTTTCTACGCTGCACCGTGGGTCCGAAGGTGACAAATATTGAAAAAAAATTGACGCTGCAAACAATTAAAGCAGGTTTCGATTCTTCGGCCAGTATCGGGCAGTACAGGGCTTGAAACCATGATTCGTTGCTTGCACTGCAATCCTTTCGGCTGTTTTTAATAAACAAATAAATTACTCACCCAAACTATGACTTTAACCCAAACTGCATTTACTTTACTTTCTATAAAAGTATTTTCGAGCAAATAATACTCACTGAGCTTTTCGTCTGCTAATGCAGTTGAAGCTTCGAGAAGGTCGAAATAAAGTTTTCAGGAAGACTAATTCGCAGGCTAGCATTCGGTTTCATACTTGTCCACGAGAGTTACCTTTTCTACTATAATTCGGGATAAGAAAACAAAAACAAATGTTAATCATCAAAACTCGATTTATTATTTTTCACTATTAAGATTTATTCACTTTTGCATGCGTCGAAGCACTTTGGCCTCTTTTTTTAGGTGTCGAAAAATGATGACCTGTCAGTTTAATAGGGGCCTAAAGTACTTAATGAAACAAATGTATAGTTTTATGTTTTTTTTATTTTACAATATAGTCTTCCTCAAGTGAAATACACTTTTCACATCGTGAATACAATAGAATTTATTCTCACTAATGTCTGAAAATCTTCGCTCATGTAACTCCTTTTTGAAACTTGAAAACAAAAGGAAAAAGTCACTGGGAGCCAGGCCCGGACTGTAGGGTGGATACTCAATTTCTGTAAGTCCTGCAGCTTTTAAGGCGTCCCTCCCAATCCGGGCGATGTGAATAGGTGCGTTGTCTTGAGGAAACAGCACTCCACGCGCTAACTTGCCACGTGTCTTCGTTACGACTGCCTCACGCGCCTGACTCAACAAATTACCGTAGTACTGACCGTTCGTCGTGGTACCCCTTGGAAAGTAAACAATTAATAATATTCTCTCTCTGCCAGAAAATGGTAGCCATAATCTTCGACGCCGCCTTTTTCACTTTGAATTTTTTTGGTGTTCTTTCGCCTTTTTTTATCCACTGCTTCGATTCCTTTTTGGACTCGAGATCATACTGACGAATCTAAGTTTCATCAACTGTTGTAAATTTGATCCAAATCACCTCGGCACAACTCCAAAAAGTCTTTACAACTCTCAAATCGTTGCTGCTTGTCGAGCGGTACTCAACGCGCACTAATTTGTTTCAAATGTTCATGCAAAATTTATCCAGCTTTTTCTTTGCTAATCTGTAACCCTTCTGCTATCTGCCACAATTTAATTCTTCGATCAGCCAGTACTAGTTTTTTAACTTTTTGTACGTTTTCTTCACTCATGGCAGGGGTATCTTCACAGGTCTCTCTTCTTTGTCGAAACAGCCGCGCCCATGTTATCACCATCGTATATGAAGGGGCGAGTCCAAAAAATCTCTTTAAAAAATTTGTTCGGTGTAATTTCTTTTCTTACAAAGAATTTAATAATAGATAATTGGCAAACAAATGGTTGTGCACCACTCATAATTTACTGTTCCGTATTTTGCTATTTATATGGTTTCTAAACAAACAGGCAATCATTTGCTTGGAAGTGGTTCGTGTGGGAACAACAGTCGGGTGCTGTTTATTTTCGGGCTCATACACATAAATCCACGACTCATAACCTGTCATAGGCGTGTTTCAAAGCAGTGCTATCGTATTTCTTTAACATTACTCTCAACCAACGTTAACAGATTTCCAGTCAAATGCTTATGAAATATTGTATATACCTATGCTCATATTTGCGCACAGCATCAATAACTTCTGGATCAACAACTGGATGACTTTCACGAAATTCGTCTTAAAATGATCAACGATCTCGATTGAATTCACCATACCATCGATAAACACTGGTCCTTGAAATATTTGCGTGATATTTTAAGTTACTAATAGTGCTCCCATGTCAAACATTTCAAACTTTAAGATCTTTGTCAGTTGCCAGTTTATAACACTAGTGTTACCAAATCTCGAGATATAAAAGGTAAATCTCATGTCGTGTGGGCGCAACTCAACCTTACTCGGGACACTCTAGTAGACGATACAAGACCTTGCCTTGGCGTGGTATCAATATTAATTTATGAACATACCTTTCTTATTAAGGCATTCCTGGTATATTTCCTCAACTTACGGCGTTCACTTCACGTGGCCTTTTGACTATTTTTTATTGATATGTTTTTAGAGATACGAGTAAACTCCATCCGATCAGACGCTTTTATAAAATTTCAATGAACCTTTGAGTGGTATATCCGTACTTTTTCGATGTGTTTTCATTATGGCTTCGACTCTTTCTGATCCGACGCAACAAACACGAGCAGGAAATTTAAACACGACTTACTTTTTTTCACAAAAATTTCAAAGAAAACAGTCCACTGTGCCCAGAGGAGGGCAGAACGAGAAACTATTTTACATAGCTTAAAGTGTTAGAAAAATATTTAAATTTCTATTTTGCATGCGCATTGTGCAACGAGTGGGCTCAAGCGGAAACACACTAAAAAAACAAGACTCAAACATTAAAAGTGTTAAAAGTGCAACAACAGTGATCGCTGTTAATTAAAATGCAATGTCACTGAGCAGCAACACTTGAGCAATAAACTTCAAAAAAAAAAAAATAAAAGTTTGAATAAAAGATTCAGAAGATGTGCGCCTGTGTTGTTCTTGTTGCTGCTTGTGAATAATTAATGTGACATTCGGAATTTATGGGTTTTTCTTGCAAATTAGATGAAGGAACAAGGACTATGTAAAGAAAAAAGGCGATGTGCCAACCGACAAACGGTTTCATGCCTAGTTAGGGCGAATGTAAACAAGTTTAGTTAGGCAAAGAGATTGTGTAAAAGTTTTCGTGTCACGCTCCTCTCAGGGGTGTTACCTTGTTAGTGGCATTGTGATTTTGATGATATGTGACGTATAAATGCAAATGATGGCGAATGTTTCAAAGCATCTGGTAATATATGATTATTACAATTATTGTAGCTGTAATGCACTATGAAACGCTGAAATGTAACGTATTTTTTTGTTTTTTTTTCGGAAGCGCTGATTTGATGGTAATATTTATTGATTACTCTTCTCCATTGCTTAGGCAATCAAACATCTGTATTGGTTTTTTGGTGGCAATAAAGCGAAGCTTAACGAGGATTATCACACCAGCAGGGGTAGTAGCACAAGAGCCGATAGAATAAAAGAGAAAAATTTTGTGTGATAAAAGAATAAAAATATATAAAAAATAGCAAAAACCTATCAAAAATACCGAAAAATTACGTGCAACGTTAATTACCAGCCACCCAAAAAAATCATAAAAAGAGTAATTCCAAGTAAATAGTGCTTTAATCCCTCCTCTACTCAGAAAATCTCAATTTTTTCTAATTAAATACTCACACTGGGTATTGTTTACGCGGCACTCATGCAGTTTTATACGACGCGTTATTGTCCTTGCGAAATTACATACCGTTCTATTATACTGCCGCGCTGTTATTTAGCGAACCACATCAGTTGTGAGCACAATTTCCTATTTATTTGTAGTTTTTTTATTTTTTGGAGATTTTCTTTTGTTTTTTTGGGTTCTTCCAGCAACTGTGTTGATTTAATTGCAATGTCCTTTAGCTACTTACTCATTTACTTCCACTTTCTGTCATGCATTTATGTACCACTTCCGTTGGTGACCAATTCACACTCATTCACTCATTTACTCTTTAATTGCTTGTTTTCTGTTTTAAGCGCACCTCGACTAGTGTTTCGACATCTGTCGTGGAAAGCCGCTCCGCGTGCCGTACTTCGAATGAGACAAAATGCAGTCAACCGCTTGTTGGCGAAAAGTCCGTTGTATCACTTCTCCTGACTATTCAACACACCTGTCGCAACGTTATGAGATTTTTTTACTGTTGTTTTTCCTTTTCCTTTTTTATTATAAATACGTGTATATTGATACTTGCATAGCGCGTGCCACAGTAGCTGTCAGTCATTACAAAACATACAGGCACTGACAATACTGACAATGTGTCATTGCGTGTCCTGCATGGTTGAGTAAGTTTTTAGCTTTGCTTACATATGGGTATTTATGTATATGTGGATAACTGCATTTAGTATTTGTTGTTAGGAATTAATTGTTGGCACGTTTTGTGTGAACGCACGCTCTTGTTGATTGTTGGGTGCGAAATGCATACGGGTGTGTTTGAATGTATTGTAGATAGTATTTGTATGTACCTATGTATATAGGCATGATTTATTTGCAGATTCTATCTTTTACATATACAAGTTTCCATACGAAACATGATATAATTAGTTATGTACTTCTATCAGATAAATATGTATATATAAACGTTATTATAACGGTCAATTGGTTATTTTCGTATTTTTGGCTATTTTTTAAAATGCAAATTAATTAGTCAAAATCAATCTAACGATTTTGAAAACAAACGTTAGTAACATGCATTTATAATATTTTTGTTTTAATGCTTACTTACTTTACTGGCGTAGACACCGCTTACGTGATTATAGCCGAGTTAAAGCATAGCGCCTATTGTTTCTTCTTTTTGCTGTTTGACGCTAATTGGAAATACCAAGTACAGCCAGGTTCTTCTCTACAGCTCATCGTTCCATTGTCTGCGACATTCGCCGTTGCCAATGCGTAAAGGATAATAAATCGTTCGCAAAACTTTTCTCTCGAAGACTCCCAGATGCCGGCTGTTGATATCGTCCACACTTCTGCGCCATATGGTAGGACGGATATGACGACCGACTTGTAGAGTTTGGATTTCGTTCGTCGAGAGAGGACTGTACTTTTCAATTTCCTATTTCCTATGGTTCTGCGTTGAATTTAAAGGCTGACATTATTATTGGTGTTGATGCTGGTTCCTATATAAAGGGTGGTTAAATTGTAAGGGCCGATGATGAATGTGAACCACACCTAAACGCCAAGTTTTTTTCCGAATTTAATTTGACATTTCTCTATTTCAGACTTACTCAATTTGAACCATGGAGAGATACACAATCCAACAACGTGTTAAAGTTATCCAGACTTATTATGAAAATTTTCGAAGAAAATCATCTTCAGTGATGAGGCACATTTTCACCTCAGTGGATTCGTCAATAAACAGAATTGCCGCATTTGGGCGAATGAGAATCCAAGAGTGATTGTCGAAAAACCAATGCACCCACAAAGAGTGACTGTTTGGTGCGGTTTATGGGCTGGCGGCATCATCGGGCCGTATTTTTTCCAAAATGAGGCCGGTTAGGCAGTTACTGTGAATGGTGTTCGCTATCGTGAGATGATAACGAATTTTTTATGGCCACAATTGGAAGATATGGATGTGGACGATATGTGGTTTCAGCAGGACGGTGCCACTTGCCACACAGCTAACGAAACAATGGCTCTTTTGCGCAACAAATTCAATGGCCGTGTTATCTCACGTAATGGCGATGTCAATTGGCCCCCAAGATCATGTGATTTGACACCGTTGGACTTTTTTCTCTGGGGTTATTTAAAAGAAAAGGTGTACGTCGATAAGCCAGCAACAATTCAAGAGCTAAAGGATGAGATAATTCGGCACATTAACGGCATAGAAACTCCATTATGCCTCAGCGTCATCGAAAATTTGGACCATCGTATGGAGGTGTGCCGCCGAGGTCGCGGCGCTCATTTGGCCGATATTTTGTTACATACATAATTGAGTAATACCAATATATCATAATAAAATAAAATTTCAATAATTTCCTAAATAGTTTGTGTTTTATTCAAAATCAACATTTATATATATAATTGGCACTTTGTAACCGCTGAAGTGAGTTTCGGCCGAGCTCCTTCTCCAATTTCCGGTTTTGCGTCTTGATGGGTTTCCAACAAATGGGACCTACAGTTTATACTAAGCCGCCTCCGAACAGCTGATGGTTTATTTCATGTCCGAAATACACTCGGAGGGGTGGACATTCTCTGCCGAGGGGCGACCGCAATTAGAAAATTCAACTCAATTTTTTATTTAAATTAATTTTCCATAACTTTTGGATGTTGAGCCTTCCGAATGTCAGTACGCAATGCTAACCACTCGGCTACCGCGCCCGCTGGTACCTAGTTAGACGAAATTATCTACGACTTCAAAGTTATGACTTTCAACAGTGACGTGGGAGCAGAGTCGCGAGTGCGATGACTGTTTGTTTGATGGCAGGAGATATTTGTCTTGCCTTCGTTCACTACCAGACCCATTCGCTTCGTTTCCTTATCCAGTTTGGAGAAAACAGGACTCACGGCGCGGTTGTTGAGACCAATAATGTCACTATCATCGACGTACGCCAGCAGCTGTACACTTTCATATAATATTGTACCTTTCTCTATTCAGCGCTGCAGCTCGTATTATTTTTTCCAGCAATTAGTTAAAAAATTCACACGATAAGGAATCAGCCTGCCAGAAATATCGTTTGGTATCAAACAGCTCGGAGAGGTCCTTCCCGATCCGGACGGGGCTTTTAGTGTTGCTTAACGTCAGTTTACGGGGATACTAAATTCAGACATAGCGGAGTAAAGACAGCTCATATTCGTGCTGTCGAAGGTTGCTTTAAAATCGACGAAGACGTAGTGGGTATCGATCCTCTTTCCACGGATCTTTTCCAAGATTTGGAGCATGGTGAATATCAGGTCAATGGTTGACTAACCAGGTCTAAAACCACACTGATAACGTCCAATTAGTCTATTGACGGTGGGCTTTAATCTTTCACACAATACGCTCGACAGGACTAAGGGATCTCCTTTTTAATGGTTCCAATCGTCGGGCATGCTTTCGTCCGACCATATGCGTACACCTTGTCAGCTTTTCAACGTCATGTGTGAATAGTTCTGCCGGTAGGCTGTCAGCTCCAGACGCTTTGTTGTTTTTTAAGCGGGCAATTGCTATTCGAACTTCTTCATGGTCCGGTAATGGAACGTGTGTTGCGGTCGATCACAACGTTGTGAGGTAGGCAACTCTCAACTGCGACACGGCAGTCCTCATCGTACCAGGGGTTTTTGCGACCTTTTGGAAATCCAATAGTTTCGTTTGCAGCTATACGTAGGGAGCTTGAAATGCCGTCCCATAGTTCCCGTATACCGAGTTGCTGATGAGTGCTCTCAGAGAGCAGGAGTGCAAGTCGAGTAGAAAACCGTTCGGCAGTTTTTCTGATTGCAACTTTTCGTCGTTCTTCGATACACAGATGCACATGCGACTCTTCGCTGTAACAAGATAGTGGTCTGAGTCGATATTGGACCCTCGGAGTGTTCGCACGTCAAGAACACTGTAGACATGAATTCCTACAAGTTACAAAGTAATTTCCGCACACACATTTCTGCTAAAAATCTGCAGCCCAAACTCAAGTCTATCAGTTTACGTTGCCTTTTACTCGTAAATAGTAAGTTCAGACTTAACCTTAATAGGAAAGTCCTCCTATATAATTCAACAATAAAGCCGATATGAGTGTATGAAATCCTGTTATGGGGCACAGCTTGCGTGATGAATATAGAAATAATTGAAAGATTCCAATTAAAATGTTAAGAGTAACACGGGCGCACCATGATACATGCGTAAGGAAAACACCCATAAATACCCATAGAGATCTAAATATACCTACCATCAAACTGCGAAACCATCCGAACTCCATGGCTAATACCTTGGCTTACGCAACAAGTCAGACGAGCCTGCGAAGAAGAGAAAAACCAGCATTCTAAAGAGCAACGCAAATCCTACTAATGGGCTTTATGTTTTAGTTTAGTGTAATATTTTGTTACTTATTCTTAGGTTTCCGATGGCATAATAGTAGGTACTAGCACCTAATAAGCTATCGACCTGCTAAATATTTATATAATTATATTATATCTTAAATTCTGTACAAAATATTGCTAATTCTTAAAATGTTCATTACGTTATATACATTTTGTTTAGTGAAATTTAGCTCTACGGTGTACTGGGAAGACTGAGTTCTTCTCTTGCTTCTTGAATTATTATTTTATGATGTGTTGAATGGAGATGATTTTTCATTGCCGAGCATGCATAAAGGTGCATCTTTTCGCTCTATCAGATGTTGGTGTGTGAGTAGGGTGTGGCCGAGCCTTAACCGAGTGAATGTTTTTATGTATAGTTTTTTGCAGTCATCGGGGAAAATTGTGGGTGAGCCGGATGGGTTAAATTTTTTGTAGTGGTGTACATAGCTTTGACAAAAGGCGATTTATATCTGACTTAGTAATTGTTTGTTGAAGGTGTATTGGTGCTTGAAGTGCGAATTTTGCGTCTTTGTCAGCTGCTTCGTTGCCCTTAATTCCGACATGGCTTGGGACCCACATTAGCTTCAGTTGTGTTGAAATTGAATGATAAGGTCGCGGATTTCCATGACTGTATTATTTTGATGTGTCGTATTGCTAATAGCTCGAATTGCTGATTGTGAGTCGGTGAAGATAATGTGTTTTCCTTTACGAGTTTTCAGAATTTTCAAAGCGGTCAAAATTGCCTCAGATTCGGCTGTAAAAATGGAGCAATGTTCTTCCAAACGTGCCTCTCTTAACGTTTGGTGCTTGTTATCTACTACAGCGTAACTGACCCCCATGGCTGATTTCGATCCATCAGTGTAATAGAAATTCCAATTTTGTAAGAATCTTTTATTTCGGAAAATAATGTGAGAAAAGTTGCAGCTTTGCTTTTTTGTAATGCTTTCTTTATTGTAATGTATTAATGTATTTATTATATAACTTTTCTTAAAAAACCATGGCGTAAACTTTTGCTTATATTTTAATGTGATTCCGCTGTTAGTAGCTATTTGTATTATTTTATGTATGATGGTAGGGAATTTCGGCGATTTTTATTTGAGAATTTTATCAACATTTTAAAAATTTGGTTTTTACGTTGAGTTAATAATTTTTGTATATAGCTTTGCTGCTGCTGCTTGTATTCTGTGCTCTAACGTTGGTAATCCAGCTTTGGTGCGAACGCGCCTATGCAGTACCTTGCTGCTAAGTGGTACAGAAATTTTAATTTGTGTGTATTGCCTTTGGTAGTTTGTCCATATATTGACAGACCATAATCTAACTTACTTCGATATATTGCTTTTGATATATTAATAGTAGTGTTGATGTGTGTGTTACTATGAAAGCTTGAGAGACATTTTATTAAATTTAATCTGTTTGTTAAATATTTTTTCAGAGCCTCTATATGGTCCGACCAATTATATTTTTCGTTAAGTCCTAAAATTTTAAATTTTAGACTTGAGGAAGAATTGTGTTGTTAAGTGTTAGATTAGAGGTGATGCAGGATCTCTTCCCGCAGATATGTAGAATTTTGCATTTTGTAGGTGAAATAATTGCTCCATTTAACAAGCACCATTGGTTTATGTCGGCACTTAGCTTATTAAAGTCACTTTGTAAATTTTGATTAGTCTTGTAGTTAACTGTAATATACAAATCATCTGCGTATAAACAATGTTTAAGTTGTCTATGTGGAAGTAAAATCTTATTTAATTTCTCGAAAGCAATTTGAAATAATACAACAGACAGTGGTGAACCTTGTGGTATCCCATTTTGAAGAGAGTAGGTATTCGAGTAATAGCCGTTTAATAGCACTCTTAACTTCCTATTTCTTAAGGAAGACTTTATGTCAGAAACAATTTTCGTACCAACTTTCCTTTCTATTAATTGGCTTAGAATTGTGTGAGCTCCAATTCTATCGAAGGCTTTTTCAAAGTCGATTGATATCACAGAAATATGATTACGGGCTGATAACGCTTTAGTTGCTATGTAATCAATAAATAAGAGTGTATCTAATGTGTTTTTATTGCTTTTATGTGCTACTTGGTTTGGTGAGAGTAATTTGTGTTTAGTTATAAACCAGACGAATCTCTTTGCAATAATTTTTTCCATTAATTTGCTGACACAAGATTTAAGTGAGATAGGTCTATATCCATCGAACGATTCTTTAGGTTTCTGTGGTTTTGTAGTGGAATTATTGTATTTGCTTTCAATTGTTGTGGGATGATACTAGAGTTGAGTACTTTGTTGTAGATGATAAGTAGTAGTTGGGTTGTGATTGGTGGAAGATTTTTCAGCATTTTGTAGTTAATTTTGTCATATCCGGGCGTGTTTCCTTTTAATGTATTTAAGGCGGCATTGAATTAGGTGAGTGAAATGTTTGATTCGATTTTTGGTGCATCTTTATTTGAAATGTGATTAACATTAAATACAGTATTTAGTGTGTATTTTAAGTTAACAAAACTTACATCGAAGTTGTTGTCATTAGAATATGAAAACCGTTCTTTTCCAAAGAAATTTGCTATTTCTGTGGGATCGGTAAGTGCTAAATTTTGATTGACTTTTAAAATTCTTATGGCATTTGGAGTGTATTTTCTGTACAACTTGTTGACTTTGTGCCATATTGTTTTGATAGGAGCGTTAGGATTTATTGTGCTTGTAAATTCAAAGAAAACTTCCCGTTTAGCGATTTTCGCGTGCCTTCTAAATATTGCATTTGCTTTTTTGTAAGCTAATCTGTTTTCGCATGTCATATTGTTTTTAAAGCAATACCATAAATTTTGTTTGATTGAGCTCAGCCAAGTTGTCGTTCCACTAATACACTTTCTTAAAAGTATGCTTAGCGTATGTAAGTATGTGGAATGGATTCATTCGCTGCAGAGATTATAGGTTTTTGAAATTTGTGTTATCGGAAATAATATTGCTGTTTATTTTAGAGTAAAGCAGATATTGGTATTTCGACCAGTTAGCTTTCTCTGTTTTGAAAACTGGTATGTGCCTGTAAGTTGAGGGTTGCACATCATCTCCATATTTTATGACTATGGGGTAGTGATCACTGCCAGGTGTGTCGGTTAGGGTGTACCAGCTTAGTGAAGGTGCGAGGTCTGATGAAGCTAAAGAAATATCTACGCGTGTAAACGTCGAATGTGTAGATAGGTGGGTTGGAGCACCGTTGTTTAATATGATTAGTTTGGATTGTGCCGCAAGCGACTCTACTAGCTTACCTCTTGTGTTGGATTTGTTGGATCCCCATAATTTAACGTTTCTGTTGAACTGGTTAAGTAAACTAGATAATTCAGCTTGTGAAAAACTTTGCAATGGTGGGATGTTGACTGATATTATTGTGACTTTAATGCTAATATTAATCTCTACTATGGTTGACTCCAAGGAATGTGTTGAGTTGAGAAATTTGTGTTTGATACTATTTTTGATTAAATTGGCAGTACCGCCTTTTGTTTACGTAGTTGATTGTTTTATGCTTGTTGCTGACGTATTGTATAATAGTTCACATTAATCGTTCTGCTTTTGTGGTGCGTCTCTTGTAACGCTATAATGTCAGGATTTTCTGTTGTAATTAGTAGTTGTAGTTCAAGTAAATTATTGTCGAATCAGTTCAAATTCCACTGAAGAATTTTTAGGTTCATGTTATAGTAGATAGTTATAGAAAAAAAAAACTGTCAGGATGGTATAGCTTGTATACTATTCGAGAAGTTATTTAAAATTCTTGGTCAAATGAATTTGAGCTATTATTGATTTCGAAAGATTCACTTGCTTTCAATAGTGCTTGAGTAATTTTAGTGTTAGTTGTATTTGCTATTTTAGCATTATTTGCTTTTAGTTTAGCTTTCATTCTTTCAGATGTAGTTCTGGGAAGGATATTTACTTTTTTAAAGTTAGAGGTTTGTAGCGCTGTTTTGGCAGAGATTGAGGTGTTTAATATGGACGGATGATCGAGATTTGTGGTTGTGGTAAGATCATCGTATGACATTGCTGTTCTATAATGCTGGCATGTATTTGAATTTACGGTACTGTTTTAGCGGCTGTTTTTTTCGCTTCGTTAGCGTACATTGAATCGTTTGAAGGGTGTCGGCTTTTGTAAATCGAGTATGCGGTCTTATTCCCCACTTTTTGCAGAGTTTTAATTGATTCGATTTCACGTTCTTTGATAAATATGGGCTAGATTTTGCTTGTTGATGGGTGATTGGTATCTTGTTGAAGGTTATTTGTGCAGTTTACGCACGATGGATTGTCAGAACATAATTCTTTAGATTCCGGGTCTAGGTGAAATATTTTTGAACAATGTCCGCATGTCCGCATAGTTTATCAAGGGTACACATTTTGCTTATATGTCCAAAACGAAGGCACGTATTACATCTCATTGGTAGTGGAATATAAGGGCGAACTTTTAGTCTCTCATATCCTATGTTTATGTAATCTGGAAGAACTTGTGAATTGAAAGTAATTATGAAGGGTACGGTTTCAATTAATATAGAATTAAATTTTTTTAAGTATTTTTTTCACATCAGTAACATTTTGCGATTTTAATTCTTCAAGAATTTCTTCATCGTCGATTCCTCGTGAATCATTACAATACAATAGAGAGATCATTACACACAGAGAGGCACGGGAACGTTGTTGTGCATTGTTGTTAGATTTAATAGTTTGCATGTTTGTTTTGTATTTTTAATACGCTTTTATTACAATAGCTTCACTTGTATGTCAGTCAGTATGTCAGTCAGTTTGTAACTTTTTAGCGGTGACGCGATCCCAATATTAAATATTTGAAATGCGAATCGTTGCATACATCGTGGCGTTAACAAAATTAATCAGAGAACGTATAATAATCCATACTAATAATTATTATACGTTCTCTGATTAATTCAGAGAAAAAAAATCAAAATAGAGTTAATTAAAAAAATATATAAAATAAATATAGTTTAAAAAAAACTAAAAAAAACACGCTTTTAAAGAATATTAAACTAAAAAGTTGAAAATAATTTTGGAAATAAACTTAGGACAATAGTATATAATAAATCTAGTTTAAAAAAACTAAAAAAACACTCTTTTAAAGAATATTAAACTAAAAAGTTGAAAATAATTTTGGAAATAAACTTAAGACAATAGTATATAATAAATATAGTTTAAAAAACTAAAAAAACACGCTTTTAAAGAATATTATACTAAAAAGTTGAAAATAATTTTGGAAATAAACTTAAGACAATAGTATATAATAAATATAGTTTAAAAAACTAAAAAAACACGCTTTTAAAGAATATTGTACTAAAAATAAACTTAAGACAATAGTATATAAAAAATACTTGTATAATTAAGAGAAAATCGTGGAGCGCTCGATATATGGAAATTATGGTACAAAGCGCCCCACGCTTTTCTCTTAATTATAATTATAGTATTTTTTATATACTATTGTCTTAAGTTTATTTTCAAAATTATTTTCAACTTTTTAGTACAATATTCTTTAAAAGCGTGTTTTTTTAGTTTTTTAAACTATATTTAATTGTTTTCACTAAAAGTGTACCAGCAAATGTTTTAATGCATTTTTCTACTTCGTACAAGTAGGTATAGTCAATAATTTTTTTTATTATGAAAGGAGAAACGGTCGTAAAAGATTCGTTGTCTGATCTTGTTATAGTCAAAAACTTCAATTCATCTATATTTGGAGGATTTCTCCTCCAAATATCCGGAGGGTCAAACATGTTGTTTGTTTAGTTATGGTAATTTTTGTTTTTTTTTTCTCTCACTGTTTTGGTTTGGTTTTGTATGCAGATTAATATGCCGCAAATGCGATTTACTTGGAACGAAACTCGACATATTATTTTGGCGGAATGTGACTTGCGTATTTTTGTAGGTTAATGTCAATAGAAAAAAATTACATACATGCCAAATCATAGAAACTGATACATATTGCTAGCGACGTCCATTAGTAAAACCGGCACACTTCAACAAACACACCTGGTAAATGCTAATGTTAATAAAAAAAAAAATCATAGGATCATAGCGAATAGTTTTCGTTTTCAATGAAATAGAGTGAAATCACACGTCCAGATCAGAGACCAATTGCTCGAGTAGTTGGACGGTTATGCGCACCAAAATCACCTCTTTAAGCACGAAACATGGCCATGTTTGAATCATTATTTTTGTAGTAGGGTTTAACCATTTTAACACGTTTCGCGGTTGTTAAGCGATCAATTTTCATAAATGCCTGACTTTAACTAAAACAAAATTTTTTGTTTAACAGTCCAGTTTTACAGTCTTCAAAATACATGCTTATACTTTTGACACCCTATAAATATATCAATGAAGTTTGAATTTCTTCTTGTCTTTCTTAAACATAACATTTTTTTTGGTCCAAAGAGGGCAAGTAAAAGAAAGGGAAGAGATAGGGTCATCAAAATTAATTCAGCTATGAAGGAATGATGATTTAGCTATGTCTGTCGTCCGTCTATCCTTCTTTTCGAAGGCAGTATAGTCTCTCGGTTTTTGGAACAGTTAAACGAAATTTATTATGCGGCTGTATTTTTGTAATGTATTAATCATTTGTCGGAAAAGGCCAGATCGGTCGATGATATTATACTTCTCTCGTACAACCGATTTGTTCAGATTTGTGATTTTGGGTCTATATGTGGTGAAGTAAATATTGACACTGAAAGTCATCGAAATCGAATTTCGCATTTTCCAATAAATTCAAACTGTTCATTTGGGTACTTTTATTTCGAGTAAAAATTTTCAACTTTCCAGCGAGAGAACCAGAAATAAAAAAAAGGTATTGACGATTGAGGGCATGCACCTGGAATGTCCGGTCCCTTAATTGGCAAAGTGCCGCTGCCCAGCAGGTTGATGTCCTCAGAAAATATAAAGGAGCGCAAATTTGTTGTCGGATTCGTGGTGGGAGAGAAACTCCGTCGCCGAGTACTGGCATTCATTCCGGTGAAATAACGTCTCGCCACGATCCGCATCAAAATTAAATTTTTCAACACCACACTAATTTGCGCCCACGCCCCGACGGAAGAGAAGGACGATGTGACCAAGGGTGCCTTTTATGAGCGCCTCGAACGCACTTAAGAGCGCTGCCCCACCACGACGTCAAAATTGTGCTTGGCGACTTCAACGCCAAGGTGGGCAAAGAAGGTATTTTTGGAACAATAGTCGGAAAATTTAGCCTCCACGACGCACCCGCCTCTGTGTATCGAAGAACGCCCGTCAACACAAACCAAGAAGGTTCGACGTTGAAAAGCTGTAAACACAACAGACTGCCGAGCGGTTTTCTACTCGACTTACACTCTTTCTCTTTGACAGCACTCATTAGCAACTCGGTATAAGGGAACTGTCGGACGGAATTCCAAACTCCCTACTTACAGCTGCAAACGAAACTAGTGGATTTCCGAAAGGTCGCAAAAACACCTGGTACTATGAGGACTGCTGTGCCGCAGTGGAGAGAAAACAGACTGCCTACCTCACAACGTTGCGATCGACCACAACACGTGCAGGGTAGGATAGATACCGAGGGCTTAAGAGGGAAACAATACGCATCTGCAGACAATAAAAGAAAGAGATCGAGATACGTGAGTATTAAGAGCTTGAGAATCTGGCCGACAAGGGTAATCCTGGAAAATTTTACGAAAAAATACAGCGGCTTACAGAAGGTTTCAAGAGCAGACTGTTGTAGGACATATAGAGCTGATCCAATAACGGATGCCCAGAGTATATTGAATTTATGGAGGGAACACTTCTCCAGCCTGCTGAATGGCAGTAACAAAGAAACACTAGGAGATAGCGAACCCGAAATCCCAATCAAATACGATAGAAAAAACGTTTCGTTAACCAACTATGAAGAAGTTCGAATGGCAATTGTCCACTTGAAAAACAACAAAGCGGCGGGGCAGATAGATTACCTGTCGAGCTATTTAAATACGGCGGGCAATAACCGATAAGGTACATGCACCAGCTTCTTGGCAAAATATGGTCGGATGAAAGCGTGTCCGGCGATTGGTATTTAAGTGTTTTCTACCCAACCCACAAAAAGGAAGATCCCACAGTCTGCGTCAATTACCGTGGAATAATATTGCAAATAAGGTCCTATCA
Organism: Ceratitis rosa; assembly: GCA_037013455.1. Classification (NCBI taxonomy): domain Eukaryota; kingdom Metazoa; phylum Arthropoda; class Insecta; order Diptera; family Tephritidae; genus Ceratitis; species Ceratitis rosa. The sequence goes on along the minus strand of JAWMAG010000025.1, from coordinate 2,378,546 downwards.
AGCGTATTGTGTGAAAGACTAAAACCCACCGTCAACAAACTGATTGGATTTTTATCAGTGTGGCTTCAGACCTGGTTAGTCAACCATTGACCAGATATTCATCACACGCCAAATATTGGAAAAGACCCGTGTAAAAAGAATCGACAGTACGAAAAGGAGCTGCCCTACGCCTCTATGCCTGAATTTGGTATCCCCGCAAAACTTATCCGGTTATGTAAACTGACTTCTCCGAGCAGTTTGATACCAAACGAGGTTTCAGGCAGGCGGATTCCTTATTGTGTGACTTCTTTAATTTATCTCTCTAGAAAATTATAAAAGCTGCAGAGCTGAATAGAGAAGGTACAATATTCTATAAGAGTGTACTGCTGCTGGCCTACGCCGATGATATTGACATTATTCGCTTCAACAACCGCGCCGCGAGTTCTGCCTTCTCCAGACTGGATAAGGAAGCAAAGGATATGGGTCTGGTAGTCAACGAGGACAAGACAAAATATCTCCCGTCATCAAACAAACGTCATCGCATTCGAGACTTGGCTCCCATGTCTCTTGACAGTCATAACTTCGAAGTCATAGCTAATTTCGTTTATCTAGGGACCAGCATCAACACCAATAATAATCCTGGCCTGGAAATCCAACGCAGAATCACTCTTGCCAACAGGTGCTACTTTGGACTGAGTAGGCAATTGAAAAGTAAGGTCCTCTCTCGACGAACGAAAACCCAGCTCTACAAATCCTTATCGCTCCCGTCCTGCTATATGGTGCGGAAACATGGACGATGACAACATCTGATGAGTTGGCGTTAGGAGTTTTCGAGAGAAAAGTTTTGCGTAAGATTTATGGTCCTCTACGAATTGGGAACGGGGAATACCGCTGTCGATGGTATGATGAACTGTACGAGTTATACGGCGACATTGACATAGTTCAGCGAATCAAGAAGCAGTGGCTACGCTGGCTAGGTTATGTGGTCCGGATGGATACGAATACTCCAGATTTGAAAGTTTTGGATGCAGTACCCGGCGGTGGAAGCAAAGAAGGTAGAGAAGGAACTGTCTGTACTTGTTATTTCCAATTGGCGCCAAACAGCGAAAAGAAGATACGAATGGTGCAATGTTGTTAACTCGGCTATAATCTCGTAAGTAAGTATTTTTTTATTCTACTCACTGCTTGATCCTTGCAACATGCCTTAATGTTTTTTGTGGATAGCTTCAATAGACTTCATGAAAAAACATTTCAACTTCATTACTTCTGGGATATTTCTAAAACTTGCTACTCTTTTAAACTTGCCAACTGACATTAATCCTTTAAATATTGACTAAAGCGCTTTTAGCGGATTAAAATCATCAATTGAAATTTTAAACAAAAAATTATCACAACTCAACACGCCAAACGTCAATGTCGAACATACAAATAGCGACTGTTAAAAAGCAGATATTTACTGCACGTACAACAACAACGTCAACGTCAAAATGTGACACATCAAAGGATTAAAATGAAATTACACACACACATAAATATGGTATGAAAAGGAGTATAAAATATTAATAAAAAATGTAAAGCCGAAAAGAATACTTGTTAGAAACACTCGCAAACTATTTGTTTATCCAATGTTTTTCGGTTGAAAAGATACCAACATAAGCCTACATACATATGTACGAGTATGAGCCAGCATCTCTTGCAGAAAAAAATGAGAGCAACAACACTAATCATACTACGTGACGCGAAAGCACAAAATAATAATAACAACAGCAATAAAGGATGCATTTACGCGAATGGGTTGAAATTGTTACAAAATCCTTTAACCCGAAAAAAAGAAAAACAAATACAAAACCCGAACAAACGGAGCACACACAAACGGAAAGGCGGGCAGAGAGACAGACAATCGGTAGATCGAGCAGAGTGCACACATTTCACAGATAAACCAATTCGAGCAGGGTAATAAAACATCCGATAAAAAGGTTTGCTACGCCAACTGAGAGGGTTAGGTAATGTGACGCACCGGTCTTCGTATGAGGAAAATGAAGAGGAAGAGTTGAAGGAAACGAACGAAAGGTGAAAGTGTGTAACTCTACAACCAGAGCAAATTTTAAAGTGCGCGTTAGCAAAAAAGGGGTTTTTTATTTGATTTGATTACCGGCTGCTGCAGGCTAAACCAGCCAACAAACAAACATACCCTCGGTATATAAATGCATGTGTGCCACACAAATAGGTATATTTGCTCTTTGCCATTTCCATTAATAGGCATGTGAGTATATCAAGTTGCATTTTCGACACTTGCTCGCTTCATTTATTGCGAAATTATTTATTGGCGAGTTTGATGACACTTTGATCCTGTCGATTTTAGTTCGCGATAAAAATAAAAATAAAAATAATAAGCAGCGAAATTGTAAGTAAAAGTGTAAGCAGGAACGAATTAATTTCCCTTTTTTCTGTTTCTAATTTTCGATATTTGTAAATGAAGCGTTTCATTGAACTCTCGCTCTGTTCTTTTCTATGCTTTTAGTGGCTGTTTGGCGATTGGTTACGATGCCAAATGTCATGTTTACACAGCCTTTCTGGTAGTTTCTTTTCTATTAAAATAATGAATTTTTAAGGCTCTAAAAGTATGTAACCCCGAAATTAATGAAATCTGCAAGAAGGGAAATTTTCATCGTCATTATAATCTGCGATTTGAAGAGATTTTGAAATTTAGTTCTACCGAAATATTTATCATCATGAATTGCTCAGGACTAAGGTGTAGTTATTAATATCTCCATCCGAGACTTAGGAACCTAAACTTCGGACAACATGTAAACATATTTGATATTTATTTTATTTTACTTTTTTATCTGGTATTATTCTATGCTACAATTATAAAAACTGAAGCCATGTGTAGTTCCGGGATGATGAAATTTAAAACAAAATTCAGATATTTTTCTTTCTTTGGAATTGATTACGAGACAATAAAATAGCAAATAAATTAAATTCAAGTTAATATTTTCGATACTTTATCGATTAGGTTTTTTTTTATAAAATCTTCTTCACTTGGCAGGCTTAATCCACCCTCACTCAAGTGAGTAGTCCACGAAAATGATGGATTGCCTTGAGTTTTGATGGACGTGCTGGGAATTCATTCATTTTCATCATATTCTGAAGCGTCCATATTCTTCGCTCAGATTCTGCTTCTTTTCAAAAATTTGGAATATGGCACCGATATAAAGAGAGAAGTGGCTGGATAAGTACAATTCATTAAAATCAGAGCAGAAGCTCTGATGTCAGGGGTGTCATAAAATTCAGTATCTACGCCAGAAGATACATCGCCTTCATTCTAAACAATAATGCAGCTTCTAAGTCTATATTTGAATTCCTGCTGTTTGGATTAGCGGCAGGACTGTTGCCATTTGTACTCCAAATTCGGAACGGCCAGAAATGTAAATAAACTACTTATAGCTGTTCTTTATATACCTTTTACATACATGAGCCGGCACAAACGGTATCTAAGCCAGGATTGGCGATGTGGAATATTTCATCCATTATGACATAACCCTATGGCCAAACTCTTAATTTGACCCTGTACTTTCAGCAATTGGACCGTCTAAAGGATGCAATCACCCAGAAGCACCCAGCTTTGGCCAACAGGAGAATAATTGTGTTTCATAAGGAAGGTCCACCTTATAGTGCTGACCTCGCCCCAGGTGATTACCATCTCTTCACCTCTACGTATATATATTATTGGCGCTTTGTAACCGCTGAAGCGGATTTCGGCCGAGCTCCTCCTCCAATTTGTGGTTTTGTGTCTTGATTTTTTTCCCAACAAATTGAGGGACCTACAGTTTATACTAAGCCGCCTCCGAACGGCTGATGGTTTTTTATGAGAAGGGAAAATTTAACTTAATTTTTTATTTAAATTAATTATCTATAACTTTTGGATGTTGGTCGTACCAGGATTTGAACCCATTCGGAATGCAGTACGCAATGCTAACCACTCGGCTACCGCGGCTGCCAACTAACATATACTACAATAAAAATCATACGAAAAGTGTAACACTATAGCAGCTAAAACCAATTTAACTTATAACAAATAAATCATTTAGTTCGCAACGAGACTCCGTATTCCAATATCCTCTTTAAGTGAAAATTAAAATTATTTTAGTGCAATAAATATGAAAAGTAAATAAAAGTCAACCCTTTTGGGACTATTTTGGGACAAAAATATTGTTGTTTTATTGAAATAGCATTAGTACATACTTTATTTCGCCACAATTCCCCTTGCTCTTACGCCATTATCCTGCAATCACTGAATCCTTTTGATTGCCACAAGTGCTGTTCGTAGCCACAAAGTAAACACAATAACAAATCTGCCCATTCAACTGCCTATGCAGCTAATGAATTATGCATGTTAAAGGATTCGCCATAAATATGTTTATACTAAGAGTACCTATGCCATTATTTGTATGTTTGAATGTATGTTCATGCGTTCATGCAAGAATGTGCTCTTGCGAAATAAAAATCGTCTGTCATCCAATGATGACTAAGTATTATCATAGCGCATGGTTGCATTCGAGGAAAACAAATCACTGCAATACATACAAGCAATTATAATAGCAACAACAATCGAAATAACCAAAAAGTGATCAAACTAATTCCCAGAAGTATCAACGAGCCGGAAGATTGACGCAAATGCGATGTAAATGTTTGATAGTAATTTGTGTCCTTTGGTTTCCTTATCACTTTACGAAAATCAGAAAATTGTTTTTTTTTCTATTAATAATTTCGACTAAAACGCATTAACATAAAAATACAAAATTTATAAAACTAAAAAAAGGTTTTGGAACCCGAAAGACGAGTGGTCACGACGTAACGGATCAGACGTAATTTGGCGGATAAGGATCTACCCCAGCATAAAGGCTGACAGTATTACTACGTACGCTGAAAATATTTGTACATATTTTTGTTTGTAGGTATATACGTGTATGTACATATGGTACATGTTTTAGCTCATTGTAAGTATGCTTCGATTTCATTGTATTATATTTTACTTTATTTTGGTTTTAAGTGCAAATGCGATGAGCAACCCTGTGATAATACAGCAGCCCTAAGTTTATAGGCAGCCTGGAAATCTATCTCCTGCTGTGTAGTATTCCACTGTGTTTTTGAGTCTTTGTAAGGATTTCAACGAATGATGACAAAGATAAATCCCGACACCTTTGACAAAAACACACAAATGACATTTTCCTACGCACAACGGGCCATAATAGACAGTCAGCGCAGGAGCAGCGACAAAAAGCGCCATGTGCAGAAGTTAGGCATACATATCTATGTACATACCTACATGCTCATAATGTGGATCAAATCATTCATTTGGAATAATCACTATTATTTTGCTACTTGTTTGAGTTTTGCATTTAGCAGCCGAAATTTTGATTACAAATAAATCAGCTGACAAAGCGCCAGTGCATGTGTGTACTTTGAAGGACACAATTTACATTTGTTATTTTACATACATATATACATATGTATGTGAATACATAAAGCAATTTTTAGCTGCACTAAACTGAAGTTAGCCGTTAGAAACCTGTGTCTTTTGCCCAAATTTAAATTTAGTAAATTTTCAACAACTCAACTCTCCCCGATCAGCTGAGTCGGCTGGCTTTGCCCTTCGGCTCTTGTCAATGCAGTCAACTAAATAATTTGAGTGCCATTCATGTGTTTTGGGTCCATTGGGCTCAGGTTTCGTAGTGCTTAGTCTTCCTTTCTTTTTAACTACACGCCGTGCTGAATTTCTGTCCGAGTGCGGATGACGAGTTGAGTATTTAGCGTTTTTATGTGTTTGTTGTTGTTGTTTCTGGTCCGCTGTTTAGGGTAAATCTGAAATTCAGCGGCGCGCTCGAAGCATTGTGTTTGGCAGGTGACGTGAAATCGTAAAGTTTCCTATTGTTTTCGTAATGCATCAGCACACACACATACACACATATGAACATGAGTATATACAAATAAATATTTTGGTTTAACTGACTTTCCTGCTGGTTGGCTTACTCACCCCATAACTAATCGTTGCTGCTGGTAGTCTCTTCCAGTTGCTTACGTGTTGATGTGTTTCTATGTTTGTGAGGATTCGTAAGGACTTGACGGCCAGAGAGCCAAAGAGCTCGCAGTATTTACGCGTATGAAGTCTGCAATATTTCTACTGCTTCGTTGTTCCAGCAGCTCGTTATTATTATAGGTATATATGAATTAGACGTTTCTTGCGTTGCCGAAATCACTTTTGGGGTTGTTGTTGTTTCTGTTGGTGTTGTTATCGTTGATTTTATTGTTATTGTTGTGACCGGCCGAATTGCAGTGAAATAACAGTTAGTTGGTTTAATGACTTACATTGTTCATATATATGTACTTATATCATAATTCTATATTCGGAGAACTGCTTTTGAAAATATGCACTTTAGCTTGATAAGAAAGAACCAAAAATGTTATACACAGTACAGTAATTACGATATTATAGTTTGTCGGGAATTAAATATATCGTATTCTCGTCCGATCTAGTTCATAATGAAGCAGAAATATTCTTTTAACGAACGGAAAGTACAGACAATACGGTATATAAAACGAGTTCTGTAAAATATTATCAACAATCTTTTTAAAAGAAGCTCTCAAAACTAAGAGCAAATAAAATTGCTCGCAATAATAACGAGCACTAAAGTTATGATCTTCAATTGAGAGGGAGCAAAACTGGCAGTTAAATTAATGTAAGCCTGCACGGCTCTCAAGTTATAATTCGAAAAGTGATCACATGTGCGTATGTAATTGCCATTTTATAATATAATCGCTGAAGGGATTTTAATTTTTCCAACATTTGGAAAGACGTATATAAGAACGTTCATCTGCATGTTTGTTTCCAGCGATCTCTGGGCAGATTATACAGAAAATTTGTCGGTTTGTTTCTATGGCTCGTGGAAAGGTTTGTACAAAAATAGTTTCGGGAAGGGAACCAAGGACTGACATATTCGAAAAAATCGTATTAATGCTTCGTTTTCATAATTCTTTTTAATTGAAAATTGAAGAAAATATGTGTACATATTCATTGTTTGGTTTGGTTAAATTTTTGGATGATAAGCCTAATTGGGATACTTTTGTTTACTGGAAGTGATCCAAAGACCTGGAACCAAGTTCGAATTGCTCGGAATATAAATAATACTTTCTTTACGGGAAAGGGATCAGTGAAAGATTGAAAAGAAAATTAATATTATTTAGATATAAGCATACGTGTAGATCGTGCGTAGGTGAGTTCGCTTCGCAATGTTATTAATCTGCGGCTCCGAGTTCCAAGCTATTCTTATACGTTCAACTTGAGTGTGAATGAGCATTGATCAGAATGGTGCGCTGGCTTACCTCGACACTCATACCGACATTTTCGTGAAAGACTTTGAGCAGCAAAGAAGAAATCTTCGCATACGAATACGATGGATCTTTATGAGGGGATTTTATTTTATGTCCTGCCGAGGGGCGATCGCAATTGGAAAAATTAATTTTTTATAATTTTGGATGTTGATCGCACCAAGCCTCGAAGCCTGGTCTTCCGAACGACAGTGCGCAATGCTAACCACTCGGCAATTGCGGCCGCCGTGTTTGAAATAGATGGTGCTTAATTAGGGTTTTTTATCTTTTGTGCAATACCAATTATAATAAAAGTTGGACAAAACACAGGAAGTTACAACATTGTGTGTCTGGGTCTTCTCTATATGCTATTTTTTGGTTATTGGTCTGGAAATGTTTCGGGTCATTTACTCTGGGCAGTATAGCACGAACAGCTTGATAATTCAATAAAAGAAATAATGACGATAATTTGGACCAACGATAACAGCGGTGACTTCATATCCCAAAGTTTGAAAACGGTATGTTCTGCGACGCTTTCTTTTCAATCAAGAAACTTTTACATAATATCTTGATGTGGGAGTATGGAGCTGCTGTTTTAAAGAGGCGTCCTTTCGCAATCGGTATTGAACAGAACAAAAGAGTTAAGACCATCGCTAGTTTTTCGGCCAACGATTAGTTGGCATGAAATAGACCCGTCGTTTGATTGGCCGGTCGGTGGGTAATGCGGGGTTCGTCGTAAAAAAAATTACTTAGTATATCGGCCGAATAGCAATAGCTGCAGATATTGGTTCCTAAAAAATTTTTTCTTTTTATTGAGCGTATTATTTGGGTTCGCAAACTTTCTAAACCTACTTTTACAATGAGATAAGACTTTCGTAATTGGGCTCTTTACTACTTTTGTTTTAGAAATATTTAAAATATCTGTAGTAGTTGAAACTCAAAATTTATGTCGCCGTAGAAGTGTGTGCGATATCTTCCGAATCCTAGTCCGAGCAAGAAAATTTGGATAAAAATAATTGCAAAAAATATTGTAATCGTGGTCGCTCCTCGGCAGAGAGTTTCAACCTCTCCGAGTGCATTTCTGACATGAAAATTCATCATCAGCTTAGAAGAACCATCTATTTGTTGGAAAAACATCTTAACGCAGAATAACTCACGCCAACAGGTGCTACTTTGGACCAAGTAGGCAATTCGGCGAACGCAAACCAAACTCTACAAGTCGCTCATCATACCCGCTCTACTATATGGCGCAGAGGCGTGGACGATGTCAACAGCTGATGAGTCGGCTGTAGGAGTCTTTGAGAGAAAAGTTTTGCGAAGGATTTATGGTCCTTTGATCAAAGGCAACAGCGAATACCGCAGACCATGGAACGATGAGCTATACGAGCTATATGATGATATTGACATATTTCAGCGAAAAAAGAGACCGCGGCTACGCTTGCTAGATTTTGCGCTCCGGATGGATAAGAATACACCAACTCTAAGAGTTTTCGATGCAGTACCCGCCGGTGGAATCAGGGCAAGGGGAAGGCTTCCACTCCGTTGGAAGGATCAGGTAGGGAGTAACCTGGTTTTACTTGGTATTTCCAACTGTCGCCAGATAGAGAAACGAAGAGATGAATGGTGCCAAGTATATAGTTATAATGGCGTAAGCGTTGCCAACGCCAATGAAGAAGAAGAAGAAGCAATTATTTGAATATAGAAATATTTTTCACGTTTGTATTAAAAAAGAAACTTGGGTTGTACGATTAATCAATTCGTCAGATGGAAAAAAATAATTAAAAATTTTTTGTAATTTAATTTAATTATTAATCATAGAATTTAAACTCGCAATTTATAAAAAAATTAAAAATAATTTTAATTGATAATTTTTACGAAATGTTTCTTTTCTTTGCACTTTATTTTCATCATTTCATTAATTAAATTACAATTTGTATACATACATTTAATGACAACCTGTAATAACTGCTCGGTATTCGTCCCGGATCGATCTACTTTTCCAAACTTTTAATAGCCTCCCCCACATTTAGTACAATGGTACAATTTATTTTAAGGAAATGACTAGCTCCTGTTAAATGCATTTGAATATTAAATATGTATCTAACTTACAAATATATATTCTCATATTTAAAAATATATTTTCTCTTTGGTAAAAAATCTCACAAAATTTATAAAGCTTACAAATAACTTGACAATAAAATAAGGTACCTGTTAATTTGTGTTAGCCTAATGTATAGTTCCATTATGGTATTGTTGTATTGTTAAAATTATGACAAAAATATGTCACGTCAGTATCAATTGCGATTTGGGATATTTGGTTTGCCATCTAGCCAAAAATTACAAATTTCATAATGTCATAATTTTGACATAAAAAAAATTCTGCATACATACACGTATAAGTCCCTTTATAGGTTTTTCAAATTTACACTTTTTAAGCTGTTAACTTTTGACAATGTTTTTAAATTGCTGGAATTAGAAGTAATCTGGCGTTGATAAGACTTCGAAGATCACTTCAGAGAAGAGCAATTTGGCAAAATATTTTACTTAATATTTTATAACAAAAAAAAAAAATTGTCGTACAGTTCCGAAATAAAAAAAATTCGAACTGTAAGCGATTTTTTTTAGTTTTGAGATCAGAAATTATTTATAAATATTATTCTTTTCTAAAATTGGATGTATTGTTATGACGATTTTCAAACGCTATGACGGGCGACTTTCGTTATAACAAGGCATCAAATTTGGTTGGTGAATTCTTTAACTAATCATCAAAATCCAGAAATACCAGACAGTTGTTTTAAATAATTTTTAAAACACCGTGAAGTATTTCTGTATGTTATAGAAATTTCTCCATTAAATAAATAATAATTTTGTTGGTATAATATGAAGCTTTGAGTTTTATGCATGATTTTCGAAGCACTGGAGATCATCAAAATCAAGCATCAGACCCAAACACGTACTATTTTTCACTGTGTACCTCACATCTCTCTCGCTCTGATTCCTGTTACTTGAAAACTAAATAAATAAAGATCTAATATAGTACACTACAATAACTAGTAACAGCCGCTGCTATACGTTCGTAAACTGTTCGAAAACGCCATGGCCGGCATTGACCAGCTGCTCATTGTAATCCTTCCAGGGCGGTGTTTGAGTGTAGAAACTGCTGGTCTGATGCAGCATGGACGACTGTGTGCCGTTGTGGCTCAAATGGCTCGATAAGGGTTGCGGCTGTGGCGATGAGCGAACCGTCGTCGTCGCTTGACAGATTTCATTCGCTGACAGCTGAGTGTATGAGGCCTGCGCCGAGTATCCAGCTGATATGTTATCCCGTCTATGTCGCTCCTCTGGTGTGCACATACCGCCATCCATATAAATGCCTACCGACGTAGGTGATATATTCGCTGCAGCTTCGAAGGTGTTTTTGTACAGCTCGTATTTTTCCTGTGAAAAGTGTGGATGCGCCGTCAGAGGATCACCTAAAGGTTTGTGCGTTTCGTGCTGTACATTGTAGGGACGCATGTCACTGCTATATGCATAGCCTTGTGGTGGACGTCCCCGCTGCAACAAATGCTGCTGTTCCAAGAAAGGATGTGCTGCTTGCATGGTCACTTGATTTGAGTGCGGCACACGTCCGCTAAGTCCAACACCCATGCTAAAGATACTCGTGTACGGTTGTGGGTTAACAAATATCGCATCGAATAACTCTTTTGTGATACGTTCGCCGCTTAATGTGAAATTTTGCAACTTTTCGAGATCCAGATTGATTGTGCCTCCACTCTCCAACACCTGCTCCAGCGCAAATATATAATTATGCGCAAAACGTAAAATTTCGATCTTCGTCAGCTTCGTCTCTTCCGGAAGTGAGGGTAACGTGACGCGTAGACGCTCCAGCGCATCATTCAACATATGCATACGATTGCGTTCACGATCGTTAGCCTTCATGCGTCGAAACTTCTTGATGCGCACTACTTGGCTGGGGCTGCGCGAACGTGTTACACGATTTTTGCCGACGGCATATTTGCGCTTAGGACGCGGTTCAGTCGGTTGATCTCTATTGCCTACGGCGCCTTGTTTCGTAGGTGTTGATGTTATTTTAGGAGAGAACTCGTTGTCCGGCAGTGGTGCTTTGCTGATTACATGTTCGACAAGTGTGCGTCCACTGCGTGTGCTGTGGTTGCTACTGGCGTCAAGGAGTGCTGGAAATGAGGCACGTTCCATAAGCGGCGCCACACCTATGCTGTTGTAGCAGCCCGACGGCATGGGGGACTCAGACACTGCGCAGAAATCAGTGCTAGCATCAAAGAAAAGTTTACGCGGTGTCACATTGCAATCGGTTTCGAAACTTTTCTCGTAACCGCTATCGTAGGATGAATCTTCAAACTCGAACGAACGATCATCGAAACCGCTATAACACGAGGACATATTGTTGGTTTTATTTTTCTTTTCGAGTCTACGCCACAGTCTTTAACACAACAATTGTCACTGGTGTAAGTTTGTATTTGATACGCACATAATTGTAAGTTCACTTGTCAACCCAATAACGTTACATTTTTGATACGATACGTATTTCGAATTTTCAGTTTTACTTTCGTGTGATCTCTCGCTTGCTCGTTTTCCGTTCTCAATTGCTGTCCGTTGCGCGTTTCTTTACCAACTAAACAGCCTTCAAGGGCGCTCATTAGTTTTATACTCATATGTTGCCGTTAGCTCATAAGCCATGCGAGCAGTGCAACCCTCTGCGTATTGATGTCGGTCGTGGCGGCGCCATCTCAAATCCTGCTGATTACCGCAAAGGGGGTTGGTCTAGTTTGCAACAACAACTACATTCAGAGAGCTTTCGGACTCGCGCTGTGTATGCGTGTGTGTGCGTTTGTGGACAGCTATGTGGAATGGCGTTGGTAATGTCGCACCACCCTTACTACCCACCCAAAGTTAAGATAGCGGCGCGTTGCGTGGTGAGTGGTGAGCGTAGTCACCAATCGGAAGGATGACTTTGCGGAGCGGCACTAATGCTTGTTGAGCGATCAAAGGGATTTCACTGCAATCAGTTGTTGGTCTGTAAATTCAAATGCAAGACTCTTTCGGTGCGTGTGTGCGTGCCGTTGACTCGTGGTCTGCAATGGAAATATGGAGTTATGTAAATCTCGTAGGGTTGCCAAGGAGAAACCAAGAACCTATCACTTGTCCAGCCTGCACTGTGTGGATCACTGAATGCAATGTAGCCAACTAGATGGATTAAGTCCATCAGCTTTTCACCGAATTCAATAAAGTTAAAGACTTTTGTAATGTCAAAGTGCAAATAAAGTGAAGCACACCCGTCAATGGACGAGGCATGAATCTAAGTATAAGCGAGGAACTACTCTCCCTTTAGAAATATCATGGTGAGGGACTACTCCCCGCTTTTACGTATATACCTATGATATTAAACAGTTTCTGGAAATGACCGGACATATTGTATATCGTGTATAGCAAAGAAGAAAGCTAAGCATTTGATCTGTTTCTCTAGACTCTATCAGTTCGAGCTCACGGACGCGGAAGTCAAGTAATAATGGTTCCATTGGAAACCCTGATAATCCACTTAAATCTATCCATCCTCTTATCTTACCTATCTTTATAGGGAGATAATTAAGGCGAAGAACGGAAAACCGAATTCTATTGTACCTGAGAACATTACGTATTCGTTGGTCCTCGGTTCGGATATCATTTTATCATATTTCTTGCACCATTCCCATCTTTCTCCATCTAAGAATTATACAACGAAATGAAACTGGTATGAACGATTCGTACGAATGTAGTTTCACCACATCTTTTTTTAAGTTGATACCATTTTTGAAGTAGGTCTCATTAAGATCACCGTCTCTACACTAAAACATGGCAATCCTTAGTTATTTTAATATGTGTAGGGGTTTTTTTGGTAATTGTTTTTATTTCAATACCTTTTTATGTTAGTAGTTGAAATTGCGACACGTACATGCAAACAAACTAGCATTACATATACACACACTTCCCCATACAAATATGCACTTTCAACGTGTCGCCTGAAGGCTTATCAGCGCCAATGTCCGGACGCATGCTTAAGGGTTGTTGATGCAGTTGATTTACTTTCGCTTTTTTCGCGAGTCCAAACAAACTCTCGCACCGGTCGCCGGGTGAGTGGGTAGCAATTTCATTGCGCCAAGTATTATATTTACTCACCCCCGGAGAAAATATACAAATTTATTTATTTCAAACAAAAAGAATGCTCGGAAAGCCCAACGACACGTAATGAACAACGGTAAACCGAATTGAAGTCGGAAGTAAAAGAACATAACAACAAAAAATAACTTTCGCGATTATCCCCTGAACAGACGATTCACATTCAGACATATTAATGCTAAGTGTGGCGTGGGGGAACGCATCTTTACAATGTCCACTGAGTAGAAAAAAATACGAGGACTCGATTTAACCACTTGTGGCAAGCTGCACTTCTTGTGCAAAAGTTGTGGAAATTTGCAAAACCTGTTGTACCAAGGCAGTGGCTATTTCGGGTGTGACCCTATTGGACGATATTTCTTTTCTCTTACTTTCCCTTCTTTCTTTTTCTTTTCTGCAATTTAAGTCACAAATTATTATGCCACAGAGAATCTTGATTGTTTATTGTTTTGAAAATTTGTTTGTAATTATTTTGGATGTCTCCTTTATGCGGCTGAATATGTGTGGGTGGTTGTGGAGATTAAAGGGATTGGTACAAGGGGAGGCGTTTCACAAAATAAATGATTATACTGATGGTACTTAATGCGAAAATAAGAAGAAAAAAGCGATTAAGTTCATTGTGTTCTTTATAGAATGGACTCAATCTGAAAAAAGTATAAAACGAAAAGTAATTTGAGGCATTTTAGCTGTTTCTTCAAACTATTGTAATCTTGGGAATAATTATATATTACATAGGCAGCTGTGATTGTCTCTACATTGGTTCAATGGAACACGGTGTATCATAGTAATGGGGTACACGAGTGTCACCTTCGTCTCTCCCTCTCTCGAAAGAGAACAGAGTTCCCTTATATAAGCAAGGTGTCTACTGCTTTAAAAAGTTACCAAAACCGGTTTTAATTACGAGCAGCTGCCACCAGATACTCATCTCTTTCTTACTCTAAGTAAGTGAGGTAGAGTATCCGCCTCTTATCTTCTCGAATTTCTGTTTGCAAAATTACTAAGTTAAAGAAGCGATAAAATCAATAGTAAGAGTGGTAATGACAGTGTCACTCTTTGTACGAGGCTCTACTGCGTAGGACTAAGCGATAATTTCTATCTATCCGCATGTAACACCCCTCTCATTTGTGATACGATGCTAGTATTGCTCCTTATTAAGGAAATTACGTTTCGTTATGACTTTATTGACATTGTTTAAATTATAACCGAGTGATGGTAACCAAGATCCACCTTAACGTCGTATAAAATGAGGTCCTAAAATATTTGTTGGCTCACTTTCCGGGATGGTGACTCAAAAGATGTACTAAAGCGTAGCTAAAGTTTTAGATCGATTACCACGAATTAAGTTGGCATCTCGTGACTAATCAGAGACCCTATTTATTCCGAGTCACTCACAAGAAATCAAACGCCACTCTTCCAACCGTTCTTATTTTTCACACATTCCTAATGCAATTTTTCTTAAAACTTCTTCATATGAGTTTCGAAGACTACAATTATTGATATAAAGTGAACCTCTCTATGGTTTCACAGAAGGAGGTTATGCTAGGTAAGTCGTTCCGAAATGTGAAATACTCATAATCTCCGTCTCTTTGTTATCATTACAATTAATTGCTTTTTAAACAACTTCACCTCGTTAAATGTCGAATAGTTCACGCCCTCGGTAATACAGACTTTAATGCAATAATTCAATAAATTAACCCTTTACAACCACTTGCATATAAACATACACACGCTGACACTCGAGCGGGTGGTCAAAAGCTTGTTCTACACTCCCGCCATTCATTTATTGTTCACACTCAAGTGCTCGTCTGTCACAATTTTTGTAGGCGGACCAGTGTTGTACCGGCAGGCCACAGCTAACCATTTGCCGTATCATAACATGGCCACGTGCGCAACGACCAGCGCCACATACCGAGCCTTATTTAAATATCATAATAACATAATTACATGACAAAAGACACGCAACAGTCCGCGTGCAAGTGTGGATGATGACACCGTGAACAAAAAACCATTCACCGGTAAGAGATAACAACACGGTAATTCAATAAAGGGCAGCGGAGGGGGTGGTAAAGTAAAAGTTGATAACAAAAACCCGCAAACGTTACTAGCGAACTTTGGTTGGCGCCTGTCGCCACTTACCACACCCGCACGTGCCGCGCACAGGATTACAAAAACAAACAAACCAGAGACCGAGTGAACTCTGCGGAGTTTGGTAATACCGCAAACGTATGTAAGTAGACAACTGTTTGAGTGCTTACAGCAGCAAGTCTTTAAGTCATTGTGTTCGCGCGATGGATGGTGGCGTGAGAGTCGCGTGCCATAAAACACCCGTTAGCCTCAATTGCAACTGTTGCAAGTTCAGTGGAAAATCACAAAAACTTAAAAAAGATAAATAAAACTGTAGTGATCGCAGGCGGCTGGACAGTTGGCAGGAAGCGGCTTAGACCACTAAGAACAAATTGTCTTGTTGGCTTAATAAGTGCCACGTGTAGCTAATAAAAAATTAAATAAACAGTGCAGAGAGAAATAAATAACAAATTTATGGAATTTTATTAAAAAATAATAACTTTTTTTAAAAGACACTCACTTTGTTTGTCTGAATGAGTGTTTCTTTCATGGGAGAGCCGCTACATATAATATAATCTGTAGGAGAAGTGCTTCCACCAATAACAGTAGGTTCACCAAAATTGAAGAAGTAGCCCTTACAACTAATACCAATGCTAGGTCAGGTTAAATTTTGCTTTCCAAAAAACGTATTCAGTCGAACGGCATGAATGTCTAAAGGATAATCTGAAGTGAGAACCGGTGCATCAATCGATAGCTTTGGTACATTTGGTGAGGTGAGAATGTTATGCCTTCTGGGGATAAAAGAAAACTCTTCACCAAGGAAAACAGCGAAAGTCGTTCGCTACCCCATCCAGAGACTCGTGAGTATATCCATAGGTTTTAGAGAGGCTTATTGCCATATCTGCCGCACAAATGACAGAGAAGTAGAAAGCCAGCGTCAAATGGGTTAAAGATGTTCTCGGTGAAAAAATAGAAAAATACTCTGCACCGGTGTACCCGGACTTGGTGAGTAAAGATAGTATCAGATGTGCACGAGAAAGAGCGGTGAAATTATAGAGCCTATCGCAGAAGTTGATTAAACTTTTTAGCTGTTGGTACTGCCAAATCCCAAATCCTGGACTCTGTGGATAGCAGCTAAATATGCATCCATTCGGAAAATCCGGGTTCAAATCCTAGTACGACCAACATCCAAAAGTTATAGAAAATTAGAAGCTCGGCCGAAAATCGCTTCAGCGGATACAACATATATATATAAATAAATACATATAGTGTTCCTCTTTTTTCCGCCCAGCTTGGAATTTTTACGGACATACATTTAGTTTTAGCACTTAGAAGACTAATGACATAAATCTATGCATTCGTGTGTAATTATTTCCATCGGACTCTCTGTCATCCTTAATTCCACTGTGCAAATTGCGGACAATACAACAATCACATTAAAATTCATTTCGCTCATTGTCCGTCCTTGTCAATGTCATTGTATTGGGGTGTCAAAATTTTTTTTGCCTTAATCGTCAAAGTGACCGCTTCTAATGCCCCCGCTGTCTCTACTGATTTTGTCAAACGAATGGACGAAAGTAAATGAGTATGAACGATGGAAAGTGCGGTGGTATGAAAGTCTATTTACTTTCTTTTGGGTGTTTTTCGAATTATCTATATGTTTGTACATATAAATAAAAATACACAGTGAGTAGTAGGCAGAACGAACGAGAGAAATTGATCGTTGAATTTTATTGAATTCAATGAATTTTGAGACCTTTGAAATTTGCTACCGAATTTGTATATACCATAAATAAGAGTGGACAACTTTGTACTCGTATATATGTTTATAAAAATACGTATGTTGTAAAATGCACTTACAAATATTTACTTGCTTGTGTGTGTGTGTAACTTTTTGGGCAGCTCGTCCTAATGATAATCCCAAGGCAGGGGGTTCACTATTGGCTTGCATTATATTTTTGTGCCGCTTTGTTTTCGTTATTGATGTTCCAAAAGATTTGAAATTTCCTTTTTTGTTTAATAATTACTCGTTTGTATGTTTGCATGTATGCACATTTGTATGTATGTATGGTACATATGTACGGTTATATGAATTTATATTTGCACACCGACTTATTGTTGTGTGTGTTTACTTAGTGGCTCTCTTTTGTAGAGTCCATGTCAGAAGGCTGTAAAATATTGACGTGGGTAAGTATTAAAGAATTTGTATGCCATCGTGCATTGTTGTTATTGGTATGATAAATAAATATTACTTCTGACACGATAAATTGATTTTTCGTAAAGTTCGTCAAAAATGTCAAAATCATTGAAAAGTATTACGCGATTATAGCCAAGCCAAGATAACATATTCCTTTTCTTCGCTGTCCATGGCAAGTGAAACCATATCTAATTAAATTCTGTCCAATCCGTAAAATTGAGTATGCTCTATTTATTTGATATTTATCTGCTGTACCTTGTATATAATACGCCGGATATTTTGAGAGAAAGATAAGAGCCCACCACCAATGGTCTAGTATTTCGGTTTTAGGTCATTCGCAAGCCGATCTCAACAACTGTGTTGCTTTAATAAAATTGCATAAACGAATGGGTTCGGTGGAGTGCGAGAATAAGACCAACAAAACGACGGCTGCGATGGGATGGCCCTGACTGCTTTCAGGAGAAAATATTTAGCGTAAAATTTCTATGTTCTTTACTTAATAGGAAGAGTGAATAGTGAGAGGTGTAACCATGAGCTGTGCGTAATTATTTGGCTAAGGAATCCGTCCGGAGTTGACGTACAATATACACTCCAGCCATCTTTAAAAGTTTTCAGGAGAATTTAACATGTTAATGTTACTACGGCAGTGAATTAAATTTTTTATTCGCTAAACATTGAGATTGTCAAATATTATTATGTTTATATACATATAAGTCTCATTTAAAATCATATAAGGTTTTATCGTGAGCACTGTGTGAAAGACTAAGGCCAACCGTCAACAAACTCATCCCACTATACATAATTGGCGCTTTGTAGCCGCTTAAGCGATTTTCGGCCGAGCCCCTCCTCCTATTTGTGGTTTTGCGTCTTGATGTTTTTCCAACAAATGGAGGGACCTACAGTTTATACTAAGCCGCCTCCGAAAGACTGATGTTTTTTATGAAGAGCTTTTATTTCATGTCAGAATTACACTCGGAGGAGTTGACATTCCCTGCCGAGAGGCGACCGCAATTAAAAAATTTAACTTAATTTTTTTATTTAAATTAGTTTTTTCTAACTTTTGAATGTTGGTCGTATCAGGATTTGAACCTGGGTCTTCCGAATAGCAGTACGCAATGCAAACAACTCGGTCACTATCGATCAGTTATTCACCATACGACAAATCCTCGAAAGCACCTGTGTACATCACATTTTTATCGATTTTAAAGCTGCTTTCAAGAGCACAGTAAGAAGTTTCCTCTACCCCGCCATGTCTGAATGTGGCAAGGGCAAAGGCAGCTGACAATCGATTTGAGTACTTATTGGAATGAAAGTATTGAACCTCAGTAACAATGACCATACATTTTTAGATTTCTTAGGGATATTCAAGGATTTCTTAAGGAAATGGCTTAGAACACTCAAATAGAAAAAAACGGAAGGATTCAAAAACATATTGTTAGACTTTCCAAGTATAATCAGAATCGGATATCGTAGCCATAATATAAAGCATAACCTAAATTGGCGTGAAATTCTAAAAGGGATTTGATTGTGCTGGCATGCATTGAGTTCCCTAAACATACTCTCTTTGTATGCCTCTCATTTAACTGTCCTCTCTCTGTCATACGAACATAGCAAGTTTCTTAGAACTTCCTATAATTTACATCTTCCTAGCCACTATAACAACAACAACAACACTCTGAAATATCTAGGAAAAATATCCGTCGAAACTTCAAACTGAACTGTCCTTTCAAGAGGGAATCCGCCAGTATCCATTACTGTACGTGTTTTTCGGTGGACACCTGTCATCCATCACTACTAATGGTCTGAATGGTACATAAATATGCAGAAATAGAAAAAATCCCCGCAATAAAACATATCCCTTTATAAACTTAGGAACTTTCTTGAATGTATGAGATTTTCACTGCGTATCATTTCCGGCTGTCCCTGGGAAAAGGAAAATTTAGTGCTCAACTCCGCTTTCTTCACATTTACGATTCATATCACACTTACCGTTCGCTAAACCCGCCACTGAGTGTGGCAAATTTAACTGTCCACCGAAAAACACGCACAAAAGCCAAATCGAATTTCCAGGTGCAGTCAAATAAAAACGATTTACACATTTTCCATTCAACGTCAGTGCAGCGAAACGAATCGGGGTGGGAATTCTAGTTCATAACAATGCCGTTGGAATTGCAATAAAATCTCAAATTACAGCACTAACTTTCACGCAGAACCAAATGGTGGGTAAGGAGAGAGAAATGTGGGAGAGGAAAGGAAAAAACGATAGTGGTAGTGACGACGTTGCAGAGGTCGTTGATGCTGATGATGAATATCAAAATACATATGGACGTAAGCATACATATGTATGGCTATGTATGTACAATACATAAATGTTTCTGTGTAAGGATGTCTGCAGAATTTTATATTTGCGCTTGAGTATACACGTATATACATATGTGTGTTCACTGAGGGTAGAGTGAGCAAACATAAGGAACGTTACGAATTGAATTTGCGCCGCTTGTTAGAACTCAATTAGCCTAAGGCAACTAGTGTTCCACACCAGCATATACATATGTATGTTCATACATACAAACATACTAATATAAATATATTAGTATTAAAAAAATAAAACAGTATTTGACTTTCTACAAAAAAAAAAAAAAACAAAAGAAATATGCAATGCATAAATTATTGTATTTGAGTTCAAATTCGAGCTGGTAAATGCCCGTGGGCTATTGGTAAATATTTTCAGAATTAAAAGAGTGCGTAAGTAAATAATGTGCCTTCTCGACTGAATAGTTATTTAGAGACGAATGGAAGAGTAGGTATATAAATTTGAACAGGTTTCCACATACTCTCAATTTTACGGTACACAATTAAAGTGAAATTAATGCAAATTATCTCGATGAGCACAAATCAAATTAAGGGTGAACCTGAACAGCGCTCATAAAGCAAAAGTATGTATTTTACTGCCATCAAAGTGTTTATGTTAAGAGAAAAAACTCTGTGCCGTGTAAATAGTAAGTCAGGTTGTGTAGGTCCAGCCATTGCGAAAAACTGTATTTCTGAATTTTCTGGCTTTTTACGCACCCATGTTCCGCAATTTTTTGCAACGGCTGGACCTACACAACCTGACTTTTCGATAAAGTGTGGGTCAATACCATAAGCTTCGTGAGAATTGGATAGCATCTTTGCAATGCACTCCCTGCTAACCGAGGTTTTAGATAAAGTGAAAGACTAAAGCCCACCGTCTACAAACTGAATGGACCTTATCAGTGTGGCTTTAGACCTGGTAAGTCAACCATTGACCAGATATTCACCATGCGCCAAATCTTGGAAAAGACCCGTGAAAAGAGCATCGACACCCACCACCTCTTCGTCGATTTTAAAGTAATCTTCGACAGCACGAATAGGAGCTGCCTTTACGCCGCTATGTCTGAATTCGGTGTTCCCGCCAAACTTATACGGCTATGTAAGCTGACCTTAAGTAACACTAAAAGAACCGTCGGGATCGGGACGGACCTCTCCGAGCCGTTCGATATCAAACGAGGATTCAGATAAGGTGATTTCTTATCGTGTGACTTTTTTAATTTATTGCTGGGGAAAATAATACGAGCTGCATAGCTGAATAGAGAAGGTACAATCTTCTATAAAAGTGTACATCTGCTGGCGTATGCCGATGATAAGGGCTCCACACCTCCCACCGGCAGGTGTGAGACGGAAAAGCCGAAGAGACCTGTTTGAAGTTGAATTTATGTTTAGATGACGAGTCGTTGAACAACATGCCGAGGAACAGCTTAAGACTCAATTTTAAATTCGGTAGCATACTTGCCAAACCTTGGAGATCGGGGTTGCAAGAAAAAGAAACACAATAAGATCCAGCAGACGCTGAGGGAGTAGAAGGGGCTGTAGCCAAAATCAGCTTATCGCAAGGTCAGACACCAAACTTAGCAGCAGACGAAGAAATCCCTTCGACGAGTGAACTGGAGGAACTGGCTGAAGGCATGAACCTCATGAGAACCGGATGCAATAGTGAGGACGTGATGCTCTCCGATTTCGAAGAGCACACGGACAAAGATGAATGACGCCGAACATAAAGATTGTCCAGATCAATCTACACCATGCGGTTGCCGCCTCGGCGGTAATAACGCATAAAATAACCTCGGATGATCTGGGCGTTGTTCTGGCGCAGGAGCCATGGACCTACGATGGTCAGGCAAGGGGATTAAAAGGCAAATACACAAAAGATAGATGGGATCTTACGCGTGATAACCCTAACGCGAACATATATCATACTTAACAGAAACATAAACTACCTTTATCTTTCAGAGTTTATAAGTATAGATCTGGTTGGATTACAAATTACCATGAAAGAAGAAGTTCCTGGAGAAAACAACATCATACCAACTCCAGAAGCGAAACATCTAATCAACTACTGCAAGAAAGAACAAATTCTGCTAGTAATAGGCTGCGATACAAACGCCTACAATATACGTATAACATGGGGAAGCTCCAACAACAATATTAGAAGGGAGTCCCTGTTAAAGTTCACGTTAAGTAATAATCTTCGCGTAGTCAACGTGGGGTGTACACAAACATTCTTTACAAGGAATAGGAAAGAGGTACTAGATATATATATATATAATTGGCGCTTTGTAACCGCTGAAGCGATTTTCGGCCGAGCTCCTCCTCCAATTTGTGGTTTTGCGTCTTGATGTTTTTCCAACAAATGGAGGGACCTACAGTTTATACTAAGCCACCTCCGAAGGGCTGATGGCTTTTTGACGAGGAGCTTTATTTCATGTCCGAAATACACTCGGAGGGATGGACATTCCCTGCCGAGGGGCGACCGCAATTAGAAAATTTAGTTTAATTTTTAATTTAAATTAATTTTCCATAACTTTTGGATGTTGGTGGCACCGGGATATGAACCCGAGTCTTCCGAATGGCAGGACGCAATGCTAACCACTCGGCTACCGCGGCCGCCGTACTAGATATAACAATAGTAAATATTTGGTCTGAAAATATGATCTCACAGTGGATGGTTTCGCCGGAACCATCTATCTCAGATCATCTGATTATACAATTCTCCCTAGGATCTTCAGTTGAGACTAGCGAAACAATAACAAACCCCAGGAAAACTGACTGGACAAAGTACAAAACACTTTTAGACTTAAACATTAACAGGGAAGAAATAACAACTTTGTTGGAAAATTCCAAGAATTAGTACAGAAAGTAGAATACTTAAATAATAGCATAATAGAAGTTTTTAACTCAAGCTGCAAGATATCGAAGCTGAAAGTAAGAACAGGTGCCCCGTGGTGGAACGCACACTTAGCATCACTAAGAAGAGATGTAAGAAGAGATTTCAATAAGACAAAAAGAAACGGTAGCTGGGATAAATACAAAAGTACTCTTACCAACTACAATAAAGAACTAAGGGAATCAAAAAGATCGAATTTTAGGAACTTCTGCGAGAGTATATCTTCTATACCGGAAGCAGCCAGATTACACAAAGCATTAGCTAAAGATACAGTAGAAAGTAAAATGGCATTAAAGTTAGAAGATAACCAATACAATAAGAATGAAAAAGAACGAGCTATGATCCTCCTCAGAACAAACTTTCCAGATTCAACAACAGAAATTACAACTAGCAATGGGGAATTCCTAACCCAAACAAAGATACCTGGCACTTAGCTGAAAAGATAATCAACTATAGTTCGGTAGAGTGGGCAATTAACTCCTTTGAGAAATTCAAATCACCAGGAATAGATGGTATGTGGCCAGCACTATTACAAAACGAAGAACAAATGCATCATTTACACAGTGAAACATCTATGCTAAGAGTTAAGGGGCAGAGTGGGTAGCAGTGCGCCCCACTATGCGGAATGTCATACGGTTTCAGTGTATTTCCAACATGAAATGGAAGGTTCTCCTAAAAATCCATCAGCCGTTCGGAGAACGCCTTCCGAAAAAATGTTTGCACATGCATTATAAAACGTAAATAATTTATTATTCATACAGTAATTATTATGACATACTGTGAAGTTTAATTTTTTGTTTGCCAAAACAGCTTATAATACTACAATAAAAAACGTTGAAAACTGATACATATACCTTTTCTTATAAATAATTATAGTTTACTTTCAATTCATTGACTATATCTAAATATAGCTATTTCCTCCTCATAGAGTGGATCAGCTTCCATTACAACATCCTCTTGCACGGGGTCCAATTGGCTGTAAGGGCCAATTTCATCCGATGATGAAGAGGATGATATCTGTATGTAATCGATAATTGGTAAGGGGGAGGGTTTTGCACTTGTAGCAGCAGAAGCACTTGTCGTGGCAGCATTGCTTGAAATACGAAATTTCAAACCACTTGCACTACGTGGCGTCACCTTTAAGCTTTTCGTTTCGTCACGTCGGGAGTGAGCATGCACTCCTGAGCCTGATGGTCTACCACGTGTCGGACGGTTTATACGACGCTTTTGTTTGTAATCCTCAGAATCGGTTGATGACTCAGAAGAGTATAAGCGACTTTTGAGCGTATCTAATAAGGTATGCTCACCAATAAACGAACTACCGCCGCTCGATTTGGTTGAGTCATCGGAATCAACGTACACTGCAAAGAGTGATAAAAATTAATATTTAAAAACATATTTAATATATTTTTTACCTTTCCGCTCAGCACGTCGCAGCTGGGACACACGTTCGGCCACAGCTTGCAGATCGATGCGCTTCAAACGAACGCTTGGTTGTCTCAGTTTCTGAACATCGGACACTCGGAGTCTGCGCACATGTACACGCAATTTCTTCTGTGTAAACATTTGGAGCAATTTTTCGTATTGCATTGCACTCGTCTGTGCTTCTACATCGCCTTCACTGCTGTTTTCTTCCACTTTTATACCTATTTTTTTTGCATGTTGTATCGGCTGTTTGGGACTTTTGGACTCTTTTTCATCATCACCTTGCTCGTCTTTGCTAAAATCATTTATTTCATCACTGTCACGGCGTGCAGTTGTAGAAACGTCGCTCTCATCATCGTGCTATAAGAATATTGAAAGCATACAATATTTAGTTACCTTTTTATTTTAAAAGCTCAAGGCAAAATTAAATAAAAAAAAATAAAAGAACAGTTAAAATGTTAAACAGGAAGAAAAACTAAAACTTTACTGATTGGGAACTCACCATTTCAGCATCGCTGATTTCTTGATTTTGTTTCTTATTAGATTCATATCCCCTTGAAGCTATGTCAAAATATTTTAAAATTGATTAAAAATAAAAAAAATTATAGCTCTTTAATACATACATCTTCGCGAATTTTCTTTTCGCTTACCTTTGGGCTGCTGGTTTTCTTCTATCTCCTGTTTAATGGCTACTTCAACTAAATGACTCTTTAATTTTTGCTGATTGAGCAATTCGCTCGCTTTCTTTTTCAATATTTCCAATTTTGCTGACTTGCTAAATAGGTCACTGGTCTCTAAATGTGGAACCTTATTCTCAACGGCTTTTAGTTCATGTCCATTCAAACTCCATATATCCGGAAAAGGATTAAAACCACTAGTACTGTTATCAAAGACCGTACGTTCTTGTAGAATTTCATCAAAATCACGCTTAGATTCTTTTGTAGTTGCGCCAGTATCATCGCCAACTACTTTTTTCGCCTCTTCAGTGCCATCAGTTGACTTTTTTAATTCTCCTTCCTTTATTTCCACGTCTGGATATTCATCCTTCTCCAACACATTTGCAATCATGGCGGCTGCACGTGCTCTAGTGCGCCGTGTACTCATGAAGTAGTCGTCGAAAAGTTTCGAGTGATCGTTTTTCTTTGCTAAATTTAAAATTAGTATTAAATTTGTTATACGGTTTAAATCAGTTCACTTACGCTCATTCTTAGCTGGCTCATCCAAGTCCGAATCCGCCTCAAAGTCCTCTGAGTCCTCATCGTCATTCTCATCACTACTCTCCTTGTTGAAATTCGGCGCATTCGAATTCTCATAACCCTGCTCGATGCTGCCATAATCCAATTGTGGTCGATGTTTATATTTTTCATAATCAACTTTCAAAAATTTCAGTCGATCATTAGCCTCAGCCATATTTAACTCTACGAAGCGGCGCTTTTGTTCGGCATCTCTAAGTAAACTCTTGCAACGCTTACGCAATTCCACCCAATTGAGCGCCCAAGCGAAACTCTTATTTCGTGGCAGAAACATAACGGTGAGTAAGTCTTTAATTGTATTATCAGGCAATTTAAAGGTTTGCAAAGCTTTACATAGTTGTTCATAATCAACATCGGGTGCTTCGTGATTTGCTAATTTCAATATTTCTTTCACATCAATTGTTGAGCTGAGCAGCCCGTACTTGGCACTTATGGCATTCACTTTTTCGATTTTGTCGCCCTTATCGCGTCGATCTTTTTTGGTTTCAAACCTTTCCTCATCATCATAGTTTTCGCCAGTTTCGAAACGGTGACTTAAACGATTTGAACGCATGCCACTACGTATAACGGTTTCATAGTACTTTTTGCATGGATTCAGATAAAATCCAGTTAACCAGAACTCTTGTTCCATAAAAAGATGTGCATTGAATATATTGGCCAGATCTTCGAAGTGTCGGGAGAGCTTAACTTCGAGATTAAGCAGAAACTCTGGTGTTAAGCCAGGATGATAACGCCAGGTTTCGATTGCATTCAGCTGCAATCCGATAATCTTCAGCAAGACTATGAGCTTTCCGAAATACCAGCCACGATGAGTCTGCATAAAAATAAATTTATAAAAATATAATCAAAATCTTCAAGATACAAATATTTATGAATTACCCTTTTCACCAGCACTACGTATACATAGTTTAGTACCTCCTCATTATTTGGTAGATGTTGAAAAACCGGATCTACACGTCGATCACTGTTCTCTTCCAACGTGGCAACTTTCTGCTCGCCTTCCTCTGTATGCTCACTACTGCCAATATTACTTAAACGATTTCCTTTACACATTTTTGTATAAAAATTTGTCATATTTTCCTTTGTCTTGAATATGCTATGGCTACGCCGCTTCATTTCTGCCTTATTCAATTCCCCCAACATAAATATTTCACTGCGCTCACGTTCAATTATATATAAATGTATTATATGCTTGAAGTCCTCAATGCACTTTTTGAAATCATCCTCATTCAACTTATTCATTTCCATTAGTAAATTACCTAGTAGATAACTCTTGTATGATTGTGATACAACCCCAAAAAGGCTGACGAAATGTTCATCGTACGAATCATATATGAAAGCATCAATGAACTCATTACTAGTAATATTCAGATTAATGCAAGTTGTGGCAATATATCGAGCTGCTGTAAACTCTTTTTGCTCCTCCGGACTTTCATTCACACTTTCTGTTTCCATCATGTTCTGATAGTAAAAACGTATGTTATTCACCTGCAAAAAATTAAAGTTTAAATATGCCGTAGATATACTTATTTTGCCACATATATCCATACCACATTATCAATGACAAATCCACGTATATCATCCATTTCATATATAGCCATTAAATAAATATGGCAAATAAGTATTAAACTTCTTTTGTCCTGAAGTTTCACTTCTGGGCGTTCACGTTTTGATTGCTGCTTTAATTGTTTAAAAGTGTGATTCCATGCAGCAATAGTACGTATTGACAATTTACGAGCGCCTTCCAGAAAGCCAGCGTCAAATAGTTTAATAAGACGTAGTAATAATAACACTGGACCTTCCTTTTGTAAATGTTCAATATCTGGGGAAGGTTGAGAAGATTTAAAAGTATGCAAGAGGAGAAAATCCAAAGAACTTACCTTTAGCAGCTAATGGAGCTTCGACATGCTCACTTGACGTTTTTAAACTTCTCACTAGATTACTATTACAAGCTATAAACTGCTTTAAATATGGTATATCCCAAGGTTTTATACCCAATTGCAATACGTAATCCCATTCGAATACATCTTTGCCATATAATTTTATTAGCATTTCTTTAGCACGTCTAATGCAAACAACAAGCATAGCTTTGAAGTGTGGTTTACACTCCTCCCACTCATTGCTAAACCAAATATCTAAAGAATACTGCATCATTTGTTTTACAACGGTACATAAATACGGTGGCACAACGTCCTTATTTCTTAACTCATCCCAATGCATTTGGCACACCTCCCAACCGTATAGTAGTAACTCCAAACGCTCACGTGCCATCAATTGAAAAACATCCAAATCGGAGTCTTTCATTGTATAGAAAAATTTAAGCTGATGAAATAAATAATATAAGACATATTAGGAATTATAAGAACACTATGCAATCAACTTACCGCTACAAATTCATGAAATCCAATTTTTAACGCACAATCACAGAAATGGTCTCTGTTCCGTGTATTATATGGCAAAATCACATCCATTTTTCAGTTTTTGTTGAATATACTGCGTAAATTATTATGTTATATGCATTTTATACTTTTTACAAGAAATTTAGCAATACCGCATACAAACAATTCCAATCAGCTGATTGCTGTAAACAGTGCTGGAAAGCAAATAAAAATATAGTCACGTAAGCCAGGGTTGTTTTTGTTCTTTTTATTTTTGTGCGAACAAACTACATTATGATGTAAAATGTTCGCAGCGAACATAGTTTATGAACGCGAACGAATTTTCATTGCTACTGATATATGTACATGCATATGCATATGTAATTACGTATTTTCAAAATAATGCTACTTCAAAATTATAAACAATTTACACTATTTCACTGTTATTCCTTGGAAAGTGGCTGAATACTAGTAGATATGTATTTGTGAAATGACATAGAAAATTCCTAATAAAAAACTACTTCAAAGACTTAGGAGAAGCACATTTATCGCCCTGTCAAAGAAAATAAGTCTAAAATTTAAGTCGAGAAGTCGCTCGAATTTTTCAGAATGACTTGAGCTTTAGGAGGTGGTCAGCTAACCAACACCATTTCTTCGATTAATCCTGCGAGTTTAGATTTCTAATAAAAGTTTTCATTTGCTTAGATTATTTAAAGTTGATTAATAGAATTTAATTTGCTTGGTCTTTTCATTTACTTGGCGAGTTCGTGAAATAAGTTGTATAAACTGAGCTCTCTGCCGCAATAGCCGAGTGTTTAGCATTGCGTATGGCTATTTGGCAGTCCAGGGTTTGAATCTTGGCGCGACCAACATTCAGTTTCAGAGTTTTTTTTTTATATGAAGTAAAGGCTCCTCATAAAAATCCATCGGCCGTTCGGGAGCCGTTTAGTATAAGCTGTAGGTCATTCCATTTATTGGAAAAACATCCAGACGCAAAATCACAAATTGGAAGAGGAGCTCGGTATACTATATTAAGACTTAGAAAACTCTGAAACGATTTTTCCCCGTGGTAAGATTTGTGGGGTGGATGTTATAACAACAAATATTATATAGGAACTGCAATTTTTCTCCACCCCTCCTCCGAACGGCTATTGAGATTTTAAGAGGAGCCTTTTATTTCATACTGACATTATACTCGACGTAGCCGATATTCACTTTCGAGAGGCGACCGCATATATAATTTATTTTATAAATTTGAATATTGGTAAGGCCAGGATTCTTTGCTAATCACTCAGCCCCTGCGGCCACCACGAAATGATCTGCACTTGCATGCTTTGTGATCAATATACGGGTGTGGGAACAGACCGAAACGGAGGTGGTGGGTTAAATCTATACCAGGCTTTTTTTCTTTGTACGTACGGAGTGCCAATAGCTTCAAATATTTAATAATTCAATAAACAATGATTCAGCCACAATTATAGACATATTATGATGAGTAACTTCCAATAGATCAGAACACACACTTTATTTCGAAAAAACTAAACATTAAACTTAAAAACTACCATGAATATCGTTAGTTCTTATTGAAGTAAGCCCTAAATACTATCATAATTAGTTGCAAGCCTTTATACTGATTTTCAATTAAAACAAAGTGACGGTAAATATATTAGAAATCTACCAAACAATTGCCAATTGCCTGAGGCTTCCATAAGCTTGGTATTACAAAAATGCCAGTACGGGGCTAAACATTATATTGGTCAGTAGTCATGTTAAGCTGCTCCATATGCGACTTGTAGAACTAGTATTTTCTTTTTTTTACAGTGAGTTTACGCGGATTTGTTTTCTAATGCACTGCATTTATATTGTAATAACAATAATTGTCTGGTGGAAAAAAGTATTGAGAGGTATTGGCCGTGCTTCTCATCAAATTTGAGAAATTTCTACTTTGCCAAAAGAAGTTTCGTAGAAGTATAAGTAATTTTCAATACTACAAACATAATCTACTCTCGGAGCCACTTGCTTATTACGAATACTTCTAAAAGTTGATATGCTTTAATTAGGTATTAGACATTCTGACTAAATTTTCCATTTTCTCAATGGTTGCCTAACTAACTAATCACCACAACCGCCTAAATTGCTCTCTTTTCACTTTCGCCCTTTTTTGCTTATCAAAATTATCATATTTACATACAAAAGCGCCTAAAATTCTTATATAACAAATATGAAACATTTACATAAAAAGTTTTGATCTCTATAAAGCAGTCTGATTACGCATCAGTACCCTTCATGAAATTATCAGTGGTTATCAGTTATGTTAATTTATTGCCTCTAAAAGGTATTAATTTCTTTGTTAAACAAGTTGCATACTTGTGGATGGAGTGGCTGACATTGGCATTACGTAGAAATTTGCATGACACAGATGTCTTTATTATTATTATTATTATTATTATTATTATTATTTTTTTTTTTTTTTGGTAAAATTTTAGGCTTAATCAGACTGCGTATTTTACTTTTTTCTTGTAACTGTATATTCCATTCCTGAATTATAAATATTACATGTGCGATTAGCAACAGTACTTATGCGACTTAAATACTTAGTTTAGTTGTATTGAGATCAATATCCTTCATTTTTCTAGGAGAACTGGTAGTCAAAGTGAACCTGTGAAGTATTAACTACGTTGTGAAAACATATAGACGTACACCACAAATTGGAGGAAAAGTTCAGCCAAAAATCGCTTCAGCGGTTACAAGCGCCAGTTACATATTATATGTATACCTGCAAACGGTGCCTAAACCAATTAGGATGAAAAGCTTAGGACGTAAACTTATTCGAAATCAATGTGAACTCATCATTCTCTTCATATACTTTTAAGTCTCAACCGTCCCTGAACCACATCGCGTATTTAATGTTAACCAAAAATATATAAGCAAGGACTCACGAGACCAAACAATATAAAGAGTTTGGGGGGTTGGACAAGGTTTTGTGTCGGTGGATATCACAAGTTCAAACATGCCCACGTCCTCCTTTCTTATTGTAAACTCCAAATTACATTTCAAAGACGCTGGGAAGGACAACAATGCAACGCTCTAAGGAGTCATTGTGGCAGCTGTTGGCATTTGAATTGAGCTGACCGGCAACGCAAAGCAAAGCAACGTCTTTGGTGACAATGACTGGATGGCTTAAGTAGATCGATGCAGCTCGGTCGGAAGCGTACCCCGCCCTGCCAAAGCTTATGCAAAGCGACAGCGGAAAACATAAAAGCATACATTTTGCAATAAATATATAAACAAAGCGACAATCCATTCAATGTCAGTGAATGCATTTTTAAGGCTAAGCGCGTTGAATTGCATGTGTATGGACAGCTGTGTTCACAAAAATAGCAGTGCGAGTAATGCAATCAAGTAATGTTATTGTTTTTCAAGTTCCGTTACGATTATTCCAACGTCTACGCATTGTTTTTGTAGAATGGAATGTGTACAAGGAAGAAACGAAAAAATCCCGTTAGATTTGCGAGATTTAAGCAAATGAACAACCTTTTTTGCTAGAAGCACCAGTCTTTGGCTGTTCATTAAAACAGCAGTGCGTATCTTGATAAGTCAAAAAAATTTTGTTAAGACTTTTAATTGATAAAAAGTAAGTGGTTTTGTTTTAAATTTATATTTTTCAACTTAGTGGGCAGGGGCAAACATCCTGAAAAAAAGAAATATTGTAGTGCAACTAAGAAACCAGGGAAAAACATATAAAGACATCCAAGAAATATGTGGATGTTTTGCTAAAATGATTCATAATGCTTTAAACTTTAAAGAAATGCCCGAAGATCGTGGAATCCGACGTAAAACCACCCCTCATGAGGACCGACTTGTTGTGCGATATAGCAGGGCGCAGCCTTTTGCATCGTCCAGCGAGATAAAAAATGACTTAAGCTTGAATGTTAGTGGCGTTTTAGCCACCAGACATGACAAAGCACGTTTGGAGTACGCCAAAAATCACCTTAATTGGCCCATTACAAAATGGCGAAATATTTTATGGAGTGACGAAAGTAAAATTGTGTTATTTGGTGGAAAGGGCTCCAGACAATATGTCAGACGTCCACCTAACAAAGAGTACGATCCTAGGTACGCTTTGAAGACAGTTAAACACGGCGGATTGAGTATTATGGTATGGGCATGCTTTTCTTACAGTGCAGTGGGCCCTATATTCATGATTGATGGGATCATAGATCGATCTGTATATGTTAACATATTAGAAAATGAAACATAACATTTTCTTATGCCGATTGTGAAATGCCACTAAAATGGACGTTTCAACAAGATAACGACCCCAAACATACAAGCAAACTGGTCAAAAGCTGGGTGGCATCAAAGCGGATCGATCTTATGTCATGACCTACGCAGTCTCCCGATTTATATCCAATTGAAAACCTATGGGGAGATGTTAAACGATATGTTGCAAACGCAAATCCAACATCTCGATCACAGCTTTGGGAGGTTGTTCAAAAATCATGGGAGCGGATCCCTGTCAATCGCTGCCAGGACTTGGTGGATTCTATGCCTCGCAGATGCCAGGCCGTAATAAATAATAATGGGTACACGACTAAGTACTAACCCAAGCAAACAAATTAAAAAAGTTTTTTGGAGTTCAATTACTCACTGCTATTTTTATGAACAGCTGTAAACAGCACTTTTTTGTTTTAATTAATAATGTAAAAAAAATTAACAACATTTTGAATATCAAATTGATTTGTTTTTGTTCAAAATAATCACAAAGTTAAAAAAAAATTAAATTTGTGAACATTCATTTTCTTTTTGATATAAAAATTAAGCTTAAAGTTGCAGCTCATGAGCACTGCTATTTTTATGAACACAGCTGTACATACACGTACTCTTATAACATTTTAACATTTGCAGGAATTTTTCAATAACGTTGAATGCAAACATACGGAACAATTGCAACGCAACGGAATATAAAATATAGATTATTATGTAATAAGTAGCAAGTGAAAATGGAACGGACGGCTATTTAGTGCTCCAAAGGAGTGTTTGCGAGTTACGAGTATGAATGTGTAACGCGGATGGCTCTGCTTGTGCTGTTCATAATGCATAAAATTTGTTTTCATGTTTCTCGCCACCAGTCTGAGTGCGCACTCGCATATACTCTCGTGGATATTATAATTTTTAATACTTGTTTGTTTTGCGGGCGTGGGGGGCTAGCTTTGTATGTCTTAACAAAATTTAATCTTTGTCAATGCGAACGTTTATTGCAAGGATAGTCGAGACGTTATAGAGCTTCGAATGACAACTTTGGTTATAGGTATATACATATTAGATTTCCGAAAAATTACAATATTTCAGAAAAAATACATAATTCCCCAGATCATCTTTACGGAAAGAATATGATAGGAAGAGAGTAGAAAGTTGTGAAGTTGAAAGCTTCTTTATATTGTACGAAAGAGCAATGAAGTAAAATAAATTGAGGAAACCGAAGCTTCTTGTGCGTCTGAACGTTTTGCCAACAAATATCTTACAGTTTCTTAAGATGCTTTAAAACGTTTGATTAATTTTTATGACTAGCTTTTTGTT
Organism: Ceratitis rosa; assembly: GCA_037013455.1. Lineage (NCBI taxonomy): Eukaryota > Metazoa > Arthropoda > Insecta > Diptera > Tephritidae > Ceratitis > Ceratitis rosa. Next base: position 2,344,871 of record JAWMAG010000025.1, on the reverse strand, counting down.
TTATGTCAAAAATACACTCAGGAAGTTGACATAACCTGCTATTCGACATTTTGTTTCAATCTTATGAGATGTTGATTTTGCCTGAACTCGAACTCAAGCCTCTTTGCATTTTTATGCCTAACGAGTTCCGATGATGTCATATCAGAGTTTCTACAGCTTTGGCTATTGGACTCTAGCGAGCAGGCTTCTTGAGATTTTTTCCATCCCGATTTATTATTTTTACATGACATCAAATAAGGCGTTGATCTTTGAGCAAATTAGAGAGAGCTCAATGGTCGGCTGCTATCCTGGTAACGGGAGCACTGCAATTCACTCCATCAAAATCACTGCTAACTATTCTCAACTTCCTTACAAAATAACAAGCGAGCTGTAACGCAAATATATTGAATGCTACTCAACCTTGAAATAATTGCAATCAATCTTTTCGCCCTCGATCAGAGAGTCATAGCCATCTTTACAGGCGTGCCAAAGCTCGATAGAACTTGGGCTTCGGAAACTACTCTCCAATGCCCTCAATAAATATGAGCATGAGACATTAAGACCACTACATCATTTTCCAAGCAGAACTCTTTGCAATCATGGAAGCCACTGAGTGGCTGCTCAAATCTACTAGAGCAGCAGTATAATCAGTTACGAAGTATTCCGACAGTCAAACTGTCATCAGATTTCTACAATGTAAAGCCCCACATCAAAGGTTGCTATAAAATGTAGAAGCACACGATGCAGGTTTACCTTTGGCAACGGTAAAGTATACATCTTATCCTTTTAGACAGGATATTAACACATAGCGACAGGCATAATAACAGCCCGTTGTTTAATGGGGTTTCAGGGGAAAAGAAAGAGCTACCACTCTAATAATTTTTGCTGCAGCCTTGACATCTGTCCGACACATCGGGAAGCACTCGTTCGTTCGATCATTTGAGAAGGTGAAGACAGGAACCTCACAGCGGTATCACATTGGGTCTATTGGCCTAAGTGTGCTGACACGGCTGCTGTCCTAGCAACTAAACTCAACTCAACAATCATCATCGGGTAAGCTATATCATAATACGAGGTTTGTTGAGTTCATGCTTTGTAGATCCCTATTAATTTCTTATTTTTAATCCTCTGCACACTATAGGCTTTTTCTAGGGATAGCTATTAGCTGTCTCTTCGTTCGCTGAACTTTGTCAATATCCTCGTATAGCTAGTACAGCACATCGTTCCATCGTCTGCGATAAGGACCACATATCGTGCGCAAAACTTTTCTCTCGAAGACTCCTAGAGCCGATTCATCCGATATCGACATCGTCCACGCTTCTGCGCCATATAGTAGGACCGGAATGATAAGCGACTTGATTTGCGTTCGACGAGAGAGGACTTTCAATTGCCTACTCAGTCCAAAGTAGCACCTGTTGGCAAGAGTGATTCTGCGTTGGATTTCAAGGCTGACGTTGTTGTTGGTGTTAATGCTGGTGCGTAAACAGACGAAATTATCTACGACCTCGAAGTTATGACTGTCAACAGTGACGTGGGAGCCGAGTCGCGAACGCGATAACTATTTGTTTGATGACAGGGAGATATTTCGTCTTTCCCTCATTCACTACCAGACCTATTCGCTTCGCTTCTTTATCAAGTCTGGAGAAAACAGAACCTACAGATGTACCTTCTCTATTCAGCTCTGCAGCTCGTATTATTTTCTCCAGCAATAAGTTAAAAAAGTCACACGATAAAGAGTCACCTTGTCTGAAGCCTCGTTTGGTATCGAATGGCTCGGAGAGGTCCTTCCCGATCCTGACGGGGCTTTTAGTGGTGCTTAAGGTCAATTTACACAGCCGTATAAGATTTGCAGGGATACCAAATTCAAACATAGCGGCGTATACGCAGCTCCTTTTCGTGCTGTCGAAGGTTGCTTTAAAATCGCCGAAAAGGTGGTGTGTGCCGATCCTCTTTTCACCGGTCTTTTCCAAGGCGCATGGTGAATATCTGGTCAATGGTTGACTTACCAGGTCTGAAGCCACACTGATATGGTCCAATCAGTTTGTTGACAGTGGGCTTTAGCCTTTCACACACTACGCTTGATAGGACCTTATATGCGATATTAAGAAGGCTTATTCCACGGTAATTGGCGCAGACTGTGAATTGGGCAGAGTACACTTAAGTTCCAATCGTCGGACATGCTTACATCCGACCATATATTGCAAAGAAGCTGATGCATGCACCTGATCAGTTATTCACAGCCGTATTTGAATAGCTCGGCCGGTAATACATTGGTCCCTGCCGCATTGTTGTTTTTTAAGCGCACGATTGCTATTCGGACTTCTTCATAGTCGGGTAATGTAACTACTTTTCCATTGTCATCAGTTGGAGGTTCGGATTCACCTTCTCCGGGTGTTTCATTTTCACTGCCATTCAGCGGGCTGGAAAGTGTTCCCTCCGTAAATTCTATATGCTCTGGGCATCCGTTACTAGCTAACCCCCCCTGGGTCCTACAAGAGTTTGCTCCGGTCTTGAAACCTTCTGTAAGTCGCTGTATCTTTTCGTAGAATTTTCGAGCACTACCCTTGTCGGCCAGCTTCTCAAACTCCTCGTAATCACACATTTCTGCCTCTTTCTGTTTTTCCCTGCAAATGCGTCTTGCTTACCTCTTCAGCTCTCGGTATCTATCCCACCCCGCACGTGTTGTGGTCGATCGCAAGGTTGCGAGGTGGTAGTCTGTTTTCTCTTCACTGCGACACGGCAGTCCTCATCGTACCAGCTGTTTTTACGACCTTGCCGAAATCCAATAGTTTAGTTTGCAGCTGTACGTAGAGAGTTTGAAATGTCGTCCCACAGTTCCGAAAACCGCTCGACAGTTTGTTGGTTGCAGCTTTTCGACGTCCTTGTGTTTGTTGACGGGCGTTCTTCGATACACAGAGGCGCGTGGGTATCTTCGCTGCGACAAGATAATGATCCGAGTCGATGTTAGGACCTCGGAACGTACGCACATCTAAAACACTGGATTCGTGTCTTCCGTCTATCACAACATGATCGATCTGTTTGAGAGATTTTCGATCTAGAGACAGCCAAGTAGCGTGGTGAATTTTCTTATGCTGGAATGTAGTGCTACAGACAACCATATTTCGGACCACGGCGAAGCCGATAAGCCTTCGCCATTCGCCCGTTACTTGGTCAGATTTAAAAGAAATTATTCTTTTTCGGGAAAATTAATCAGAGACCTGTCTATCCGGAAAACAATTTCAAATTGCTTAAAATTTGGAGCATTTGTTATTGCTTAGGTGAAAAACATACGTTATAATAAAATAAAACTAAAACTAAACGAAACAAACTAGTTTTGTATATAGTAATAAGTAACCTCTATATTTCGTATATATTGTAAATTTTGAAGTATTTATTTTGTAGTATTTTATAATGGATAAATTGTGGTGAAGTAAAATTGAAAACATATGCGTGGGATCTTATCAGCAACTATGAGGTCACACCACTAGCAGTGATGCATTTACACGTATATTAAAACGAGTATTAATTCACAAAAATAAATCTGTACCCAAATATGAAATCATTTATCATCAGACAAACTCAGTTACTATAGCATATACACACATATTTATATTAATGGAATGGAAAATAAATGAAAAAAATTTAATTGTAGGTTAGCCTTGTTATTGGCTTGACAATGTGTATGCAGAAAACCCATTCATTAAAAAAGCAAGCAGTGGTGTCATAAATTTTCCCATAGTTTGTACGCACTTGTACAGTAGAGTGAATGAAAATGACAGCAAAGAGCAGAAACTGAGAGAAGAGTCAGAAATATAAAGATTTCCGCTAATATTTGCATCATTATTTTGAACTGTTGCCTATGTTTATAGATTTTTAAACTATTCGAAGGTTTATGAATGGTGCTTCGGCGCCGAGAAAGTTGCTCATTTCGTCTTCCTGACCGCAGAAATTCATCGTTAACGTTAATTTTAAAATCGCTGCTTGCTATGATTTAACAGCACACTTTAATTTTAATGCTTCACATTATCTGTTCACGATTTAACAGTAAATACAGCATTTCATTTTGAAATGTTCGAAAAACCAAATCAGTTGCTTTTTCTTCTCTCACTACCGTGTAGATGGGAAAAAAGAACTATACAATAAAGGAAATGCCATGGAAAGAACGTCATTGTTTGTTAGTTAGGAAGAACACTGCCCACACCTATGAAGATATACATCTACATACATATGTACGTGCATATTCGTACGATATATCGTATATGTATGAAAACAGGAACATCACTCAATAGGTGGTCGGTTAAGCCATTAACCATTACGCCACGAGTTGTGGTCAAAGCAACTTTAATACACGCACACCTACTCAACAATAAAATAAACACCAACAATTGATGCAAAAAAGGGAAACAAGTAAAGTAACGCATTCGTCAACAATGTTAAGATGCGTTGTCACTATTCCAATAGAACGCAATTTGTAAATATCCTAAACACACACACACATACATATAGTCGGACCACAAATGCATAGTAAAAGTGTAAGAAAAATAATAAAAAGTTTTTGGAAAATATGACAGTGTACCGTTGATGACTGAGGAGACGTGGGCTTGTGGCGTGTTAAAAATATGCTTCGATGCCGTCATGAATATTCATTGTGAATCTAAATGGTATTTGCAAATACATACATACATACGTACATACATAGGTACAAAAATGTACAAATAAAGCAACAAAGGTACCCACATTGACAGATAGAAAACCACTTAGAATGTCGAGGTGGAAGTACGATTATATGTATGTTTATACGATGTGTACATGCCTATGTATGTATTTCAAAGTTAGGCATATGGAAATCCTAATTGAAACGAAGGTGTCGCAATGATTTGACAGGGAAAGAGAATGTATGTGATTTATATGCAAAATATTTATGTCTCTAAAAAAATGTTTTAAGCTCCCGCACGACTTTTTTCATAACTCACATTCTGCCGACCGTGTTGGCCACTGTTGTCAAATTAATGCCGAGGTTACCAATCCTTATTGTTGTTGCTGAACGATGATTTGCTTTCTTGCTTTAAGAAATAGGCAGTTCGGTTCACTTAATAATACAATTATTTTCAGACGGCTTAACATTTTTTTATGAAAATGTATATGAAATATTTTAAAAGTGGCAATACCTTGTAGGCAAACTGTGAATACGATGTAATGTCAAAAAAGTGTTAGCACATTGTTGTTGTGTAAGGGTCTCCGCGCTTAACGCAAATAGCTCTACTCTTCTACTGCAAATGTCTTCAATGACGGGGATCCATCTTTGTTGTCGCAATCAAATCAATTACGACAATTCAGAATATTTTATTGCCACAATTGATTGAGTATTCGAAGGCTTTAAGTTTGTTGGCTTGGCTATTCCACTCTAAGCAATATTTCTTATAATTTTGGGTGTACCTTTCCTAATATGTTGGGGGGGGGGATTTGACTGGTGGTGCAATGAATACCATAATGAGGAAAACCCGTTGTATATGTCTTCTTATATATATATATATCCGTGGCCTATATATCTGGTGAAATATTCTTTTTTAAATGAATTTTTTTTAATATCTACATCTTCCAACATGGCGGGCGAGATATTGATATATAACCACATTCTGCTTGCCTGCGGTGTAATCAAACTGTAAAGTCCATTTGGCAAGACATAGAGTAGTAGCCTGAACAGCCTGAACAGTCATTTTATTGGTTGAAGGTCAGTAAGCACTGTAACTTACATATATTACTTCATTGTAGCACCGAAACGTTGTAGAGAAATTTCTCTATGGTCTAAGTGACCACTTCTTGTGGCCAAAATTAATAGTGGGCGTATCACAGACTATGAAGTGCAAGCAACTGCCCCACCCTATTTTGTTATTAATTTTTTAGTTCTTTAACTCAATAATATACAAATGTGCTATATTTTATTATTGTTATTATTTGGAATGAAAAATTTATATATGAGAGAGGAAGTTTCAGTGGAGCCACTCCGGCTTATTCAGTTTAAGGGTCCGCTGAAGTCTAATTGCAGCGTCTGTTCACCAGAGGTGCGGGTGTCGGTATTGAAGCGGCTCGCGATATAAATGTGTAAAAACTTTAAACTTACTCGCCTAGCGAGGTTGTGCGCTGGGTTTGGGACCAGCGTAGAAACCAGCTCCTAGTAAAAAATTAACAACACCTCGGATGAGATATCCCCTTTCTGTTGGCGATCCCCGCAAACGCATTAAGGATCACGATTTGAGGGCATGCACTTGGAATATCCGGTCCCTTAATTGCTGCCCAGCTGGTTGATGTCCTCGTAAGAATACAGGCTGACATAACCGCCATCCAAGAAGTGCGATGGACGGGACAAGGACGAAAGTGAGTAGGTTTTTGTGACATTTACCGCAGCGGCCATACAAAGGAGCGCATATTTAGTGTCGGATTTCTTGTGGGAAAGAGACTCCGTCGTCGAGTACTTTACTGGCGTAGGTACCACTTACACGATTTTAGCCAAATTTATAACATCGTGCCATTCATTCCTTTTTCTCGCTACTTTGCGCCAATTGGGGATACCAAGTGCATCCAGGTTCTTTCTCTCGAAAACTCCTAACGCCGACTCATCAGATATTGTCATTGTCCACGCCTTCACACCACATGGCAGGAAGGGAGCGATAAGCGAACTGTAGAGTTTGATTTTCCTTCGTCGAGAGAGGACTTTGCTTTTCAATTGCCTACTCAATCCAAAGTAGAACCTGTTGGCAAGAGTGGTACTGCATTGGACTTCCAGGCTAGCATTGTTGTTGGTGTTAATACTGGTTCCAAGATAGACGAAGTTATCTACAACTTCGAAGTTATGGCTGTCAACAGTGACGCAGATATTTCGTCTTGCCCTCGTTCACTACCAGACCCATATCGTTCGCTTCCTTATTCAGTCTGTAGAAAGTAGAACTCATGGCGCGGTTGTTGGGGCCTATGATATCAATATCATCGGCGTACGCCAGCAAAGGGTTAAAAAAGTCACACGAAGTCCTAAACCTCGTATGATATCGAACGGCTCGTAGAGGTCCTTCCCGATCCTGATGGTGCTTTTAGTGTTGCTTAATGTCTGTTTACATAGCCGTATAAGTTTTGGGGAGATACCAAATACATAGCAGCGTAAAGGCAACTCCTATTCCTACTGTCGAAGGTTGTTTTAAAATCGACGAAGGGGTGGTGGGTGTCGACCCTCTTTTCACGGGTCTTTGCCAAGATTTGACGCATGGTGAATATTTAGTCAATGGTTGACTACCATCCCACAGTTCCGTACACCGAGTTGCTGATGACTGTTCTCAGAGAGCAGGAGTGCAGTCAAGTAGAAAACCGAAATTTGCACTACTTTATATGACCGCTGTAGTAGATGCCAGAACAACCTACTCGCTTTCGTCCTTGTCCCATCCATCGCACTTCTTTGACGGCGGTGATGTCGGCCTTTAGCTTCGCGTGGACATCAACCAGCTGGGCAGCGGCATCTTCCCAATAAAGGGACCGAACATTCCAAGTGCATGCCCTCAAATCATGAGCCTTTAAACGTTTGCGGAGGTCGTCATCAAAAGGGGGTCTCTCTTCCGAGGCATGTTTAAATTTTTCATTGGGGCTGGTTTCTATATGGCGGGTCCCAAACCCAGCGCACAATCTCACTGGGTGAGTTTAAAGTTTGTACACATTTATATAGCCGCTTGCTTCAAGACCGACGCCCGCTCGCAGCTGCACTTCTGCATTGGCTTCAACGGATCATTAAACCGAGTAAGTACGCTCCAGGTATGGGGCTGATTATTGGATTTATTTTATTACAGTTTGGGTAAGTTGACCGATAATAACCACAACAGTTAGAGTTTAAGATGGCTTCCTTTACCTTTATCGCTTTTCCATCTTTTTGTAGCTATTTTTAGTGGTATGATTTTTTTCCTATAATAACTGCAGCGAGCCCCGGACTTTATAGAAGCAGCGGATTTAACAGGACTTTATTCTTGTCTAGAAGCTTGTGAAATGATTTCAGCCTTTGTCGTGGAACAGTTTCTCTTGAATTTCAAACAGAACTTGATATGCTTAACTCGAAAGTATTGCATATTCAGAGAAAATTCTAAGTTTGTTTTACGCATTTTTTGTACACTACTTTCACCCCCAGGAAAAGAAGCCTAACCCAAACGCAATCACTTCTAGCTGTAGTCTTCACTTAACACAATACACCCAAATGCCCACACTCTTCTTAGGATATCCGCCAAGCACTGGAGAAATTGGTATCGCAATCGTTGCATTGACCAACTAAATTTCTATTGTAGGTTGTGTACCCACATATATATTTTCACATGTTGTGCAGTTATTACTGTGAATGTTATTGTAGTTGTATTTGTTGTTGCATATTAATCTGTATGCATTGCAATCAAGGCGCATTAACACCAACCAAGATATGCAATTAGGTATAAGCAATTACAATTGCAGAGCGTAAAGAGACCTTGAAGACACAATATCGGAACAACTTGTATATTTTTCGTTATGAAGCTTTCATAAACACATAAATGCATACATGTACACATATGCACATATACATATCTGCAAGCTCCAAAGTGTCCATATTGTTCATGACAAGGCAGATTGCTTTCAGTTAATGGCTAGGAAAGTGATATTGAAATGTACTTGTATGTGTATGTATGTACATGTTGTAAGTGTAAAGTGATATCTATGACGCAAGTGGCCACTAAATTGTTTTTTACAAATGCATTATTTTTATATTTAAAAATAAATGTATGTGATTGTGAGGGAACTTCTATTACGTATTGCATTGTAGTAATAGATTTTTATTACTCAAGAGACTTTTATGAGCCACAATGTATGTTAGTTATTTGACCTCTCTAAATTAATCCAATGAAAATGTTGATTGTAAATAACCTTTAGTTAAGAAGTCCATTGAAAAGTTAAGTTTTCAAATTATTTTCTATTATTCAATACTTCTTAATCCTACCTGATACCGATTCACCGATTTGAGCAGGTCTTACAGGTTTTTTTTTATCAAAGTAACATAAATTTTAAATTAAGCCAATTCCTTTCCTTTTGATCCCTTTTTCATTATCTACATGATTTTCTTTAAAACAAGTAAAATTATATCATATCGTTATAATTCCTTCGGGTCTTCTTTACACTCATACTCACAATTAGGACTTTTGGGTTTTGAGCACAGCTTAAATAAATGTAATTTATAAAAATTATGAATTTTTTTTTTTAATTTCTAAGGTCTGCAGGGAATGTCAACCTCTTCGAATGTATTTCTGACATGAAATAAATTCACCTCATAAAAAACCATCAGCCGTTCGAAAGCCGCTTCAGCGGTTACAAAGCGCGAATTATATAAAAAAATTATATTATATATATAAGCTCTGCTTTATTTTCATATTATAAATTAACATATCTGACGAAAATTCTATTGTATAAAATATGATGAAAGGAGCAAATGAATTATAGGTTCGATAGGTAAAATATATATAGGGTGGTAGGGTGGAGCCATACCCAGACCAACATGCAAAAATACGGAACATTTTTATTGGATGCCTCTGCGCCAGCTGTAGGCAAATTATTAGTTCCAAATTAGAAGGAGGTTTAGTTTTGAGAGGCAAAAAGCTGATGACAGCCGGATTTAACAACTTGACTTAAATCGAAAGTTTATCATCGAACAAATGGTAATCAGAGCTGTAGGAGGAGTTCATAATTGAGGTGATCAAAGAGCTGCAAAATCCGTTGTTTTCGTGGTTAAAAATTACGCCTTCGCAATTGCTATTTGTAGACACATTTATAATTAATTGTGAACATACTTCTTGTTCTATCTGTGGTAAAGTTTATTCCAAAACATTTTTAACAAGAATAAAATGCCGCGATGTGAAAAATTGAATTGAATTTCGCAAATGAAGTTTTTAGGTAAAAAAGTAAAAGATTTGAATATTTCTAGGTAACGAAAAAACTATCAAATTTGCTAGATTGATTCTGTGTTAATCGGTGGAACAATAACCTGTCAATATTACTAATTCGAAACAACTATAAAAGACTATCAAATAACGACTAACGAATTAAACAATTTAAAAGTGCCAATTTCAACTGTAAAAATACGAGATGTCCCTTTTGATTAAATTTATAACAAATATTCCAGAAAACTCTGTTAATTTTGACATAAAAATAGACATAAGTAAAAACAAAGGTACTAGTTTAACTACATGTCCTTACAGAATGAACTAAAAATTCAGTTATTTTAAAAACAAACTGAAATATCCATTCTTATGGAAATAAAAAAAGATTAATGATAAATAAAATATTCTAATTAAATTTATCATCTTTTAATATTCTTTTCTTAATCCTGCACAATACTCTTTACTTAAATTCTATATAAAATAAAAACCTTTGTTAATATAACATATAAAAGCGAGCTTTTAAGTAGTAAAAGCATTCCTCTTTGCTTTCAAATTATAATATGAGTAAAAATTTAATAAGTTTCACACCTTTTTACTACGTTAAAAGGCATTACCAAAATAAGACTCGAAGAATCAAGGTGAATCTTCTGATCCCATCTGTTGGTGGAATCATGGGTTTGGTGGTTGGTTAAGGTTTAATATTGCAACAAAATTTTGTAAATAAACAAGTGAGAAGATCAGATGAGATCAGAATAGCCGAATATTAGCTAACGGAAACAACGAACGTCGTATGATGAGAAAACGAGCGAATAGTAGGGCAGATTAATTCAATTCATTTTATCATTCTACATATTCTTAGGTGAACAAACTTTTGTATTCTGGGTGTACATAAAAAATGAAAAATATGAAAAATTGTATGATGAATTGCAACACAAACAATTTATTTGAATATATAATACATATGTATGAGTATATTGGGTTAGCCACTTGTTGTTCTAGTTTAATTAAAAAACTTTACACCTACGTGCATACTCGTACACATAATAGCAGTATGTGGCCAATTGAGCCTCAATTCATGACAATAACCAAATACTTAGTTAAATACTAGAGCTGAAAGAACAACAACTACACGAATATTTATAAAAATGAAAATAAATTTCTTCCATTGCCATTCTCGAAGCAATTTATCAAATGTATCAAATGTCTAATTGTCTTTGGTTCGGCCTGTATGGCACCTGGAAGACTGTGAGCAGGCTAACGGTAAATCCGTGCGCATACAGATTTAACAACATATTTTGTGGTTAAACGAAACAAAAGCGTAGGCGAAATGGGTAACCCCGTTCGGTGGCTACCCCTACAGTCACATACATATGCACATTCTTGCAAATTGCCTAACTACATGTACCATATATGCTTGTGTCTGTGTGTACAACCAACAAATTGAGTGTGTCACGCGTTTTGCTTTGCATTCGAATCCACGCACGCTTGTGTGTGTGCATTTCTGTGAGTCTCCCACAAGTGGCAATCTTTTGTGTATACCGTTAGGCGAGAACATGTTTATGTAGCTGTGTGTGTGTGAGTGTGTGTGTGTGTGTGTACTTCCGCTTTTGTTGTCACACACACTTGTACGCTCGTTTATCGCTTGTCGTTCGGAAGCCGTCGTACAGCAGCGAAGCGGCGACACACTTCGGAAGCTTCTTCGGCGTTGGTTGCTCAAGTGTGCGTGTGGTGTTTGCGTGTTGTTGGCGCTACAGTTGGTGGCAGGCAGTGTCACTGTGCTAGAAAGGGATCTCGTGAGTGTCAAATAGGGATTTTTTTTTTTGAAAAATTTTCTAATAAAATGATTAATATAATATATATGAGAGTACATTCTAAAAATGGTTATAGGAAATAAACAGCAAATGGTTATCCCCCTTAAACATTCTTTCACTTCCGTCCATGCTCACCATCGGCACATATAAATAAGTGCCCGCATAGGCAGTTGCAAGCATTTAACGTCGATCAACAGGTGAAAGCGCGCAGTTGGTTTTGTAGTATCCAGCAGTAAGCACACACGACAGGCCGATAGCCGAAGTAAGCAAGTGCAGGAGCGTTAAAAAGTATAACTGTTGCTTTGCTAGTTTGAAATTACTGTATAACCGTTAGTTTAGTTGCGCGGCAAATTGAGTTAATCTTCTTCACTTTATAATTAATTTAAAAGGAAAAACGTGGTGAAATTAATTAAACGTAGTGAACTAATAAACTTAAGTGTGAATTACAACTACAAAAAGGAAAGCAGAAGAAAAATTTTGCAAGCGAAAAACGCAGTGCAGTTTAAAGGATTTACAGGGAGTGCAAATTGAGTTATTAAAGGTGAGTAGGAGACTTTTCGATATTTGATATTTCAAGCTTGAAAAATATTGATATACCTATATAAAAGTTAATAAGAAAATATTTTACATAGATTCTTAGTCGAATTTCTTTTGAAAAGTTTAGTATACTCATATATTTTTTTGTGAGTTTTTCATTTCATAATTCAGTTTAATATATGTATTTTCACATCACAATACTAATTTTATTTACTTCATTTTTTGAAAATTTAAATAAATTTGTGTAATTTATTTAAAAACATACAATAATGCTCCAAGTGTTAAAATACACAAGGAGAAGATATGAAATAACTTTTGAATTTCCTGTTGCCATGTGGAACGGAAAACACTTTTATTTATTAGTAATATTCATGGTAAAAATATATATTAAACCAATTATTATTGTGGTAGAAATGCATACTTCTGGGCTTTAATAATTTTTATTGTAACAAAATTTTCAAAATCATTCGATATTTACAGAAATAGAATTTTGAAGAGTTGCATCTGCTTTTCCCTTGCAATGTCGATAATTTAATAAAATAAAATATTTTTGAATGTATATGTTCAGAACCATAATTGAAAAATTGGCTCAAATAGATGAAAACTTAAAAATAAAAGTGCCGAATGTAACACATGACTTATTAATTTTTCTCCAAAGGCGGCTATCATCCTCGTTAGAACTAGCAAATTTCGAAAGAGGTTTACAATTAAAAAAAAATTGTTGGCAAGTAGAGTAGTTGAAAAAAAGTCCCTACACAAATATTCAATAAAATAGTGATAAATAAATAATTTAAGTTATGTAAAGAACACATACACTTTTGCTACTTAGTGTTTTTATAGCAATGAAACCTATCAAATTGAAAATCTTTTAATTTGTTTCACTATGTTGGTTTTCGGTATTGTAGGTTTATTAATTTATTTATTATGCCAATTAGGCATAAATTATTATAAACACCGGTTGAGTTATTTATTAAAAAAAAATTGTATTTGTAATAATTATTTATTTCATTTGATATAAACATATTCCCTAATATTGCTATCGATTCCGTTAGAAGGGAAAATTTTCGTTTATCAAAATTATCTTATCAATGGAAATATAATTCAATAACACAATCAAGTTAAGTTGGAATGTAATTTGCTCATTAATCAATAGTAAATATGTAAATTCATATCATAAAATAATAAGTATTTACATGTGTAGTATTCGAGTGAAGTGGAGTTGCTGGGGATGCCGTAGCTAAACATTACTATGAAATAATATAAGCCATAGCCTGACAATTGCTGAAAGCCTATGGAATAGAATCATTATTTTAACTCACACTGGGGATTTTTATATAGAGATATGGAAAAAAGTGTGTATATTCAAATTTATTAAGCTTTTTACTGTTCTAATTATATGTGTCATTAAATAGAGAGAATATGGCCTATGTCACATCCGCTAAAAGTATGCCGTAAAATAAGAAAGAACATCTTTCATGAGAATTGTTTTATTTATCGATCATGCTAACATAGTAAGATGCATATCGCAGCACTCGAATAAGCTAGAAAAGTTTTGGAAATTAATGTTAAATTAAAAAAAATTTCTGACATATTCCCAAAATGTTAGCTTAACATTATTATCCTGTATTTAAACTAAATGATTTTTTCCTAAGTACTGAAAATCCAAACTAAAATATTTAAATATAAAAGTTGTTGGTGTCTTTGAATTCATAGGTTACGTATTGACTACATAGTTGTTTTTCCACTACTAAATATTTGAAAAGCATTCATGTGCATATTTAACGCGATTTTATGTTCCTGATTTAATCATTGTATTACAATACATTTAAATCATGGCTGTGTTTCCATGCGATAGAAATTCATATGGTGCATTTGTAAAAATAGTGAATAAACACATTCAATAGTTTTATTCATAATTATTTTCTATATTTCAAAATATCGTAGATGAATTATTTCTATAAAGCTCTAGAACTTAAGGCTACTGTTAGTAATTATTCAATTATTGAGCACCTAGCAAAGTCAAATTTTATTAAAATTTTATTCAAACGGCCTTCCCCTGGGTTTATTAAAAGATATTTCGGAAAATAAATAATGTGGGCCAAAAAATATATGGTTTTTCTGCCAGAGTAGCGTTTTTAGTAAGTTGAGCTCAAATATTTTTTCGTATTTTTCTCATCATTCTATATATATTTACCTACCTTCAGTTTCATGCTTTTGGATTAACACCAGAGTGATAATAAAACGTAGATAGTCGTTAAAATTCAGTAGAGTCGATTAGTTTTCGGCACAAGAATTTACAACAAATTCGGTTTGCCACATGCAATTTCAAGCAAACTCAAGCAAGAATAGAACGGTTTCTAGTCCACTACCCTGAAAGAAATTAATTTCAAATTGAAACATACAGTAGGTTTTTAAGATCCATTTTCTGCAGGTGACTTTGAACAAAATATTACCAATACATTTACCAATACCTACACTAACTTTCAAGTGATTCCAGTCAAAAGTAAGATTTTTTCGCAAGAATTGTCCATTCGTCTACTTCCCGGAATAAAGTTAAATTTTCTATAGCAAAAATCTTCTCCAATCAAGTACGAATAATGGAAAAATAATTTAGCCAAATCGGACCCTTACAATTTATAAAAAAATATATATATGTATACGTTGTGAGTTAAGCAAGGAAACTTAACTCGTTTAAACCATCTTATAGAGTTCAAGCTCAAGCAAACCTTCCTCAGGTTTTCGCAATTAAACTAAGCGTAAAGCTACCCAAGAACCAAAGTTAAAGAAAATCGGTCCAAAAATACCAGTTCTTCGCATATGTTGGCCTTGATCCACTTCCCGGATTTTTTCATCCGTATTCTTCTTGTTTGGCCAGAGACCAATTGGAGCGAATCAACGAAATCGATCCAGGTGTTCTTGTGTTATGAGCGTAGCATCTAATATCACTCTCTCTTATAAATATAATATACACGTACAGCAGTGCATCCATTTTCACATTTCACAACTTCACAAAATCAATTCAAAAATTTCATAAAGTGAATTGATGTGCTTTAATTACATATGATATTACCTACTATTTAATCACAACATAGCTCTCAGATTCAATGTTCAAAAATTTTTGTGGCTGTAGAGCTAATTCATGCTGCAAGTGATTTCAATACGAATCCACAGGGAAATTTGAAAACTTGATAATTGGAGCACGGCTGAAAGATTCATTGAATTACGTATTACTAAAATATAAAAAAGAAAGAATTTAAAATAAATAATTCCAAAGAGAAAGTTTTTTTTTTGAGATGTTTGAGCAAAAATATTTTTTTCTTTTTTTCAAATGATAAGAAGTTGGCGAGCAGATAAATTTAAGTCATGACAATTCGAAATTTTCTCATAAATAAAATTATTGAACACATGCGAGGAATGCAAATAAATATTTCTAAATAATAAACTCACTGTTTATTTATTTAATAGCTAAATACAAAACACACTTTTTGCACAATAAAAATTAACTACGAAATGATTTTAGTTGCATTCAATTCGCAATTTATATGCATGCTCACGAATTTAGTGAAAAATGAAAATAGGTAAAATAACTTTTAGATTTATTTGATACAGAAACAAAATTAAAATTTTTACAATTTTATTTGTTGAAAAAAAGTTATAAAATTTAGGTCAACTGGCCAATTCAGATAACAAAAATTAAAATAAAGGAACCACTGTATTCCAAATTATCTAAAATCAGTTGCTAAAGTAACAAATGTACATGGCTGAGATTAGGAAAGTGTAAATGTGAATGTAAACGCTTTATTATAAATTTACATACTCGTATGTATGTACAATAGAACTGAACACTTTTAATAAATAGCACACCTGCCTAACTCCTAAACAATATCCTGCCCTCCTCTTATAGGGTACATTTCACATACGAGTATTCTCATAACTAAATGAATATGGTCATTTCTTGGTTCACATGAATATACCTACATACATAAGTAAATATATTTGCATTAAATGGAGCATCGGCCGGCTGCTCTTACAATATTGTTAATGTAACGGTAAAAATCTCTAAACCGGAAACCGGTTGCTGTACCGAATTGATTGTCGTCATCAATGGAAATGTAATTTCGCAACTGATAATATTATTGGAAATATAAATATAGTTTGTAGTAAAGCAAATGTTTGATTGTATGGGTGTGCAATAGTATGTTTTCTTAAGAAAATTCCACTTTAAATGTGCATGCGCTTTTTAGGTCTCTTCAGCAGTCACCAGATGTTGTTGCTTTATTATTAAAAAGAATCGAAATGTCCACTTTGTTATTTAATGTAGTTGAACGCTTGAGAATTTATGTAATTTGTCTGTCTGTTTTTTTGCCGGCCGGTTAGACCTTCTTCAATCTCGGCCTCATTAATATCGCATTTGCATAGTACACACAGGCAGACATAGGCACGTATTGACGTTCTGACAGATTTATTCTGCAACATTTCTGGACGAATTTTTTAAAATAAATGTCCTCACTTAAAATTTATTTCCATCATTTTGGGACGTACTATATACACACACACTTACAAATGAACTAAAAGCGACGGCGTCGACGTTGGCGTTTGTGGGAAATTGAGCGTTACAAGTTGTCAATATTTGTTCGCTGCTAAGGATTTTCAGAAAGTGTTCACATGTGCCCAGGAAACCTACATACTTCTCCCGTCGGATTCGCCGAAATTTTACTAGTTGACTCAATCAGCAGTCGTAAATGAAATTGATGATTTACATAAATTTCGTTGGGTGTCACTATACTTCTCTTCTGGTATCAGGCACAAAGAGTATTTATATTTATATTAATTTTCGTATTTTACACACATTAATGTGCAAATATAATTTGTGAATGAAATACATAGTTATTGCATCTGTGAGGTTGCTTGTGTTGTTTTGAAATACAACTCTTTAAGATACATTTCATACTACTACTACTACTTTTTCGACAGTTGACTGATTTGCGTGGACAGTTCGTTTATTTAACTATTTCGAAACAGTGGGGTAGAGCGTACAAATTGCAATAGCTAAACTAATCGCCTAAAAATGAGATTTTTTTTAAGTTTAAATGGATTCGCCTATACGTATTATTTCAGATTGCTGAATGAATACGTTTCAGTTCGTTTTTCCAGCACTTTTTGTAAAAATAATATACCAAAATTAGTTATATTGTATAAGCTGGGTTATAGTGAAAATATGTAATTTACTAGAACTATCATCAAATATTTTAATATTCACTTTGTTTCTATTTTTAAAAGTTATTAGTTTCAACATGCCCCAATGCCGGATACTCAGTTTGCTGATTTGTTTTTATGAGGCATACAAAGTTTAGGGTGCTAGAATGAGGTGACTTTTTGAATGTAGAATGAGTACTCAGGAAGTTACCTTCATCGTAGCCATTTCTTTGAACACGTCCCATAGAGTCTCTCTCGTTAAAAGCCCTCATTCAGCCTTCACTTCATATTTTGGAATCAACTTTAGTTTTAGCCAGGATTCAATGGAGTTTTGGAAATAAAAAATATGGTCTGAGCAATATCAAGTAAACACGGTGACTGTTCCATGTTATTTGTTGAATTTTTGTCGAGAATGATAGCCTTGTGAGGTGAGAGAGGTAAGAGTTTCTTTATCGTTTGTCAACAATTTAACGGTTTTTCGACGAATTTCGAAAGCTCTACACCGCAAGCAGTCAACATTTCATTGACTTTTCATCAACTTTGTTATCGCTTTTCGGTTTCGGCTCAGTTGGTAGATGCCATTCAAAAGCATACCATATTCTAAAGCCCATGGCATTCACCAGTTATAATACCTTTTATGAATGCGGGGTAGGAATTGACTCGCCCTACCGTATCTTCTGCGACTTTATACGCAATCGAGTCCGAAACTTTTCGAGCAACACGTTCCGCGGCAATCTCTCGCAAAATTAAACAACAATATCACTTGAAGGCGTTGTTGGCCGACTAGAAAAAATGCAAATATTTCACCATAATTCGCTATACACATTTGAATTAAACTGACAACTTGGCAACTTAACCCAACATATTACATATTAAAAAAAAAAAACACCTAACTGCGGCCACCCATCGGTTGTAAATGGCAGCTCCTCCGAGTGTATTTGACATGATTCCATCGATCTTACTACAGCTGTATTAGCTGGTGGATCATAAACTCCAGTCCTGACTAGACCAATATCTAAAAAAGAGTTTATTCAAATGTATCCTTTGCACATAAGTCACTGTGACCAAAAGAATTACGCTAACAATCCCATAATTAGCTCACTTGGCTCATCAGCAAATCATTTCTTTAATTTAAAAATTTGAAATGTAAATTATGAAAAACGCTTACAAGCTTGTATGTATTCCTAAATGGCCAATCCCAGTGGAGTTTGTTTGCTTCAGTCAACATTTTTATTGCTGCTTTTGGCTGTTTATCTAAGCTGTGGGTATGCAGCCAGCAGGCAAGAGTTTTCCTTAGTATTTCTGAGTGCAAGGGGGTATGTTCGCGTGTTTTTGGCGTGCCAATCTATTGGATTTCTGGTTATTTTATTTTATTTATATAAAAACTTTCCTTCTTGTTGCTGTTGCTTTTGTTTGTGTGATTTCAAGTCGATTTTAATTTTTTTTTGTGCGTGCTCTACATGCAATATACGTATACGAGGGGATTAACAAAAGTTCGGTAAGTTGACCAGAAAAAAAGTAAAAAATTCTTTTTGTATTTATTCGTAATCTTTGTCCTTTTTTATTTTCTCTACATAATCACCATTGATTTCAATGCTCTTCTTAAGCCTATAGATCCACTTCTAAAAACAATCTTCAAAATCTTACTTTTTATCAGTTCAGAATTAACCGCATTAGTTATCTCCTCGTTGCTATTAAAGACCTTTCTTTTACATTTTTTTTTTTTTAATTTTTGGAAACAACCAGAAATCATAAGGTGCTATATCCGGGGAATATGTTGGACGTATTTCTTCGATCCCAGAGATCGCAATAAAATGACTCGTTATTTCAGCAGTGTGGGATGGATGCGTTGTCAAGATGTAAAAAGTGGCGCTGCAATCCCCTTTCTTCCTGTTTTTGGAAACTTTTGATTTGGTAAACATTCTTCGGTGTACCATATTGCAGTTACCGTCTGACCCTTTTCCAGTGGAATAGCAGCTCCGATTTTAGATCGGGTGAAGTAAACTGACATAATTACTTTTGCTGCTGATTTTTATTGCGTAAATTTTAAGGGTGGGTTTGCTCCTGTTTGGCTCCATAACATGGACTGCTGTTTGGTTTCTGGATCGTACTTATAGAACCAAGATTGATCATCAGTAATGACTTTACTAAAGTTGCTATACTGACCATTTTCGAATTTGTTTAGGAAAACTTGAGCACCACCAGAGCTACAGTGTGCACTTAGAAATAGTCTTTAAAGACTAATAAAGTAATGGCAGAGGATTTCATATTTTTAAATTTAACAAAAACAAATTGAAAGTCTCCAACTGAACGAACTTTTGTTAGTCCCCTCTTATGTATATATGAACGTGAGAAAAAGATGTGTGGGAATTTCCAGCGTAAGCTTTTGCATATTAAGGACATTATGCAATGGCAAACCCAAAAGGACGCACGTTTGTTTACACTTTGTACTGTCTTGGAATATAGAGTTAAAAAAGAAATAAAATTTGAATAGCAGACAGACAGATGCGTCAATAGACCAATAACAACAATAACAAAAACCACAAATTGTTATCTTTCTCCTCTGAGTTGGTGTTGTTGACATTTTCTTTTCAAGCTGAGGAGTTAATTCACTTGTTATTGTTTTTGTTGTTGATTTAAATGCGCTGCTCTGAATTTTCCGATTCGCTGCGAGCGAAATAGTTGCGGTTGTCATTAATGGTCCTATGCAAACATTGATTGGGAGCAAGAATTCGACATGTCTCCTTTGACAAATATTGGTTTATTGGTTTACCACTTATTAAACGCGTCGCAACGCTTGTGCTGAAAATAATTATTAACACTCATACGCGCCCACACATTCTCATGCGCATACACGTCCACGGTTTGCCTAAATTTGCTATCACTGTTGTTGCTAGAAATGGATGTTACTAACAACCACAACCTATGTTCCTCATTTTTAAAACACTGTGCGTAGATATTATTTCAAAACCACTTTGTAACTTTTTTTTTTAATTTTTAACCTTTGCAGGATTTCACATAAAAGGACTGCATGTCTTTCGCAGTTATAACTAAATATATATTTTTGCTCCCGTACTATTTACGTATTTGCTAATAAACAAAATCAACAAATAAAAAATTAAGAAAAAATTACATGGCGTGGCTTTTGTGTGTTAAATAAACACATTCCAGCCCCCACTTTCTTCGCTTAGCCAATTTAAACTCTGCTAAAAATTGAAATTGAATTGAAAAGTTGTTGACTGACAACTAGCTGACATTTCGGTTGGAAGTGGTGAGTTCAGGTGTCAGCAGCACTGAACTTTCTCTTCTTACAAGCCCATTTACATTTAGTCTTTTTCAAGTGCGTTGAGGGTATGTATGTATGATGAATGAGAGTAACTCATTCTATGGTTTGTATCCCAAAAGGCTTGAGTTTGGGTAGCGCATGTTGGCCATTGAAAAGTCGATTAATTTAAGTGGCTGACATGTTGATTTAATCAAAAATTAGTTTGAAAATTTATTTAACTAGCGCTGTTGAGAGGAAATTATTTTTAACTAGCTTTGTTGAGTGCAAAAAAATTGTATTCGTTGATTCGAAAGTAGGCTTTAGACTCTGCTGTAGGAAGAGAGAGTTAGTTCGAGCAGGAGCTCAACAATAAAGTAAATCGTAACAAGATGAGGGGATCTAATCCTTTACATTTCAGAGTCATTTAGATAACAAGTGACAATCGGTTTGAGAAATATTATCTAAAAAAAGCTTACAGTTGAAAATAATTTTAAGTTGTTCTACTACCTGTTTCAAACATTTTATTCAATTTTGAATATTTGGAAATATGGTTGTCATCTTTCAAATAAGTTATTCCTATGCAGAATTGCTATTTATTCTAAATATTTGAATTTGAAAATTATAAACTAATTAAAATCTCACTAAATTGGCAATAAGGAATTTTGAGAATGAAATATTGCCACCTCTTTACATTTGTGTAAGATTTACGGTCCTCTACGAGTTGGGAACGGCGAATACCGCAGTCGATGGAATGATGAGCGACATTGACATAGTTCAGCAAATCAAGAAACAGCGACTCCGCTGGCTAGATCATGTGGTCTGGATGGATAAGAATACACCAGCTTTCAACGTTTTCGATACAGTAGCCGCCGGTGGAAGCAGAGAAAGGGGGAGAATTTCACTCGATTGGAAAGACCAGATGGAGAAGGATCTGGCTCTACAGCGAAAAAAAGAAATTAATGGCGCAATACTACAAATTTGGCTATAATCGCGAAGAAGAATCCTGGTTTCGCTTCATTTACGTTGCTGCGACATACAACTTTTTATATAAAAAATATATAATATCAGTGTCATATTAAATTGATTGAAATTGCTCTTAGTTGAAAAAACGTTTTAAAGGGTTAGTGTCAGAAGGAAAATGAATCCTACAAAATGGGTATCAAACCAAATAATTCTAATAGTGATTTCGATATGCCAAATGTTTCTTTTAGATATGTTTCTTTTAGAGCAAAGTCTGCTGGTTGACCAGTTATATCTTGGAGTATTCCGCAAAAAAATGAAGGATCGAACACCAAGAGTTCTGTTGACACAAGTGAAGAGTTTTAAGGAGAGAAGCTGGTCTAGAGCGCAAAAAATTGGCACATTTTATGAATTTATTTTGATTCAACAAAGAAATCTATCGAAATTCTGTGAAATCGATTTAATAATATAAGTTTCATGGTACAAATACAAAGTTTTTCGTTTGAATTCATTTCCCCGAATAAGTCTTTTTTTCTAATGGTTCCATGGACGAAGACTTAAATTCCTTAATTTTTGTCCGGGATAAAAAAAATAAAATGGTTTTAGTCCCTATAGAACAACAGCAAGAGAAATAGCTATATAATATAAAAAAAATCCTATGTACGTCCTTGGAGAATGGTATTTCGAATGTACTGTCACAATTTCGTAGAATCGGTGAAGATTTTTTCGAGATATGTCTTCGGCCAGTTTAGAAAAAGTGATTTCGCTTAATGGCACTCGGGGCATACCGGCATCCATCTTTTGGTACATTGTTTCTAAGACCCTAAAGTACCATTTAAGACAATTTTTTTTTTGTCAGAATTCTACACCAGCTAGCTAAAAACAAGGATCAAACTCAAAACTACTTTATTCAGTAAACGAAAAGTGTTGCGTATTATTAAATTAAACTTTATTGTATAACGGCCCCAACAACTGCGCCGTGTTTTGCGCTCTCCAGACTTGATAAAGAAGCGAAGCGGATGGGTCTGGTAGTGCATGAGGACAAGACGATATGTCTCCTGTCATCAAACAAACATTCATCACATTCGCGACTCGGCTTCCACGTCACTGTTGACAGTCATTACTTTGAGGTCGTAGATAATTTCATCTATCTAGGGACCCTCATTTACACCAATAATAACGTCAGCCTTGAAATCCAACGCAGAACCACTCTTGCCAACAGGTGGTACTTTGGACTAAGTAAGCAATTGTAAAGTAAAGCAGTGCCAACGCCAATAAAGAAGAAGAAGTATACAGATCTATGAAGACCCCAGAAAAATTTTTGTGACGAATATTTGCCTGGAGCATTTCAATTATCTAAATGCTTCACGAAAATATTTTTTTGTGGAATTCGTAATGATTAATTTATTGAATTTTTGTTTTACCTTTTATAATAATAATAATAATAATAATAATAAAGATAATAATAATAATAATAATAATAATAATAATAATAATAATAATAATAATAATCATAATAATATTAATAATAATAATAATAAAAATAATAATAATAATAACAACAATAATAATATTATATATGAACAAATTGCTGGCTTTAACTGCAACTGTTGATTAATCGGAAAAACGACTTAACATCAAAACTGTCGAATAACAATTAAAGAATTATCAGAAATTGTTACGAATGAGGCAAGATAAATTGCGGTAATTATGAGATTATCTGCAACCATACAGCGGCTCTCAAACTTTGAAGGCTTTTGGCTTCAACGTTGTTCATAAATAAACCTTTCCAAATACAACGCAATTAAAGTTAAAGAAGGAAATATTAAGAAAAATATTTATA
This sequence comes from Ceratitis rosa, assembly GCA_037013455.1. Taxonomy (NCBI): domain Eukaryota; kingdom Metazoa; phylum Arthropoda; class Insecta; order Diptera; family Tephritidae; genus Ceratitis; species Ceratitis rosa. The sequence continues at coordinate 2,321,351 of JAWMAG010000025.1, read as the reverse complement.
TGAAATGTAGAAATATTCAAAAACTTATCTGCAACCATACAGCGGCTCTCAAACTTTGAAGACTTTTGGCTTCAACGTTGTTCATAAATAAACCTTTCCAAATACAACGCAATTAAAGTTAAGGAAGGAAATATTAAGAAAAATATTTATATGAAATGTAGAAATATTCAAAAACTTCAATCATTTTATTTTTTCTTCCAATATTTACTATATGACGAGCTTAAAACGTTTTTACGCTCGCAGAAAGTCCCTCATTATTGTTTTATTAGTTTCAGTTTTAGTACTTCCTTTTGAATATTTAATAATAATGTTCAATATGAAATAATTTTACGATTACGCCTAGTAAAATATACCGAAATGTTACAAAATGTGACGACAAAGTGCATAATTATTTTTCCCATAAACGTACTATTTGTTGTAACAAATGAGGCCACAAAATGCATGGTAGTCGGAAAAAATTGCAAAGTATTAGAAAAAGTTTTTTTTTTTTTGTCTATTTGACTTCTGAACATCGGCCACTTGTCATTGCTCACTTGTCTGGGATAATAGGCACATGGCCTAGCCGGCGCATATTAAAATAAACTGCAATAATATTAAAAATATTGATGAGACTTATTCACTTTTACTGGCAATAATAGAAATACATATGTATATACGACTGAATTGGCAATGTGTAGATCCGGCCGAGCTGCTGGTATTGCATTTATGATGTGCGTACTGTCCTTACAGTCGATTACAAAAATGAGAAGCCTTGGATAGAAGTAAGAGTTCAGTTTTTCTAAAGTCTAGAATCTGTGTGCCAAAACGTATGCAATGTTAACACGTAAAGGCAGATCAGTATTGAATATGTTGCTTACGTTTAGAATCAAATATAATTTGTTTAAGAAAATAAATTTGCTTTAAAAAGTCAAATGAAATTTCCACCCTACTACCTCTTTAATCTGTAAAGACATAGTTTTTCAGTAATAACGGTTTGAATACTTTTTTGGCAGACTGTAACACTTACACATGAGACACTCGAAACACATCACTTTTTCCACCGCTTGCCCTTGCGCCGTTTGGAATGTCATAATTTTTCAATTTTTCGCATTGAAATTGTGCTGTAAAAGTGCTTTCAATGATTACATACTTACTCATATTTGTCTCGATTTTATTGATATTTTTAGGCGAGCATATCATAAATTTTTTGTTATGCAATATATACTACCGGCTGTTGGCCGTAAATACGCACACAAACAATCCATAATACTTGTACCTATAACAGCAAATGATCGATGCCCATATTGCTTACGCTGCTGCTGTGAAAGTACTTTAATTCCGTCATTCAAAGTATTTAGTAAAATAATAAATTGTTTAGTTATTTGTTTGTGTGCATGTATGTTTGTAAATATTTTTGGAAGCCTTTGCCACTGTATTTGCCTGTGCGTGTTAAGTGAGCGTGAGTGTTAGGCGGAAATTTACCATATTTAACCAAATTTCTTCCATCTTTATGTACATTTATATTTTTATGTATATATGGATGTGGCATATTCGCCCATATGGGTACTTGTGCTTGTTATTTTAGTAATTTCATTAAGGAATATAACTCTTATTTATTTATATCTACATTATACTACTTCCACAAATATTTATTATTATGTGAAGTAAGGATAATATAATAGTAAAGCAAAAATTAATAAAGATTAAAACTACTCATTGCAATTTGAAAGTGAGGCTGGCTTCGTGACATATACTTTCTGCATCACTGATACATTTTTTGCCTGTTCATGGTAATTTTCAGTTAAAGTGGGTTTTGGCTAAAGGGTTGGGGTAGGTAGAGAATTTTCAATTATTTTATTGCTGCCGCGATAGTCGAGTGGTTAGCATTGCTTGCTGACACTCGGAAGGTCCGGGTTCAAATCATGGTACAACCAACATCCAAAAATTATAGAAATTTAAAATAAAAAAAAAAAAATAAAGTTAAATTTTCTAATTGCGCTCACCTATTTCTGAAATACAGGCTCCTCATAAAAAACCATCAGCCATTCGGAGGCGGCTTAGTATAAACTAAAGGTCCCTCCATTTGTTGAAAAAACATCAAGACGCAAAATCAGAAATTGGAGGAGGGGCTTGGCCGAAAATAACTTCAACGGTTACAAAGCGCCAATTATATATATATATATATATATTCTGTTCCTCTGTTTCGGCCTCTCATAAGTGACTTTTGGTCGGATACCGAATTTGTATGCTTTCTCCTCTTTATTTCTACCATTGTTCTGAAATTAGTAAAGAATGATTGTAAAACTATTATAATGAATGTGGGAATTTTTTATTTTATTTACATTTATATATTATATTTAGTTTTTAAATTAATTAAAATTAAGCCGCGGCAGTAGGCAGTTCACTTATCCTTTTTAATTAAAAATATTTCTAAATAGCAGAATCTAATAAATAGTTTTATGTGTTCTTACATATATATGTACCTATGTATGTATGTATGTCAGCCTGCTCTATTGTAGCCTACTCATCATGCACGCTACATAATCATAAAAGATTTAAATCCAAACTTATAATTTCTGTGATGTAAAAGGAATGCACAAGTGGCAATGTGCCATATACAATCATGCACAAACACACTAGCCATCATACGACACATAAGCATTTACCATAGAAAGAGCACAAGAGCACAAAAGACAAAGAATGAATGAAGTGTTTAAGAAAAATATGAAAGAAAAAGGACAGTCCCAGAGGATGAAAGATGGCGATGAGGCCAATATTTGACAGGCTCTATATATTAAACACACCAGCAACCAATGCACAAACAAATACTTGCGTACATATATATAAATATGCTAAAGTATTACTTTATCCATTACCGGACCGCAGGGCGTATGATGAATGTGCTGACGATGAGTTGGTTTCAAGTGATGAACAGTTGATTATTTCATTTCTTAGGCATGGAAATGAGTAGATCTGTATTTGTGAATGTGTGGGTATTTGTATGAGACTGGTATAATCTTTGACTTTTGACTGATTGCACTCACTGTACACTTGCTCTTTAACCTTTACTCATTTAACGTTGAAAAGTGAAGAAGGTGAAAACATTTATCTTTTGATTGCGAAATTTTATTTCCGAATGTTCGGGAAAAAGAACAAAAATGTATATTTGTATATGCGAGTGTTTACTTGTGCTTTTCAGCTGATGATGATTTGCTGTTATTACCAAATATACGCTTGTCAATTTGCGCCTATTCACCACTTAACAGTGACCACTCCCTCTCCTCACCATCACGCAGCTCCGCCTGCGGAGACTACTCTTCAGTCAAATCATTTTGTTTTTGTCGATTTCGTCTATGCAATTGTTGTTTTTATATGCGTGTGTACGTATTGCTGTTGAAGTGGCGCACCAACCAACAAACAAGCAAACAAACAAACAATAACAGAACAAAATTTTCACGCGTCACAAAGCTACAAATGAATGAACAAATGCTGCCAGGGGCAGGGAGTGGAGAGTTAGAGCCTACTGCTTGACTACTTCTACTTCTGTTTGTGTCTTTGGGTGTATTTTTGGCATTTTGAGGTTTTCGGTGGAAAATCTGCGCACACATATTCACATATATATGTATAATATGTATGGGCTTGTATGTATATGTATATGTATACGCTACGTATGTTCGAAAGAACAGTGTTAGTTTGTTTATTGGTGCGTGTACTATTTGAGCATTATGGGGTCATAATTTCTAACTGTTATTATACCTTTTAGCTATGATCGCCTGCCACTGGGCGCATAAATGTTGAGAGGGTAAATTTCGGCTGGCAACACATACATACACACATACAAACTTACATTCAAACATAGGTATATATGTAGGTATTTGACGATTAGAAGTACTCACTCATATAAAATATATAAACTGTAAGTATGTGTATTTATGTACATACATACGTGTATGTAGCTGAGTAGTACCATTTGTCGAGTCTGTCGAGTTTTATGCACTGTATTTTAACGATGCCACCCACTTAATTTGGCGGCCTGTGTGTGTGTGTGTGTGGGAATTTTCGGCATATGGAGACAGTGTTTTGATACGGATAGAAAACACTAGATGTTAAAGAAGGAAGAAATAAAATCGAGGTGTGTGATTAAGAAATAAAAGATTGCGTGAAAATAGTTGAAAAGCTTATTACTTAGTTTTTGATTATTAAAATAAAATATTATTAATTTGCTCTTTTTTACACTCTTTTTAATATTTTTTGTTTATAATGTTTCCCACATATCTGCACATGCATCTGTATATGTATATCAACTATTTGATATAAGCTCCCTTTTTTGTCTAAATAAATTGATCTGTTTGAGATATTTAGAATAAAAGCTACATGTTAGTTTTTGATATCTTATTTTATTTCAAAATAATTTAGTTTTCATACCTTTATTTTTTATTTTTATTTTTACACATTATAAAAACATTTCATTGAACATCAACAATTATTCTGATATTAAATTTGTGACAACTCTTCTCAAAATTTTTTTTCATTTGTTTAAGTTTTCTATTCTATTCAACTGCCCCACAAAACAGGAAATAGCCCTTATTTTGTAGTTTCAATGAAAAAATCAAAGACTTACACGAATCACATGAGAGTTTTCTGTTTATGTACAGCCATATGCCTCTAAGTTCTTTTCAATTCCAAAGTGGTTCCCAAAAGTGTGATCAATATCTATAAATATCAAAATTAATAATAAATTGGCAGCCGCAGTAGCCTAGTGGTTGACATTACGTACTGCCATTTGGAAGGCTCTTGTTCAAATCCCGGTGCCAACAACATCCATAAGTTTTGGAAAATTAATTTAATTAAAAAATTAAGTTAAATTTTCCCTTCTCATAAAAAACCGTCAGCCGTTCGGAGGCGGCTTAGTATAAACTGTAGGTCCCTCCATTTGTTGGAAAAACATCAAGCAAAACCACAAATTGGAGGAGGGGCTCGGCCTAAAATCGCTTCAGCGGTTACAAAGCATATAATAATAAACTGAAATTGAATTGGACTTAAATTTTATTTTTTATCAGATGTAATTTTTACACTTCGACTATTATATTTTTGGTCAAAAGTATTGATTATATCTGAGCTTTGAATTTATCTCATCAAAAATTATCACAATCTTGATGTGAGTAAATTTTGGTTGAAAATTACGATTTTTTATTGAGTTTTATTTTTTTCACTTAAAAAATTTTTTGCATTTTCAGTTTGTTTTCATAAATGATAATTATTGCTTGAGTTTTATTTTTCTGGGCAAAACCTTTACATTAAAAAAAATTAATTTTAATTTAATTAATATTGTACATAACGCGAAATATCTGTAACATCTGGTGTTCCTCAAGGCAGTCACTTCGGCTCTTCCTTATATTCATCAATGACTTTCCAAATGTGGTTCTTAAGGCCAGGTTTCTCCATGTTTTATTTCTTAAAAAAATATATATTTATGTAGATAAATAGACGTATAAAAGTACAATTTTTTTTAAATGGTGGTTCTTAAAATTGCTGCTGAAACACGTCCCTTTTGTTGGCGATTGATACGACAATTGTAAAATGCCGTTTAGTTCATGTTGATAAGTTCAATAGGTTCTAAATGAGAGTATCACCCAGTGGAAAAAACGTTGTTTCGAGAACAAGGCGATTAAAGTTTTTGTTCGTGAGGATTTACCGCTTGGCGCGCTCCGCTCTCCTATACTTACTTCTTGGTCCTATGCACCTTCGGGACTAAGTCTATATTATTTCTAAGAGTATTTTCTAGCAATTTACATGAAAAAAACGCCGTTTTTTGAACATTTTTTAAGAGGATCCTGGCCTTAATTGTAAAATAAGTTTAAAATTTGGCTATATGATATATAATCACAATGTGGAACAAATTGCTCACTTAATTGCATTAAGTAAGCATCACAATAGACCCTAAACTAGATTTTAGAAATCGTATATATATATAATTGGCGCTTTGTAACCGCTTAAGGCTTAAGCGATTTCGGCCGAGCTCCTCCTCAAATTTGTGGTTTTGCTCTTGATGTTTTTCCAGCAAATGGAGGGACCTACAGTTTATACTAAGCCGCCTCCGAACGGTTGATGTTTTTTTACGAGGAGCCTTTATTTCATGTCCGAAATACACTTGGAGGGGGGGCATTGCCTGCCGAGGGACGATCGCAATTAGAAAATTTAACTTAATTTTTTAATTAAATTAATTTTCCAAAACTTATGGATGTTGTTGGCACCGGGATTTGAACCCGAGCTTTCCAAATGTCAGTACGTAATGCTAACCACTCGGCTACCGCGGCCGCATATATCATATATCATCATTAAGTCGTAGGCGTAGGCACCGCTAACGCGATTATAGCCGAAACAACAATATCGCCCAATTCATCTTTTCCTTCGGGTACTGCATCTAATACTTTCAGAGAGAAGTGCTTTTATCCACATGGACGACATGATCTAGCCAGAGTAGGTGCTGTCTCTTCAGTCGCCCCATCGTCTGCGGCGTTCACCGAATAATTCACACAATAAAGAGTCACCCTGTCTGAAATCTCGTTCGGACCGAACGGTTCGGAGCAGTCCGTAGATGCAGCTCCTTACTGTACTGTTGAATGTGATGTGTATCGATTCTTTTCTTACGGGCCAATGGTTGATTTACCAGGTCTAAAGCTACACTGATAAGGTCCAATCAGATTGCTGACGGTGGGCTTTAGTCTCTCGAGCACATTTAAATTCTAATCGTCGGATATGTTTAATCCGACCATATTCTGCAAAGAAGCTGCAACAGCTTCAGCTCTCCCTGTAAACCGTGAGCTCCACCCACTTTGTTGTTTTTTAAACGAGCAATCGTTATTCGAACCTCATCACAATCGGGTAACGGAACGTCTTTTCTATGGTCTTCGATTGGGGTTTCGGGTTCATCATCTCCGTGTGCTCCATTTTGACAGCTCTTTAGCAGGCCGGGAAGTATTCCCTCCATAAGTTCTGGATATCAGTCACTTGATCATCCCTCTGGGTACTACAAAAGTTTGCTTGTTAGGTCCATTTGGAATATTGCTTAGTTGTATGGAATCAATTGTATAGTGATAAAAGCAAAAGCAAAACCTTTTATACGCATTAAGAAATTTACACTGGAATTGAAATAAGAATCCTTACAAAAGTCGTTTACTACTCATTAATCTGCCTATACGAGCTTAACTTTACCATCCCGTTTAGATATTTTAAACTCCTTTCATTGTACTCATGCTCATTCAATTCGCCAACACTGATTCCTCCGACTATTTTTTGTGTATTGAGAACAACTGACTGGGAGCTTTAATTAAATAAGTAATTTCTTCCCTTTTTCTTACAAGTAATTTATAGCAGCTGATTGGCAAATCTGTAGTTGTTTAGTGTAAGAGGAAAGAGTAACCGCGACCTTCCTCGACAGTCTTGGGTTGAGGGTAGTCTGGACTGTTACTAGTTTTCGATCACCTGTCTGTTGGATTTTTTGATTGGGTAACTGTTTCAACAATTTTGGACTTTCTACAATAGTATCTATTTTAAATCAAAATTCTGAATTTGTTAATTAGTGTGTTATTTAGTTTATATTAAGCTTTAATATTTGTGCTTTTTTAATTAATCTTAAAAAATTCAAATATAATTTACTGATAGTAACAATACTATGTATTGTATGTATATATGACTTATAGAATTTGTGAAATGCATTTTTTCCAAAAGAAAGCAATTCTCTTAAAATCATTTCCCAGTTGAAATTTCACTTATGTATATCTATTTATTTTTATACCTATGTATGTATATGGTAAAAATGTATATTATATTGTAAAAACTTATATTGAATCAAAATGTTTAACCAAGTGGGAGCTCTAAACAAACCAAACTCAAAATATTTTTATTCTAGCTTTTTTATCAATAATGAATCGATTGATACTTATATTTTATTCTTATGTCTTCATCTTATTTTATATTTTCTTTCGCTTCAAAAAGTGTGACCTTTCAATTAAAATCGAAATATTGCTGGGATCAGCATATTTACATACGTGTATGTATATAATTGCGATCGCTAAAGCGATTTTCGACCAAGCTCTTCCACCAATTTGTGGTGTGCGTCTTGATGATGCCTCCAAACGGCTGATTGGTTTTTATGAGGAGCATTTATTTCATATCAGAGTTTGGCATTCCTTGCCGAACAGCATAATGGTCAATAATATGCAGATCAGTCTGTTCATACGTCCGATCAGCTATGGCATAATGCCCTTAAGTACATGGTTAAGACCGGGACAGGAACCTTACGCAGTATTAAAAGCCTTGATACTCATTTGGCAATGCATTTCTAAATTATGTAATTCAATTATTGTCACCAAGAAATGATGGAAATACCAAATGGTTTTTTACATTATGATCCCTTGCATTAGAAATATTTTTTTATTTTTAAATGAAAAAATGAAAAGAACTGTTAGAAGCGAAACACAGTACGAGAATGTTTTCTTTTGTATATATGTCCAAATTTCTGACTGTGGCAGTCTACTTAAAGGCGTTCCAGCAACGAAGAGAATTTTACTCAATGAAAATGAAATGTGTGTGTGTTTACTTGATTTCTTATCTTCAATTGGGTGTGTGACTGATTATTCCATTTAGTTTGATTGCTTATACATACACACATACAAACATGCAGAGTCGAATGGGCGCAACATAACGTGAAGTCAATATCATTAAGCATAAGGTAAATGAGTAGTGTAATTGTTAATGATAAATAATTCATATGTTAAATTAAGTCAACAAGAAAATGAGCAATAAGAATTACGTCTGGATGTCAAATACATATATTTGTTTATAAAGCCAAACAAAATAAAATACGCTGTTTTTACTCATTTGTGCAAGACTTTATTGAAAACATTTCTTCCATTCTCCTTTTTTTCTCCTTCTTCCATATAGTGAAACAGCTCCAATCATCAACAATATGCATAATCAAAAGTGTGAAGGACAATCGAGGTGTAAATTCCTTAGCACTATTTTCCATGTTTTATTCATAATCGCCGTAGTGAATTTGAAACTCGCCACAGCACTTGCCGAGGAGGCCTCCGCCGGTGTAGTGTTACCCGTTGTTAATGAAGAGAAACGTAATTGGCAGGCACTACAAGGTCCATGGGGTAAACGTGCCCACTACAACGGACACACACTACCCGAGTCAAGTGAGCCAGAGGATGATGAACGTCTTGTGCCGCTGCTAATTAGTAATGGTGAACGCGATGAACCTTTTCTGAAGTTCTCCATGATGTACCTGACCAATGCTGGAACACTCGATCGTTTGTTGAATGATAGGCAAGAGGAGCCAAGTGGAATGAGAATGGGCGATGATTTGGTTACTTCATTGGAGGATAACGACGGTTTCGCTAACGGCAATGATGATCACGATAATTTGCTGAGTGAGAAACGTGCTTGGAACAAGATGAACGCTGCATGGGGTAAGAGACGTAATGCGCCCACTTGGAATAAATTCAGAGGTGAGTTTTTGAGTTGCTTAAATATTACTTAGGTATTTATATTTCAAAATATATGTATGCATTCGTATGTGTTTTTATAACCGCAGGCGCCTGGGGAAAACGTGAACCTGGCTGGAATAATCTTAAGGGCATGTGGGGCAAGCGTTCGTCCAAGGATTGGGTAAAATTGCATGGCGGTTGGGGCAAGCGTTCACTGAACTAAATTGTTGCCGGAACCGAAATGTTGCCAATTTTGATGGTAATCCTACAAATGAACATGCAATTACTACGACGGATGTGTTAAATGGCGTTTAACGTTTTAAAAAAACAACCTAACAACAAATCTAACAACAATCAAAAATGAAACACTAACAAATGTATTCAAAGTCACATTATACATATAAACATATAATATTTGCCCCTATTGTAAATTTTCATTTTCTCCATTATATATGTATGTATATATGTATACATAATTAGTAAAAATATATCTCTTGTAATAATATATGTATGTAAATGTATGGAATAAGTTTATTAATTCATGTAACGGGAGCTATGTAAATCTACAAAAGAAACTAGTCAACTATGCATAAAAATACACATTTACACACATGCATACATTATGTTGTATATAGAATCATAACACTTTTAAGTGTTATTATTTACTAAAAAAAAATTAAAAATAAATAAAACAAACACACAGAAAAAGTTATAAAAACTCTAATTCAAATCCGGTTATCTATTTAAAATTTTTAATACCAAAAATGTATGAAAGCCTTAAATGTTTTGTGTATGTCAAGTATGTAAATGTGTATAGAATTTTATTTAATATTTATACTTTTTCGAAAAGGAGTATTTAAGAAGTTTTCCCCCACTCAAAAGCAATTTCGCACATGAAGAAGAACAAAGACACAGGAAAGTAAATCAATGAAATGAAGAAACAACTACAGATCCACTACAGATCTGGTCCTATGTATAAAAATTACAAGTAATTTATAAAACCCACAATTTAACAGTATTAAATAAAGAGTATTATAAAAATAATAATTCAAAACAGAATGTTTCAAATTTGCCAATATTTAGCAGAGATATAAACATCGCTATCTTATCTCATTATTTTCAGCTTACATTCCCCAATTCTACATTTTACCTTCATATTATATAATATAAGGCCTTTCTTTTGCACCCGACTTGCAATGGAACGTGAGTTGGATTATCGAATAACATGGAAAACAACAACAATTAATAAACAACTTGTGTTAATTTAACCGATTTTAGAACAAATCGCTTAAGGGATTACACCACTGTAAACGTAAAAAAAAACCCCTGTCTTAAAAGTTTTTCTCATGTAAATATCTTCAATCACCATCTTACACAATAGACAAATATATTCCAGAACATGTAGGTATGTAATTTTGTTGACTTGGGTGTAACAATGGACACTCAAAATAATTTTAATCTGCATATTAATTCGACTGTGCTGAAAGCTAAAGCCGCCCTTGCTTTTATAAAGCGATGGTCCAAAGAATTTAAAGACCCTTAAATTACCAAAATACTTTTTAGCCGCTTAAAACTTATAAATCTACCTACACTTTAAAGCCGTAGAGTAATGCTTGGGGTGATTTTTTTAGTAAAACTTCTAAATGGACTGATTTACAGTTAATTTCTTTTAGGTAAAGTAAATTTTAATTTTCCTAAACGGTTATTAGACAAATAATGGTCTAATATTTTTAAAATCTAGTAAAATAATTTCTGAACTATATTATGAACCATTTTGCCGTTTATGTCAAGATTTCAATTGTTATTCCAGCACATTTGATTTAACAGACTCACTTTTCGTAATGAAAAATTCTATACTACCCTCTCTTAATAAAAAACTCAATTAAATTTCGTTAATAGCTTAATCAATCGTATATTTCAGCCGATGATTTGTTTGTCTTTAGCTGAGCAGTTTTAAATCTCGACGTTTAATAAACTCTTGCTTTTCATTACTCGCCAATTTCCGTACGTCATGTGGATGGCGCCCCTCGTGTCCGTTGGGCAGGAGGAGAGTAACAGTTGGGCTTATTATTATTATTATTATTAAGAAAATAAAAGGAATACAAAATGACGGAACTGTAGACAGAGTGCAAAATTGAATCTGATATAAAATAAAAATATTCTTCTAATCTACTTGTCTGCAAATGGGTCATGCGTCCCTCTTCAATTCTCGGTATCTATTCCAGACAGAGAATATCGATTTTTTTAATGATAAGCATGGACCCGGGAAAAGAGCGCAGATTTTTTATAAAGTTGGAACACTTCTCATGATATTCATTTTCGCTTTCAAAATCTTCAGAGGATAAACAGGAACTTGCAAATATGTTGGTCACTATTTCGTTGTCCTAACTCTCGATTCTCATCCATAAACATTGACGCAATCTGTACTAAAAGTACCCTCTCAGTTCACTTTTATTATCATTTTTAACTAAATATATTTGTTTGTGTTGCGAAGCAAGTCCAAATTATAAGCCATCTGGCTATAGAGAGATAATCGGCATGAAATTAGAGTTCCTCCCTTTTATTAACTGCAACCATCACGATGGAAAACTGGAATATCCTGGCAACGGTTACAGTTCCAATAAGAAAATTTTATTCAGACTTTATCTATACATAGGTATACGTGTATGTTCGGATTTTATTTGCTTTACTTACCGTTTCAAAACGGAGATGTCCCTAAATGCTCTGCCAATTAAGCAGAACTTGTAACTTATAAGTAATAAAAAATATTCAAACCAATAAGTTTGCCCTACCCAGAGAACGTCTCTGCCAACGTTAGTTGGAAAAACATCAAGACGCGCACCCCAAGTTTCAGCTCTGTTGCCACTTTTCAAATGCGTTCAGCTGAAGAAAGAAAATTTTGAATTTTAGAATTTTTACATTTGAATTTTGGATCGAAAAGGGGGGAGAATGTATGTGGTTCGGTTTTTATGAATGAAATCTTTTTGTATTGATACGTGTACATCTGCTCATGATAGTAAATGAAAAATATATCTTTCGTATAAAAGAAAAACACGTTCATAAAATCCAAATAAATATATCTATCTGCAGACAATGTGAAAAATGGCAACAAGTTTCAGCTCTGTAGCCACTTTTCAAATGCGTACAACTGAAGGCTTAATTTTTAGAAACTTTGCAGAGTGAATCGGCTCGAAGTGATGGCAAGCGTATGCTTAGTTGGAAATGTGTATAATTTGTTTTTGTATATACACGTATAGTAATAATTTTAATTTTAGCTTTTGGACAAAGGAAGCAGGACACAGAAAGCACCTAAGCATGTGTATCAACGAACGCCCGTCAACAAACACAAGGAAGGTTCGACGTCGAAAAACTGCAATCACAACAGACTTCTATTCGGTAACTCGACAACTCGGTATAAGGGAACTGCGGAGCGGCTTTTTAAGCTTTCTACGTACAGCTGCAAACGAAACTATTGGTTTGCGGAAAGGTCATAAAAAACAGCTGGTACAATGAGGACTGCAGTGATGCAGTGGAGAGAAAGCAGACTGCCTTCCCCGCAACGTTGCGATTGACGATTACAGGTGCGGGATGGGAGAGATACCGAGAATTGAAGAGGGAAGCAAGACGCATTTGCAGACAAAAAAGAAAGAGGCTGGAATGCGTGAGTATGAAGAGCTTGAGAAGCTGGCCGACAGGGGTAATGCTCGAAAATTTTATGAAAAAATACGAAGTCTTACACGAGGTTTCACGACCAGAGCAGACTCTTGGAGAACACAAAAAGGTGATCTAGCAACCGATGCCCAGAGTATATTGAATGTATGGAGGGAACACTTCTCCAGCCTGCTGAATGGCAGTGAAAATGGAACACCAAGAGATAGCGAACCCGAATCCTCAGTCGATGACGATGGATAAAATGTTTCTTTGTACGGCTATGAATAAGTTCGAATAGCAATCGCCAGCTTGAGAAACAGCAAAGCGACGGGATGGATGGATTACCGGCCGTGTCATTCAAATACGTCGGTGAAGCTCCGCCAGGATCGGGAAGGACCTCTCCGAGCCGTTCGATACCAAACGAGGTTTCATACATGGTGATTCCTTATCATGTGACATCTTTAATTTATTGATGGAGATAGTAATACGACCGACGATCTGAATAGAGAAGGTACAATCTGCTATAAGAGTATATAGCTGCTAGCGTACGCCGATGATATTGACATTTTTGACCTCAACAATCGAGTCAGGAGTTCTGCTTTCTCCAGACCAGGGAAGGAAGCAAGTGATATTTGTCTGGTAGTGAACGAGAACAAAACGAATATCTCGTGTCATCAAAGAAATAGTCATTGCATTCGTGATTCGGCTCCCACATCACTGTTAATAGTCAAAATTTTGAAGTATTAGATAACTTCGTCAATCTTGGAACCAGTATTAACCCCCCCAATAGAGATTCAACGCAGAATTACTCTTGCCAACAGGTGCTTTCTTGAACTGAGTAGGCAATTGAAGAGTAAAGTCATTTCCATCGTTCTCGTCCTATATGATGCGGAGGCATAGACGACGGCAGTATGTGATGAGTCGGTGTTAGGAGTTTTCGAGAGAAAGGTTTTGCTTAAGATTTATGGTCCTCTACTAGATGGGACGATAAGCTGTACGAATTATACGGTGACATTGACATAGTTCAGTTGAAAGTTTTTGACGCAGAACCCGCCGGTGGAAGCAGAGGAAGAGGAAGAACTATACTCCGTTAGAAGGACCAGTTAGAAAAGGATGTACTTGATATTTCTAGCTGGCGCCAAACATCGAAAAGAAGGAATGGCGCAATGTTGTTAACTGGGTTATAATCGGGTAAGCCGTTTTTACACCAGTAAAGAAGAAGAAGAGTTAAATATGATTAATTCCGTACATACATTCATAAAGTCTGAGCATTGAGTTAAAATTTCCTCAAAAGCCTCATTCGAGAACAAACTTTTCTAGATCCAAATTCGATTTGGTGTCACTTACGGGAGTATGCTTGTACCGAGTGGGTACAGAAATTTCTTCAATTTCTAATTTTTGTGAGCTGTGGTTTTTGCAAGAGCTGCGTGCGTGTAGAGAGCTATTGCTTGCGGCATACGCTTTGTTGACGATGCGCTTGCGTTTATTTATTGAATATTGAAGAATAATAAATATTTGAGCAATATAAAATCCAAACATATCTACACGTATGTATGCGTGTATATACATCCATAAGTACAATACATATGAGCATTTATATAATGTCTTAAAGCATGCATAACACTATTCAAAGGCAAACACTTTCTAACATTTTAACGTGAATTTTTGATTTTTATACAATTCAAAATCGCTTCAGCGGTTACAAAGCTCCAATTAGAACATTAAGTGGTGGAAAGTATTTTTCGTTGATCCAAGCCTCCCTGACTTTCTGATTTTTGAGACTTTTTGGTGATAAAAAAATATAAAATAAAATAAAATTAAGTAAAATAAAAAACAAATAACGTAAATGAAAATAATATGTATATGTAAAATAAAAAAAAATTACAATAAATAAAATGAAATAAAAAAATAAACTGAGATTTTGTCGACAAATGGTGCTGTGGGGTAATCAAATTAGGGAGTATAGGGTTTATGTGTGGAATAGTGAATGAAGATACGTGATTAACTATTCATGTAAGTTTTTCCATTTTCAGTACACATTCACCTTTATACAAATTAACCTAATTACATATGTTACATATCCATGCCATAACATTAAAATACATAAAATAAATTGTAAAAATAAATTAAAAAAAAAAACTATTTAATGTAAATCAAAATGAAATAAATTAAATACATTTTTCTTTGATTGCGAAATCGCCGTTTTGCCAGTCCTTAATGGGTCGCGTCTTCACTTTCGACCGGTCCTTTAGTGGGTCCTGTACTTGTTAAGCAATCGGATTTGACTTACGTTTTCTGGTTATAAGTTCTCTGCAGATGTCGCCATGTTAATGTGAAGCTTAGCGGTGACACAGAACCATAACCTTAAAAGCGGCATTGCAAAAACAGCTGTTATAAAGGCGCAAATAAATAATTTATTCCGGCATTCTATCAAAGAATGCTTCAGTTACCATTTCAATCGTTGAAGATAATCTGTCTGCATTTGCCGTAAAAAATAAATATATACAATGCGTTGTTTGCAAAACTATTGGTGAGTTACATTCATATCACTGATGTTTCAATTGAACAGTTTTATATAAAAATTCCTTTTCTTTTACAGCGATTCACCGAACAAATTGGTGGAACGCTCTTTGACTATGCATCTGCGTGCAAAAAATGCAAAGTATAGTCTGCGTTGGGGCTGCGTCAATGTGTTGTTATTAGCCATACTCCTATTTGATATATCAAATCAATGCCCATATAGTCGCTCTAAATGGTATTATGTGGAGTACGGTGCTGCCGTGTTAACGGGACTTGGCGCATTTTCCTGTTTCCTCAAATACTTTTTATACATTTTCCATAAAGATCCCATAGTGGGCACTAAGGAACAAAAGAATTTGCTGAAATTTGATGATGGCGGTAAGAAATGTGAATTAATTGTCCATACATGTACAATTTAACTTACAACTCTTTGTAGACTCGTCTTTTCTTGTCTCACCTCCGGCGGAGAAGAAAAAGAAGCGTTGCGAAGATTTGGCACCGAATCCAATAAATAACACATTATTGAGCTGGCATTCATCTTTTAATGATTGTAAGATAATTTATTGTAGATATTAAATATTTGATTAATATATCTGTCCTGTACAGCTCGTGCTGGCATGTCGCACAATTGGAGTTATAGTCGCACTACCCCGCCTCGTAACAGTTTTAGTCCACAGCAGCAACAGCAACAACTTAATGCTTCGTGGAATTCTCCAATGAGTAATCGGTCAATGGTGCTCGGTGCTAACAATAGTTCCTTGAATAATACAAATTCCTTTGTAGAGTCTTACCCCAAATACAAACGTGATGAATTGATAACTGATGAAGAGAGCTTGAAACAATATTTGAAGTGAGTTAGTTTTTGTTATCTTACAACTTTTTAATTAACTTACATACATATGTATTTCTTTCATTGGGCTCTCAAATACATTTTTTCAGAGAATTCTCCATACATGAGCAAAGTATGAACGAGACGGCGGATTTAAGTCAGCATTATAATACCAGCTCTGTGAACTCGTTTTGGAATTATTGCAATACTGCTGCTAACATGCTCAAGACTTCCATTTACCAATTGGCACCAATGACGAGTGAGTTGAATTAGATTACAAACTTTTATGTCCAAAAAATATTAAAAAAAAAAAAAATTGATTATAGCTCCTTCTACACCTAGCAAACAGTCAGCTACGGAAGATGGCGGCCTTAAATTTATGGATCACAACTCGGAAATCATTAGACGAATTTCTTCCGAAAAACTGTCACAATATGTGGCCAACTTAAGAAGAGTAATGCTAGGTGCAAAATAATAAGTTATTAACACGGTCAATATAATTTGATTTATTTGTAGTGGATGTCTGCCACCATTTTAGAGCGTTTGTCTAAGGAAATCAAAAAGATTGATGACTCTTTTAAAAATCGTGGATTTGCGGATATGCGTATGGGTGGCATTAGTTTGGAACGGCTTAAGAAAACAGTTGAAAACCAACAATTTGTAAATCAGTATATGCCAATGTTGCCTTTGATACTGCCTTTTTTGGAAATGTCAAGTAATCAGGAGTATTTAGTACATCGCATTAAAGGTTAATATATATAACAAATCCAATTATCTACATCTGATTTAAAGAAATTGTTTATGTTTTAGATTTAGCAGAAGGTTCTTGCATTGCGGATTATCGTTGGAACTCTGGCGCTGCTTATCATGGCTTAAAGTGGGATGAGCATCTACCCACCGATGCAGCTGTATGCTGTCTACTATAAATAATTGAAATCATTTAAATAATCGAACTCATTTTTCAGATACTGTTTCACATTTTTTGCGTTTATATGGATAGTCAACTTATGCCACTACCACAAGGTGGCGGGCGTCCATTCTTCAGCCGCTATGTGATTATGGGCAAGGAAAAGCGTTCAGCAAAGGAAACCGTGGCGCTTGTTCAAAATAAAGCACACTGCGCTATACTTTGCACAAACCCACAGAAACCGCGTTTCAATTTTATAAGCGATAAGGAGATACACACCTGCGCGTATGATCGTAATAATCTCTTCTATGTAGTTATACAATTTTTAATTTATATGAAGACACATCATCAAGGTGCATTGGAAGGTGTAAATTTGGGTAAAAGTGGCGTTAATGTTTTGTGCGTTATCGATGGTTGAGGTGAATCTAAGTAATTTTCTACGCACATTATGAAACACACGCACTTACATCTAGGTATAAGTAATTAACAATACTATGATATAACAACCTTTAATATAAAGTAATTAAATAAGACTTGACATGTGGTGGATATAAGTAAACTATCACTGCTATCCTAGGTTTTTATAGTTAAGTCAATTTTGTTTATTAACTAGCCATACAACAATTTCTAACTGATGAAATAATGTTATAAGCAGAAAAATACATATAAATATAAACAACACTCATGTGACTAAGAATATTTATTTAAACAAAGCTCGAACAAAAGCAAAACTGTTTATTCACAGTATGCACTACATATTTACACGAATCAGATATATGTGTATGTATGTATGCTTATGGAGTGGCAATAATTTTGCGCGTACTTTTCGCGTAAACTTTTAATTAAAGGGATTTACTGATTTATATCGCAAATCCATGGTACATTCCTTTGGACATTAATCGTTTTGTGCTGTGGATTTATCGTGTCACACGAGTGATTTGTGGCTGGTATCCAGCGAAGAACTGAAACAACAAAGGGAGGAAGGTTAGTAGGCAAATAAATATGCTGCTGAAGCAGGTACAAGCGACAAAAGCTGATCAAGCTATCACCACAGTGTTTGGTGGACGTAAACATTTGCTTCAAATGGTAGGAAAAGAAACAAATTGGCTTAAATACTTAAACATTTTGAATTGCTTTTGGAGGAATTGTGTTTAGTTGTAGAAAAAGTAGATGGTTGAAAATTTTGATGACTTGAGAAATATTGTTGCACAATTTTATGCGTTATTTTTTAACAATGAACTCGGCCATTAATAAAGTGATCTACGCATAGGCTTCCAAAATCGTGCGGAATTCACATTCATACATCCCGAATCCCACCTTTGAGCCAAAAGGTTCCACGAAGGAGTTTGTAAGGAAAAGCTATTATCTCTCCTGCCCGTCGAAGGCCGTGTGACAACGACCTAATCCATTTTAGGTCGATAGCTAAAACTTTTATATATACATCACATTTCTTGAATGGTGGTAACGTTTTTGCTTGGTCTTTTCTCGAAATAGCTCTTAATACTAACCAGATGATAAAAATTAGAGTAGAATCCGTGAGAATATAAGTCCATATTTTTTATTTTAGTTTTGTCTTTACATTCTACATAACCTACACACTGTAAACTCGCACTTCTGCGAATTTTTAAGGCCACGCACTGGTGTTCTGAATAAGTGTAAAAAATCGACCACTGGAGTAATGTTTTTCTCCGTCCCTCTTCTCACACACTAGCTTCTTCAGTGCGCTAGAAAATTCGCTAAAGTGCTGACACGCCCACTAGAAATACAACAGTATTTTGAAGTTGACACGCATTCGCCGCCACATACATATGCACATACGACCACTTACTACACACGCTCCCGCCTCAAATCGCATGCGAGCAATCGCAGCTGCTGGCGGAAGTGAAAATGTGTTAAACAATTCCCGGAGTCCCATACCGCAGGAAGTTTCAAGAGGAAGTTTGTTTGCAGTTTGTCGTCGTTGCAACTGCGGCTGCGGCTACGGCGGAGGCTGATGCTGTTCAGCACTGCTGCGACTTCGAGTACAACTCCAGTTATTGTCGTCCATGTTGTCAGCTTATAAAGATTTGTTGCTATTGTTGTTGTGCCGCACTTGTTTCTTGTGTTATTGTGTAAATTGAGTGCAATTAAATTGCAGCCGTTAGCGTTGTAGAGAGTGAGGATGAAGGATGCTTGAAGCTGTGTAGTAGTGCAAAGAAGAAGAAGAAGAGCAGTAGCTGTAGCAGCATTCGTGCGGTGTGAAAAAGCATTGTGCGGTCGGTTACTTAACGACCGTAACTGGCTTGCCAAGCATTCAAAGTATGCTATTTTTGCCTGCGCCAGCGTTACTATCGGACCACATTTACATATGTACATGTGTACATGGACTAACAACAAGGTCTGCAAGGTATGCCTCGCAGTTTGGTGTTCGTTGGCATTCCTGTTTTTTCCCTTACGGTGTTTGGTCCGTCGGTCCTATTGGCCATGTGCGGTTTTGGTTTTTGCCCAACACTATCGACCACACGCGCGCATTTCTCCTTGAGCGCCTTCGTGATTTCGATTGTAGCCACTATTGACACTACACTTACATACGGGCATTTAAACATACACGTATGTATGTACGTACAAGCATGTGCGACGATTGCGTTTCTCATTTTACACTTTTGTGGTCAGCAGATGCGCCAATATGCATTCAGCAAGTGTTTTGCGCTCCGCTGACTGGGAATGCGTAGTAGTAGCACCAGCAGCCGCGTCTCGTCCTTGCAGCCACGACTACACTACACACTACACTATTGTCTACTCCACTTCATTTTACTACAATTTTTTCGCTCTATATACTATGTTGATTGTCTCTCCATGCTCCATTTGGCAGCGAACAATTAAATGGCTTGTTGGTGTCTGGTTCACTAGCTATTCGCTTGTAGCCTTTGTGGTGATTGTGCACATACATACATACATACACACATTTACAGTCATTTGTTGCACCGTCTGTGTGGTTTTAGTGGTGGCGATACATTAACCGGTAATTTAATTGTAACGTTAATGAGGTTATGTTTGTTGGCACCGTTGTCGTCGTCGGTATCGTCGGTATCGTCGGTGTCGTCGGTGTCGTTGATGTCGTCGATGTTTGAATGTGCTTGTGAGCAATTTGAACTGCTTTAATGTACTTCAATACTAAATTAGATAATTCGTTGCAAGTTTGTTATTCGAATTTATGGATGAGCGTTTGTGCGGTACTCTAATCGAAAGTTTTGTTTGAACTTAATTAAATTGTTGGTAATCAGGAAGCGTCTGGTTATTGTAGTTAAATCGATCAGGCTATTAGTGAGCCTTTGCTCTTGTAATCATATTGTTAATTGATTTTCGCTGATGTTGTGCAGAAATATGTATGTATGTATGTTAGTGTGTGTGAGTGTTTAATTTATCCAAAACGTATATAAAAGTTGTGGACCAGTTTCAAATATAAATGTTTCTCTACCAGCTTTTTAAGGTTCATCAATACACTTACACTATTTCGGGTAACACTAACACATAAGAAAGTTATATTTTTTATATTTCTTTACTGAGTACAAACAAATTGAAAGATAATGAAGTTAAATGAATTATCCGATATATTTCATGTTCTTATTTTCGAGTAGAACGTCATTTTTATTGTTTTCTTCGTACTTCGTAAAAAGTTTCGGTATAAATAATGAATCCTGAATACACATAAGAAGTGGTAATAATGAATTGTCGATTAATATACTTTGTTTTTCATTGTTCTTTTAATTTTATATTTTTATTTATAGCATTCTATTTGAAAAAGGTGAAAGTAATGTCGGGGACGACCACCACATTGTACGGAAAATTCAGCAAATGGAATAGGTTGACTGATATGGACGCTTCTCACATCGCAGCAGCAGCAGATCTAAAAATATTCAACAAATCTTTGCAAAGTCCAATTTCTAATAGATATTAATAACATGATAATAATAACATTCTGATTCGAACATTCATTTTTTATTTGAAATTCAAAGCAGCGGCGATTGTTTTTCCGATAAAATGACGAAAATGCAGAAGAGAACGAGGAGAGATTAGCTCTGTTCATTGAGAAATGTCAGTAAAAATTAGCGAGTATCGAAATGTCAAAAAATACAGTTTCTCGGTGCAAATTTTACAGAGTTTTTGCCTCACCAGTAAAAATTAGTAACAATTGTTACTGCGCATCGGCTCACCGAACACACTAAATAGTAGTGTTCGTTGAAAAATGCAAATAAAAACTAACTATTAACGAAATTGAGAGAGTAAGATGTATTACTCTCCTAAAGAAAGAAATTTACTGAATCTTCAACGAACAGGATTCGGTAAAAATTAGCCAGCAGGTTGTATAACAGCTGTTTATTTTGGCGGTTAAATTTGAATCCGTTTATTTGTAAAGTTTTTTTTTTGTTTTGCAATATTTTCCTAAGTGTTTTAATAAAATTGGCAATTATATAGCATGTTTAATTTATTAATAGTATTCAAAATGTATTGTACTTCTACAATGATGAAATTTTACATGCTTTGTAGCCGTCAAACAATGAACATACTAATATGTTTTTTTCTAATAGTTCTCTAAAAAGACGAAGTAAATAAGAATAAAACTTGCGCTGTATTGGAAATAATAATATACATATTTTAATTCTATTCTTTCCTAACTTCTAATTTCTCAACGGAACCTGGGTGGTGTGAGGGAGTAGTGGAATCACCACTCCACTGCCAACCCATTTAACGAGTGCCTTTACTATTGATGGAATCATTAATATTGTTCAGTTAAATTAAACAACATTATATTTAACCACTTAGTTTGGTGGCATATAATTCATATTTACGAATTAAAATTATTTTATTTTGAAATCAATTTTGTTTTGTTGACAAAAATTCAATCATATGATTACAAATCAGCTGTTTTCTTGTATTTTCACTTGTTAGTCTTTACTAGATCAAATTTTCCCAGCATGAAGTTGCAACTTTCTCTTCAACTAAACGTCAAAATTGTGCTCTCTCGTTACCAATTTTTACCGAGTTTTTGGCTTAACGAACACGATCCAGTACAGTTTGGTAACATTTGTAACTTGCTATTTTCCACTTTTAAATTTTTATGTTACTTAATATTTGACTTCAAATATTTTCATTTTCTGAAACATTATAATTTTCATTTTCAAACAATCAAGAAATGTTAAATAAATTTTATTAAAAAAATAAAAATTTACCCGCAGGAAATGTTGACATTTACAATTAAAAATAAACTTAAGGAATTAAATTGGACAGATGAAACCACAAAAGCTTTTGAAAATTTTAAAAAACTTTTCGCACAAAAATCATTATTAACAAATTTTGACAAAAACGGTCAAAGGTGAATTTACAAATGCTTCAAATGCTTCAAATGTTCCTATTGGAGCTGTTTTACAACAAAAGAGTAATAACGCATTAAAACCATTGGCATATTTTTCGCAAAAATTAAGTTCAACTGAAATTAATTATTCAACATTCGATAGAGAACTTTTGGCAATATATAAATCATTTAAACATTTTAAACATTTTTTCGAGGGTAGATATTTCACTGTTTACTCTTACACTGATCATAAACCACTTACACATGTTCTAAATTCTAAAGCAGACAGATCTCCTCGTCAAATTAGTCATTTAGAATATACGAGTATTGCACAATTTACTAATAATATTATATACATTTGTGGTAAAGATAATAAAATTGCCGATACTCTTTCTCATATCCCAGAAATTAATTCAATTTCAACAAAAGATAAAAATTTTCAATATCTCTATGAAGAACAACAAAAAGACGAAATATGTACTTCAAAATATCATTTCAGATCCAAATGCTAATAGTAATTAATACTCGTATACCTATTATAAATCTTAATACTTTGTGAGTTGTTACTCAAACACCTTTTCGACCATATGTTCCTAATTCAATGAGAAAAACTGTTTTTGAAAAAATTCATTCTAGGAATCTACTTTAACATTTGCAACTTGCTATTTTCCACTTTTCAATTTTTATGTTACTTGATTTTTTACTTCAAATATTTTAATATTCTGAAACATTATAATTTTCATTTTCAAACAATCAAGAAGTGTTAAATAAATTTTATTAAAAAAATAAAAGTTTATCCTTATTTAAATACATATACTCGTATACCTATAGGTATACATTCTATCTATACTGCCTATCTGATCAACGAACAAAACTAATGTAAACATCCGTTTTGTCATTTCGAAAAATCATTGTACGAGCTGACGGCATGTGAATATGATGTGAAATCTTATTTTTGAAAAGAAATACATACATACATACATACATATATCAAAGTTTATAGAATACAAGGTTACGACAACCGCTGACGTCACCGAACCAACTTCGTCATATACCATATACAGTGGACGAGACTTGATATCATAAAAAATAGTAATTTGTTTTTTAAATGAACGTATTAACTCTACCGCAGTCATAGATTTGGCGATTTTTCTAATTAAAAAAATTATAAAATAATTAGCGAACAACAAGCGCAAGGTGTAGCCTTTGCAATAATTTTTGACATTATTTACTCAATTTGAATTTGTAATTTTAAAACGAAAAATGTTCAAATTAGATTTGTGATATTTTTAAATTAAAGAAAACATGGGTCCAAGCTCCGCGAGATGAAGAAAGATGCAGAGTCTGGAACCATGTTTGCCAAAGAGAATTTAAGAAAAGAGATAATTTTCACAGAATTTCTTTATGTGCTAAAAAGCTAAAGGGAAATGGATAATCCCTACCTTGTGAAAAATTCGTGTATAAAAAGGCGAAGCGATGAAAAAGTGTGAAGTGGGTTATTGTAGACAAAAATTGGGAAAAAAAATTGTGTAAGTGATTTATATTAACATTTTCGTTAACCATTACCCATTTTATAATAATAATTATATAATTTAACGACAAAATTTTTAAAGCCTATGGATTATAGGTATATTGGGACAGAAAAGGACAACTTTACTGCCTAAAGCCATACCAACCCACCGCCTTCAACTTTCGTTCAGCCCCAAAGTTCATTTTCTATTCAGGATCCAAGTTCAATTTATATTCAGCCTCCAAGCTCATGTTTTAAATATGTAGATGATCAGCAACAGTGGTAAGTTGCACCTTCCTTAAAATTTAGTTGCTTGAAATTAATGTTGTTTTTTGATATTCAATTATGTATTGACCACTTTGTAAGTAAAAAATGAGCGAAAACACTAATAATCTAATGTTGCTTAAGTCAAAGCTGTGTTACGGTATCTGCTGACTTTTAACGGCTTAAAAAAGGGATGTAGCTTTTTGAGCTATCACGATGGCTTTGCGGTTGGCCTGTTAAGGGCTTTTTTAGTTTCTTCGAAAGCTGATGACAGTAGAATATTGGTTTTGGATGTCGTCGGTTCGGTACATACTAGTAAAGAATACATTGCTCCTCACCAGTTATAATTATTTCTGGGATTGGGTGATCTTTGTATAAGTCAAGTATGTGTATATAATATAATTCTTAACTTAAAAATAAAGGGTTTGCCATGTCGTATGAGCAAATATTTAGTCAACTAGGCGAAATGACGGTGATATCTGTATCCCAATATTTAACTAAGTGCAACCAAACCAAAATCAGATATACATACATATGTATCTATGATACTGGGCCATACAATTAAAATATTGTTTTTTTAAAAACACACATGTAAATTTTATTTTACTTTTAGTTCCAGTTTTGTAATGATGAATGAGATACCGCCCGCATGTAATTATAATGCTCAGTAGTGAAATTTGGCTTCCAAGGATTACAAAACACAGACTGAGTAAGTGCACAAACATAATTCGTACTGAGTATTTAGTTATTTTAGCTTTAATATTTTCTCAGTGATATAATCTTAGAAGCTAACATGTGTGCGGAAATCTCTGATTTGAAGAAAGATATTCAAAAACTTAGGACAGAGAACGAAAGCCTTCAAAGATCCCTTGAAGAGGCTAACGAAATATTGAATTCATTAAAAAATATATTTACCGAGGGTCAAATTAGAAAAATGGCCGTACCCAGTAGGTCGTAACGTGCAATGGAATTGGGTAGACATTTCCAATGCAATATGTCTATATGCGTCAGAACCAAGGGAGTACAATCATTTATATGAAAAGGGATACCCACTTTCTCACGTGTCCACCTTGCAGAGGTGGTACCGCAAAACGGACGTACGCGAAGGAATACTTGCAGCTTCAGTTGAAGCTATGCGACAAATATCAGAGCTGAGTACTGACGAAAAAATGTGCGTGGTATCATTTGAAGAAAGGAAGATTACTGAGGCATTTAAATATGAACAGGTTGGAGATTACATGAGAAAACCTGCGAACTACGTCTAAGTTGTAATGGCACGGGGGTTGCTGAAATCTTGGAAGCAACCGGTATTTTTTGACTACGACTGTCAACTGAGTAGGCAAATTTTAAGCTCGATCATTTTGGCATTGCACACCGTAGCGTTCCCTGTAGTTGCCGTTATTTGCGATATGGGATCTACAAATCGAAAACTTTGGATTGATTTAAATGTAACAGCCGGTAAGACCTTTTTTACAAGTACATGTTAACATTTAACGTTTAGAAAAGCCATGGTTCCCCAACCCTTCCAATGAAATTTTAAAAATTTTTGCCTTTGCTGATGTCCCGCATCTTTTGAAGCTTATTCGAAATCATTTCTTGGACTCAGGCTTAATATGGATGCTTCTATTGTGCTTAAACTTACTGACAAGCATATATCAGTGAAAGGAATAGCTGTGTAAAGTTGCATATTATGTTTTTCATTTGCAATATAAAAAAAATTCGTAGGACGACAAAAAGTAAAACTTCGAATTCAACTGCTAATGCCATAAGGCGCTGTTGTTCGCTAGGTTTCGATCTGTACAAGCCAATAGAGACAGCGGACTTTATTCAGCTGGTTAACAATTGGTTTGATGTACTCAATTCTACCTTACACTTAAGTTACACTTTCAAATGCAATTTTTTATTTAAAGGAACCGTTTTTAAGAGCACTCGCAAAACAAATGAATGTATTGGAAAAAATTAACCAGTTCATGTCGTCCCTCATAATTCCAAATAAGAATACTCTAGAGCCGTTTTAAAAAGGTGTGCTCATGGTCAATTTGGTGTTATTATTTCATTCCTTCAAAGTCTAATCAAAGGTGGAATATATTCTCATAAATCGGCTAAATCAAGATGAACTAGAGCACTTTTTTGGAGCCATTCGGAGCAAAGGTGGCCTCAATGTCCATCCAACTCCAAAAGACTTCAAATACAGATTGCGAAAGTATATCTTAGGTACAGGAACTAAAATTTTTTAAAGCAAATTAATTATATGATCTCATATTTTAACTTATAGCACGGAGCACTGAACTCCTACAAGGAAAAGGAAATGTTGCAGAAGATTCCATCGAATGGCTGAATCATCCATCATCGCAAACCAGTAACAGTTATTGTCCAAGCATTAGTTGCAGTACTCAAGATGAAAGCTGTTTGGAAGAGGAAATAGAGCCGGAAGTTCTCACAGCTCTTAACTAACGGATCTTTGCATAAGCCATCACCGCTATTTTTAGATAGAATCAAGTCCTTGGAAGTTATTTTTAATCAAGTAAATGCGTTAGAGATAGCTCACAGGAGTTAGATGATAAAAGCATTGAAGTTGACCTTCCGGAGAATGTAAAACGTTTTTTTTTACAAATGTAGAATTTACTTACGAATTCGTAATTTAAATAAACGACTCAAAATAAGAAAGGCAAAACAAAGGATAATGGGATATAAGAAATTTATAAAAATCAATCTCTAATTAAGCCCAGTAAGTATTTGTATATATTTAATTTTTAGTTATGATTGAACTTTTATTCAAACAGGATTAATATATATAAATATATTTATATATATATATATACATATATATTTTCAGCTTGACTGTTACTGTACTCAACGTACATATGTACTAACAAATATTTCAATGGGTACCGCCAGATTCGTTTTGTTTATTCGTTATTTTTTACACATGCATATTTAGATCCAAAAATTAAAATATAATAAGTATCTATGTAGAATGTTATTTAGTAATTCGCTTGCTAAAACTCCATTAAATCGATTATGTACAAATCAAAAACAATCGAACCAAATACTTACATATTTAAAGACAAATAACGTTTTATTTGAAGGAATTAAAAGATATAATTTCCATTTATTGTAGAATTTATATATGTATGTATGTTGTTACACATTACTAATACAAGGAAATTGGGACAAAAAATGAAATAAAATAATTGAATACTAGAAAAACCTAAAAAAATTATTGAATTTAGTTCAAAGTAAGTCAAACAAAAAAAGTTCATTTAAACTATGGTAAAATGAAATATATTTTTACAATATTATTATTATTAGATAGCAACTGTCTGCATTGCGTTACAAGAACTTAAAGGAGTGCTGTAGTTCTAGTAATCTCTTATGACCACAGCAATTATAGAACTTTTCCCTATGCTTAACTTGTGTAATGTGTCTAAGTCGTATAGTCTTGCTTACAAAATTCCCTTCCGAAGCAAGAATATAACTGCTTTACTCACAATGTCATTTGAATTAGCAAACTTCGATTTTTAAGCTAAAGGCATCAATATTCTTTTTTGTTGTTTACTTCTCTTTTGAATTGTTTTGAATTATTAAATAAATTTGACAAAGGCGAATTGTATGAACTTGTCATGATTTTGACAATTGTTACACTGAAAACAAAAACAAATTACACGGAATTGTTGTATTTGTTCTCCTGCTCTCACCTTTATGAATTCGCCTTGGTTGTTAATGAATAATATTAAATTTCATAATTTGAAAATCTTTGAAAATTAAAATACATTTGTTCAACATGAAACTATTCAAAAAGGTTTAATTGTAATTGTTATTAATTTTAAAGAATTACAATACTATGCAAGACTGGTGATTTATAGTTAAAATATGATGCTGTTTCATATATAAAATAATGCAAATTTATTTTAAAATTTATGTCAACCCATAAAATTGATCCACAACGTTATTAAACATATGATTTCGTTCTTGTCGTAACATTCTCTTCTATAAACCTTGTACATACATATATTGAGTCCGAGCCCATCAATAAAATGTATGTTGAAGAGAATTTAATTTCATGACTTCTTGTGCAATTTATGTAATTTTTACGCCATAACCTCAAATTCGCGAACTCGCAATCGTGTGTCGTATGAAGGGAATAATAATTATAACCCCTGAAGCGACTGTCGGCCGAGCTCCTTCTTCGCTTGGTGCTAAGCCGTCTGCGAACGGGAGATAGGAAAAGTTCTTACTTTTGTTTTTCATATCCGGGAACCAATAACTTGGGATTAGCATTGCGTATTGACATTCGGAAGGCTCGGGTTCATATCCCAGTGCCAGCTACATCCAAAAGTTATGTAAAATTAATTTAAATAAAAAATTAAGTTAAATTTTCTAATTGCGGTCGCCCCTCGGCAGGGAATGTCCACCCCTCCGAGTGTATTTCGGACATGAAATAAAGCTCCTCATAAGAAACCATCAGCCGTTCGGAGGCGGCTTAGTATAAACAGTAGGTCCCTCCATTTGTTGGAAAAACATCAAGACGCAAAACCACAAATTGGAGGAGGAGCTCGGCCGAAAAACGCTTCAGCGGTTTCAAAGCGCCAAATATATATATACCATATATATATATATATGTATAAAAAATCGAGTTCAGTTCTATTTAATACATCTACATGTGCTATTTTGTGCTTGCACTATCAGATATAGTATAGACGTAGTTTTCTAATTCTAATTAACTTTTAGCGTAAAAGAATTGTAATCCGTTAAGATTTTAAATTTAATTCTTTCCAAGTATACGCGGAATCGACTTAGCGCTTAAATCGCAGCTAATGTTTCCAGGTAAAAACTATAGCATCTATTTCTGCTTCATAAGCACTTTTTGAAAAGTAAGCAGCTTGGTGAAGTTGGCTATCATATTGTCTTTGCAGTGAAATTGCTTCAAACCAGGTCGCACTTGTTCCGCAATGCAATTCTGCTTCCCTTTTATGACTAATTGTTTCGAAAGTGTGAACACATTCGTTAATGAAATCAATTTCAGCATCGTTTTTTAGCAGGTTGTATAAAGGTCGGACTTATATCGAATAGTATTATATAAATTAAGACCTATGAACAAAAAATTCTGCAAAAGATTGGAATTAATTTTTGTTTTTTACTGTACTAGT
The DNA here is from genome assembly GCA_037013455.1 of Ceratitis rosa. Taxonomy (NCBI): domain Eukaryota; kingdom Metazoa; phylum Arthropoda; class Insecta; order Diptera; family Tephritidae; genus Ceratitis; species Ceratitis rosa. The sequence goes on along the minus strand of JAWMAG010000025.1, from coordinate 2,291,715 downwards.
TCATTTTATCTTTAATGTGACCTTAGGAAGGTCCCATACCATATTCTGATACTTTTTAAGCCCGAATCATCCCTCCCCTGCATACTTTTAGACATTAGTTTTTGGTACTTTGAAAAACGAAGATTCATAATTGGTGTAAGCTTGACTTACAAAACCACTGGAGCACCCCCTCGCTTCACAAATTTTGAATAGACCAATAAGTACATTGTGGGCAAAAATTAATGGTCATCCCGCGCTTTATGAATAAATTCAAGGGTATTATTAAACAGCACCTTCCCTACTCCTAAACAAACTCTCCCTCCTTCTAATACTTTCTGGAGTAAACTTAATTGATCTGTCACGCTTTTGCTACCTGTCATCCATATAAACCATTTAGGATGGCCAATTAAGTTATCTACTACGTTCCTCATCCGTTCTAATTTTGAAAAATCCTGAGTTAAGGTACAGGAATGGGAAAATTATGTTTTCTGAGTAATGTTCTATTAAATGATTAAATGAAGGGTGTAATTGTACTTTCCAACTGACTTATTATTACTTTAGGCAAGGTCTCTGTGATTCCGTTAACTTCGTCTTTCTTGACGAAAAATAAATTGATGAGCAGAAGGTTGGTGTATTTGAGGTGAGTACGATTTGCGCTTTATAATCTATCAAACTGTAGGGAGCTTAGGGTATATGTCAATATTGTTTTGTTCTTCTGTGCTTTTTATACTTCGTATATTTAAATCTATTTCAATTTCCTGAAACTACTTCTTACTTTTTTATAAGATTTAAAAACGGAATTTATATTTTGTTTGGATGGATACTTTTCAATATATAAGTTAATGTTAAATGTTATTTTTCCTATTGGTTCAACTTGGTATCTGCCAATTTTTTGAAAACTTCAATCCTGTTAAGTGGAAGTTTGCTGAAGATTTTATCTTTCTTTCTTTTAATACGTATAAAGCTATTCATTCTGTCCGCGTCGAGTAAAGAAACAAAATTTTTAAAAATAGGGATATTCATGTGGTTTACAATGAATGCAAGACTAACAGTTTGACGGAAGTTTAAGTCTTCCACATGGCGTCCTCATTTTCACTGAACATTTTTTGTACATGTGGTCTATCTTGTCACGCTTGAAGCAGGAACCCTTTTCTTGAAGTTGCTGCCTGCAGTCCTGGCGAAATGTCAGTAGTGGAAATAGTTGAAACATCTTGTGGTTTCTAAATTGTTGCCTGTTTGGCTACGAAACAATTTTTCGTATCTCGGAAGTAATTACAAGTATAGTTGAAGATAGTTGGATTCTTGCATTGAGGGTACGTAATGTTGCTCTCTTTCGGAGATGAGCGAACTTAACCTTTAACTGCGGATGTGGTCTTACATTTTACACTCTCATCACAATTCTTTGAATTATCGAGAAAAAGGGTTGTGGAATAAAGTGCCCCTTTTGCATAATTATTAAGTATTTTTAAAGGAATAGATGCAATACCTAGATGGGTTTAAAGATCTACATCTCGCGTTCTATACATGTGATTGGATTATACTAGATGCCGTTAGTAAGATGATGTTTTGTACTAAATAAGAAAAGGGGAGAAATGGTGATCATTTAACTCAGTAGTGTTTGACCGTATGTCAACGATGGACACCAGCAAAGAGAAAATACGTTTTATTCCTCAAATGCGAAAACGGAAGTCAGGTAGCTAAAAATATCAACAGTGTTTATGGTCCTGATTCTGTCATTTGTGGAAAATGTCGATAAAATAATGGAAATAGTAGAGTCTGAAAATCATTTGAGCACTGTTTCCATTGCCCACGAGCTAAACATTGCACAAAACAACGAATTGGAACCACTGACTTAACAAGGAAAAACTTCATGGAACGAATTTCCATCTGTAAATTGCTCCTAAGCCATAACGAAATCGACCCGTTTTTGAAGGGTATGGTGGCTGGTGATGAAAAGTGTTAAGACAGAGAGCTAGAACAAATGGTTTTCAAGCCAGGATTGGCAGAAGGTTTTGCTTTTGTGTTTTGTGGGATTGCAAAGATTAATCCACTATGACTCGAAGGGGTCAAACCATCAGCCAACAGGAGGGGAGTTGTGTTTCATCAGGACAACGCCAGACCACACCGCCTTTCTCTTTATAATAAAGCTAAATTATTGGCCATAACTTCTTATGTATCTACTCTAAAATAAATATTTCTAGAAAATTTCAAGAACTGCTCTTAAAATTGTATTTTGAGTTTTTTCACAAATGTCTCGAGATCACAAAATTTCATGTTTCACTCAAACTAAATGTAACAGAAATAAGCTTACGATGAATCGTATATATCGTACATACGGCTGTGTACATATATGCAGTACTCTCAAAAGCAGTCGAGGTTTGCCTGACATTGGTTGCCCGTCCGTCCTTTCCTAAAACTCAAATCACCACTACGTTCGCCTACTTTGAAGGTGCTACACCACGCTTAATTGCGTAGTTAACAAGGCGAATTCAAGTTTTGATTTCGCCTAGCCTAGTCAAATAAAATTTGAAATATTGCTCGAGGTGGTGCTTTCCTGAGTTTTTGGCATTCATTCCGTTTACAGAATTTCCTCTATCACTTATTTTCCTTGGTTTGATGATTCTTATTTTAACTCATTAACCATGCACAATTAGAAGTCAGAGTTGCTTTCGCGAACTTAAAGCAATTTTATCTATCTAAAGCTGAGACTTGTGCCTTGTTTTAGATGACAGCTTTTTGTGTGGTAAAATTGACAATCGTGCGTCGATTTGATTTGAAATTTAGGCCTACTGGAAATGTCTTATTATGCAGAGCGTTAAATCGCTTCAATTTATGTACATTTATATTTAGAGACATATACGTAATAATTTATACACAAACGTACATGTGCACATAATATTAGAAATGAAGATTAATTTATGGTAATTTCAAATATCGAAGAGCAAATATGAAGTTTGTATAGATGTTCGTTTTTAATATGAATATTTACCAAAACATGCTCAACATATTTCAAAACCCCCTTTCCTTTGCTTAACCACAAGAATTTCAAAATTTTCACGGATTATCAATAATGTCTCTGGCATGTCATAATCAACGATTAATAGCACCTGTCGATGTGAAATATGTTTATCTCATTTGTGTGTGTACGTATGAGTATAGAATTTATGTATGTTGAAAATGTACAAGAAATCACAAATACAAACAAATATGCTAATGTTCGACGCTACTATTTCCTCGCTCATCTATCTAACCGTGTCAATTGACGTTGAGTACAGAGCTTCTAGTTTTTTTTGTTTCACTCGCCCGCTCGAACATCAGTCATTACTAAAGAAGCAACGTTTCAACGCTTTCATAGAACTTTGGAAAGTGACAAAATTAATGGCTACTTTGGCAGCAAAAATGTTCAAGAACAGTGTTTGTACGGCATTATGATCAGTTAAGTCGTTGCGTTTGAAGGCAGAGTTTGGAGGAGTGGGTTAAAATGAAACTAAAAATAAAAAAAAATTAAGCCTGAAAAACACTTTAGCGATTTACTTTAACAACTGTTTCTTTGTTTCATGGTTTGTTTTAATGTTTAATTTAGTTTTATTTTGTCTACTTTAAGGCGTATGAACAACTATTTGTCTTATAACAGTAAAGGGCTCTGGAGACGGTCAAATAATTTCATCAAGTATTACAGTGAGTGAAGCTCACTCGGGTCTTGCCCGCAAGTGTTCAAATAAACACGTCAATCATCGTTTTAAATTTGTACTCGTTGAGTTCGGATTTCAAGTCGTCTTCGAAAGACGATTTCCTCTTATGTTCTTTTTTATCTGTTGCAATTCTATTGGAAAATAATATTTATTTAATAATTTAATTAAATATTCATTTTAACTGGGAAAACTCTTATAAATGTGTATTATTTTTTGTTTTATTTTAAATTTTTTGATTTTTTGAAGTAAATTTGCCTACGAAGCAAACAGAATATATTTTAAAGGGGTCAAAAAGATATATAGGTATACCTATATAGAACAATATGATTATATTAATCAGATAAAAATTGTGCATAATTAAACGTCTGAATGTTATTTCATCTGTGCATTTCCCGGACTTTAAAATCAAACATCCTAACAGAAATGAGCTTGTTTTTGTCAAGCATAAGTGGAGACCATGATTCAATAACTAAAGGTTGGATAAGTAGTGACAAGGGAGTTTTGACACTCCCTTACAAATGGTTGTATTTTGGAAAGAAGTATAAAGGGGGTGAAAATACGTTCCATTAAAAAAAACAGGGAAAAGGTGGCAAAAAATCAGTTAAAAAGTCTGAGAAATAATAGGTAATTTACATGGTATTTATTATATTTCATTCATTTCAAACACGAATTAAATACCTTTGAAATTAAAATAATAAATATTCATATATAATATATATATGAATTATATAAATTATATGCAACAATGATATGAAAATCTGCACTGTCGAAATGTATGGATATGCAAAATAATAAAATTATAAATAGTAAAATTATTTTTAATTGGTTAAATTAGAAAAATTTGCATATATAGCAAAAACCTTTTATTTGGACAATTTAAGTTGCTGCCCAGCTGGTTGACGTCCTAATAAAATTAAAGGCTGACATCACCTTCGCCCAAGAAGTGCGATGGACGGGACAAAGACGAAAGCGAGTAGGTTCTTGTGACATCTACTACAGCAGCCATATAAAGGAGCGCAAATTTGGGGTCGGATTTGTGGTGGAAGAGAGACTCCGTCGCCGAGTACTGACATTCACTCCGGTGGATGAATGTCACACAATTATCCTCATCAAAACGAAATTTTTCTACACAACGCTGACTTCCGTCCACGCAACGACGGAAAAGAAGTACAAAGTGGCAAAAGATATCTTTAATAAGTGCCTGTAGCGTACTCACCGTTACGCTGTGGTTGACGACTTCAACGTCATGGTGGGCAAAGAGGATATTTTGGCACAACTGTCGAAAAATTCAGCATCAACAACGAAACATCCCCAAGTGGGTTGAGGGTGATCGACTTCGCCGGAGCCCAAAATATGGTTGTCTTTAGTAGTCGATGCCAGCACAAGAAAATTTATTAAGCTACTTATTTGTTTCCAGATCGAAAAACCCAAACTAGATCGATCATGTTGTGATAGACGGAAGACATGTCCCCAGTGTTCTTGACGTGCGTACACTCCGAGGACCCAACATCGACTCGGACCACTATCTTGTAGCAGCAGAGATAAGCAACCGCCGCTATGTAGCTAAGAACACCCCCCAACAAACACAGAAAAGGTTCGAAGTCAAAAAGCTGTAATCACAACTGACAGCCGAACGGTTTACTATTCGACTTGCACCTCTGCTCTCAGAAAACAGTCCTCAACAACTCAGTATAAGAAAACTTTGGGACCGAATTTCAAGCTCGCTACGAACAGCTGCAAGCGAAACTATTCGTTATCGAAAAGGTCGCGAAAACACTGGTACGATGTGGACTGCCGAGCAGTAGTGAAGAGAAAACAGACTACCTACCTCGCAACCTTCCGATCGACCACAACACCTGCGTGGTGGAATAGATACCAAGAAGCATTTGCAGGAAAAAAGCAAGAGGGAAAACTTGATTTATCTGCAAAAGTCGTTTTTAAACACAATTATCTACTAACTTTAACGCGTGTACGATTCGCAGATTCTGCAATATAAAAAAATAAATAATTAAATAGTTGTCAACGTACTTTTAATACGATAAGCAACCCTACCGCAATCAGCTGGTGGACAATAACAAAGTAAATTTAAATTGTGGAGAAAAGTGAAAATAATATCGGCAAGATGTATACAAAGAGGTGCGTAAATATTATTTATATGTATTTATATTTGCAAATTGCTGGTGTTTGTGTGTTGCAGAGCAAAGCTAGATAGATTAAAAAACTAGGCGTACTGATGACCGCAATGCAAGTTTTACGGTATCAAAAAAAGCCTAGGAAATATCTTTATTTTAGAGTCTTCACTTACCTTAAGGAAAGGAATGCTAAAGGTAGATTCGTCACGGACTTTCAAAATATGAGAAGTGATCTTCAGAATGTCGTCTGAGCAGTTCGACATTCTGTATAGAATGTTGGAGTCCCATTTACTTCGGCAAGGCATCACGAGGCCAAAGGACTTTATACCCGAAAAAGCGAAGTTAGCAATTGTTCTTGAGTATGTATTTCAATAAACTTAAAAATTATTATTATAAATTTTGGTTCGAAAATGAAATGGGAACATTTATCGAATAAAGATATGACGTTATCGGTTCTCTAACTTAAGAGCAGCATACCATTCAAAGTTCACATGACAGCAAATATTTTCTTAACCATGAACATTTTTACATGGAGTTTGCTCATTACTTAAGAACTGGATACAAGCCTTAAGGGAGTCTTTTTGTCAAGAGCGAGCGAGAAAGCTATTTACTTATCTAACCTTTAATTATTGAATCACGAGTAGAGACGATCAAATTATCGTCCGTCAAATTCAAATATCTAACATTTTTGATTTTTCTCAAGCAGAGTACAAGGTTTATGAATGCAAGGTTACGACAACCGTTGACGTCATCGAACCAACTTTGTCATATATACGAATACAGTGGGCGAGATTTGATACTTATATTATATGAAAAAAGGAGTTTTCTTTAAAAAATGTATGTGGGTCTTTAGAACTATCCGAATAATTCACGTTTTCTTAATACCAAAACTTTAAGTTTTCAGTTTAAAAAATTGTATCATTTAATTATATTAATATTATTATAAAATAGGACGGTTAACTAACGAATGTGGTACAATATCGCAAGCTTGTTGTAGTTTTTCAGAAAATGTTTATATGAATCATTTACACAATTTTTTTGTTTACAAATTTTTGTATACAATAACCCACTGCACACTTTTTTATCGCTTCGAATCTTTAAACACAAATTTTTCACAATATAGTGATTATCCATTTCCCAAAAGCTTTTTAGCCCATAAAGAAATTCTGCGAAAATCATTTTTTATATTAAATGCAAGGCTTTAGAGTTTTATAGTCAATATGTGATGCTGTTTCATAGATAAAATTATGCAAATTTATTTTAAAATTTTCGGCAACCCCTAAAATCGAATCAACTTTAAATCACTAAATATATGATTTTGCTCTTGTCGTAACCTTCTATTCTATAAGCCTTGAACAGAGCCGACAACAAATCTGTGTAGCGTATGTGTAGCCAACAAAATCCGACTACACCAATACACATACGGTTTTGATGGGGTTTATTTGACCGCCTCCAGGGCACTTAAGCACTGACACAGTGCTCGAAATCAAGAAAACAATTTGAGGCAACATAGGTGTATGTTACAGATTTCTGATCACAATGTAATCTTTGTCGCAAAGTCCCTCTCGCTTCTACGCATACAGATGCCTAAAAGTTATAATTTCCTACTGGGAAAATGCGAGTAGCCAAACGGCTTAAGTAAATATGTATAAATAATATGTAAACATATAGCAACCGTTTTTTTATCTTTATGTCTGCTATATATTGTTTAGACCACCAATGTTACAATTCGCTTAATTCAATTACGATTTGCAAGTTCAAGAAGATACCCCGAGCTGAGACAGCGATTGCCCAAATTTACAACGACTGATTTTGAGGTCGATTTATGTCAGTCGTTGAAATATAATATATGTAATATGTGCTATAGAGTTTGATCCCTGCCAAGGCTAGTGCAATAGCAAAAAATATTTTCTACATTAATTTTGAAAATATTTGATTGTTCGTCTGACCAGAGTTCGAACCCAAGACCTTCCGCATGATAACATGGACTACTAGCAATTTTTTTAATTTGGCTAGGAAACGTTATTAGCTATCCACACTCGTTGTAGAAACATCATCCTCCAGTAAAGCTCACAAAAAGGGGAAACCTGTGAACTTACAATTGAATTTTCCAAAGGTTTTCGAAGCAATGGAGTTGCAACCTGTAGCTCAACATACAAATTAAATTTTAAACTTGTGAAAAGTAGCCTCAATTATTTATTCCTTCTTGTGAAAGAAAAATAATTCAACAGATACACATGCAGCAATATATTAGACCCTGAATTTTCTATTCGTATTCAAAAGACGCCAATGTCATCTTTTCTTTCCATTGATATGATATCATATGTGCTACTTTAAGCACGTCCTCTGTGGGCAACTGTATTGGAGTGCCAAAAAAAAAAATGGAAGTAAAGGAAAAAAGTGAAGCAGAGTTTGCAAGAATTTTCAATATGGACTTTTCATCTGCAATAAGTGGACAAAGTGTGCGAATAAAGGCACATGCATATCTTTAATAAAAGCCATATAGTGATTAGAAAGAATAAATAAAGTTTCCACAAAGAGAAAAAAAAAAGATGTGTATGTGTATACTTGTTTATAAAATAATAATTTTATAGCTGACATTATTGTAGTTATTTATTCCTTATGTTTGTTTATTACGCTATAGTTGATATCGTCATATGTATTTTATATCAATTTATATTATTTATTTTTTATTTTATTTATATTGATTTTACTTTATTTTCTATTCCATTTTATTTAATTTGTTAATTTAATTTTAATTTACTTTTGGTTTTGATTTAGCTAAATTTTATTTGTTAGCTATTTTCACCGATTTACATTTTTTTATTTTTTCACTTTAATTTATTTTATTTTATTGGGTGTATGCATTAATTAATGGGGTTTTCTAAGAGAGGGCTCTACTAGTATTATTTCGCGTCGTGTTCATCTGGGGCTATATTCATTTCAAAGGTACTGTCATTTCGCATCGTTTTCAGTATATGTGATTTGTTTTAGAATGCATTTAGAATGTCGAAATTTGTACCAGATAAAGTGTTTTTGCGGGGAGTTCTTTTTCATTACTTTAACATGAAGAAAAGTGCTACCGAAAGCCATCGTATTTTGCTGGACGTTTATGGTGAACATGCCAAAAGTGGTTTGCACGGTTTAAAAGAGGCAATAGACGACGGAGAACGACTCGGACAGCGAAAAAAATTCAAGACGAAGAATTGGAGACATTGCTCGACGCAGATGCATGCCAGACGCAAGAAGAACTTGCAAAAGTATCGGGAGTTGATCAAGACAATTTTTTCACAATAGTCTTAATTTTCGAAAAAAACCACACGAATTAATGCATACACCCAATAATTGATTTTATTTCAGTTCATTTGCTATTTTATTTTCTATAATTTTCATTTTTTTATATCATATTTTCATTTCTTTTATTTAAGTTTTATTAACTTTATTTTGTGTAATTTTATTTAATTTTTTGAGTTAGTTTGATTTAATTAAATGTTTTAGTTTAATTTAATTTAAGTTATTTGATTTTTCTTCATTTTATTTGTTACTTTTTCATTTATTTACATATTTTTATTTTATTTTGTTTAATTTTACATTATTTATTTGTTTGTTATCTTATTTGTTTTAGTATTAATTAAAGGTTTTTTGTTCTATTTTATTTTCATCTCTTTTCTTTTATTAAATTTAGTTTTACTAATTTTATTTTACTTTTTTTTCTTTATTTTTATTTTATTTTATTTATTTATTTTTGTTTTATTTTATTTTCTTCTATTTAATTTATTTTTATGTTATTCCATTTTATTTTATTGTTTTTTATTCTCGTTTACTTTAGTTTATTTTAATACCTTCTATATTATTTTATTTTCTTTTATTTTATTTTGATTTTTTTATTTAATTGTCTTATTTTATTTTATTTTGTTTGATTTTATTTTAATTAAGTTTATTTAATTTTATTTGATTCGATTTTTTTTGACTTAATTTTATGATGTTTTATTCGCTGTTATTTAATTTTTTTTTTTTAATATTATTCTATTTTATTTAAGTTTTATTTTATTAAATCCTTATAATTAGATTATGTTTCTCAAATGTTCCTACAGTCAGTCTTGGCGATGCAAAAAGCGCATTGGTTCAAGTAAAGGACATCAACCGGTCATTGCGGATCTCGAGGGTACTTAAAATTCTCGCTAGAAGTGCGTTATGTATTTACGTATATATATGTATATACTATATTTATTTTTATCTTACTATGCACTTCCGTTGGTTGCATTTCACATTGACAATAAAATTGGGAACATTCCTATCTGCCATGAGGAAGATAATGCTGACTTTGTTGGCAGCATAAGTTTGTTCACACAAGTGCTGTATAACTATAAATAAAGTATATAAACGCATATATAAATATATAGACGCAGTAACTGCTCCTTGCAGCTACTTGCGTAAGTACATAAATATTTCTTGTATATTTTTATTTAATTTTTGTTCGTCTTGTTTAAAATGTGTCCAAATTTTAAAGCTTAATATCGCATGACGCGCTCCATTGCTGGAATGCTTAATATTATATAACAGTGTAGTGACATTCATACATATGGTACGTATGTATTTTGTATAGTAGATTTTATAGTATAATATGTAATAAACTGTGGGGGTAAAATGTCACCAAACGCTTACTACCGCCATGTCCACACGCGACAGGCAGCCCAATCAACTAGTTGAGCTACGCACCCGCTCATTTTGTGGACAATTTCGAAAGCATGCACTCATGAAAAGCTATTTTATGTATTAAGTGCATACTCTTCAGTTGCTTAATATTAAGGATATTTAAAAGTACATTCATGCATACATATGTAGATATGAAGATACATATGTGTCTTGGTGTTTGTTCTTGAATTGAGTAGCTAGTGTCCTGGCACGCAAATGTCTTTGAGCCGAGAGCTGAGAAAGAACACAACTGTGCTTTTGAGAGACTACACTACCATATACATAGAATATATGTATTATGTGTATAAACAGTCTCATTCTTTCCGAATTCTTTTTTTTTTCAAAATTCTCTTTTCCTTTTCATTGCTTCCAAATGTAGTGAAATGGTTTTATTTTCAACATAATTTTTTGAAGATTTTTTTTATCTGCTTATACGTATGAGCAGCTGCGCGTTTTATACGTACATACACATCTGCAGATATGTACGTACAAACAGTCACATTATACGGTGCGCTCTAGTCATCCTCCCAGTTTTATACTTTTAAAATATTTCGGATTTTTAATGAAGTTATAAACTTTAGGATTTAATTTAGTAGTTTTAAGCCATTTATTGAGTGTGAGCGAGTGTCAGTCTTGAAGCAGGCGGCTCGCTGTATTAAAGTGTTTTAAACTATATCTACTGGTGACAATGTCCTTTAGGAGTTTTCAAGAGAAAAGTTTCTCCAAGGATTTATGAACCTTTGCGTACTAACGTCGGTGAGTACCGCAAACAATGGAACGATGACCTGTATGAGATATGTTGACATGAACATGATAGCGGATACACTAGCTAGCTTATGTTTCCTGGGTGAATGAAAATACTCAAGCTTTGAAAGTTTTTAATGCTGTATATGTTGGTGTAAACCAGGAAAAATAAGATAAGCTGGAGACGGACCCGGTGTTTCTGATTGGTCACAAATCGCGAAGAGATAAAGGACCGGCGAGCTATGAGCAGATTTAATAATCACGTAACCGGGGCCCACACCAATTAAGAAGAAAGTGAAAGGATATTTAGGTCTGAGCTTAGATGCTAGTACTGTGAATCTTCCTATTGCTGTTATAATTTCTTCTGACTGCTTTGGGGTTTACATTTTAAATTTTGTGTTGTTGAGTTTCATTAAAAATTAAAATCAAATAGTGTGATTTCAGACTTAAATGTAAATTTTGGGTTTTAAAACTATAGCTACGGTAGTAGCAAGAACACGAAAACAAAAAGCCTATATATTTTGTTTGTGTAATCTTACATTCGAAATATCAAAAATGAAATTCGTTCAATGTATTTTGTTTGTGTAATTTGTTGAAATGGAAGGATGACCAAGCCATCTGCAAACTCGCAATGAAAAGTTCTGTTTTCAGTTTTAGGAATTACTTTTTTCATGATATTTTTTTTGTAAACATTTCCGTAAAGTGTTTTTTAGTTGCCGATAATGAGCTTTTTCATTTTGTTTCCAATTAAACAATAACAAGCGAGAATTCCCCTAAAATTTAATGGAAAACATATTTTTTAACAAATGTGTTTGTATTTAGTTGAAATATATGTATATAAATATAACTGTTCCCTTATCTAATTGTCTGTTTGCCCGTTTCTGAGACGTTCGTATAGCGAAATAAAATGTTAAAATAATATGTAATAAAATTTAAGAACCATCATATATACGTGTATGTACATAAATAAATATATATGTATATCAGGAACATTATAAACGAATCGAATATCAAAGAATAAGATATAAACACTTTAGACATTACATTTGATTTCATTTCAATTCACTGCGTCCAAGCGCTGGAAAGACTCCTCCTCTTGTCGGTCGCTTGTGGTGAATGGCTGGAAAAACGGCATTGCGCGCAAAAAAGTATGATTTTCGATTGCTTCAGATGATAGCAGCTGCCGCAACAAGAGCAAGATATTTTTGATTGTGCGTACCACTTGTACATGAATGTGTCGCAATGTCCTCGCCATCGACGTTATTTGATGGAAGAACATAAGAATTTTATTTAGCGCGAAATATGTGAAAATACTCAACAAAGTTTCAAACGTTGCGTTGCGTAGCGTAGCTGCTCTGCTACTCATTTATTCACTCGCTCACTCACAATTTCCCGTTTTTCCTTCCGTTTTATTTGTACAAAATTAAATAAACGGAAATGTGGCATGCCACGCCCGGAATGAAATCAAAAGGCACACACATTTACTAAGGTTTGTTTCAAGCCCCGTGGTGTTGGCAAAGTCGCTTTAACCACATTTCTACAAATAGAATTACATACACATGTGTATTCTATAATTATATATAGTATTAGGTAAAGTAAAAATTTCGTTCGGTTTTTATCTAAAAGATGGCGTTATTGTCCATAGTACTAGTGTTACGTGTCGTGTTTATTCGCGCTAAAATTTTATCTTTGACAGTTTTTCGATTGATTGACTCAGTACGTTGTGAGCGCTCGTCAAATATGGACACCAGCAAAGAGAAAATTCGCTATATTTTACAATTTTTCTTCGATCAAGGCGAAAAAGCAGCCAAAGCGGCCGAAAAAATTAATTTAGCTTATGGGCACGATACTGTAAACGAACGTGTAGCACAAAAGTGGTTTTCTAGGTTCCGTGCCGGTAATTTCGATGTCAAAGATGCACCACGTGTCGGGAGGCCTTTCGTCGAAAGTTGCGATAAAATCATGGAAATAGTGGAAACAGATCGTCACGTGAGCACTTATTTAATTGCTGAGGAACTAAAGATAAGCCAGAAAATCGTTTGGAACCATTTGCATAAAAAAAAAACCGAACGAACTTTTTACTTTACCTAATATTTATTATGTATATGATATTTATGCATGCACATACATATATTTATAAATATGTACATTGCACACATTAAAAGTTAGTCCTCCAGCGAAAATTGACACTGTTGACCAAAGAGTGTACTTTCCGTGTTTAGTCGAAAAGTTACGCTTTCTTGTAGTATGTTATGCAAATATGTATGTAGGACATGTGCTACTGGTAGAAAAGAGCGAAAATTAGTACACTTGTTGACAAATAATTAATATTTAAGTATTTGTGTTTTTCTGCTGGCAAAAATTACAATTTAAAACTACAACTTTCAGCGCTATTCAGACGTAGGTCACAAAACTACCATAAAAGCTCCCTATTCTCGGAGCTTTCTACGCCTCTAAATATGCATGATTTTCTAGACAATATTAAACATATTTTTTAAATGCAAATAATAATTTTGTAGTTTTAGGCTTCGTATAATTATTTTCATAATTTCTTATGCAATATATGTAACAGACTTCGCAGATAAAATTTAATATTTTCCCATGTGTACTACTGTACACCAAGAAACCTCAGTCCCATATCAGCACTAATCTAAAACCAATCTTTAGCGCTCTATTGCCAAGCTTATTTCCTCAGCTCATTGTGGCAATTGAGCTTAACTAAGTGTTGCGTAGCCAATACTCGGATACGGCGTACCTTTGTGGTGTAAATGCAGCCACCAAAACCGGCGCCACTTCAACCAGCTTATGCGTGTTTCCAGCAGCATTCATTCAGTAATGCAAATGACCAGCACTCTCTCTCCTTGCTCTCTATGATTTTGGTATTTAGATGCAGATTGCAGTGGCGAATGGAGGGAGATAGGAGAGGCAGGCTTACTGATTGTATTAAATAGTTGCATCTAACAGCTGTTCTATACAACGCTACATAAATATTTGGGTTGAATTGTAAATCCTTGTTGGTACTATACTTCGTCAGTTCCTCATGTCCCACCTTTTTGTTATTGTTTCCATTTAAAATTTACAGTGACTCATTTGCTTCTGATACTGGATAGAAAAGTTGTATAACGCAATGCAAGGGGCGTAGTGATTTGCGATACTTTCGTACTAAAAATTAATTACGTATAACTTCATATAAAATCTAAAAATTCTTTGTTAACTCTGATGGCACTGCTGTATCAAAAATATTAGTTTCTTTAAAGTGTCATATTTTATTAACTCATATGAATAGGGAAGCAAGTCGTATTTGCAGATGAAAAAGCATTGAAGCCGAAATGAATAGCTAGAGAAGCTGGCCAACAAAGGTAACGCTTGGAATTTCTATGAAAAGACGCGGACTCCAGAATATACTTTGTTTATGAAGGCAATTCTAATCGATTATGATGGCAAAGATGTTCCTTTAATCAACTATGATGAGTTCCGAATAGCGATTGCTCGCTTAAAGACCAACAAATCAGCTTAAGCCGATGCCTTACCAGCTGAGCTATTTAAACATGGCGGTGATGAGCTGACAAAGTGCATGCATCAATTTCTTTGCTGAATATATTGTGATGAAAGCATGCCCGACGATTGGAATTTAAATGTGCTCTGCCCGATCCATAAAAAGGAGCCTCACTGTCTGCGCAAATTACCGTGGGATAGCCTCTTAATTACCGCAAATAAAGTCCTATCGAGCGTATTGTGTGAAAGACTAAAACCCACCGTCAACTATCTGATTGGACCTAATCCTTGTGGCTTTAGACCTGGTAAATCAGCCATTGACCAGATATTCACAACGCAAAAAATTTTGGAAAAGACTCGAAACAATCGCCTTTTCATCGATTTCAAAGCTGTCTTCGTAAGCACAGTGATGAGCTGTCTCTCCGCCGCTATGTCTGAAATTGGTATTCATGCAAAACGTATACGGTTGTGTAAATTGACGCTGGACAACACCAGAAGCGCAGTCAGAGTTGTAATAAATAAAATAACCTAAACTTAAAATAACTAAAACTGAATAAATATCGTATTAGAAACTTTCTTAAAATTCCATGCGGATGAAGTCGCGGGCGAACTCTAGTTTATATTGTGTCTTCTGCGACTTGAAACCAATATTTCGCATAGCCTTATGACATGCAATGCGTCTAGACGACATTATAGCTTCTGCTTGAAATAGAATTGAAAAAATCTTCAACTTGAATTTTCCATAAGTGGCTAGGTCGAACAGTTCTGAGTTAGGCTGTGGTCAAGAGGCTAAGTAAAACTTTGATTTTTTGAATACATGCAATGAATAGCATAACAACATCAGAAGTGGAATGCAGCCACATGCCATCCATTATAAAAAGTATATAATTTCATATTCGCATGACCATCCATGATGTTTTGTGGGAATTAATTGGACAATTTTTGAGAGCGTGCTAGAAAAGATTCTTAAACGTGTCGGAATTTTCCTTTCACCGGAATACTTGTACACAAATATTACCTGACGACTAGCCCTTTGCCTAAAACTTTGAATTAATAGCAAATTATTAATTAAATTCATTGCTTCTGTTTACATCAATATCATCATTAGGAAAGAAAAGTATTTTCTTTATATTCTATTCATTTTTTACCAGTATGCAAAAAATATATGCGACTTCCTCACGAGTTTTTGTTTTGCTTACATTAAAATTTACAGTTATTTTTGTCACAGCAAATTGTAAAATATTTTCACCCTTAGTAAATTGGCACACAGTCTTAGGGCCAAAAATTTTGAAATAAAGCTACCTTATCAAATGTATTTGTTTGTGAAATTTGCTGTTATATTCAAAATAGTTTCAAGCATAATACAGTAATTTAAAGGTTGTTTCATTCTCTCTTCGCTGTCGTCTTCATAGCTAACTAACATTAAAAGTAAAATATGTGGAGAAGTTTCATATTTTTTTAAATGTTTAAACATTCAAAAATCACGTTTTAAATTATATTTTCCAACCCCTGATAGTTGACTTCATCGAATGTATGCTTTTCATGATTGTTGTATTATAACTTTAGTAAATTTGTAAGAAAGTGTCAGAAAGGGAAGGGATTCACCCACCAAAATTTAAATCGAATTCGAGAAGACGAGGAAGTGGCTGGCTTTGCTATATCTATGTTTGAAAGCAAATTAGCCTCACAGTTTTAGATATGTTTAAAAGAAATATTGTTTTAATAATTGTTGGTTTGTTTGATCACGGAATTCTGATCTCTTGATTATATCTATGTTGGTTAAGTGAAGAAAATTCCTCTCATCTTTCCAGATGCTCAAACTAGTTGGTATATTTCACGAAGTTCAAGAGATTAATGTTGCCTAGAGATGAAAGCAATGCTAAGCAATCGAAGAAGAAATTTACGAGAAATCGATTACGGACCGCTGAGTTTACCGGGGTTATGACTATCTCTAACCGATAAGCTCGCCGACCTCGCAGTTACCTGGGTGTCCTTATGGCCAGGGACCCAAACCACGGAGGTATCGTATATAGTTGAGAAAGCTTAAGTTTTGAAAAAAAAATAGAACATGCCTATATCTAGCAAAACTTACTTCTGCCGCCTAAGAAAAATGGCAAATATTTTAATAGATCCATACGTGTATTCAATATTATAGTATCTGCTAGTAGCAAGATGAAACATTTCTGATTAAACACGTTTAGTGTCAAAATATTTTTTATGCCTAAAAATCTCGATTTCGTCCCAGTGCCCATTGAATGTGTTCTTTGCACATACTGCATCTGATGACTCCACTTCACATCACTTGCCGCCACTCCGATCTCCCCACCAGTCGACGCTGAACACATGAATACACCTCGAAAACGTGCTTCGCTGTCACCTTTTTCAACCACAAATCCTTCGTTGCAACTTTGGTGAATTGTAGACAGGTGGACAAACCAAACAGTCATGCTTGTCTACGTTGTATTGTAATACTTAAGTATGTATGTATGTATGTTTGTATGTAATGGCATTACGTAAACTCATACCCGTGCGAACTAAGACCGATTGCAACGCAGTTTTTGGTCAGTACATTGGAACTTTTGCATTTAAATATTAATTAGTAGTGCAGCGTGTGCTACAGAGAGGCCAGACTGGGTATCGAGGTCATATATGGAGGAAGAACACATACATTTAAACAGTAACGAATGGCTTGTGCAAGACACGAGCGGACACTTGTTGGTGAGGAACCTGGTTGGGTTGTCGGTTGGTTCGGCAAAATTGTATACGTGTATGTACCATATGCACAACACTACTGTTATTTTTGCTATGTTATGTTGCTGCTGCTTGCAGTAGTTCTACAAAGCAATGCGTTGATTGACGTGCACAATGGCTAGGCTATGGGATATGACGAGGATTATTGCGAGTGCCACATTGTTTATTGTATTCACAATAAGTGGTATATATCCCCAGTGGGCGCCCCTCTCTTCCCTGACGTCCTATACGCTCTTACTGCATTTTCATATTTTTCTCTTTTACCTCCGGTTGCTGAAGTAAGTTTGCCAAGGCTTTGCCAACTTGTATTTAATCGGATTTGGATTGTTTTGAGTTTACATAATAAGTGATACCAAATTTGTGCCATCCAGAGGTTCTATGGGATTTGCAAATGTATAAATATAGGTAGATATGTATGAATGAATGAATGAGTGAGTGAGTGAATGAGTAGCCCAATAAATTTGTTGGTGCATGCACTGGCAGCATGCAGCAAGCAACTCACAAGGGGCCACCGGCAATGAGATATCCATAGTCCGGTGAGACAATAAGAGTAAAGTGCAGTACAAACTTAGCTATACAAATGAATTTATTAATATGTGTGTGAGTATGTGTTGCATATGCCAGAACGTGTCATAAGTTCTACGCCACATATGAGTTTGTATGCACTTACCACATCTTCTAGTCTATTGCTATCGCTGGTGTTGTGATGTTGTTGTTATTGTTATTATTATTGTTATTGCAAGTGCTTTTTGTATGTGAACAGTAAATATGAAAATTAAATAACAGACGACACAATGAGTAACTGATTGAGCCACTGGACTCAATCTGTAGGCTGCAAATATGGGACGGGCATGGACGGCAAATGGCATTGCGAAAGCATAGAGTTATAGGAAGCATGTGTACTTATGGGTATTTATAAAGTTTTAAATTGCTCAACGTATGCACATGCATAGCAAGAGAGCATGACATTTTGTAATATTGTATGCTGAACAAATAACTTTTAATTACTCATTCTACAGTTTTTAAAAAGTGCAGGAGGAGATATGTTTTTTTAATGATTGCGATACTCGAAAACTTTTTGTCTAATACATTTTTTCCTAGCAGAGTAGCCAGGAATCCAGTTTCGAGGAAAAATTTTCTTCCAGAAAACTATGTCAACGACGATCAGATATACTTTTAAATTACAACCTCATTCATGCTCTCTGTAACTTAGTCTAGTCCAAAAGAACTTCAAATTTAGTACTTTTCAATATTGCCTCATTTCGAAATTCGGTATAGATAGCAAAAATCTTTAACACAATATCAAACACATAAATTCTACAATGCCAGATAGCCTCCGCCACAACATAGTCGTCTAACGGACCTCTTCATCCTCAAAACATTATATAATAACATTGTGGCAGCTTAATCGAAAAGTAATTTTATTGATAAATTATGTGAATGGTTATGGGTACGAAAATTAATTTAAAAATAGTAAATTTTCTAATTGCGGTCAGGGTTCGAGTCTTGGCTCGACTCAGCAGAATATGTTAACCTCTACGAGTGTATTCCTGACATGAAATAAAAGCTCTTCAAAAAAAAAAACCATCAGCGAGTCGGAGAGGGCTTAAAATACGCTGTAGTACCTCCATTTGTTGGAGAAAACATCAATAAATTGGATAGGGACATATGTTTGCGAGTATAACGGGTGAGATAAAATTCCGCTGTAAAATTTTTATAATAAGAGAGGAATAAATATTTTTCTAAAATGTTACTTTTATTGAGCAATTTATTTCTTATCAGAAATACACTCGTAGCGATTGACATTCCCGGCGAGGGGCGACCGCAATTAAAAAAATTAATTTTTTATAATTTTGGATGTTATTTGAACAAGGACTCGAACCCTGACCTTCCAAAGAAAGCAATGCTAACCACAAGACTAACTTAGATGGTCTGGTACTAGCCATTCTTTTCAGTCTGTCATCACAATTTTTCAAGACATTTTTGTTGTTTTGGCTCACTATGGCTACAATGGCGATCTCTATTTCATATTTCAAGTCACGAATCTTCACTGTATGATTGGCGTAGCAGTAATCCGTAGCAACTGCTCCTAAAAATATAATACAACGTGGTAAAATCAAAGCCACGAGGTGGTCAGTTTCGGCTAATTATGCGGTTTTCTAACACAATGCGCATACGGTTTATTTAACGTCGGCTGTGTGGCACATGCCATTCCCTTCGACATTGGATGGCTGTGAGATTTCAGTTTTCGAAACTATTAGACTTCATAAACCTACCGATGTCTTTATGTAAATTTTTGCGCAAATAAGTGCGCGAAATGTTTAATACCTGCGTACGAGGTCGAGGTGGCTCTTCGAGCATAATTTGAGCTCTAGTGCAGCCGCAGTATTTTTCTCTGGACGCACTGAACGAGCACGTAGGCTATTTCGCCCGACCCCCGCGTGCAAATTTCTTGCAGTTGCGGTTTAAGGGTGATCTTTTGGATGTAAGCGTAAACTTTATCATCTCGTAAGCCGTAAGCCTTCTACTGAATATTTAACTACTCAAGAAACCAAAACTCAAATAAGCCGTAGTTTAAAAAGTAAACAGACGCAGGTTGTGAAATCATTCGGCTAATTATTATAATTCGATCTCCTTTATTATGCTTTTCATAGAACATAAGAAAACAATACTCCATTTTTTCTCACTGCAATGAAAAGTGACAACAGAAATATTAGGGGTGGTAATTGGAGTAGAGGCTTTATACCCTTCGGGTATTACTCTACCTACTTTTAATCTAATTGAATTTAATCCAGTGTTCTCATATTTATGGCAATATTGTGCATTCGCAGCTTAAACGTATGCTATTGTGAACTTCGGCAAACTGTCAATCATGTTTTAAACTAACTAAAAATTTATATTCAAATTATGAAAATAAATAAAGAAGACTAAATTAGATAAATTAAAGTAAATATTACTCACTAGTAACTGGAAACTTACACGTATATAATCGTATATACATATAAATATCTAGTTATTACCTAAGCTTTTCTTTCCAGCAATTATTTTTTTGAACTTTGATTTGGACCTTTATAAGTTGTAGGTTAAAATCGACTTTTATTCTTCTAAGAAGTACGATTTCTAAACGAAGGCGTTTTGCTTCCCTTAGTAAATAATCTAGATTTTTTTTTGTAAATTTTCAATTCTTTCTTTTAACTGCCTTAATTCATTCTCTGTATTGTTCGCTCTGAATTTTCAAACTCTTAAATTAATTTATATTTATTTTTGTTCCATGCTTAGTAACTCGGAAGGACTCATTTTACTCTACGTTTGTCGTTTTGGCTTGTGTACAATCGTTGAGTTATCCCTTTGTACTCGTATTTCAATGATATTTTCGAATTTTTTACAAAGCTTAGTGCCTGCATATCGATTATCACCTTCTCCATTTTTCATTTTTACACTGGTTGCTATTAATTATGTTAGTTGCTTGCAAATCAAAAATCTTGCCGCCTTCGACACCATCTACGTTTTCCATTGTCGCAGTTAATTCCAAAATATGTGTCTAATACACATATAATCAAATTCATGTAAAAAATGCTGTTATTAAGTTTTTTAAGTTTCATCTGATAACATCTCTTTAAGGAAAGTTGAATATATTCAGTCAATCGCTACAAAAGTAATTTAATATTAAAAATTCAATACAAATACACTTAACGGTACATAAGTTACATAAATCAAAAAAGATAAATCGTATTAATTTATTTTTTTTGTTATTATATAGACTAGAACTTGTAAAGTTGCAAATAGACTCATGTTTTGCCAAATAAAGTAATATTTACGACATTAAATCGGAAAACAAAACTACAATAGAAGCAAAACAAGAACATGTTGAATATGATATTCAACTTCACACGAACATTTTCTAAGGCTTACCGGAAGGATTTCACAGGCATCATCAGCTTTGTTACCAGTTCTTTTCTATGAATGAGTGGCTGAAATGACAGCTCGAGAGCTGGGCGTGGCAGGCGTTTGCTAACTGTACTCATGTTACAGTTGTTCGTTGCTGATTGCGGCAATTTTTCAAGGCAATGACACATTATCTAAAATTCGAGTAGAAAAAACACCATAGACCATATACATATAAGATAAAAGGGGAACTATTTGCAGAAGACTGACATTCGTAATGTACTCCAATGAAATTACTACAATGTGACAGCTGAGTATGGAAAGGATTACATTACATTTGTCGTGATATACTTTGGCTTTCGACACTGGAATTGAGCTTTATCAATGCGTCGCTGCGCTGAAAGGTTCACTTGCCAGCTGATGACAGGCAGTTACTTCGCTATACAAAACGGCGCTGAAGATATAATACAATGGTCAACATTATAAAAAAAATATGAAATATAAATAATAAAATAAAATAAAATAAAATAAATTAATATAAAATAAAATAAAATATAATAAAATAAAAAAGAGAAAATAATATGAAATAAAATAGAATAAAATAAAATAAAAGAATTAAATATAATAAAATAAAATAAAATAAAAAAAAATAAAATAAGAAAGTAAAATAAAATGAAATGAAATAAAATAAAATACAATAAAAGGAAAAAATAAATTAAAATAAAATAACATAAAAAAAATAAAATAAGAAAAAATATAAAAAAATAAAAAAGTAAAACAAAATAAAATAAAATAAAATAAATGAAAAACAACCGGAAACAATTCACTATATTACGGGTGCATGTGCCCAACTAGAAGCAACCGAGTACCTGACAAGGCATAACCACGTCGCTAAAATTGAACACCAATGCTTAGCACTAAGACACGGTTTAATTATGGAGGAATGTCCGTATTTCAAATACACCCGACAAGCAATATTAGAGAGCAGTTTAACGAAAATTTACTGGGATAGATCAATATTGATGGATCATTCCACTCCACACAATAGACTTGACATGACTGCTATAGGCATAGGTGTACCAAACACACACAACCTACCAGAATGATATACAGAGAAGTGTACGTGTAGAAAGTATCACATCTTAGTCCACGAAATCAAGGATATGTGGAGACTGCAAAATTATTGTATCATCTACCGGTGTTATCCCAAGAACTCTAAACGAAAATCTTGACAAACTCAAAATAATGGAAAAGCGGCACGTGATACAAAAGGCTGTTATATTATCAACAACTACTACAGTTAGGAAATTTTTAAATATAGACTAATTATTTTTTAACTATTTTTTATAGGTCTGTAACCAACACGTTTTGTATGCATTTTGAATAGGAAATATTTTAAATTTTAACTTCATAAGCAATAAGTAATTCAATTTGTAAAAACAATAGTTTTAAATATTTTGTTGTAAAACAACCGATACTTGATGTACGTAGGCTGCTATATACAGGTCTGGCCTAGGCAACACTAAGTGTTGCCAGGTGCAATCTGACATTTCCATTGGAAAGTTTGACATTTTTTAGCATAACATCACTCAGAACGTTTTGTCATTTAATCGTGAATTGTTTTATTTACAGGGAATTAAAAAATTCATCTCGGTCAAAAAATGGAATTAACTCGTGAACATTTTCGTGCGATCATTTTTCACAACTTTCGACGTGGATTATCACGACAAGAGTGCATCGATGAACTAAAATCTTTGTATGGCTATGAAGCATCATCCTATAGCACTGTGAAAAACTGATACAACGTATTCAATCATGGCCGACGCTCGCTCAAAGACGAATTCCGTGAAGGTAGTCCAAAAACAGCCGTTGTACCAGAAAACATCGATGCCGTACGTGAACTGATAACGCAAGACCGTCATGTAACATACCTTCAGATAGAGGTATGCCTATGCATTTCTCTCACCAGCATACATTCGATATTGCATGAACACCTGGCCGTAAAAAAGGTTTATTCTCGTTGGATCCCGCACAATTTGACACACGCTCAAAAAAAAGGCTCGTGTGGATTGGTGTAAAGAAATGCTGAAAAAATCAGATCGCGGTGCTTCAAAAGACATTTATAAGATCGGTGGCGAATCATAGATCAATGCGTCTGAGCCCGAAACAAAACAGCAATCGATCGTCTGGGTCTTCCAAGACGAGCCAAATCCAAAAAAAAAAAAACATTTTCGTTGATAAATATTAGGCCAGATATATATCTAGCAGCCCTCGTATACCCTTATGGTGATGAAAAGAGGAAATAAATAAGAAAATAAAAAAAGTTAAATAAAACAAAATAAAATAAAATACAATGAAATGAAATAAATAAATAAAATAATAAAACAAAATAAAATGGAATAGATAAAAAAAATAAACTAAAATAAAATAAAATTAAATTGAATTAAATTAATGTATATTAAATTAAATTAAATTAAGTTAAATTAAATTAAACTAAATTAAATTAAATTACATTCAATTAAGTTACATAAAATTTAGTTAAATTAAATTATATTAAATTAAATAAAATCAACTTAAATTTAATTAAATTATATTAAACTTTATTAAGTTAAATGAAATAAAATAAAATGATATAAAATGAAATAAAATAAAATAAAATAAAATAAAATAAAATAAAATAAAATAAAATAAAATAAAATAAAGTAAAATAAAATAAAATAAAATAAAATAAAATAAAATAAAATAAAATAAAATAAAATAAAATAAAATAAAATAAAATAAAATAAAATAAAATAAAATAAAATAAAATAAAATAAAATAAAATAAAATAAAATAAAATAAAATAAAATAAAATAAAATAAAATAAAATAAAATAAAATAAAATAAAACAAAATAAAATAAAATAAAATAAAATAAAATAAAATAAAATAAAATAAAATAAAATAAAATAAAATAAAATAAATTAAAATTAAAAAAAAATAAAATAAGAAAGTAAAATAAAATGAAATGAAATAAAATAAAATACAATAAAAGGAAAAAATAAATTAAAATAAAATAACATAAAAAAAATAAAATAAGAAAAAATATAAAAAAATAAAAAAGTAAAACAAAATAAAATAAAATAAAATAAATGAAAAACAACCGGAAACAATTCACTATATTACGGGTGCATGTGCCCAACTAGAAGCAACCGAGTACCTGACAAGGCATAACCACGTCGCTAAAATTGAACACCAATGCTTAGCACTAAGACACGGTTTAATTATGGAGGAATGTCCGTATTTCAAATACACCCGACAAGCAATATTAGAGAGCAGTTTAACGAAAATTTACTGGGATAGATCAATATTGATGGATCATTCCACTCCACACAATAGACTTGACATGACTGCTATAGGCATAGGTGTACCAAACACACACAACCTACCAGAATGATATACAGAGAAGTGTACGTGTAGAAAGTATCACATCTTAGTCCACGAAATCAAGGATATGTGGAGACTGCAAAATTATTGTATCATCTACCGGTGTTATCCCAAGAACTCTAAACGAAAATCTTGACAAACTCAAAATAATGGAAAAGCGGCACGTGATACAAAAGGCTGTTATATTATCAACAACTACTACAGTTAGGAAATTTTTAAATATAGACTAATTATTTTTTAACTATTTTTTATAGGTCTGTAACCAACACGTTTTGTATGCATTTTGAATAGGAAATATTTTAAATTTTAACTTCATAAGCAATAAGTAATTCAATTTGTAAAAACAATAGTTTTAAATATTTTGTTGTAAAACAACCGATACTTGATGTACGTAGGCTGCTATATACAGGTCTGGCCTAGGCAACACTAAGTGTTGCCAGGTGCAATCTGACATTTCCATTGGAAAGTTTGACATTTTTTAGCATAACATCACTCAGAACGTTTTGTCATTTAATCGTGAATTGTTTTATTTACAGGGAATTAAAAAATTCATCTCGGTCAAAAAATGGAATTAACTCGTGAACATTTTCGTGCGATCATTTTTCACAACTTTCGACGTGGATTATCACGACAAGAGTGCATCGATGAACTAAAATCTTTGTATGGCTATGAAGCATCATCCTATAGCACTGTGAAAAACTGATACAACGTATTCAATCATGGCCGACGCTCGCTCAAAGACGAATTCCGTGAAGGTAGTCCAAAAACAGCCGTTGTACCAGAAAACATCGATGCCGTACGTGAACTGATAACGCAAGACCGTCATGTAACATACCTTCAGATAGAGGTATGCCTATGCATTTCTCTCACCAGCATACATTCGATATTGCATGAACACCTGGCCGTAAAAAAGGTTTATTCTCGTTGGATCCCGCACAATTTGACACACGCTCAAAAAAAAGGCTCGTGTGGATTGGTGTAAAGAAATGCTGAAAAAATCAGATCGCGGTGCTTCAAAAGACATTTATAAGATCGGTGGCGAATCATAGATCAATGCGTCTGAGCCCGAAACAAAACAGCAATCGATCGTCTGGGTCTTCCAAGACGAGCCAAATCCAAAAAAAAAAAACCATTTTCGTTGATAAATATTAGGCCAGATATATATCTAGCAGCCCTCGTATACCCTTATGGTGATGAAAAGAGGAAATAAATAAGAAAATAAAAAAAGTTAAATAAAACAAAATAAAATAAAATACAATGAAATGAAATAAATAAATAAAATAATAAAACAAAATAAAATGGAATAGATAAAAAAAATAAACTAAAATAAAATAAAATTAAATTGAATTAAATTAATGTATATTAAATTAAATTAAATTAAGTTAAATTAAATTAAACTAAATTAAATTAAATTACATTCAATTAAGTTACATAAAATTTAGTTAAATTAAATTATATTAAATTAAATAAAATCAACTTAAATTTAATTAAATTATATTAAACTTTATTAAGTTAAATGAAATAAAATAAAATGATATAAAATGAAATAAAATAAAATAAAATAAAATAAAATAAAATAAAATAAAATAAAATAAAATAAAATAAAATAAAGTAAAATAAAATAAAATAAAATAAAATAAAATAAAATAAAATAAAATAAAATAAAATAAAATAAAATAAAATAAAATAAAATAAAATAAAATAAAATAAAATAAAATAAAATAAAATAAAATAAAATAAAATAAAATAAAATAAAATAAAATAAAATAAAATAAAATAAAATAAAATAAAATAAAATAAAATAAAATAAAACAAAATAAAATAAAATAAAATAAAATAAAATAAAATAAAATAAAATAAAATAAAATAAAATAAATTAAAATTAAATAAAATAAAATAAAATAAAATAAAATAAAATAAAATAAAATAAAATAAAATAAAATAAAATAAAATAAAATAAAATAAAATAAAATAAAATAAAATAAAATAAAATAAAATAAAATAAAATAAAATCAAATAAAATAAAATAAAATAAAATCAAATAAAATAAAATAAAATAAAATAAAATAAAATAAAATAAAATAAAATAAAATAAAATAAAATAAAATAAAATAAAATAAAATAAAATAAAATAAAATAAAATAAAATAAAATAAAATAAAATAAAATAAAATAAAATAAAATAAAATAAAATAAAATAAAATAAAATAAAATAAAATAAAATAAAATAAAATAAAATAAAATAAAATAAAATAAAATAAAATAAAATAAAATAAAATAAAATAAAATAAAATAAAATAAAATAAAATAAAATAAAATTAAATAAAATAAAATAAAATAAAAATGAAATAAAATTAATAAAATAAAATACAATAAAATAAAATAAAATAAAATAAAATAAAACAAAAAAAAATAAAATAAAATAAAATAAAATAAAATAAAACAAAATAAAATAAAATAAAATAAAATGAAATAAAATAAAATAAAATAAAATAAAATAAAATAAAATAAAATAAAATAAAATAAATTAAAATAAAATAAAATAAAATAAAACAAAATAAAATAAAATAAAATAAAATAAAACAAAATAAAAGAATATAAAATAAAATAAAATAAAAATGAAATAAAATTAATAAAATAAAATACAATAAAATAAAATAAAGTAAAAATTAAAACAAATTTAATATAATATACAATAGTAAAATTAAATAAAATATAATATAAAAATAAAGTACTGTTGCACTGTATAATGGAATCAGTGCCAGTCGTTTCCTCCAAGTGTTGTCTGACACTGTTATCGTGAAAAACTGTATTTCAAATCCGTATTTATATTGGTATATATGTTAGCAAGCTTTCACCCACTTCTTTAACACATCATCTTTTCGTAAATAGAGGTGTTCTATTTGTTATTGCTTTTTTGGTTCACTAAACTCACGCACCATAAACACCCAATTACTTTCAATGTCCTGGGCGATAAGCTTTTGGTTTTATTTTAACTCACTTTTTACCTATTGCTGGAGGGATAAACGTTATTGGTTTTAATTTATGGCGATTTTAGTTTAAAGTGACGTGGTGAAATGGTGTGTCCATGGTTTTGCGTTCTTTGGATCATATTCTCTATTATTCATATTTTTGTTTTTATATTATGGCTATTTTTAAAGCCATAGGATACTGTGAATAATATTTCTAGGGTAGATTGTGCCCATCAGACAAAAATCTTAATGGCTGCTGGGCCTTATACCTTCTGCTCAAATATAAACGAGACTGTTCAATAAAACAAACACGGTTAATTATTCTTCAATATTTATTTTATCTTCTTCAAAATAGTCACTATTAGAGGCGATACACATATGCCACCTTTTTTTTCCAATCTTCATAACACTTCTGGTAGGCCGCTTTAGGTATGGCTTTCAGTTCCTTCTTCGAATTCTCTTTTATGACTTCAATCGACTGAAAATGCTTTCCACGAAGCGGCAATTTGAGTTTAGGGAAAAGAAAAAAGTCACACGGTGCCATGTCGGGTGAATACGGTGCTTGCGGAACAATATTTACGTTGTTTTTGGTCAAATAATCGCGTACAAGACGAAATGAGGAACAAGTCGAGCAGACACACGTCTCATGCCCAAAACATCGTGAATAATGCTATGAACGGATCCATTTGATATGTTGAGCTCACTAGCTATCTCTCTTTCAGTCACACGACGATTTTCCAACGCAATTTTCTTTACTTTTTCGACGTTTCCTTCGTTTATTGACGTTGCTGGACGACGATCATGGGGCAAGTTCTCCAGCGATGTACGGCCGTACTTGAACGACTTATACCAATCAAAAATACGTGCACGTGATAGGCAAGACTCCCCATATGCCTTCTGCTACATTTTCATTGCGTCCGTCGCACTTATTCCATTGGAATAACAAAATTTCAAACAAACTCTTTGCTCAACGTTAAATTTCCGTAGTAAAATTCGAAAAACACACTCGAGGTTGACTTGTTTATAGTGCCGTAAAAAAGAAACTATGTGACAGATCGCGCTCAAATTTGACATGTAAACATATAACAGTCCAGGCAACCTAAGCAAAACAAAAGTATGGCCATATGTCTTGTCCTTGTCGAGTTATGGATAAAGGCTCGTTTATATTTGAGTAGAAGGTATATGCTCGTCATGATCCGAGCTTTGAACAGAGAAATTTTTCCCAGGTTCCGCTGGATTAGTCAGGCTAGACTCGTGATCTTCTTTTAAAAGACTGCAAATTGAAATTTCCTTTGTTTATTTTGTTCAAGCAGCTGATAATGTTCTGCCGGTAAATATTATCTTCTTGCAGTTCGTATTGAAATAATGAACAGAAAATTAGTCCTTCAACGTTATATTCTTTGAATTGTTACATGGAGAGAGTTTTTTTCAGTTTTATGAAGTGAAATCGTTGACTGTTGAAAATGCATAAACGATGAATTTGAGTAGAAAGTCCTTTTTCTATTCTTGTTGAACGTTGCAGGAAAAAGTTTTCTCTTCAGGATCAAATGCCAAATACTAAATAATATTAAATAATGAGCAATAAGGAACATCAACCTAATTTAAGCAGACAAATTTATACAAATTTAAAATTGCTGAGATAAATATAGGGGAATGCAGTAGTGACTGAGTCTCTACCAATGTATTTTCATAAGTATGTATGTACGAATGCTTCAAATTTAATTTATTACAGAAAACTAGATGCCAACGAATTTGCTGGAATAGACACACTCCCACAAACTTTCTTACATACATACATACACACTGCCTTATTAATGGTTATAAATAAAGCTGCAAATAATGAATACACACATAATCATATATTTATTCATATGTCTTATATGTCTGTTTGTGTATATGTATTTTAACTTATCAACATGCATAACAAGAAATGAAATTTACTAATATATCTATAAACGACACAATTCTGTTATTTGCACGCACACTCATGCATCCATATTTACCTTTAAACACATTACCCGAAGTATACATTGTCCTAATGTACGTGTATATACCTACACATGTATGTATAAATGGGTATTGTTGGGCCCATAAAGAGCAAGATGTGTGGCTGTTGTTGTCAGCATTCTTATAATACATTTTACGCATAACATGAATTCATGTGACTAGTCTTTACGGGAATATGCTATGAGTTTGAATGCTTTGGTTGTGTGAATGTCCTTGCGTGCGGGTGATAGTGTCGCGTTGTTGTTTATGTGTTTGAAATTATGAGTAACGTGTTGTAAACAGTTGGAAAATTGCAGGAAATCCTTATAAATTGGTAACAATTTTATTTACAACAACACTAACAACAATAACATTGAAAATTAATATAACAACTACAAGCCAGCAACGAGCGTTATAGCAATAGTGAATAACATTAGAAGTAGCAACAGTGACGCTCACTGAATTAAGGCCTTACAAGAGCATCAACAACAGATACAGGATATCAGCTATACTAAAGTATTTGTATGTCTTATCATTATAAATATTAGGGGAGACCCCTAAAAAAATGGAATGTTCAAAAGTATAGAAATATCTTTTTACGAATTGGCTACTTCCGACCCCTCCATTATTTTGTTGGCACTGGTGCCTCCGTATTCTTCCCTTTAAATATTCATCTGGCGCCAACCACTTCTTTTATGCTTTGTGAACTATATTAAAGTTGCTGCATAACTTGGAGCTTCCATCATTCCATAGTATTTGGAATTCATCTGCGCTGAAAGAAAGTACAAGTTACGGCTTAGTAGACTTGGTTCTTAGGAGAACATTTTACTTTTTATTAGCCTGTTAAGTGCATAGTATTAGGAAGTTTGTTGGTAAAAGTCATACCACATGGAAATACGTTGATGTTTGAGAAGAGAAAGCGTAGCCAACGGAGCACTTGCGACCGATGATATCAATATCCGACCTCCGCTAAAAATTGTACGTTTTTTAGAAGATTGTACCTTCTCTATTTAGTCCTGCAGCTGAAATTGTTTTCACCACCATGAGATTAAAGAAGCCACTTGAAATCATATCAACTTGTCTGAAGCCTTCGCGACTCGGAGTCATCTTTTGCAATTCTGACGGTACCTGTACCAAAACTGTATATAAAAGGTCTATGTCGTTAATGTTCATACATTCCACAGATGTGAGCTCACATGCGCCAATTAACCCAGCCTAATTGGACCACTTTCTGACGGACTGAGCTCACAACACTTAGATTTCAATGGTCAGGTTTCGGAGATCTGCAATGAATTCTGCGGTAGGCAAGCCACATTTCCAAGTTTGAGAAGTTGTTCTTACTTATACTCAACAACATATGGATATGAGGGGTTAAACATTTTGACGATTTTTAACCTGATGTGTAAATCCAACGAAAAGCTTACACTATTTGAATAATAGTAAGTTTCTATTTCTCTCTTGAAATTACAATGAAAGTTGGTGGTTTGAATATTATTTACCACGAATTTTGGAACATGAGATGTGTAGCGATAATTGAAACAGTAAAATAAAGATGAAGGATGTCAAAAATTTTATATTTTAGTTATTGATTATACATAAAGATAAAAAACTCATATCCACGTATCTAAAACTTTTATTATTGTGTTGCCTTAAAAGAAACCGGCGATTTTTCATACAGACGGCGTTGCCAATTTTTTTGCACAGTTTGCGACTATTTATTTGGACAGTTATAAGCTGTCACTTTTAGCTTTCCTTTAGAAAAGAAGTAAGCGTAATTTTGCTTATGTTTGTTTGTTTGGCGTCAGTTTTAATATGGAGTCTACAAAGGAACATTTTCTCCAAATTCCGTTCGTGAGATTTTTCATTTAAAGATAAGCCACGTACAGGTCTGCCAAGTGAGGTTGATGATGACGATATCAAATCTTTAATCGAACCGAATCGTCATGTAACTGAGCGTGATATTGGAGAGTAGTTAAGTATACAAAAATCAACCGTTCATAATCATATATGACTGGTAAAAAAACTTTATATTTGGGTACCACATAAGTTGAAAAAAATTCATTCCACAAGCCGCTTCAACATCTTAATGCATCTTAAACGCAATGAATATGATCCGTTTTTGAAGCAAATCATATCTGATGATGAAAAATGGATCGTTTACAATCGCCACAAACCACGACAAAAGCTAATATTCACCAAAAGAAGATTATGCTGTCAGTTTGGGGGGATTGGAAGGGTGTGGTGTATTTTGATATGCTTCCAAGGAACCAAACGATTAATTCGGATGTTTACTGTCAACAATTGGACAAATTGAATACAGCCATCAAGGAGAAGCGGTCAGAATTGGTCAATCGTAAAGGTGTAATATTCAACCATTACAATGCTTGACCACACACATCTTTGGTCACTAGCGAAAAACTGAGAGAGCTTGGCTGGGAACTGTTGATGCATTCACTATATAGACCTGACCTTCCATCGTCAGACTACCATTTGTTTCGATCTTTTGCAGAGCTCATTAAATGGTTCAACAGTTTTTTGCAGTTAAAGGCCAGAAGTTCTATGAGCGTGGAATAATGATGTTTCGGGAAAGATGGCGAAAGGCCATCCCACAAAATGGAAATTAGATAATTGATTAAAGTTATATATAAAAATTAAAAAAATGTATTTACTTTCTTTTAAATAGTCGGCAACCCAATATAACAAAGTGATAGTAAGTTTAGCGGTAATGAAAGAAAAGTAACACTTTCACAATTCTGAGCCAAATTAATAGAGTTTTTACAGCTTTTAAAAATTATAACCATTAAATGTTCTTTTTGAAAAACGTAGAAATATGGCGAGTCGTTTGATAGCAGGAGATAATTCGTGATTTATTGGCATTTCCCATCTAACCAGCTCTTCTTACGAGCTTTTCGAAAATTAATATTTCTGAGTCTGAAATGGCGTTCTTGTGGGGAGTACTATTGAGATCAAAAGCGTTCCACCGTCCATATTGATAGGTTTCGACGTCAAACTGAGTCGATGTTAGAGTTTCGAAAACACTGAGGATATATCTTCGTCTATAGAAGAAATAGGTTACGGACCTTTTCTTATGCGCAAAGACGTAATTTGAAAATGAAGGAAATACTCGTAAACATTTCAGTGCATCAGATAAACCATTTTTTGGTCCACCTTTATGTATATGTAATAGGTATGTGCAGTGTTGTCATGCCAATCGGTTGCCATTACAAATGTTCATTATTATAAATATTTTGTTGTTGGTTTTATACTTTACATTCTGGCTGCTGCTTTTGTGTCGCTACTTGTTCTATACTTATTGTTATTGCACTTGAAATTATTGTGGTGTGCTGTTGCTTTTGTTGTTATTCCTGGTGCAGTGGCTTCTTTGGTTGTCATCTGAAATGACTGATGTCACAATAAAATATGGGAAATTGAATTATTATCAAATAAAATAAAAAACATTGACACATCTACGTGTATATACATACATACAAACTTGCATTTTTAATTTGCATGTGGTTTGTATGGGCATATGTACGTTTTAAGTTCATTTATATGCATGCATATATCATAATATCGGCAACATGGCATACCATAAATTCAATAAATGACAAATGCAATGGCCGAAAGAAGAAATTGTGTAGAGGTCAGGAGAGGAAGAGAGGACAGCAATGGTAGCGCGTATGCGAACAACAATGGATTATGTTGACTAGAAGGTTTAAAATATATTATGACTCAATTGAGCAAATAAGGCAATTAATTTTATTTTTATGATGTACAAATGTGTGTAAATCATTGTGTATGCAAATTTATACATGGTTTTAAACCAACATCTTAAAAATTATTTTCGTAGTTCTTATATTTGTGAGAAAGATATGATGAATACCAAATAGACTATACTGACAATTTGAAAAAATAAAGCACTTAAACTCGCTTTAAAGAATTATTTTTTCTATTATTATCTCGACGTATTGCTTATACAAACTTTACTTTATGGAGTAATGACTGAAGTTAGGAGACTTTAATTTTGGTCAAGTCGTCTTTGGTAAAGGCCCTTAAATCGACAACCCGAATTAGCGAAAGAAGAAAAATCCCTTAAGCTTCGGCCCAGTGGCGATGATCTGAAAAGTCTCATAAACTCAAGTTAAGAAATTAATTTTGATTCAAAACATATGTATGTAGGCAAATATAACTTTGGTCAAATTATAAAAATACCAAATATATATATATATATATATAATGATGATCTCCTCCTCTCATAATGAGACCCGAACGGTCTGGGAAGCAAACAGTTTTTCTGGAAGAATAAATTTAGATTTAAATATTTAGATTTACAGAGAGCAGGCATTTAACTTTATTAAAATATGACCTTTTCTTTACTTAATACCTAGAATCTCTTCTACTTATTTATTGGCGTTGGCACCGCTTACGCGATTATAGCCGAATCAATTATAGCGCGCCATTCATCTCTTCTTTTCGCTGTTTGGCACCAGTTGGAAATACCAAGTGAAACCAGGTCGCGAAATTGAGGTCTTTCTCTTCTTCTGCTTCCTCCCTGAAGTTATGACTGTCAACGGTGACGTTGATGCCAAGTCGGGAATGTGATGACTGTTTGTTTGATGACAGGAGATATTTCGTCTTTTCCTCGTACACTACCATATCAGACCTATTCGCTTTGATTCTCAAGCCTGGAGAAGGCAGAACTAGTGGCGTGGTTGTTGAGGCCGATAATGTCAATATCTTCGGCGTACGTTCGTAGTTGTACACTCTTGTTAAAGTGTGTACCGTGTCGGGCATGCTTTCATCCGACCATTTTTTGCTAACAAGCTGATGCACCTTGTCAGCTCTTCACCGCCATATGTGAATAGCTCTGCGGGTAGACCGTCAGGCACGGGAGTTTGAGACGCCGTTCCACAGTTCCCTTATATCAAGTTGCTGATGAGTGCTCTCAGAAAGCAGGTGTGCAAGCCGAGTAGAAAACCGCTGTTCGGTCTGTTGTGATTGCAGCTTTTCGACGTCGAACCGTCTTCTGCTAGTTAACGGGTGTTTTTTGCTGCTCAGAGGCGTGTGCGTATCTTCGCTGCGAAAATATATTGATCCGAGTCGATGTTAGGACCTCGGAACGTACGCACAACTAAACAAGTAGATACATGTCTTCCGTCTATCACAACATGATCGATCTGGTTGAGAGATTTTCGATCTAGAGATATTTTCTTGTGCTGGAATCCAGTGCTACAGACAACCATACTTCGGGCCACGGCAAAGTCAATCAGCCTCAACCCAACTGGGGATGTTTCGTCGTGGAGGCTGCATTTTTCGACTGCCGCACCAAAGATAAATTCTTTGCCCACCCTGGCATTCAAATCGCCAAGCACGATTTTCACATCGTGTCGGGGGCAGCGCTCGTAAGTATGCTCTAGGTGTTCATAAAAGGCAGCTTGACGGATTGTGGCGGGACTTTCATCCACCGGGGTGAATGATAGTACTCGGCGACTGAGCCTCTCTCACACCACAAATCCGACATCAATTTTGCACTCCTTCATAAGGCCGCTGTAGTATATTTCAAAAGAACCCACTTTTTCCGTTCTTGTCCCGTCCATTGCACTTCTTGGACGGCGGTGAGGTCAGCCCTTAATTTGATTTGGACGTCTACCAGCTGGGCAACCCCACCTTCCCAATTAAGGGACCGGACATTCCAGGTGCATGTCCTCAAATCGTAATCGTTAGAACTTTTGGGTGGCCAAATGGATTTTTCATTGGAATTTTTTTTTGATTTTTTTTTTCACCGTACGCGCAACCGCATATGATTTGTCTACTCACTTTAGCTCGCCTCTTGGTATGCAAAAGAATCGATTCTGGCCACTCCCAGGTGAATGACAGTTAAAAACTTTTCTCACTTGCGTGACCTTCTACACTTGGCCCCATCCCCCAACCTAATACCTAAAATCTACTTTCTTTTATCGAATCCAGCGCCATCTTTCGGTTTAGTTTTTAAAATAAATTTTGAGACGTATACACTGCATAGACATAGTAATGTGGTATTGAATTAATATCAAGCAGATATTTAAATATATAATGTTTTACGCTAAACAAGCCTCGACTGTTTCCCAAAAACTTCGAGTTCGATCACCGGATTGTTAAATGAGAGCCTCAAGACTTGTTGTTCAACTTCTTTATTGTAAGCACTCAGTTTAATATCTCTTCTAAACATACATTTTACTAGCTAATCTTCTCTATATAAACACACAGTTTATTCTTCTGTAAATACTCGCTTTGAGTTGAGTCGAGTTGAAAGATTTGGGATTCTTGTGGTGAAGAAATTGTCAAAACAGTAAGCAAGGTGGTTTAGTCTAACCCCGCTGGAAACTTTGCGGAAAACAATATCCGTGCCCTGTGGCGCAATATCTCCAAGACTGAGCAGCGTCCAATCTAATAGCACTACAGCTCGCTTGAAGTTTTCCGTACAATTACTAGAATATAATGTGTCTGACTACAGCTGTATAAATCCAATGAATAATGAACGCTATGCATGCGTAGAGTGCAGTGATAGCTTTCTTCAACCACTTAAATTCGCTATAAAAGATTATCCACGCTTTACTCTCAGCCGATGTTGTCACTACTGAGTACTATAGTCAACTGAACATGCTGGCGTATCTATAGAAGATTTTCTTAGGCAGCTCTCAATAACGAACATCCAACATAGGCTCTCTAGAGCATGCTTCATTTACACGCTTCTCCTTCTCATTTTACGTTTAAAATAATTGTAAATATAATATATCTTGACTATGTGAACCACCTAGTGGTTTTCCAAAAGATTATACGAATTTTTTGGTTCATCCAATTTTGGTAGTTTTTGAGTAAGTATATGACAGCTAAAGCCACAGATGGTCTTACCTATATTTACATAGATATATGTATATATTTGTAATAGATAAATACCGTTTTAAAGTACGTACATAGGGCATTAAAGTACATTATTTTCTTATTCACCTAGTTACGTACATATCCCTCTCATTTAAAGAGATTTGTAACTAAACCCTTTATGTAGTCAGCAGTGTGACTATCCAATGCAAATCTTACGAGCGATCTTCCGCACATCACCCACAAAATGTTAACCACGAAATCAAAGTAAGTAAAAAATAGGAGCCAAATGGGAAAAAAATCTAAGAAGAAATCTTTCCTCCGAATATGCCAATAGAGCTTAACAAGCGCGTTGGCATGTAAATATGTATGTAAAACAAAGTTAAGTAAATTGAGAAAGCAAAGGTGGAAAGACAAGCAGAGCTGACGAAATCGAGATGCCTAAACATATTTGTGAAAGTAAAATGGAAGAAAATGTAAGGAAGAACTCCCACCGATACTGAGGTTTGCTCACTCGAAGTGCTTTAGTTGGCAAGAAGCTACAAGAAATACGGCAGTAAGCTAGCAAATATATAGATAATACAACTTTGTGTGTAAATATACCTATGTATAAAGCTGTGCGTCTTTTTGATTTAACGGATTTCCCTGGTACAGAGCTGCAGTCGCTGCTTCTTATTCTTCTTTACTCTGTTCTTTGGCGCTTTACAAGATTTTCAATTTGCCTTGCGGATGAGTTTTGTATACAAACATAAATAGATTTATGCACATATTTGTAAATATATTGTGAATATACTTACATCCATACATAAATATGTCTTTAAATGAATAATAATATTGGTATGTAAATTTGCTTACAACAAACGGACAGACAGAAAGGCAGATGTATGATTTTGATGTGATTTGTTGCTTTAGCTGATAGATATACTACCATATGTAGGTATATGTGTATACACATGTTATACTTTTATGTTAGTATTTTTTGCACTTTTCCTATCTAAGTCTCAAACTAAATATACGAATTTTGAATTTTTGAAATCGAATATATTTAAGCTGGCGTATTTGATTGGTTCAACGCCTTCAAACTAAATTGTATTGGATGGGTGCATAAGTTCGTGCCCGATTTCAAGTGCAAACTAAAATTGAAATTTTTTGAAGAAAGCGCTTTTATTAATCAATTATGTATTCGCCATCATGTTCGGCAATCCACTCCCAACGTTCAACCAATTTACGGATGCCTGATTCATAGAAATCGCGCGGTTTCTCGTTGAAAAAGGTGTCAAGGTGGTTTTTGACGTCTTCCACATTTTTAAATTTTTTTCCATTCAAATTGTTCTGCAGCGATCGAAACAAATGATAATCAGAAGGTGCAATGTCGGTTGAATATGGGGGATGCGGCATGATTTCCCAATTCATCTCCTTCAGTTTGGCCAGGGCCGGTTTTGCAACATGTGGCCTGGCGTTGTCATGATGGAAAAGAACTCCTTTGCGATTGGCCAAAATCGGACGTTTTTCATCAATTGCTTTCTTCAATTCGACCAATTGCTGACAATACTTGTTGGCAGTGATAGTTTCTCCAGCTGGCAAGAGCTCAAAATAGATCACGCCTCGGATATCCCACCAAATGCACAGCAGTACCTTCATCGGATGCAATCCACCTTTCGACATCGGTTCCGCCCCTTCGTGTGCCTGTTTCCATGTTCTTTTGCGTTGAACATTGTTGTACAGGACCCATTTTTCATCACCAGTCACGAGCCGATCCAAAAAAGGTTCGTTTTTGATCCGTCGAAGCAAAGAAATTGCTGTTGACATACGGTCCACTTTGTTCTTTTCACTCAACTGATGTGGCACCCATGTATCGAGCTTCAAAGTGTACCCAACCTTTTTTAAACGACGAAACGCAGTTGATTTGTTGACGTTCAATTCACTGGCAACCTCTTCCGTCGAAATACGTGAGTTATTCGCAACTAAAGTCCTTAGAACATCGTCATCAAGCTCAGAAGGCCGTCCACTGCGAGGTTGATCTTCGAGGTTAAAATCTCCAGAACGAAATTTCGCGAACCATTTCTTTACTGTGCGGAGTGCTGGAGCACGGTCCAAATAAACTTCGCGAATATCTTTAGTTGCAGCGCCCACTGTTTTTCCTTTGCGGAATTCGTATAACATAATATGACGCATATGATCTTTTTCGTTGTTCATCTTCCATGCGTCTTTTCACTAAGCAACTCAAATCAAAATGAAGTTATTTTATGCTTAATTTACAGTTCGGACTGTCACCTTTCCAACGATATATAATATGTATATATTTCTTTCACGAGCGCCACTCTCAAACGATTCGTACGGCATCCAGCGGAATCGGGCACGAACTTATGCACTCATCCAATATATGTAAATATAGCATATGCATATGCACATACGAGGAGATTAACAAAAGTTCGGTCAGTTAACCAGAATAAATAAGAATTCATTTTGTATTTATTCTTAATCTTTATCCTTTTTTATCTTCTCTACATAATCGCCATTGATTTCAATTAGATCCACTTCTGAAAACAATCTTCAAAATCTTGCTTTTTAAGCTCATAAAATTCAGAATTAACCCCATTAATTATATTCTCGTTGCTATTAAAGACCTTTCCTTTTAAATTTTTTTTTAACTTTTGGAAATAACCAGAAATTACAATGTGCTATATCCGGGGAATATAGTGCTGGACGTATTTCTTCGATCCCAGAGATCGCACTAAAATTACTCGTTATTTCAGCAGTGTGGAATGCCGCGTTATCATTATGTAAAAAGTAGCGCTGCAAAGCTTCTTTCTTCCTGTTCTCCAACAAATATTTGAAAACTTTTGGTAAATACTCTTCCGTGTACCATTTTGCAGTTACCGCCTGACCCTTGTCCAGTGGAATAGCAGCTACGATTTAGATCGGATGAAGTAAACCGACAACATTACTTTTGCTGCTAATTTTTGTTGCTTAGATTTTACGGGTGGGGTTTGCTCCTGTGGACTGCTGTTTAGACTGACATACGGAAAAGTGTCCAGTCTGGATTCTTCGGAACCATAGAAATAGTCTTTAAAGGGGTGCAATCGTTCCATATGCAATTTAGCATTCACTAGATATTTGCATTGGCTGTAAATTACGGCGAAACCCGAAGAAAATCGCATGGGGAATTTCCGTTTGCGTTGGTGGTGGAATTTCGTCTGACCTAACCTCAGCTATCTGGCGTTTTCTCCTCTCCATTTTAGCCGATCGTTTTAAAATTTGAAAGGAAGACTAATAAAGTAATTGCAAGGGATTTGGTATTTTTAGATTAAACAAAACCAAATTGAAAGTCACCAACTGACCGAACTTTTGTGAATCCCCTCGTATATCCAAGTGGAAGAATATTTACTGTTATACATATATACCATAATTACATGTATGTACATACATACATAGGTATGTAGGTATATGAAGTGCTATCTGATCGTCTTTGTTTCTACTTGATTGCCTCAGATTTCGTTTCACTGGAAAAAAATATATGTATGTTTTTGTATAGTTTTGTGGGATTACGCCATAAATACGTTATAAAAAATATAAACACAGATCCATACGTACATAAAAAAGCTCAAGATTTTGCGGGTTTTTTCAAGCGGCTTGAGCATTTGAGCAACGAGTACTCGCACGAGCACGAGCTTGAGTAATTCGAGTTTTTTCCAGTATTTTGTGGAAAACTTTTGACTTTTTATTTATGTAAAGTGAAAAACTCATTGAAATGCTAAAGAAATTTTGGCAAACGAAATTGAAAATTGAAATATTGAAAAAAAAAACCATTTGAGCAGTTGAGCAACGAACGAGTATCGAGGGAGCTGCTCTAATACATACATACCTATATGAATATGTATGTACATGATACACTAATTTACAGGTTGTTTCCTTCCCTCTTCGCAGTCGGCTTCATAGCTATCTGTTATTAAACGTGTTTCCTGTTTTTCGTGCTACCCTCTTCTTAAAAAAATCACTTTTAATTAAAAAATCGTGAAGAATTTTAATATTTTTTGAATGTTTAAACTTCAAAAATCACCATTATTTTGTATTTTCCAAACCCTGAAATGGACTTTATGAACATTCATATTTGTTGTATTACAACTTTACTTATTGTGTTATTACTTTAAATATCGTAAACCAAAAAGATTGGCCCACCAAATTTGAAAACGAGAAGATGAGAAGCGGAAAGGATTTACTATATCTACCTGTGCATTTGAATTCAATCTATTAGTTTTTAAGATGTATTAAGGAAATTTTGTAAGCAGACAGGATATTGTTTTAATAACTATTTGTTTATAAGAACGATGCAAATTAATTATACCAATTTTATAATTTCTATATTAAGCCATTATACGTATATACATACCTATACCATATATGTTGGACGGAACGAAACAAAACTCAACTGACGACAATATTAAAACGGAACAAGGTAGAATACGGTACTTAAAAACGACTATACAAGAAAACGACAGTTCAATAAAACTACTCAACATCGACGGACGTAAAGCATTGATCGCACAATAAACAAGTTAATAATTAGTGTATAATTGGTGTAACATTTTTTTTGTGAAAAAACTGTAAAATAAAAAATTAAATGAAATGCGAATTAAATAATTTTATTTTATTTTATTTATATTTTATTTATATAAAATAAAGCTTACAACATAAATCTTATTAGCTAATTATAAACTGAGTGTGTTTTATTAATCTCACATATATATATAATTGGCGCTTTGTAACCGCTGAAGCGGTTTCCGGCCAAGCTCATATTTGTGGTTTTGCGTCTTGATGTTTTCCAACAAATGGAGGGACCTACAGTTTATACCAAGCCGACTTCGAATGATGGTTTTTTTACGAGGAGCCTCTTCATGTCCGAAATACACTCGGAGGGGTGGACATTCCCTGCCGAGGAATGTTGGTTGAACCAGGACTCGAACCGGGGCCTTCCGAATGGCAGTACTCAATGGTAACTACTCGGTTATCGCGGCAGCCATAAGTCGATTAAATTTTCCAAAACTTTTAAATTTAATCTAACCGCTTAATATATTGAGATTTGGATATCTTGTCTGTTTGTTAGTTAACATGTTGCTCGATCACCAGTTGTGGTGCTCAAGTTGGTTCTGTGAAGGACATTCCATTCACTTTTCCAAATGCTTAAGTTACTTGAGATCAATAAAAAAAGGTCCATATAAACGATAACGAATCCCACTGAAAACTAGGCAGTAGGAGAGATAATATTCCACCGATTCCCTCTCGTCTATGTTATTGCAGCAAAAGTCGTTAGAGAAACAGCCCATCCTTCTACCATTAGTCCCCACAACACAGTGATCGGTTTTTACGCAGGTTGTTTAGAAGGAGTTAAGACTTAGTTCTGCACACATCGATTAATTGCACTTGGTTTCACTCTACCACCTGTTGTTAGCCCTTCTGGTGAACGCTAACCTTACCAGATACCTTACCGAGGCGACGGCAGTTGCCTGGGATGTCGAAAAAATCTAAAAATCTAAGTTTCGAATAAAAAGAATCAGTGCATTTAATAAAATATCATCTGCTTAGAATATAACCCCAAAAGTAATTAAAAAATCTCCAAGTTTTATATCTTATAAGTGGCAAAATCAAACAATTCTGAGCAAACACATTTAGTGTATAAAAATTATAAGTGAAACTACGTTGTAGAATTTTTGTATCATACGAGTACATACATACATCGGTCTTTGGTAATAT
Organism: Ceratitis rosa; assembly: GCA_037013455.1. NCBI lineage: Eukaryota > Metazoa > Arthropoda > Insecta > Diptera > Tephritidae > Ceratitis > Ceratitis rosa. Next base: position 2,249,351 of record JAWMAG010000025.1, on the reverse strand, counting down.
TCCTATTTAATTTCGATTTATTTTAGGTTTATCGTTTTATTTTTTATTCATCTTATTTTAATTTATTAAATTTTTTTTATTTTTGCCTAAATTAATTTAATTTATTTTACTTTTAATTTTATTTTAACATAGTTTATTCAATTTTATTTTATTTTAGGTTAGTCTGTTTTGTTTTCGATACAACTAAAACTAAATGGATGATGATCAATTATATGATAATTGTTTGTATAATATTTTTTCTAGTTCCATAATCTATCCTCTCAACCTGATAAGTAATCACTAAACATGGAAAAAGAAAGCCTTCGTTAGTCGACATTTTCCACTTTAGAAGTTGATTGGCTCAATATAATCACAGATAATTCAATCTTGTTTTGTGGGGTTTTACCCTTACTCATTCCATCCACCGCAAGCAATACTTTTTTGGAGAGATAGATCTTAGAGCACTGCGGCGTTGGGTGAACCATTCCGTTCTGGATAGTGGTAGTTCAGAAAAGGGCTCTTCTCTATCCAAAATAACAACACTCTTCCGAACTCGATTAGAGTTCTTACAGTGGCGCATAAGATGTTGCCTAAACCCCATTTTAAATTTTTTTTTAAACAGATTAGTTGAAAATTAAGTTCTAAAAAATGAGTAAAAAACAAATTTATGGAAACGCCCGAAAGAATACCCGCATACAAATGTACATATGTACATATATTTCCCTAAAATCGTTATGAAAGAGGGTAAAATACACAAAGAAGCAAATATATTGCGAATCATCAAAATTGACATTCATACACAAAACGAATGTGCCTACAAGTGCCCTTTGCGTTCCTGTAGGAGTTGATTTTTTTTCGTTTTTGAAAATTATCCGCTTAGATCACTCAACTAAAAAACTCAATTTGCATATTAATATTTTCTCAACGGGTGAATTTTTGGCCTATTTTTTCACTACACGCTACTCTTTTTTGGGTTTGGACTTTCTACTAACTTTTTTTTTTTTTTAATTTATCCTTTCTATTGCATACACACTCACTCATTCGCTACTTTCCTAATGTGGTTGGTAACTCAGCATAAGTTGCACAATGCCACAAATGCGCATAAAGGCTTACAAAATTTGGGCTTGACAAAATTTTTTTCTTTTAATCTTTCGATAAAAAATAAATTAGATTAGTAAGATGAAGTGAATGGTATACTTTTTCATAAATATTGAAGAAAAATATTGAAAAAGACGAAATTTCTTATTCTTCTTAAAAACAACAATAACATTAGATCAGCCTGAGATATACAAATTTCATAAGGTAGTTTCAATTTGGATAGGACTTTCCGAAATATTGCTTTCAAGCCGCTTTCCTTAGGCAGCGGTTGTCGTTCTATTTATTACATGCCAAAATATGTATTCAGGGGATAGATATGTAATCTGAAAATTGTTGGGAAATATAAAGTGATATTTTCAAATTTTGTATAGTCAACACGATTAATTTTTTAAATTTATGAACTGCTTTGCCTTCAAACAGACAGTCAGAAATTGCGAAATCAATCCATCAATCAGCTCTTCATCGCCATAACATCGATTTTCTGCTCCTACTGGTACTTTCGTCCAACAATGATGATGAAAGTGATACTAATTAAGAAAAAAGCGCTTTCAATTCTAACTTAACTTATTACTACAATAGATATAGTCCTTATTCATCGGGCAAAATATTTATATTACAAAGATTTCTTAAGGTAGTAATAAAAATCAAGATATTCTTAATTCTAAATCCCATTTAAAAATGTAAGATCGTCCATTTATCCGTTTTTCACACACATATGTTTTCCACACACACAACTGCGGCTAGAGAATAAAACTATTTTATCGTGGATTGTTGGTCAACATAAAAAACTGTTTAAAACTGCTTACATGTGGCAGTCAAATATTACCCGACGCACATTCCGGCTTTTATTTTAATAACATAAAAATAATAAAATTTTTGATACTAACTATAGGAAACGCTTTCATGCTTCATTTTAAAACGTGCACAAAAAATTAAGAAACAACTTTTTAAAATACTCCTTAAGTGAGCTTTGCTAAAAGTATTCTAATCCATTCTGTTATTTAAAGGGTTATATGCAGTTGCGAGACTCAAAAAGGAAGTATTTTAAAAAACTGTTTTAGTGGAGTTTCAGTTTCTTTATTGTTAAAAAATCTTTTTATGTTTTCCGATTTTGAAAATACATTTTTGAGAATAATGCATTTCAAGTTTCGGGATTGGCTTTGATTTATATGTACTATTTGCGCCACTGTGCGACATTGCTTTTGAAAAGAATACGCCGTGGCGTTCACATTGTCTACGCTATCTGTCTTTGCTTGTCTGATTTTTGACGTGTTGGCTGTTTTGTAACACGCTCTTGTTTAGTATTTTCCACTTGTTTTATACTTCGAAATCATGAAATTGAGTGTTTGAAGACATGAAAGTGTATGTACACAGGTATGTATGCGGAAAAGAATACGACTTTTTTCTTATTTGAACTTTTTCAGCAAAACATGTGCTTTTCGTTATTCCTTAAGCCTTTTGTGGCTGAACACAGACATGCAGCTAAAAGCGTATGTCGATATCGAAAGAATTGTGTGCGCTTACGTACTCCTACGAAAACATACATACATACATATAAACTCAATTCTGCTTGTTTACCTCATGTTGTACTCACCTTTATTTAAAAGCTTGAAATGGTAAAATGATTTCTGGCACGCTTATGGCAGCAGGCAGGCGACTTGCTTTCGGCTTTGGGATTTCGGTTATGGGCTGGCAGCATTACAGTTTTTCCCATTGACGTATTGCCGACATAAGTACATATATGTCGGTATGTATGTGAGAAAGCACTTGACTACATTTACTTAATACATAAATATATAATACATACACGTACATATACTTTTGATGCACACTTTCTGAATTTGTTGAAGTAGTTGCACGAAATTTCATAAATTGCTTGCCTACATAACATAAGCACTTACATACTTATAATACATATGTATATGGTATTTGTATACATATTTGTTTTTGCTTTCATACCTCTGTGTTGCATGTACAGGTATCAATGGTAACTTGTCGTACTCACAAAATTCATTCTGTGCATATGTATTTATTAACCTCTTCTTCCGTGACATATTTCAGTACTTGCCTTATGTTTATTTGTGTATGGATACTCGTATGCATGTTTGTATGTGTGGGCATATGCCTTTTTGATGAGCATAATATTGTGACATTATTGAGTAAATTTTGTCAATTGGATTTTGTTAACATCGATATACAGTATACTCACATTTATGTATGTATGTAGCTACGTACATATGTAAGTCACCTTGCCTGAGGGAGATTGACATAAACAACTTGTGTTCTACATGTGTTTTTCATTTAATTTTATGTCATTTTATTTTATTTCGGTTGCTCACTTAATTCACGACAATAAATTCATAACATTTCTTTATATTAAACTGACGCAATGAATTTATAATATTGACAAGGCATGCATGTACAATTATACTCATAAATATGGCATGTTTGTAAATTTTGTATTGTATTTAAGAGGTTATGTTTAATTTTATTTTCTATGCCAAATATTGGGGGAATCCATTTTATACTTAAATATTTGTACCAAAGTGTATTCATTGTAAAGCTCGTCAGATACAGATGGTGTCTTTGTTGTATGATCGTGTTGCCAAATTTTTGGATATTTATTTTTGATGTTCTCTTATAAATTAAACTTCTTGGTTTCGACACACAAAAAATTGTGGGTAGTATGTCTGTAATTATTTTTCATGGTAATTTTCATTCAGTTCATACAACATAAATACAGCAAAGAGTAATTTAATAAATGCCATTGGGCGAATTAGTCCCAGAGAGGTATCGGGTTTATCATTTCAGGGCGTGTTGTACTAATAAAATACTTTGAGATCTCTATATTCCGTATATGCTCTAGTTCAGACTAATAGCTTTTATGAAAAAACTGAGAGCTTTATCGTTATTTGAATTTTTGAGATGCTAGGATTCTGGAACAATTTTTAAATTATTCTTTGGAGTTCCTCAAATTTTCTATAAATTTGGAAGTATCGTACTTTTTGAAAAACGGTACACCATTTTGAAAAAATTAAAAACGTATTTGTTTGTGCAAATATCGGTTCCTTTTTATAATTTTACCCATGAAATATCATAATACGAAACTTATTCAATTACTGTCTTAATGGGAACAAAAAATAACATCAAAAATACTCCCCTAAAAACAATTAAAGCAAAAAAATTCACAAAAATCTTTGTTTCGTTTTTTATTTTTTCAATTTCCTAACAAAAAATTTCGATTTTCTTTACTAAAGTCAAAGTAGATGCAAGGTTTTATGTTTTAACATTTGCCTAAAAAAGACAGAATAAAAGGTTTGAAATTTAAATTTTTTTTGAACTTTTAATCATTTTATTGAATTTCTTGAAGACTTTTACATATGTATATTATTATGTTTCAAATCTTGAGCTTATAGTGGCGGAGCGGTTTAGTGGGTACGCCCAGTGCTGTAACGAACAAGGAGAGAAACTTAATAATTCCCACCAAGAGAAAATGGATGTTAGATAGCTAATCGCAAACGGTCGCGCACGATGAGCTGGCGGCCTCTACGCATACCGGCTCTGCGGTGGAGTAATCAAACCTTTCCGCCTTACTCATAAAGCCAAACATAAACTTTATAAGCAAAACAAATTCAACAACAACAAAAACTAAATGCAACGGAAACAGATACAATAACAATGACGACAAAAAATTATCGGCCTCAATGACTCAGAAAGAATTCTGATGAAGACATCCCTTTCACCTCAAGTAATGAGATGATTAAAAATACTTTTTACTATCATAATAAGACGCAAGGTACAGTAGTGAATACAGCTAGTATCAATCAAAGTACCCAATAACTTAATATTGAAACGTAAACATCGAAAGCTGCGATGAGTACCAATCAAAGTATTCTGGCGGGTCCGATTGGCTCACAAAAAAAGCATAAAAAATCTCACAACAAAATGAGGCAGAGCCGGTATCAGGGGACAGTTTTAAAAGAGGAAAGGATCCAATTAAACGGATCGTTCCATCCAAGAAACAACAGAAATTCCGTCCGAGAAATTAAGGAGTACAGTTTTTTAAAGGTCTTACGATAGTGTATAAAACTGGCAAGTCCAGCGCTAATTGTACGGGTAGCATTCTTACCTATCTACTCTCTTATGTCTTGAGATCTTAGTACAAAAATAAACATTCATGACGGGAAATGGTATGATATATTTATTGCTAACAATCTATATGGAATGAGTCCTTTTATTGGAATACCACATTTTTATTGAACAAACTTATATTTACTGAGTTATGAGCTAATGAAAATTGGAATCAGTAGAAATATGTATATACATATATATAATTGGCGTTTTGTAACCGCTGAAGCGATTCTCGGCCGAGCTCCTCCTCCAAATTTGTGGGTTTGCGTCTTGATTTCGCCGCCTGCGATGATTTTTCATGAGGAGTCTTTATTTCATGTCAGCAATACATTCGGGGCGATTGACGTTCCCTGCCGAGGGACCACTGCAATTAGAAAATTTAGCTTAATTATGTATTCCATTCAATTTTCTACTCCTTTTATTTTGGTCGAACTAGGACTCGAACCCTGTTCCTTCTAATGGCAGTACGCAATGCGAACCACTCGGCTACCCCGGCTTCTTCTTCTTCTTTTACTTTACTGGCGTACACACCGCTTACGCGATTATAACCGAGTTAACAACATTGCGCCACTCGCTGATTGACGCCAATTGGAAATACCAAGTACAGCTAGGTCCTTCTCTACCTGGTATTTTAAACGGAGTGAAAGTTTTCCCATTCCTCTGCTTCCACCGGCAGGTATTGCATTGAAAACTTTCAAAGCTAGTGTATTCGTATTCATCCGGACCACATGACCTAGCCAGCGTAGCCGCTGTTTCTTGATTCGCTGCATTATGTTAATGTCGCTTTATATCTCGTACAGCTAACGTTCCGTCGGCTGTGGTATTCGCTGTTCCCAACTAGCAAAGGACCATAAATCTTCCGAAAAACATTTCTCTCGAAAAATCTTCTCCGGCCTCCCTCTTGCTTATTTGTAATCAATCCTCAAAAGCTGATGTCTATTGTGAATGAGAATAAGATATGAGCTTTATTGCCAATAAACTAAACTAAGTTAAGAATTTTTCCATACAACATCAGCTAATAGTAAATGTCGCAGGCCAAATAAAACCTCAAAAAAGCTCCAAATATACAAGATTATAAATAAAAGTACATTGGCCCAAAATATAAACCAAAAAATTGATATATAAAGTTTTCAATTATATGTATCGGCGAGAATAGTTTAGTTTTAGAGTAATGCAAAAATGTCTTCGTAATATTGAAAGGCTTAAGATCTTCATATTTAATTATTATGACTCAACACTTAGTTTATACCCTCATTAAGGAACTTATTGTTGCAGCCCTGGAGTGGGCGTGTGCTTAACGAATACCACGGAATAAGTGAAAGCACTGGTGGTCAATAGGATTGGATGTCCTTCGTCAATCGTGCAGGAGACTTGACAATAAAATATAGATAATACAAATTTTAATGTGAATTATTTGAATGGAATCGAAATCAGTAAAGAGCGATATTGTATTATTTGGTTAGCTTTTCGGAGCAAGAATACCAACAAACACGCGAATAAGCCTTACAAAATTCATAGGCACATCCCTGTCATTCTATTATGCACGTGCCAATCCATTTTATTTACACAAGCGATATTGTTCAAAGCCCTGCCATCTAAAGAAACAACCCTGCTGAATTTTATATTAAATCATTTCAGGGAAGAGAAATACAAAACGTATCTTAACAAAAGTTCAACCAAACCCAACCATAAAAAATTTTTTTTTGCAGACATCGTTTTGATGTCAATTACACTTTAAGGAAAGTACTTCAAGGGAATTCAAGCAATCAATCAATCTCTTAAATTTTAAGTGAATCGAAATCATAAATAAAATGCTAAGCTCTCAAAATGAAGTACGCATGCAAATTAAAATGGCACAAAGTTCCAGCTTAAATTAATGTATGACACCATCTATCGGGTTATGGAATAAACCAAGCAAATTTTGTCTGTGTATCCGGATCCTTCCGAAAAGAAGTACTCTAAGTGTCCACCCTCTTTTATAAGTTTTGCTTTGTAAATGCTAGAAAGATTTCGGCCGAGCCCCTCCTCTAATTTGTGGTGTACGTCTTGATGTTTTTCCAACAAATGGAGGATCCTACAATACTAATCCTGCTCTGATGCTTTCCTCGCTGGTGTCCCTAAGATGCAAGACTTCAAAGTAAGGTATTTGATGAAATTTACAAATAAGCCGAAGTGGATGGTTAGTTAGGTATAGTGATCGGGTAAACATCTTAGTATCACCATGCTATGGTTAACCTTGATTTTTTTTCAACAGTGCTACACGCCTTGAATTGAAAACTGATTTAAAAAAAAATTGTAATACAAATTATAATATATAAATAAATTTACGTATACATACTATGATCATACTTGCTATGGGTTTTAAATAACTCAGAAGTAAGTAAAAGTATTTCGACAATTGTGTCATTTACCAGAAACCAGAATTTAATTATGCCGGAATTACACTAGTCTCATAATCGCCGTTTGTCAAGCTCTATGTGGCCAACTAAAAGGACTTAGATCTCCATTAGACAGAGCACGAAGTTGATAACGATTGATCTTCGCTTGATGAAATAGTGATTCTTCAATCCTTTAAGACTTTGAATGATATAAAGACAAATCTTCTTTGTAAGCATAGACTTGTAGTCAAAAGGGTTCTTCGAAATTTATAGATTTATTTGTGAGACGTTAATTTTTTCATAAGAATTTTTCTCAACAACACCGATATTTTAGAAAATTCCTTTCACCTATTAGATAATATATTCGTATGATTTGAGGTATATCCGATATTTCTAGAACACTTAATTTCCGAATATTTACTAAATTTAAGGCCTAGCGGCCATCATGCGATTACTTCTAATATTATATAGCACCGATCTTGTCATGCCATAAATATATCGTATTTTTTAAATTAAACTCCATTTAGAAAGCTCTGTTAAACATTAAGTACATGTGTATATGTATGTATTTTCTCAAAATATCTAAAGTAACAAAACACTGCATCGAAATTCAGGAAAAGAACTGGTATTAAGTCATTAAATTTAGAATTTAGCCGCAGGTATTAAATTCAGACTGAGCAAAAAGAGTTAAAAATATGTTTATAAATTAAGTATATAGTACAACAATAAAAATTTCACTTTCCAAAAAAAGAAAATAAATAAACTCGTACATTTTGCTGTTGTATGTTACAGAGAGTGAGAGACCTTAATATCCGGTTGTTAAGAACTTTAGCAAGACAATAAAATAAAACATAAACAATTTAAATATGTTTGTTTATTTCTACAACTGACAAATAACCATGCGCTTACAGTACAAGTATATACACATGTTTGTATTTAAGTCTGTAATAACACAAGCTTGTAGTAAAAATGTTTTCGGCAACGGCTGGCTAGCGAGTTTATTATGTTAAATGTTTGATGTTTGTGGTAACAGTGTTAGTGGCGGGCGCTATCTTCAAATGACCAGTAGGAATCTTTGGTGGAATTCACTATATTAATTTGGCGATAACTTAGTGACAATTTTAGCGATTCTAATCTTCGCCGTACTTATTTTAACGATATTTGCTACCGCTTGATCAGCTGTTGTCTTTAAATAGCTAATTAAATACAACGAATATTTTGAAGTTGACAGCGTGATTGACAACAGATTTTTTACTTTATTAAGGTTAAAAAAGGAAAGCGGATCTGAGAATTTCCTGAGCAATATAAAAATTGCTTTTGAGTAGATGAGATATCGTACCCTTTATACTTGGATAGAAGTTTGCTTTAAGAATACCCTTTCCACGGGAATGCAACTGAGTTTTGTAACCTACATACATAGATTAACCCCAGATTTAGTGGAAGAAATAATTTCTTAATCTAATTTTTAATACTAGCAAAATGTTTAAAGATTGCAACCGTCTTGCGTCTATTCGCAACTGGAAACTGGAAACAGTAAAGAAAATGTTTGCTTCATCAGCTATCGATTCATCGATTGCACTCATAGTTAACCATGAATAGTAAGAGTATTTTTTTCATTTTATTGTAGCAAAAGAGTTTCTTATATTTCTACGTATATACTATCTCCAGAATTTTGGCTGTAAAAGCTAAACAACCAGGAGCGCTGCACGATTCTACAGTGTGAAGAGTCATGCAGTTTAGAAAGTAAGTAAAAAACCATAACATGTTTTTCGTTTGGTAAAATTTTTAAAATATCGCAGCTTATTTAATAAAAATAATGGCTATCGCGAATTTATTTTTCGTTACAAATGAGTTAGTTGTTTGCATAAGTGTTAATGCAAGCAAATTGTATCGATAAAAGTTGGTGAATTCCACTACTGAACCAGACGAAAAAATGGCTTAAAAATGTTTGAAATGTTGATTTAATATTGTTCTATAAACTCCATTATTTGAAAGAGAGAATATAAGGGAGTTAAAGTTCTTAGCTAAGTTTTTGCACCTGTTCGTTTGGAAGTTACCGATTCTCGGATTTTAATTTTTAAGTCAAAAGTAGTAGTTTCTTTAAATAATTTGAGTTTCCCGAATAATTAAATCGGGAAATTTAATTAAATTATGTTTATTCAATGTGATTATTCTTCATATGGTTAAGGGGGGACATCTGAGTAAAATTTTGAAAAAATCAAAAAATTTTTTTTTCGTTTAAAAGATGCTTTAGGATCTTAAAAATAATATACCACAAGATAGAATCCGGCAAAAGTGTCTAAATGTCCAAATTTTCCATTCTGCGGCAATGCCTCATAGGCATATTCCGACCGCGACTTATAACTTTAAACGCGTTTTTCTCGAAACCACTTTTTTTTAGACGGCCGGAAACATAACTCGAGCAAATCTTAACCGATCGATCTGAAATTTTGACAGTATATTCAAAATTCCTTCCTCTATCGACACACGTATAATTTTTTTTTATATTGCTTACTTTTTTTTTATAAACAATTTTTGGACTTTTTTTCCTCGTGAAAATTTGAACTTTTTTTTCGATCACGCACCATTTTGCGAAAAATCAATATATCGAAAAAATCCTACGTGTGTCGATAGCTGTTGATGTAAAGAAACTAACAAAACTTTATTTTTTGTTCCAGATCAAAAATTAAGGACGTTAGGTTTCCGGCCATGGACCCCCTTCCCAAAAATAGGGCCTACGAAGAAATGCTGCACAGCCGCCATTTTGTTTTCGATTTCTTTCAAAAAATCATATTTTGTACATCGGATCGCATATTATAAAACCTACTTTACAAAATTTCGATTGGCTCTTTCGTTTGGTCAAAAAAAATTCCAGATAATCCGCTTATTTTTTTTGAGTTACTCAGATGTCCCCCCTTAAAGGCCACCACACAATAAGTATAGTAAATGGTCCAGAAATTATCTTAAACTTCTCCATAAATGGGTATAAACCAAGAGTGCATCGGAACGATAAATTTGACGTTAGTCAAAATAACAAAAAATGTTAAAAGTTAAAATGGCAGTGTACTCTTAACAACATAGTTTCTGTGGTTTTAACATTAACAATTTTATTTCATTTCGATAACAAAATAATTTCGTTAAGTTAATTTTTCTTATTAATAAAAGGAAGTGACATCGTTTCGTTAGTTGAGCATCTCTGGCATAAAGTATATCCGAACTAGTCTTAAACTGATTAAAGCTCTTATTTATGCAACCAATTCGGAAAAGTTGAAGGGAATTTAGGCCAAGGGGTTTGTCAGACTAGGACTGGACCGAGCACATGACCTTTCGCTGAATAGTACCCATTCTTAACCACTCGTAACTTCAAAACCATTGGATGTGCCATATATTCGGAGAGATTTCGTAGAGAGTTCAGACCTATTAACTATTTTTAAAACTAGTAAAAAAATTCATCGGATTCATTCTTAAAAATTTTCCAAACCAGCATAAAACAATAGATTTTAATGAGCTCCATAAATATATATAGATTTTAATCAGCTAGTTTCGGTATAAATTGAGTTAAGTTAGCTAGATGATATTTTCAAACTATTGTATATATATATATATTTATAATTGACGCTTTGTAACCGCTGAAGCGAGTTTTGGACGAGCTCCTCCTCAAATTTGTGGTTTTGCTCTTGATGTTTTTCCAACAAATGGAGGGACCTACAGTTTATACTAAGCCGCCTCCGAACGGTTGATGTTTTTTTATCAGGAGCCTGTACTTCATGTCCGAAATACACTCGGAGGGGTGGACATTCCCTGCCGAGGGGCGATCGCAATTAGAAAATTTAACTTAATTTTTTAATTAAATTAATTTTCCAAACTTTTGGATGTTGATGGCACCGGGATTTGAACCCGATCCTTCCGAATGAAAGTACGCAATGCTAACCACGCGGCTACCGCGGCCACCGAACTATGCCAAAATTTATTCGGGAATTTTGTAATCAGCTCAATATCATTTTGTAAAAAATTCATATTTAAACCTTGCTCCCGAAGTTTTCCGAAGAAAAATGCCGGTTTATCGTAATGAACTCGATACCAGTTCAGCGTTACTGCTCTAGAAAGTTTGCGATGTAGGGCGTTACTATTCCCAAATGATTTCTGAATCATTTAGGCAAAGTTCAAGGCTACTTTCAAATGAGTTCGGTGATATATAAATAACAGCTCGAGATTTAATCAAGATTTGTCAGTTACAGATTATTTCGAAGCATGCTTGAAACATATATCGATTAGGCCTGCAAGACGTGACGCACTAATTTTGAAGTAATTCAGTGTCACTTGGAATTCGTGCCTGTTTGCTTCATGTAATTGAAGATAATTTCTTACAAGCCACACTTTGTTTGGGTGAACACCGCAAATATTAAATAAGTAGAAGTGTAAGTGCTGAAAAGAACTCCAAACATGTTGTAAGCAAGTTTAACATAAAAATAAATGTAAGAATAATTTCACTTTTATAACATTCGTCTCAGCTGGCCCGGACACAAGTAAGCAGGTAGAACAAATGCCCAGAAGTGAGTGACCAAGCCAAGCAGTTGTGGTCATAAAGTATAAGCCACTAAGCAAGCATAAAGTGGCCAAGATGCTCAATAAACTAATTCATACATACATATGTATACAGAGACACACACATTTGCATACACTTTGTTCGAAAAGCCAACTGAAATTTCAAATTCAGTCCAACTTCGTCGGTGTACCGCAAAAGTAATAGCAGTTAGTTGTAAGAAATAAGAGCCAAGAAAAACTGTGTTGAAACAAATTGAAGTGCTAAGGAGTCTCCACCGTAAAATTGTGGAGATGTGTTGAGAGCTGTTAAACAAATTGGCACAAAAAAGTTTTCAAATAATACCGAAAAGTTTACTTTTGAACTTGAGTCGAGTTGAGACGAGTGGAGTATTTAAGGATGTCATTGAAGAGTTTCATAATTCTGCTATACATGCTAGCACTGGGAGGTGGCAGTGCGTGCGTCGTAAGTTTACGTATTGAAAGAGAGAAAGAAAGTGCAAAATTGTTGGCAGGTCGTGGTGCTAATATGTCGTTTACGAGCTTTAAAGAGGCAACATTGAATGGATCCTACATAGCGGAGATGCTTGGTAGATTGGAGAAGTACGAGGAGGTGCACGCAGAGCCAAGAAGCGTAAATTTAAGAAACCAAAGTGAAGAGCCAGCCACCGCACGCAAGCCACCTCATCCGATTATGATAACCACACGTCCGAGTACGCTCTTCACACCCGAACCGAAGCCTTTCAGCATACTGAGTCAGTTGCAACTGGACGAAATAAATGAAGCTCATGCGCAAATGCAGCATCAACCAGAACAATTAAAGGCGCAGTCCTTTGCGAAAAAGAAGAAGAAGAAAAAGAAAAAGAAAAAAAGGAAAAACAAGAATAAAAAGAAACCAATTGGTGAAGACGCAACCATACTACACTATCAACTCACCACAAAAAAGCCACATTATTATCATGTTGTCGTGACAACAACAAAACCACCAAAGAAAATCAAGTACATTGTACGTAAAAAGAATGTGTTAAAGAAGAAGAAGAAGGAATATCTCAATCACTTGAAACATGTACTCTACCCGTTCATCAAGTTTATCGCCTTCTTTACGGTACTCAATCCATTCACACTGAAAGTATTCCTCTTTACGCTCATTTCGCCAGTGGTTTTTGGATTTTTAGGTTTTATGTTGCTTAGTTTTATGGTAAAACCGGCGCTTCACCTCATTTTTGATGTCAAAAAACGTGTGGATGTCATTAAGCGCAAGAAGTGGCGTGAGAAAAAGCGACGTGAAAAGTGGCGGTACGGTCGACGTCCAATCACAATACATAAACATTATTATAAGAATGTGGTTGCGCCGCGACCACATAAACCACATCTGCCACCACATACATTGCATCATCCACCATCATATATAGTACATGATCCACCACCGCATCTATCTCCCCATCCGCCTCCGAGTTGGCCGGAGTGGTTAGGATCGGATAAAATAGATTTTAGACCCAAACCGCAACTACAAAGTGCAAAGCCAAAGCTCAGTTACAGACATGAACAACAAAAACATTTCAGACCACCGAATTTACGTTACAGTCCTCTGTTGCCCGAGGTAGCAGACGAAATTGAGGATTGGCCTTATGGCTCCACAATTCAATTTAAACCTTCACGCCCGACCTTACCAATGCACTTCGGTTTAACATCTTTAAAAAGCCCACAGACTAGCGTACCTGCAGAATATGAGGATGCGCCATTTCTATAGAGTAAGAGGAATAAACAAACAAACCTTGTTTCCTATTTTAATCAAAAGTATTAAATAATTAACTAATGTTAAGTACAATTTGTGCACAACGAAATAAAGACTGCTCGAAAGTAATTGAAGATGTTCGTTTTAAAAGAAAAATTAAGGATACAAATCCTCATTCTATCTCCTTCGTCGAATCGTAGTTGGTAGTGAATGAGGAGGAGCGACGCTCGTTTTTCACTCATTTCAATTTGTTGATATATTTCTGGTTTCTAAAATTAAATGGAGTAAAGTTCAACTCATGATACAATGAATTATAGGTATTTTCATTCTCTCCGCTTCAAAGATTTCTGACATTAAAGGTGTTCCGTCTTGTCCGGCGTATCCTCTTCTCTTAAAAAAAAATCTACAATTTATAAATGAAAATATATGTGGAGAATTCTTCTATTTTTTAAATGTTTAACCGTTCAAAAATCACGTACTATATTGTATTTTGCAACCCCCGACAATAAACTTCATCGAGAGTATGCCTTTCATGATTGTTTATTACAACTTTAAAGAATTTAAATCGAATTCAAGAACAGACAAGATATTGTTTTAATAATTTATGGTTTTTTAGTGCAGAGCAAATTCATTGTAAATATCTTATAAAAGTCGATTAAATATCCAAACACCATTCAAACTCTAACCGCTAAATATATTGATATATGAAAACCTAGTCAGTTAGTTAGGTTAACAGGTTGCTCGATAACGGAAACCTGATCACGTGATGATACCTATGTTGGTTCTGTGAAGAATATTCCTCTCACTTTTTCAGATGCTCAAACCATTTTATGTATTTTACGAAGTTCAGGAGATTAATGATGTAAGCTCTTTTAAGCAATCTAAGAAAAAATTTCCAAGAAATCGATAACGGAAAGCACTGAGAGATGGACAGTGGCAGAAAAGTTTTTTGAGAAACAGACCATCCTTCTACCATGAGTTAATACACCGGTTGTTATGTTTATGGAGGTCATGTTTAAAAGAAGAAAAAACTTTGTTCTGTTCACTTCGATCAATTGCACATGGTGTGCCAAGCACAGCGTAGCGGTGACTACGCTACAGGCGCTTAATAAAGGTATCCTTTGTCACATCGTCCTCCCTTTCCGTCGTGCCGTGGACGCAAGTCAGCGTGGTGTTGAAAAATTTCATTTTGATGCAGATTGTTGTGAGACGAGTCTCTCTCCCACCACAAACCCGTCACCAAATAGTTTCGCTATACTAATGTGCACGTATGCCCTCATTCGCAGCTGATTTATTTTGAGTGCAGCCCCTTTCCATTTATGAATGCCTTGGTTTTTGCCACTAGGTTTCGTTGATGAGAATGTTAGCTCTTCTAGTCATAAGGAAGAACTGTCCGCTAGAATCCAAAGCGATGATAACATTCCACTCTGTGATTGCCCTTGTCTAATGCCTTGCATATCCAGGCCTGATTCTAACGTGCGAATCAAGGTTTAAAACTTCGTTACTAAATGCTCAAGTGTATAATTGCAAAAAATCATCTTTAAAAATATATTTGCTCTCATTTTGTTGTTGAACATTTTTAACATAAACATTTGCCGAAATTTTTTTATTTAACTCTTTTTTCGTTTATCCGTATTGTGGTCTTGGAGTTTTCAATTGGATCCAAGTCTTTGTTGCCTTAAGCACATTAATTCCATTGACTTATATTTCGCCACTATTTATATATCTCCCATAACACCTTACAAATATGTTAAAAATTTTTCTGTAATAAGAAAACTGACATAAGTGCAAAATTACGGATTCACCAGCGACTTGATTAGCTCATCATCAGCCGATATATCCATATGATAGAAACGTGAGCGACGCATCAGTTTCTCCTCATCATCCATCAGCCCATAGACCTCTTCAATCGGCAGCGATACTTCAATCTCATTCGGTGTCAGCAACTTGCGTGCGTCCTTACGGAAATTATCAATCGTCTTACGCATATCCTCATGAGCCAAAATGAAACTCTTGAGTGAGGCAATTTCATTCTCTTTGGCGCTACGCAAGTATTTCGATTCGATTTTATCAATATCGGCAATGAGGCGTATGAAGAGGAAATCCGCATAGCGTTTCTTCACCTCCAACTGCGATAGTTCGTCAAACCAGGTGAATGAACGTGAGTTCATAATTATTATGAAAGCCAGAAAAATGACTTTAATGAGTACAACAACTATGATGAGTACGAGTGCAAAATGCTCAAGTTCATTGTAGCAGAAATCGAGAAGGTCCTTCCAGTAAATCAGGTCACGGCTGTTGTGCTTGAGTTCGTAGTGTAGGAAACCGATGAAGACAACCGTGAAAACGGACATGAACCAAATGTACGGATAGTGTAGTTGAAAGAATTGATGCAATTTTAGGCAAAATTTCCGAACTGACAGCATGTTTTGTTGCTTTTTAATGACAAAATTTATACTATTTTTTCCTTGAAGAAAGAATTTTTTTTTGAAATTTTGTGCTGAATTTTGACAAAGAACGTTTTTATTTTTTATATTCTCTTTTTAAGGTTTCGTTCAAAATTGATTATTCTTTTTGCTTTGAAAGTTGTTATAAAAAAGACTGGAAGAATTGTATTGCCAACTACATAAAAGAGATTTAAAGTGTATTGAAAATATTCAACTGAGTTTAAAAAAGTTACGAAAGATCTAATATGTGTTACCGTGTATGCCTACGAGCAAAAAAAATACATTAAAGCTTCACTCAGTCGCAACCATTCACACAGTTCCAGGTGGTGTACTTTTTAAGTCCTTAGTAATGGAACGGCTCGATGTGGAAATGTTTTCACTTACTGGTACTACCATATGTACTAGTTTTTCCATCTCTCCGAACTCGATCATTCATGATTGAATATCAGTTGGAAGACGTTTACGTGGGATGTCGTGGTAGCGGATAGTTGCGATTAATGCCATATGATTCTTTACCCATCCCTTTCGGTTCAGATACAGTCTGGACAAGGAAGCTCGCGCACAACTCCAGCATATGTAGACTCTCCATATCAATTGGATATATCAAAACTTAGTTCAGATGGATTCTTGACAGGTGGATTTGCTCGATAATAACTAGCTCAAAGGTATTGGAGATTTGAATAAACATATATTTCCATATACAAACATATAATAAAATCACCTTCAAACAGCAAAGTGTGTAGCAGAGAAACCTTCATAGTATTTCTGGGTAAAGTGAAAATAAATCATAAAGTCCAACACACACGCCAATCTGCATACAATGGCGTTCATTTATTGACATCCTTCGTTTGCGAGAAGTTGTCATGGAAATCTTATTGTCGTTAGAAAATTTTATTGATGCTGCACACAATATTTACCATATATGAATTTGATGCAACATTCAAAATGCTGGCACGCACAGTATATACATATATACACACATATACATACGTACACATGAACAATCATCATAGTAAAAATTTATTTACATTCAAGCAAGCAGACATTTATACATTTGATATGCTCATATACATACATACATACATATATATATGTACATATGTATGTACATATGTATGTGGATACATATGTGTAAGCATAAGTGAAATCATACTTCCCGCCTATATGCCCGTTGCATGCAATACCATATGTGGACGTGCGCTCACGTTTTTCCAGACATTCTTCGATATTGCAAATTTATTGAAATTCCTGCCTTTGACACCTGCTCCATTGGCTTTACAAATGATCTGATTTTTATGTGTATATTTTTATATGAATTTTGTTTTGTTAAAAACGTTTACAACAACAACAGCATTATGGGACAATTTATTTGCTCATATTCATACGTATGTATGTATGAACGACTACACTTTTGGTATTGTGAGAAGAGGTGAGAAATAAAATATATGTACATACCTTTACTTGCCTTTTACCTACCTTTCGCTTCAACTAAAGATATAAGCTGGTTGATTTCATAACAAGTAAAAAGTTTATGTTCGTCTATGAAACGAGAAAACTTCAGAAAATATACTAAATTAATCATACATAGTTCAGATTGATATTTACTTAATTTAGTATATTTTAATTCATTTTATTTTTATAAAAAAAAATATTATTTTTATTAAGTGTATAAAAACATTCTGGAGGCCACGATGATGTGCGAAAATTTATTTCAATAAATTTAGTTTGAATGAATAACATCTCTCACCGAGCTCACTGCATTAGTTGGCCGAGATTGATTCAAATTGCTCCACAGGGCCTTGTCGGCCGGAATGTTTACATACTTAAATACATATATTTACACTAATTAAAGTAGCCAATAGCGGCTGTTTGAATGGAAAGCTCTTAATTAATCAATGTTGTCAACAGTTTTCTTAACTTCCCAGCTCAACCAATACAGCAACAAGCTGCACTGCTCCCACGATTTTGCAGACCACTTTAATAGGTACAAATATATATATTTATGTGTATATATGTACGTATGTAGAACGTTGTCAGGGCAACAAGTAGAGCATACAAACACATCAATGTGTAAATGAATTTTAACATTTAATTTTAATTACACAAAAGCAAAGTGAACAAAGACATGCAATAACACTCTAGTATATACTGAATGATTTCACATACACATTGAAAGTAAACACACCTGTCGATACACGTGGCTTGCTGTTACTGCTGAAGTTGCAGAATGAGCTAGGAAAAAGTTATGATTTTTTTCATACTGGCTTTTTGTTGCAGAATTGTATGTTTGTATCAACTGTGCAACATAAATACGCATTATATTGAGTGTATTCATATTGCTATTAAAAGGTGTTATGAGTAGCTTTTCGTGCTTTACCGTTTCGTTGTTGTTGTTGTTGATGTTGTTGTTTGTTCACGTGGCTCAACTTAAATGTTAATTAAAGCGCAATAAATTCCAATTATACTCAATTCAACTCCATAACTTTTCACCCCCACACAAAGTTGTGGAATTAATATTATATATTTATATGTACATTTGTAACATATATGTATATTGCAAACATTTGTAACCGAAGTTAATCATCCATGGATACACGTACATATAGTATGTATTTAATTACATACATTTGTTCAAACGTCAATAAATTAGTCTTTAGCAGGAATTTTACGTGGAGTCGGTTTCCTTGGCGATGCTTTAATAACTCAATAGGAATTAATAAATCACATGAGGCTAACCGCTTCAAATTTTTTCCATCAAGTTCAGGATAGCGTTGTTGTAATATTTAATTGGTCGCAAGGGTTGGTAAATTTACGTATACCATATTTGATCATACATATATGCAAAAATATTCGTCAAAATAGGTAAGGACCAGTTGGGGGAAAGACCTGAAATAAAAAATTAGAGTGTAATAAAATAAAAAAATAAAATACAATAAAAAAAAGAAATTTTCTCAAAAAAAAAAACACAAATAAACAAAAACTGAATAAAACAAAATAAACAAATTAAATTATATTAAAAATATTAAATTAAATTAAATTAAAATAATAAAGTCAAATTAAATTAAATTAAACTACTTCAAATAAAATAAAATATAATAAAATAGAATAAAATAAAATAAGATAAAGTAAAATAATATAAATTAAAATAAAATAAATAAAACAAAATAAACTAAAATAAAATAAAATAAAATAAATAAAATAAAATAAAATAAAATAAAATAAAATAAAATAAAATAAAATAAAATAAAATAAAATAAAATAAAATAGAATAAAATAAAATAAAATAAAATAAAATAAAATAAAATAAAATAAAATAAAATAAAATAAAATAAAATAAAATAAAATAAAATAAAATAAAATAAAATAAAATCAAATAAAATAAAATAAAATAAAATAAAATAAAATAAAATAAAATAAAATAAAATAAAATAAAATAAAATAAAATAAAATAAAATAAAATAAAATAAAATAAAAAAAAATAAATAAAATAAAATAAAATAAAATAAAATAAAATAAAACAAAATAAAATAAAACAAAATAAAATTAAATAAAATAAAATAAAATAAAATTAAATAAAATAAAATAAAATAAAATAAAATAAATTAAAATAAAATAAAATAAAATAAAATAAAATAAAATCAAATCAAATCAAATCAAATAAAATAAAATAAAATAAAATAAAATAAAATAAAATAAAATAAAATAAAATAAAATAAAATAAAATAAAATAAAATAAAATAAAATAAAATAAAATAAAATAAAATAAAATAAAATAAAATAAAATAAAATAAAATAAAATAAAATAAAATAAAATAAAATAAAATAAAATAAAATAAAATAAAATAAAATAAAATAAAATAAAATAAAATAAAATAAAATAAAATAAAATAAAATAAAATAAAATAAAATAAAATAAAATAAAATAAAATAAAATAAAATAAAATAAAATAAAATAAAATAAAATAAAATAAAATAAAATAAAATAAAATAAAATAAAATAAAATAAAATAAAACGAGATAAAAAATAAAATAAAATAAAATAAAATAAAATAAAACGAGATAAAAAATAAAATAAAATAAAATAAAATAAAATAAAATAAAATAAAATAAAATAAAATAAAATAAAATAAAATAAAATAAAATAAAATAAAATAAAATAAAATAAAATAAAATAAAATAAAATAAAATAAAATAAAATAAAATAAAATAAAATAAAATAAAATAAAATAAAATAAAATAAAATAAAATAAAATAAAATAAAATAAAATAAAATAAAATAAAATAAAATAAAATAAAATAAAATAAAATAAAATAAAATAAAATAAAATAAAATAAAATAAAATAAAATAAAATAAAATAAAATAAAATAAAATAAAATAAAATAAAATAAAAGAAAATAAAATAAAATAAAATAAAACAAAATAAAATAAAAAGAACACAATGCAATGAAATAAAATTAATGAAAACAAATTAAATAAAATGAAATAACGTATCAGGTCTACTCATTGTATTTTTGGGAATAAAATTATATAAAATAAAATAAAATAAAATAAAATAAAACAAAACAAAATAAAATGAACACAATGAAATGAAATAAAATTAGTGAAAACAAGTTAAATAAAATGAAATAATGTATCAGTTTTAGTCATTGTATTTTTGGGAAATATTATAATATGATCTGAAAAATCCGAAAACTGTTAGGCTTACATTAAAGCAGATCCAGTAAATAAATGAATTGTGTATTTAAAAAAAGTAGTTCCGCATATAAATATTGTACATTCAAATCTTCGGAAAAATGCAAATTCTAAACCCGCATGTGAGTCAACTCCGCTGGTAGCAACATGGCCACAACAAAATCAACAAAACATGCAATTTAGTAACATACACGTATGTGCAAGTAGCAGTGTGTTAGTAAGTGTGCATGTGTCGAAATATTCTGATGGGCGTTGTTTTGTTATTTTGTTGATATTTCGTTTTGAAAATTTTCAAATTTTCACTTGCAAAACTCGACCACACCCACGATTGCGCAATAATTGTGAATATATAAATACATTATAATGTATACATTCACAGTATTTTCGTTATCATACAAAGTCTGTCCCGTTAAAAACGAAACTGCTCAAAAGCAGCTGACTATAAAATTTTTGAGGGTTTTCTCATGAATAAATTTTGAAGATTTTAATTTTTTTATGTTTCTGGTTAGTTTTTTTCGTGGGACAGTGCTTCTTGCTTTCAGCGATTGTTAAAAATTCAACCTATCCACACCAGAGTCAGCGTGTATGTCGATTTTCTGTAATTCACCTCCGCTCCCTTCATTTTGTTGCATCATCACTTGAACGAGTAGCAGCCACATTGATGTGGTGCGGAAATTATTGGCTTGGGTTTTAATTAAGTCGCGATCTCCCATAGTTTGTTTTATTGATCACCATCAGCAGCAGCAGCAACAGCGATGGTAAATAAACTCAAATTTTAAATGAATTGAAGCACCAAATATCAATGGCATCTAAAATATGTACAATCAGCGATACGCACACGTACACACACACTTTCGCATAAAAATACACTAATAAATACTACATACATATGTATGTACATGCACATGTATCTGAGCAAGGAAGGGCGCCGCTAATTCTAATGGTAGCTAACAACGCGTGCGGTTTGTTGAAAGGATAAATATTTCACAAATTTACTCTTATATACATACGTGTATCTATATATATATATATATATTACAGCATAAATTTATTTACTACATACATTGACGGCTGAAAGTAATTTAGCTGCAACGAGCAATTGGCTGGAGTGGCAAGTGGTTTGTTGCAAGTGTTGGTTGGTTGCTTTCGGTTTTGTTCTCGGTTAGATGAGGGAAGTAAGTGAAGAAAGTTAGAATTTTTGCTTACATAGTAAATAAAGGATATTTAAAGAATATTTCTATTCTTGGTGGGCGTAAGTTGGAAGGGTATGGGATATATGTATTGTATAAATTATGCAAGTGTATGTATGCGTGTGTGCGTGTGCGGAAGGAGAGTGTGTAGAAAAAATGGTGGAATGGTTATGCAATTAAAAAGCAATTATACCTATACAGTTGGTTAGATTGTACGTGATATGTTGCTGATTGCGTGGTATTGGCAGCTAACCAAAGGTTCTTTCTCTCGCTTCCCTCGCCCATAAGCAGGTAAGCAGGGTGGCTGTGATTGCTTATTGATTGTATGGCTTAGTCAAATGTACATATGTAGCTTTGTGATTTGAAATTATTTTAATTTTAATATCATTTTTCTTTTAAAATAATTTTCTTTTTTATTTGCGGGTCAGTAATTTCATTTCTTTACAGATCGCCACCAACTGAAGACACAAAAGCAAAGCTTCTTTGCTTCCGCCAGCGGGTACTGTAACGAATTCTTTGAAAGTTGGAGCGCTATCCTCCATCCGCAAGATGTGATCAATGTGTATCTCGTACATCAGATTATTCATCGTTTCATCTAGGCAGAATGATCTTCCGCAAAACGTGATGAGCGACTTTTGGGGTTTGGTTTTTGTTTTTTGGGAGAGGACTACCTACTCAATTCAAAGTAGCGTCTGTTGATCTTAAAAGATATATTGAACACAAGTGGGGAACAAAACCCTTCCGTCTGTACATTTTCACACTCCAACAGGATTGTGATTGCTATTGGTTCAATTTTTTCTAATAATCGAAATCTTGTTGGAGTGTGAAAATGTACAGACGGAAGGGTTTTTAAACACGTTGTCTTCTCACGTATCATTGCAGTGGAGATATCTGCTATCATGGAGGCAGCAAAGCTGAAATCAACATTGAAGATAAGAATATCATTAATTTCAGCGACAGCTGCTCGGTAATAGAGCGCTTGGCTTATTTACGTTAAACTCCAAAGCTTCAAAGCTTTGCTGGACTTTCGCCGGTCACTCATTTTTTAAGAAACTGCCTTGGACCGTCGCGATTTTAAATTTTCGGATCAAACTTTTTTGATGGATTATCCGACATTTGTCCTTAAAAACTTATGATCAACGTTTTGAGAAAAACAAAGTTAAAAATACACTACATAAGAGAGATATTTCACTTAATCGTAAAAAAACAGTTACCTTGACTAACAATTTCCTCCGAATGCAACGCAGGTTGTCCACGCCCGCCAAGTTCTCAACATTTTTTTGCCATTCGTAAGCCGCTACGCAGCGCTTAGTGAAGCGTCACTAACGCTTCAACCGCTGTATTGCGGTTTTGGAAAAAAGTTTTTCGTCTGTAAAACCAAAACACTTTTGGGAAATTAATATCCTTTGCAGGCGTCACAAAATGCATACTAGCCACACATGCATTCGCATACACACATATGTATATACACGTATGTATCTATCCATTTAAATTTTTTCCGGCGCCAGTAATGGCGTAGGAGGTGAAGTACGTGGCGCGAAAAGCGCATTGAAATTATATTAAAATCACAACTCAATACCATCGCATTCGATCCGCACTCGCACTCGCACTCTCGACTTGTGGCATGTTTACTCTTATATGTGGCTACAAATAGCGAGCGGAACTTTCAGCTTTCGTGATGGTTTGCTAAAATTAATGATGTGGATTTTACGTTTACAGTTCTAATTTTTTGTCTTATATTCTAATCTAATTTGACTGAGAAATGTCATTAAATCTTCTTGTATTTTGTAAAAATTACAGTAAGATGCGGGTTATCTACATTTGAGCACAATTAGGCTTTATGAGCTCGTAATTTCAGTTTCGTTCAGTCAGAATTTTTTTGATACACCGAGAAGAATTTTTTCCCATAAGCTCGTAAAGCTAAGTTTTCTGTTAAGTTCATCAGGATCGGCACATCCTCCTGGGTGATGTTCAGAGCAAGACTTAGTATTTCGGACTCTCTTTATCAGTTTGTTTTCCAGGGTTTCACATAGGACAAGGCGAATATATTCTTCAATCTCCCTTCAAAAGATATTTCTTTAAGTTTAGTTAAGTTTGGTTCTTGTCATCTTTCCTTTACCAGTTCAGTAGCTTAGCTTAATGGCTTCCAAGTTTGAGGTGAATAAATACTTAAATCTCTTTAGAAAACAATTCATTAAATCGTTTGGCCTCAATTGATTTCATATAGACGATTATATTAAATTTTTTCTCAATCTGGCGAAGAAATAATTTTTCCTCATTGCATAATTGTGTTCTTTTTTGTGGTTAACGGTATAAAGGAACTCTCACTATGATTTGGTTACAATTTCAGCGCGTTTTTTCAAAGCTTCGCCGCCAATGCGAATGTTTTTCGTGTAAAACCTCCCCGCTCGCCCCTGTGGCCATTTTATTATTAATATTTTGCGTATTTTCATTAAATTTTCCATAAGCAAAGAATTACAATAAAAAAATTCCTCATCTGCATTCGTGTGTTGACTGAATGGAAATCGCAAAAAAGTTTCGCAGCAGCACAGAAGCCCAGCAATGGCGCTTAGTGTTAGTGTTGCATGTTGCAAGTGGAAAGTTTAAAATGTGAGTAAATTAAAAGTTAAAGTGCATATTGTTCGGGGGTTCTCTGTTGAGCTTTAGTTTTGTTTCATGTTTATTGGCATTGTTGTTGGAGCTTTCTCTTTGACGCTAGCGCTAACGTTCCAGCTGACGCTGGCTTTGGCTTTGGCAAATTGGTGAGTGCACGTTTGGGAATTTGTCGTGCTTCAACTGCATTTACTGTTATTTCGCACACACATACATACATATATACTTACGAAGATATTGGCGTTGTTGTTGTTGTTGTTGTTGTTGTTGTTGTTGTTGCCATTGGCTACTTTTGAGCTGTTTCTCCAACTCAACTCGATCTCAATTGAGACATATTCACATTGCTTGCACGCGTGACTCGCACGTTTTATGCAAAATTGCGTTTGTTTTAATTGCTTCGTTGTGCTTCCGAGACCAATTTTATATAATTCTCACAACGGTACTTTGTAGTTTACAGTTGAGTGGAGTTGGCTAAACTGTGTATGCGTGTGTGCGAATATAAAAATAACATATAGCTAAAATAACTGTAATATTTTGATGAAAGTTACTTGAGAATCATGCAAATTATACTTTTGTATATATTGGTGTGAGCCTTCGCTTTCTTAGTTCTAGCCTCTTGAGAAGGCCAGAGAAGCGATGGAGAAAGCTGAGGTCGGTCTGAAACTGCCGAAATAGATTAAAATTGTTAAAATTAGTTCGTCCCTGTTGGTGGGCCAAACTTTCATTTCGGCTTATAACTAAAAAAATACACTAGAATTTTTCCAAAATCTGTCACGTCTCGAGGGAAATACTTCAGCCTAGAATCTGAAAGACCTTCGCTCAGGAATGAAGTGGAGCAGTTATTCTAATTTAGTTTCTTACTCCATAAATTTCATGCGTTTTCTGGCAACATGTTGTCCAATAAACTATTCTTTTAGAGTCAGTAGTCAAATTTCTTACCTCATTAATCGGCGCCAGTGCCTTGGCGCCTCTCTCTCTGCACCGTTATTCTTATGACAGACGCTTTCACAGAAATGTTAATGAAATATTTTCCATGAAAATATGCTAATGGCGGACAACAAAGTCTCCAAAGTTCTAGAAGTGCGTACGTTCCATGGTCCTGACATCGACTCGGATCACTATGTAATCGCAGCGAAGAAGCGCACACGCCTTTGTGCAGCAAAGAACGTTCATTAACAAACAAAAGGAACGTTCGTCGTCAAAAAATTGCAATCACAACACACAAGTGGTTTTTTACTCGACTTGCTAACCTGCTCTTTGAATTCTACGAAAAGATGTGGCGACTTACAGAAGGCTTCAAAGTAGGAGCAAACTCTTGTAGAACCCAGAGAGTTGGGCTGAGGCCCAGAGTATAATTTACGAATCATGATCTCTCCAGCTTACTGATAAAAAAGCGAAGCGAAAAGGTCCTGTAGTGAACGAAGGCAAGACGAAATATCTTTCGTTGTCAAACAAACGATCAACGCATACTCGGCTCCCACGCCACTTTTCATAGTCATAACTTCGATATAATATAATTTAATCTATCTATGGACCAACTTTACACCAATAATAATGTCAGGATCATCCTTGCCAACAGGTGCTACTTTGGACTGAGTAGGCAAGGCAATTGAAAAACCAAAACTGCAAGTGTTATTGCAACATTGCAACGAAAGTTGGCGAATTCTCTAACTAGAATATTAGTAGAACTCTGCCCTATGTATAATATTTCTATTTTAATTATTTTACTCATTCTACAACATACATATTTATTCTCATTCACATATAAAATATGTTTCATGACGAAGTTGGTCCAATTTTGTGAGTTGTCGAAGATTTTAAAATAAATTTGCATAATATTATCTATAACCTAACGTAACAATTTGACTATGAAATTCTAAAGCCTTGCATTATAATTTTTTTTAATTAATAACAATCACAATTAAAACGTCCTGAATAGTTTTATTTCGAAGAAATGTATTTCAATTTTCAAAAATTTTTAAATTATAAAAATTAATATTATTTTTTGACAAAAATGTCTATAGCTGGTAACCAAAGGCGAGTGCCATATACATAATATGAATGGCATGAGAAAATAAAGTCGAAAACTTTAAAAATTATCAAAATTCTAAGCGAACGCGCATTATTATAAAATATTTACAATAATATAAAACCCAATTTTCGCATATTTTCTCTATCTGCTGAAAAGCTTTTGAGAAGTAAGTGATGCTTATTTTGTGAAAAAATCGTGTTTAAAAATTCAAAGCGGTGAAAAAGTGTGCCGTGGGTTATTGTAGACAAAAATTGGAATAAAATTGTATGAGTGTAAAGTTTAAACGATATTGCAGCAGATTTGTTAACCACCCCATTTTATGAATTTAGCGATATAAGTTTTTGAGCTGAAAACCAGAAATTTTGGTTTAAAAAACGTGAATTCATCGGATACTTAAATATAAATATAACACATCCATATGTAAGAAAGAAATATTGCATTTTTTAGGTACAATTTTGAAATTTACTGTTTTTGATAATATATAGTATATACGTGTATCAAGTCTCGCCCACTGTATATGTATATGACTAAGTTGGTTCGGCGACGTAAACGGTTGTCGTAACCTTGTATTCTATAAATCTCGTTTATTTGTATTGTTCAAGTTACTCTCATGTCGCTCAATTCGATCAGTTAATCTTTATAACACTAAAAATGTGTATTCAAGGCAAGTTCACATACGGTAGAAACAAGAATACAAAAACAAAAAGGCTATGTATGTATGTATTTTGTTTATGTAATCATAGATTCGAAAAGTCAAAAACGAAATTCGTTCGTAATGTCAAAACCTATTTCTCATGTATTTTATTTGTGTAATTTGTAGAAGTGGAAGGAAGAACAAGCAATCATATGATTTGATATAACGAATTCTTAGAAACCTATTTCATTCGTCGTCAAATAACTTTGGGAAAACATCAAATTTTGTAACGCGTCTTTTACTTTGTCAAATTGAAATGTTTATTAAATATACGTATTATTTTAATTTGGTATTGTCGTCAACAACAAATCTTTAATCATCCCCGTCGTACTGTACGGTGCAGAAGCGTGTACGATGCTGACATCCGATGAACCGGCTTTGCGAGTCTTCGAGAGAAAAGTTTTGTGAACGATTAATGGTCCTTTGCGCATTTGCAGCGACGAATACTGCAGACGATGAAACAATGAGCTGTACGAGTTATATGACATTGACATAGTTCAGCGAATGAAAAGACAGCGGCTATGCTGGGTGGGTCCTTTTGCACGAATGGGTGAAAGCACTGCAGTTTTGAGAGTATTCGTTGCAGTCCCGCTGGTGAAGGATCAGATGGATCTAGAACGACCTGGTTTCACTTGAATGGCACGCTATTGTTTATTCGTCTATAATCGCTTGAGCCGTGCCTACTTATTTAAAGAAGAAGAAGAAAAGACCAAACGCTAGCGTGCTGACTATTTGTTTGATGACTAAAGTTATTTTTTTTATACTTTTATTTACATAAAATGGTATATTAACTTTGGTCCAGTATTTAAGTACAGAAGGAAAAGAACTTAGAACTTATCAAAATTTATACTGATATTGGTATCTACTGCAATCATTGAAATCAGACGACTTTGTCTTAAAGTTCCTCCAAACATTTTGTCGGTTATAAGAATTAATATTATAAATTTGATATGATCGGCACGACCGAAGACAGCTCTTCTTTCTTGTTTCTGTTTTCATCAGATACATTCGCTTCTCTTCTTTGTATAGTCTGAAGAAAGCAGAACTATTGGCACGGTTGTTGAAACTTTTTTTCCATCCCACTTTCTTATTTAACCCAATTTTATGTTGCTTAGCAAAATTAAGAGTTCAGGTGCTTGAAGATTTCGGTTGTCTTATATTGGCATTATTTCTTATTTTTAACTTTCCGAAATATAAATGCAATATGTCTAAACGAACTCGTATTGAACTAGTTTGGTACTGATGACAATCGACTTCTCCTAGAAAATCGACATGTTAAAATTGATGCTTAAAATTCGTTGTGAATATTTTGAAGAGACCTCTTCCTCTATGGGGAATTAATTTTTGCCTCTCTTTTTACACGCTTTATTATATGGCAATTTCGTTTTTTTCGAATATGTAGAAATCAAGGATACCTGCGAACTCTAATCTCCAATTCATAGGCATTTACACTATATTTTATATTTTTTCTGTTTATTTGCCACACAAAAAGGCTTAAGGTTTAAAGTCATAAAGAAGTTGTAGACAGTTTTCGATTTTTATGATCCGAAAAGTCAATCGAAAGTGTTTAAAAAAATTTTACAACCCAAAAATTCGGTTAGTAATCGTGGTTATTAAATTTCGTTGCAGCAACAAAACAAATACAAACTTGTGCCAGAGGATTTTTGGGTTAGTGTGGTATGTGAGTATGTACATACCACACACCCGAATCTTCTATAGGTATAATGGATTCATATACATTTTATTATTGTTTAAGGCCTTTTAAATGCATATTTTCTACATCTAAGTTTATTCGCTTTTATTGAAATTTGGAATTGCGGCATGTTATGTCATAAAATGTGTCAAGAGTCAAAGCATACACAAATGCATACAAACATACATATACTACGTAGGTTTAGAGGCAAACATACCGCACTTTTACTTCATAAAAATTTGGCAGAAATGCCAATACATATTGCTGCCGCTAAGAGTAAGTCATAATCACACATACAAACATCGCAGTGAGTATCCCGACATAAAAGTTGTTGAAACGTTTTCCATTATGGTAAGAGTGTTCTTCACTTATTTCGATTTTCCACGCTTTATTCGCGAATATGCATTTCAAGGACCGCCGGGTAAAAGTAAAAACGAAAATAAAAGCAGGCAAAGTGAAAAACATGCTAGAAAATGTAACCTTAAAAAGGGATTTGCTGAAAAAAGGACAGAGAAATTAATAAAAAAAAAATGCCACGAACATGGCAAATCACTGAAAAACATAAAATCCGATGGCAAATTTAAGTATGTGGCGATTTTATTATTTTCCACTTCCCCCAATGAATATATGTGTGTATGTATAGTGACTAAATCCATGTTATAGTCAACCAGAAGAAATTCTACAAATCTATAAAGAAAAACCAAACTGGAATGCACATCAACCTTTTACTGCCGTCAAACATGAAGTTGGTGGAGTTTTTCACATAAACCGCTATACGCGTACGTAAGCGTGACTTGTTTGGTGTCATAAAAGTTTGATACCCTTTCCTTTTTTTTACAGCCATTTACTCTGACATGACTTTGTGTTGGTATTTTTTTGTTTTGTTTTTGTACTGAAGATACTAAATGGCTTAGGATCACCCAGTTTTGAAATTGAATTTCTTTCAGCGGATGTTTTTTATCGAGTTTGGAATCAATTCATATTTGGTGTTTTACCGGGAGGTAGATAAATTTTTTGGGGTGTATTTAAGCTTCTGGGTATGCAGTTACAGTCGCGGAGCTATACTCAATTCCTCCTCTTGCGTCCACGTCGCGCACCCTGTGCATGATGCGGTAACCAACCCGAGTGGAGCCTTGGGTCACGGCTACAAAATAGGAATTCTTCAGTGGAGCCACTCCAACTTACTCGGCTTAAAGGTCCCCTGAAGTCTAATTGCAGCGTCTGTTCACCAGAGGTGCGACGGCTAGCGGCACCTAACTTTAAACTTACTCGCCTAGCGAGGTTGTGCACGGGGTTTAGGACCCCCCACGTACAAACCAGCACCAATGAAAAAATTTACAACGCCCCCTGATGACGACCCCCGCAAACGAATTAAGGATCACGATTTTATGACATGCACCTGGAATGCCCGGTCTCTTAATTGGGAAGGTGTCGTTGCCCAGCTAGTTGATGTCCACGTAATATTAAAGGCTGACATCACCGCCCTCCTAGAAAGGCAATGGACTAGACAAGGACGAAAACGAGTGGGGTTCTTGTGACATTTACTATCGCGGCCATATAAAGGAGCGGAGATTTGATGTCGATTTTGTGGTGGGAGAGAGACGGTGGATGAACGTCTCACAACAATCCGCATTAAAGCGAAATTTTTCAACATATCGTTGATTTGCGCCCACACCCCGACGGAAGAAAAGGACGATCTAATGAGCGCTGCCCCCGACACGATGTGAAAATCGTGCTTGCCATTTTAATGGTCGAGTGTGCAAAGAAGGTGTCTTTCTGTCGGACTGTCGGAAAATTCAGCTTTTATAACGAAACATCCGCTAATGGGTTGAGGCTGATCGACTTCGCCAGACACTCCGAGGACCCAAGATTGACTCGGACCACTATCTCGTTGCAGCGAAAATACGCACCCGCCTCTGTGTATCAAAGAACGCCCGTCACCAAGCACAAGAAAAGTTCGGCGTTGATAAGCTGAAATTTTTACGGACAGTCGAACGGTTTTCTACTCAACTTGAACATCCGTTTTCTGAGAGCACTTATCTGTAAGTCGATGTAACGAGTTTCAAACTGCCTACGTGCTGCTGCGACCAACGTTATCGGATTTCCTAAAGGTCCTAAAAACAGCTGGAACGATGAGGACTGCCGTATCGCTATGGAGAGAAAACAGGTTGCCTACCTCGAAAAGTTGCGATCGACCACAAGATGCAATACCCACCGGGGGAAGCAGAGGAAGAAGAAGACCTCCACTCCGTTGGAAGGATCAACTGGAGAGCGACCTGATTTCACTTGGTATTTCCAACTGGCGCCAAACAGCGAAAAGAAGAGATGAATCGCGCGATTTACAAAATTGACCGGCGATCGAACGTTTTTAAAAAAGACACGCTTTGCTAAGTTTTAACGTCAGAACAAGACTGAATTTTTATTTGATATCTTTTTACCATTTAGTTTACAATATTTTATAATTCTACTTACTAAGCACTAATTATAATTACTGAATTGCTTATTCTAATTCTTGAAAACATTATGAGCTCTTTTCTTGGTTTATTGCGAAAATGCAATACAAACTGTGTCAGCATTAATTTTATTAATTTCCTGCCGTCTGACTTATTTCCGTAATGAACTTGTCGAATTTATCAGGTTCATTGTCTTTTGTACGTACATATGTATTCGCATATGTAACTACTCCCCCTTTTAGATTAGAATTCTCCTGAATTCGCTTATTTAAATATATTTTGACATATCTTAGCTTTGTCGTCCAAATGGCAAAAATTAGTATTAACAAAAGTATTAGCAAAATGTTACACCCGTAAATTACTTTATTGTGATCTTTTAAATTAGAAATACTTTCAACATTTATCTTATTTTCTTCATGTATTTGCTCAAAAGTAATTTTTTCTGTAAAATTTTTAAAATCATCGTATTTTAAGCTCATAATATTTTTTTCGACTTTTTCAATTAAATTAGAAAAGTAGTAATCATTAATTTCTATTGAACAGTTGTTGAATTGGAGTAAAAAATTTCCGTTTAAGATAGTATTATTTTTAGTGCAGGTGTTGTTATCAATTAAATTGACAGAATTTTTAATCATTACCGTTTTTTCATCTAACGCTATAATTTCTAAGTCTTTGCTTGTTATTAGCTTACAATTTTTTATTAACATACAATGTGTGCTGGGCTTTAATTGTTTAAAATGTTTATTTTCTTCAAATTTCATTGTTTTGTTTTTGTAAGTGAAAATTTCTTCTATTTTTGCTTCTATTTCCTTTTGATCTTTATTTGGTAATGGTACAATTTTTCTTATGGTGACTTGTATGAATGTTTTCGGAATTATAATGCCAAGTATTAAGAAAGTATTGTTAAAAGTTGCTATTCCTAATTGCAAAAATTTTAATTTATTAAAATCAATTTGGTACTTGGTAATTTCATAATTAGTTAAAATGTTTGGATGAATTATGCCATATTTAGCTGAAACAATATTGTCTTGAATTTGTTCTATTTTACTTTTTATCAATTGAATTTTTGTAAATTGTTCTAAATACATATGTTGTTGGTATTCTTCATTTATTCTTTTATTTATAGAATTAACACTTCTTTCAATTTCTTTTCTATCGCTTTTTACAATATTTTTTATTTGTTCTATAGCTAAATTAAAATGTTCATTTACATATATTTGTTCGGTCATTTTCTTGTCTGTCTGTAGGAAATGATTTTCAATAGTCTGTCTGTCATAATCGTCCATTGTGCCAAATGTCCATTTAGATATGGTACCTATCGCATTTATTAGTCCTCTTTTTTGTCTTTTTTCCTTTGGTATTAGTGTCTTTAGTTTATTCCTTGCCTCTAACAACTCTGCTTGTAGTATGTCCTTATTACTTGCTTTCATTAGAATAATATTGTCTGTCATGTCATTAATAATATTTTCTATTTCTTCTATGTTAATTGCATGTATTACAATGTCTGTATCCTTAACTATGTCCTGTGTCCGCAATTGTATGTCTACGAATCCTGTCTGCTCAGTCAATTTCGTTGTTGTCAATAATCCATAACTTGGATGTGTCCATATTAATAGTATTGCAATGAGCATCTGCAAATTTTAATGGTTTCTTGATGTTACAAGGATGAATATTTTTCAGATTTCCTTTCTTATACCTTGGTTGCTCTTTATGTCTAAGGGCTTTGTAATTTTTAAAAAATCCTTCCTGTCTCTTCTCTTCATAGTTTTCTCTTTGTTTATTCAATTTTTTTAAAATTTCCTTTTTTCTTGTTTCTAAATTTTTTCTAACTATTTCTGGGTCTATTTTATTGTTATGCACTTCATTCGGTGTGTATTTTATTGTTGAGTGGATTCTATCATTATAATTTCTAATGGCTTTTTGTATTAATTGCTTAACAGTTAAATCTTTTTGCTGCTTATAAAAAATTCTAAATTTTTCTGCTACAGTGTTATGAAATCTTTCGATATCTGCATTACCTGTGTGACTATTAGGTTTGGTTAGGTGAAGTTCAATATTTTCATTATCTAAAAATTCCTTTATCCTTGTGGTTCTAAATTCGTTGTCCGCTACTATTTTCTTTGGCTTTCCTAGTTTTGCAAAATGATCTTCTAATTGTTCGATAATCGTAATATGGTTTCTATCACTCAATGGATATGCTGCTCCGAATTTCGAGAATTTATCTATAACTGTTAGAAAATGGTTTCCTTTCATGATATATGTATCTACATGTATAATTTCATTTTTTTCTGTTGGGGTTTCTGTTAGACTCAGTTTTAGTTTAATGGGTTTCCTGTCGTATTTTATTTCTTGGCATAAATCGCATTGATTAATGACTATTTGAATTAATTCCATTAATTTTGGGAAATATATTTTGTTTCTCATTTGGTTATATGTTTCCAATATCCCTGAATGCATACTTTCTCTCACATGATAAAAGGAAATTTGTTTAACGGCTTCAACTTCTGTCTCGATGTCCTGTGCTCTTAACGTACATTTAGTGAATTGTATCTGTTTATCATTAGAAAACATTTCAATAAGTTTTTCCTGTACTTTATTGTAATTGTGATCAGAGATTTCTGAATAAATTCCGATCTTTCCTTTTGTAATGAACCGTTTAAATATGTTTCCCATTTCTTCAAAATCGCTTTCGGCAACAAATATTATCCTTTTTCCATGTAATATTTTAAGTTCTTCTGTTTTATTATTTGTTAAAATTATTTGCGTTTTATACTTATTTACTATTTCTTCCTTAATATAAAAATGGTCATCTAGATCTTCTTCAGCTGAATGAATTGTTGCTACAGTTGTATTATCTTCTAAGTTTTCTAGAATTTCTGAACTTGATCTATTATGTTCTTCGTAAAATTTTTGCTCTGGTACATTTTGGCCTTGGTTAACTTGATTATTTTGACATTCACATAAGTTTGATTCAAAATGCGATCTTTCTTGCCTCATTGGATTTCTCTGAATATTGTCTATTTCCATAGGTTCTCCTCGGTCTTGCCTAAGTTGATTCCAGCGATTTTGGCCGGAATTTGGCCTAGGGTTTCCTACCTGTTGGAGTCTACTGAACTGACCTGAATTATTTTGATATTGCCCTTCTTGGGAAAAATGTTTTGGCTTTGGCCTTCTTTGTGCCGATATATTTTCTCTGAATCCGTATTCCTGACCTTGTCTAGGGTATTGCGGATTTTGTTTCATTTGTCCTTGATTAGCTTCTCTACTAAAAAAATTGTGGTTTTGTCTTAATTGTCCTGAATTTTGGTCAACATATCCTGTACGTTTGTTAAAATTCTTATTTTCGTAATACCCCCTATTTGGTTTAAACTGTCCTTCCGTCCTTTTAAATTTTTTAAATTCCGTCCGAATACAACTGTCCTCATATCGTCTTCTCGTCATTATTTCTATGATTGTATGTAAGTCATGTTCTTCATAAATTTTGTCTAATAATGTCCCTTGTGTAATTTCTTTTACAGTGTTTACCAATAAACTGTCCACATTACTTAAATCTATTCCTGCATCTCCTCTATAATACACCTTAATTTCGTCTGCCTTATATTTGATATTTTGTGTTTCTATTGCCAATTCACTCACCGAATTAATTCTCAAATTGCAAATTTTTCTATATATTTCATGTGGTTCTGTATCTGGCTTGTAGCGAAGTTTCAGCGCCTTTTTGATTTGGTTCCAGTCATCAGGTTGAGGGATGTTGATTATTACGTTTTTTGCTTCGCCTTGGATTACCCTGTAGTACACTGCCCTGGTAGCTTCTCTCCGAGTCTCTTCATCTCGAATTGTTGATAGTAGGTACTCCACGCTGCTCATAAAAGAATTAATCGTCACTTCTCCTGTTCCTGTGAACGTTGGTAGGTGCGTAATATTTTTCATTATCCTCTGCAAGTTGCCGTCATTTGCTATTTGCCTTTGCTGTAATTCGATGTAAGCCTGTCTCATTTGCTCGAGCTGCTGCTCTCTTCTGGTCAGCTCTTCCACTAGCTGCACCGGAGGTATTTGAGCTTGTTCTTCTGTCATCCTTCTTTCGTCAAATGCGCGTTGTCTTCTTGAATTAATCGTGGTGAAAAAATTTTTATTTTGAAAATTGTCACTGCACGATTTCTTGATATTTGTCTTGAAGTGATTTGCTTTTAATTATAAGTGTTCACTGCACTTTGGTGGCGTTAACTCCAATTTTCGTTTTTGAGTTTTCACTGCACACGAGTGGTGTTAACTTTAATTATTTTTAAACAGTCACTTTTATATTTAGACAAATTAAAAAGTTTTCGAACGCGGTTCGTATCACTGGATCCTTTTACTTTCACTAGGATCCTACCGACTGCGCCATTTACAAAATTGACCGGCGATCGAACGTTTTTAAAAAAGACACGCTTTGCTAAGTTTTAACGTCAGAACAAGACTGAATTTTTATTTGATATCTTTTTACCATTTAGTTTACAATATTTTATAATTCTACTTACTAAGCACTAATTATAATTACTGAATTGCTTATTCTAATTCTTGAAAACATTATGAGCTCTTTTCTTGGTTTATTGCGAAAATGCAATACAAACTGTGTCAGCATTAATTTTATTAATTTCCTGCCGTCTGACTTATTTCCGTAATGAACTTGTCGAATTTATCAGGTTCATTGTCTTTTGTACGTACATATGTATTCGCATATGTAACTCGCGCTGTAATTGGTTCGGCTATAATCGCATAAGCGGAGCCAACGCCAATAAAGAAGAAGAATAACCGAGTGGCAAAATAAATGGATAACGCTCCGATAATTTGAAATGAAAAATAATTTAAATATGCAAGGAAAAACTGTTCTATCGGTATCGAATTGAAGAGCTTTACGTAGGCCTAAATAATAAATTAATGCTGATAAGACTTAAGGAGCTTTTTTGAGAAATAATATTTATGAAAGAATTGATGCATTAATTAAATAGAAAATGGGAAATGTTAGCCGTGGTTATAATTAAAAAGTTTTTGTGCGGAAATGCTTTTTTTTTTCTCTTTACATATAAATTATGAATGTATATAAATAAGTGTATATTAAATATATTTATCTGCAATGTCATTTTAGAAATTAAATTTTCCAATTGCTATTGAAATAGATTTTAATAGAGTTGAGTATTTTGAAAGAAGATTATTTATAAAATACTTTGAAATTTAAATTTCCAGAAATTCAAATTCAATTTCCATGAAATTTTTTACGGCACATATGAGAGCTCTTGAAACAAAATTTCGAATTTTTTTATTTTGACATGCAATTTGAAATTTATTAATTGCTGCCGACGCATGGTGATTGCGTCCATAGGTCGTAAATCAAAAAATGTATCAAAGTCTATTTTTGCAGTAGCCTAATCATCATTAAAATGTTTAAATTTTTCAAGTTAAAAAACGAGCTTTTCTGCAAACCTAACGGAATAGGTGATTTTGTTTTGTCAAGGCAATTTCAATTTAAAAGTAATCGGTTAAAATTATCCAAATTGAAAAATTTAAAAATGAATTTGAGAGCTTTCTGAAGAACCTGCAGAAGCGCGAAACAAAGACTTTAAAATTTTTAGATTTACTTGGTCGCAAAAACTCACGCTTTCCTACTAACACGGATTTGTTTAATAACTTATGTTTAATCTCTTATGTTCAATCAAGCCATTGAGTTACTTCAATATATAGAAACCTGTATTGACTTTTATTATTATTTCTCTGTTTTGGCTTGAAGTAGGCGTAAATACTTTTAATCAGGCCTATTTTTTTAATTTTTATTGTTCAAAAATCTTATGAATTTGTCTCCCCAATTTTATAAAAAAACAAACAAATTTCCATATAAACACTTGATATCAGACCGATCGATTTGTAAATATATGTAAATAAAAATATAATTTTATGCAAAGTTTCAAGCCTATCCTTCGTCTGGAAATATTTATGCTCGCTCTCCCCATAGAACGCCGACCACCGATTATTTTCGTATATTTTATATTTAATAAAATTTAAATAAAAATTAAATTATTTATTTTAGATTATTTTATACATATTTTAATTTAAGTTAATTTAATGTAATAACACTTTATTTATTTTTATTTATATCAGTTTTTCTCCATATCTTTGAAGAATTCTCATTTCGAGCCACGATGTCCAGTCACAATCCTTGAGATATTTTAAGTTTAACAAGAATTGCGTTTGGACAATCAGAGCTAAAAAATTGAATATTTCTTTCCCGGGAACCGTTAGTCTCGAATTTAAACACTTTTTCGTAAAATATTTAAGTCTTTTTTCAATTTATACTTATTCTTTGCCATATAGTTTAGTCTTTATTGCTTACCTTGGAGCTTTGCTGCATTTTTTGATTGGGGATATCGTCTTTGGTTATTTCAATTTGCAACATTTTCAAACATTTTCAAATCCACATAATTTTATTTACACTTTACCTTAGGGAAAATATAAATAACAGATATAGCGAACCCTATTAGATTCTTCAATTCTTGCCTTTTTAACTTTCTTTCAGTCTCTGTGCCTTTCTCGTTTATTTACCTCAATCTATTGTCCCTTTTTTCTTTTCCTTCTACTCCTTTCGTAGTTGACTTTAATGCTGATAATGGGTTCACTGACAGTCAATTCAACTGTTGATATTATAAGTTTTCTTTACCAACTATAGCAATCCGGGTAAGGAAATGCTTACTCCTGTTGTTGCTGCTGCTACCAATCTATTGTTGGCTTTTTGCCTGACATCTAGAAAAGTGTCAGAAAATCACGAAATCATTGCAAAATGAATCGCATTACAAGCAAAGTCCTGTCATCCATTCAGTCGGGGGCTTAAAGCGCCGGTCAAGAGATGTACAAACTAACAGACTACAACATAAAGTGGAGGTCAACTCATTGCGCTGTTGGCACTCATACAAACAAACACGACTTGGCACTTATAAATCGACCACATTTTACTTTTATTAAATTTTCACACAACTTCAATTTCACTCACTCACTCAGAGCGAGCGTGACTTCGTGCGAGAGGGGAAAAGTGGCCACAGCGCTGGGCGTCTACAGTGTGTTAGCGATAGTTCGTTCGCTGTATGGCATGCTATGTTGCCTGCGGTTAGTGTTGAGGTCAATCTGCTGTTTTAGTCCTCTTTTTTCTTCTTCGGTAGCGCTGGACTTAACGGTAAGTGTAGAGTTTTCATTTCAACCGAACACTTATTTCTCGTTTTGTCCGGTCACTTTTCCACTTAATTTTT
This sequence comes from Ceratitis rosa, assembly GCA_037013455.1. NCBI lineage: Eukaryota > Metazoa > Arthropoda > Insecta > Diptera > Tephritidae > Ceratitis > Ceratitis rosa. The sequence continues at coordinate 2,210,401 of JAWMAG010000025.1, read as the reverse complement.
CTTTATCACAAACCCACAAGTTTACGCGCTCTGCAAAACTCTTTGCTCCTGCTTCGCTTAATTTTTCTTAGTGTCTTTTCAATTTTTCTCATTTTCCGGTTTTCTCTGCTATTTATAGTGATTCTTCCTATTATTTGTGGATGTACACTTGCTACGTGGGTATATATGGGTGTGGGTCACTATGCAACTACACTTTTGTCAGTGTTGCTGATTTTTGGATCGTTGTTGATGCTGTTATTGCTGCTTTTGTCAATGTTGGTGTTAGATTGACTGCTAGTTGTACACCATGTCCATCCTGCGTTGCCCGGTGCTCAATGTGTCGGTGACATCGCCACAGGGCGTGTCTGGCTGACAATCTCGGAATTTACTTGATGTGTTGCAAGCGCCACGTTGACACTGTGTATACATAATATATGAACGAGTATGTGTATGTTTTTCTTCCGCTTCACCCCACGATACTTCACTCATTGCTGCGATCCTTAAACTCAATATATATTATCACCATTTTTAAACAATTTTTTTTTTTGCTTACCCCTTCATTTCATACGTTTTTTCTCCATCTGACGTCCCTCGCTCATTCGTTGGTCGTTATTGTCTATTCACTCTTTCGTACGCCATTTTTAAATTGCTTTTTCTTATTCCTTGACTTTTTCGCATACAATTTTGCGGTATTTTTTCTTTCTCTTTATTCTTTCTTTAAGTATTTTTTTATTTCCTCCCTTACTCGGTGATTAACCGTGGTGACAGTTGGAGCTTGCAGACAATGCCGCTTTGGTACTTGGCGTTGCGGTCAGCGTTGCGTCCGAAGTAAAGTGCTTTGAGTGTAGCGTTCAGCCCTGTAATGAGGGAAAAGTGTAAAAATGTTTAATTATAGTACAATGAGAGGTTAAAAGGGTATAATATTTCTGTAGCTGTCGGCAAATAATTTTTGTTTTTGTATTTTCCTTCTTAATTCTAATCAACTTTGCTTTGATTTAGAGGAGAAATTGTATTACTTAAAAGTGAAGCGTTTTGTGAAAGCTTGAAAGAATTTTTAATTCGTTTAAAGACGATGAGAAAAAAGCAAAAATAAAAAATGTAATTCTTTCTTCAGAGAGTATAAGTAATCAGAAACTTGTTTGAACATATCTTTAAGCTAAGAAATTAATGTTAACCGGTTATCAAAATCAATGGGTTAATATCATCTCACTCAGCCTATTAACGAAATATATTTTTCGAAGAAAATTTTCTAAACCATTCAATATTATTCTATCCTTATCTATCTTTTTTCAGCCTTCCTTCCTCTTCTGTCCGACGCTACTTTATCCTCTTCTATTTTAGCCTGTCCCAAGGTTATGTCAAATTTAAAAACTTTTTCTTTGTATTTCGTATATTTTACTTTACTTTATTTAAACTAATTTAGTTTTCTTATTTTATTATTTTTAATTTTATTTGGTTAAATTTTTTATATTTTCTTATTCTACTTTATTTTATACTTAATTTGCTTTTTATTTATATTGATATGCTGTTAATCTAAATCACTAAAGAACTTGTAAGTTTATCCATCATTAAACTTTGTATAAGTACACATACGTTTATAATAATTTTGGATAACAGACCACGCTGGAGTGGACTTAGCTAAAAATTGACCTATCCAATGGAGGCGAATAACCACAAAGTTTATGTGCTTTTAAGCCACAGAATGGCAATCAGTATGAGTGTGACCATAAGTACGTGTGATTTTAAGCACTAAATACGTCTTAACATATAACTTGATTTTCCAAAAGCACTTCCTCACATGCACACACATAAATACATACGTAAGCATTTGATATCATCCTATCCCATCATATATCTTCATCAGGAGTCAGGATTGGTTTGGTCATTTGGGCGGTTAGTCCGTTGTGCGCTTGCTTGCTGGCTTGTCCGCCTGCTTTGCGGAGCTCATAAAGATTTTTATCATTTTTTGTCCACTTATTTATTTTATGTCCTACTGTTGTAGATGTTGGTATTGGTGTGGCGTTGTTGGCATTGTAGTGTGACAGTTATACTCGTTAGCATTATGGTTTGTTTGCAATGCCATTGATGTTATTGTTATTATTCTTTAACACACTTAAATGCTGATGCCGCATTCCGCCAGCCGCTTGAAACAGGAGCTTCACAACAACAAGAACCAACAATGACAACAATAGCAACAAAACTTGTGTAGTGCTCATCGTGCGTCATCATAACTTTCAACGCTCATCATTCATCGTCGTTGAACGAAATTGTGAGAATGTGGTGGTGGAAAAGGAGGAGGAAAGGAAGAAGGAGGGGGCGAGCTGTTGAATGGTGCTTGTTGGTGATTTTATGTTGTTAGCGGTGGTCCCTGTGATCGTTATTTAGTTGATTGTCAACTTCATATGCCGATTTTCTACGCTGTCGCTCTCGTGGCAGTGGTTGTGGCAGCAATATTATTTTCATTTCCAATTTTAGCTTCAATAAATGTTGCTGAGCCTATGTTATTGATGTTGTATTTTTTTTTTTTGCTGCGTAATTTTTTTTCTTTCTGCTCCATTTTTATGACAATATTTGCTATAATTTTTCTCTCATGCTACTACTCTTTCACTTAATAAATAAGCAAGATTTTTCGGTTTTTATTTTCTTCCATTTTTCACATTATTTTCGTATATTAGTTTTGACCCATCATCTTTTCCTCATTCCTTACCTTAGCTCTACTTTCTTTCTACTCTCTTCAAATATTTTGCCTAGCTCATTTTCAGTGCTTCTTCTTTCCTCCTTATCATTTTCCTTCACATCTTTTATATTGTTTAGTCTTTTGTCTACCGCAATATCTTCAGCTATTATTTACACTTTTAGCATTTCACTTGCTTTTCATCTTATTATTTACATAAATAAATAAATATATATCTTTCTATGGACAAAATTTTATTTTGTGTTCTCATTTTTTGGCTCAGTTTTTATTTAACAAACAAATAAAATAAGGAATCCATTAGTCTTAAGTGTCCATTTTTGTTCTAGTTATTTTTTTCGGTATGAGAAATGTTAGAATAGACGTTTATATTAAACAACAGAAATGTTGATGATGGAGGTAGAGTGATGAAACATAATTAGGGCTTGAAAGCTTCTAGAGGCGATTGAACAGTGTGAGTTGAAGAGTTGTTGAAGGCTTTAAGGACATGAATTCAGAGAGCACCGATTTCTATTCTTCAAATCAGCAGCCAAAAAAATTCTAGAAGGGAGGGTTCCTAGTTAGAATTGTCTATGTTCAATAGATCATATGTTATTTGGCGTAGTAGTCAGTACATGTGTATCCTAGCTGAATTTGTTTGACTTTGAAATCATAAAATATTTCAAGGAGTAAGAGAAATAGAGAGTACGTGAGAGCAGCTATGCCACAATTGTAATATAAAATTGTGACCACTGCATTAAAAAAATATATAAAGGAAAGTGACCTCTCTCTAACCGGTAGTGGGCAGCTCTAGAACTACCAGTCTGAGAACTTTGGCTCAAACCCCGACCGGGATAAATCTAATAAGTCTTCTAATGGGATATCTGATATGAAAATTTGTTATAAAAATCCATCTGTTGCTCGGGGGCTGCTTACCACTGCAGATTATTTCATTTAAAATATAACCAGAGTTTGCTGCAAATATGTGGAGCTGAAGGTAGGCTCTTATGTAAACCCGTAATGATACAATGATACAATGATTGAATAGGAGTTTTGACTATTCCATAACTCTAGAACCTTTGCATCAATAATAATAACAACATCAAGAATATAAAGATGTACTTTAATCTTCGCTCGAGATCGGTTTAGTATTTATGGTAGAGGAGGTGGAGTCCCACTTACCTTGTGTTGACCTGAGGTTCTATCATGGTACCGATTTACACCTCATATTGAAAGCTGTTTTCTGGTTTATATGAAGTAACCCGATGGTGTCGGGTAATGTTAGCCACTAATAATGAACTCTTATTTATTTATTTCTCATGAAGAGCATAGCAGGCGGCGAGCATAAATTTATATATAATTTGCTTTATGACCACTGAAACGTATTTTGCTGAGCTCCTCCTCCAATTTGTGGCATTTTTGAGAACAATCTCATAAAAGCTAGTGGATTATTATGAGAAGATTTTTATCAAAAATACTTGTTTGGTCACACCCTGGTTTTAATGTTTGGTTCCAATCGAATTGAGCCCTTCTTCCTACACCTTAAATGAAGTCGTGCCAGGTATGGAGACAAGTTCTTTGTATATACTTTTCTTTACAGGATGGATCAGCATTTCAGTCTTCGAACCGTTTCTTCATGTTAGGAAGCCAAATTTTAAAGTGCTCTTATGTTCCATTTTTTCTCCTCAGTTTTAGATAAGCTTTCAGCTCCATTTGCCAAATTTCATAATTACTATTAATGAAAGCTAAGTTAAAAGCTTTAATTAAAGTCAACAAGATCAACATCAAGCAAGTATTCTCGTACATACGTACATATCTCTTTAATACACACTTACGCACAACCTAATCGATGTAATTAGAATTCTCTTCGGCAAAACTTTTATTCAATTTGTTTCTTATTTGTTTTCACTTTTCGTATTTCCCCATAAGAATGGTATGTATGTTTGTATATGAAAGCATAGCGAGAGACAAATATTTGTTAGTTTATTTGTCTGTCTTTTCGTTGAGGAAAAACTCAAATAATCTGCAAGAAAGTTTGAATGAAGGAGGAAATTAGTAGTCAAACCGGAAATTTGGCGAAACAGTGCCGTAAGCGAGCGAATGAATGAAAGTATTATTTGATTTTATTAAAAGTAGACTAATTGAAATCTAATAAGGAACTTGTTGCTTAATAAGAACATATGTCTGTAGCGAAAAGTAGGTATTATTTTTGGGGTGAAAGAATTAGGAACGAACTCCAGCTCAGTTCAAGGCAGCGTGGGTTCAACGTACGCATACAAGCTTAACCACGGCCTTAGCTTCTTTTTTTAAACTCAATCATGTTCATATTCAAATCGATACCAGCGGCAGCTTTGAAAAAGTATTATTTTATTATTAATTCCCTGGTTGCTACTGATTTTCATATTCTAACTGTGCGTGAATACCAAAATGGTAATGGGGTTATGATTGCCAATATTCACGCGTGCATTTAGCCCGATGCCTCACACATATGTACTCGTACATACATCCGCAATAAACATTTTATTTTTGCCCTTCAGCATTTACTACCATCATCAATTCTAATGTCCTTCATTCCCTCTCTCTCTCTCTATTTCGCCGCTTTACGCTACTGATAAAAAAACGTCTGCATTGCTAGAATGTATACTCGTATACCTATATGTAACTGTAAATGCTAGCGGAAATACCAATGGATTTGTTGTGACGTGCTGGGGCATATTTATTGGGCACATCAAAGTGATTTTATGAGTGCGCTCAATGGTTGCTTGCCTGCATTAGTAGTTTCCTCTTGTTCAACTCTGTTTGGCTGTGTGTAAAGAGTTTCCCAAGAGATTGTGTGTGCATTCATTGCTAATGTACCGGAATCATTCAAGTAATGACCAAAATCCGAATATGGAAGTGGTTGACTTTCGATAATTTTTTTAAAGAGAGGTCAAGAGTAAAAAGAGACCCCTCCTATGAATTTTCATTTTTATGTTTTGGTAGTATTTTCAGTTACTTCGGTCTGAAGATGATCGCATTTAAAATAAAGGAGTTTATATTATTTTATATTGTTTTAGTCGTTAGAGGAACTCAGCAAACTCGGATATGTTAGACACATTACCACTTTCTTAACTTTGAAAATGTCAGAAGAGCAAATAATACCACCATCCAATGAACTGAGACGGTTACAAGTGTAGCTCTTCACCGTGATGTTGTCAAGGGCTTCGCCAATAAAAACTTACAAAACCACTCTCGTTTCGTTCACACATCAGACTAATCTAGTATTATCAGCTTGGTTCCCTAGAATAGAAGTCAAGTACTATCCTGACAAGGCAATATCAAGAATTATAAATAATATAGCGACTACCGCTGTGATTTTTATACTTCAAGACATAACAATTTTGGCAAGGGCTGGGAATGTGTGAAATCAACAATAATATGCTTTAAAAATGTACATTGGTACTAAAAAGACTATTTTGAATTATGAAGAGAGCCTGCCTCGATAGGGTGGCTCAATAAATCTTTTTGGTTTTACGCTCAACTTTTAGCGGATCCAAAATCATTTTATCCCGGTTTAGAGAGACAACAGTGCTGCAAAGTCAGAGTTTGAGTCCTAGTCCGACCAACATCCAAAATTATAGAACATTAATTTTTCCATTCATTAGCAATGTTACTAATTTTCTTCCCAAGAAATATTTAGATTTGATTTCTAAGTCCCTAGTTGTTTCATTTTTTTAAGAATATAAAAGGTTAGCTTAGAGATCTAAGATCAAAGATTAAATTATTTCTAAATTGAAAGGACCAAAGCCCTAATTTTAACTTTATTAGACAATGAATGTGTCTTAATATTCTCAATTTAGATTAGAAGAGGCTTCATAAATATCTCCCGACTACCATTGCCAAAGCCAACTAACACTCAAGCGACTCTCTTTTTGTGTCTCTCTTCAGTTGCCAGCAGTTTATTTTAAACATATTTATCAAGAAAGATATAAATTATCTCACTTTTCTCTGTTTAATGAATGAATTCATGAAAATCTTTTCTAATTTAAATTTTCTCTGCCACTTTCGCTCAAGCATTCATTACTTAAACTAGCTGAAGACTTTTGTTTATAACTAAATTATGCTAATTACTTACGGCGACTAATTATAAAATTAACTAATTTTCACACCTCTCAGCAGCAGGAGCAGATAGCCCGGAACGGTGAATGGCGCTGACATGCTTCACCTGCTGCTGTTTTTTACGTGCTACTGCTGCTGCCTAATGAAGTTTCTTCCAGCCCCAACCAGTCAGCAGACACTCGCTCAGTTATTTTCTGCGCCGCTCTACTCTCCTCTTCTCTCCCCTGCTCTGTTCTGTTCTGTCGTGCGTTAATTACTTTAAGCAATTTGCAATTTGCGCCTCTTCGTGCTTTCGGCCTAAATAATTTCCAGCTGCGTTTCGTTATTCTAATCGCAGTTGTAGTTGAGTATAGTACATAAATAAATTAAGTCTGTCGACATTGTGGTGATAAATGATTTTATTGTTTTTGCTAATTGCCCTCTTTCGTTCGCTGAATGCTTCTTGTCGGTATTTCGGTGGATGCTTAAGACAAGGTAGGCTGGTTGAATAAGCTGGTCGGGTCGATAGGCAAGAAATATTGCCGGTGGGCAATTTGGTTTATTATATGTTAATGTCGTTATTATTGAAATATTTATGGCATCCTAAGGAGGTGAAGAACGAGATAATAACATTAAGTTTTATTGGAATTTATAATTGTAAACATTTGTTTTTTCATTGGCAGTAAAATAATATTTTTATACAACTTTCTCCAGAGCGCGGGTTTTAGAATTCGAACACAAAAGGTTCACATTTGATCGTCCCCCATATGAGATAACTGACAACTATTCAGATATAGATGGCGAAAGAGGCAGAAAGGGGAACAGAGTTGGAAAGAGAGACAAAAGAGAGAGAACATATGTGAAATAGAAAAGAAAAAGACAGACTCACAGGGCAAGTCCTTTTGCAGATTTAGTAAACTCGGAAGATTTACAACTAGTACTAAAGTTGCAGTATGGAAGGGTTGGTATGACTCTAGAGAAATACAGAACGAAAGAGTGAGAAATAACTATTTTCTCTTTGTTTACTCTCTAAAACAAAGCAACACTGTCACTAAGGAGTGGCAGCATCTAATTCAGTGGAAGAGAAACAAAAGGCAATACAAAAGTACTGCTTCTCTACGACGTTTGTTCAATTGTCGCAATAAATGAATATGGTACTCAAGATTGTAGATATAGTAATATCCCAAATATGTCATACTCTGTTAAAGGGAAATATAATATAATTCTATGAATCCTTTAGATCCCAAGTCGCGATCAGATCTGTAGAGCTTATGAAATCATTAATCCTTAAAATTTCGATCAATTACTGTGGAGGACTATCTGAAAACTGAATACCATCCTAATCTCTCCTGACGATCTCATTCGTGTTTTTGGAATCCTGGGTGAGAATCTATGGAGCATCTCATCTGTTAATTAAAAATTCACCCACAAATCATCTTGAGGGGCGAAAAATATCCCTCAATTCAAGTTAATTTTTCAAAGCATCTCCGTCAATGAAAAGAGCAAACAATTTAAAGCTTCCGTAAAAGATGTAAGTAAACAAATAAGCAGGAATAGTAATAGTAGCAACAACAAAACATTCATAAGTAGTCGATGTTATAATGAAGATGGTAGTACATTAAGTGGACCGAAGAGTATAAGAGTGGCTGGAGTGCGGTGCACATAATGCGTCTAAATGAAGTTGTTTACCAGTGAATTTCGCCATTTTTCAAGCATTTAATGTACGCGCCACACCCGCCGATAAACGGGCGAGCAGCCAAACAAGCGGCAAGCACACAAACACACCCCGATAGGCAAACAGGCAGACACTCGGCTGGTGCCCTTACAAAGAGGCAGAAAAAGGTTGGAATAAGTTGTGCTTCAGAAACATATAAATAAAGTTGTTGGGTAATAAAGGTGTATAAAAAAAGTCGAAGAGAATAAAATAAACGACAAAAAACGCTACCAAAGCAGACATGCAGGCAAAGCCAAGGTGTGTCGTCAGGGGCTGAAATTTCAATAACCTGTGCTCGACATTTCCTTGGAATGGCTGTCAATTTGGCGTAACTATGGCGTGGTATTTATGTCCTTTGTATTTTCGTGCAAATGGGTGTGTGTCTTTGAGTGCCGCGATTGCTTTGTGCTCCTCTAGACAGGTCTTAGTTGTAGAAGAAACCTCAATTTCTTAGTTGAATGTATGTGAGGCATGAGCAAAACATATGCAGGTACGTATATGTACTCGTATGTATGTACTTGGTCTGTTCGGCGCCTATTAGACACTATTGTGTTGTAGAAATAGAAAAAATGTCATAGAAAGAGGCGTAAAAAGGTTAAAAAAGAAGAAAAAAAACGTTATAATACGGAAATGCTCAAACTGTCGCTTAGCTGGGTTTTGTCTTGTTTGACTGTGGTAATGAATTGTGAGTGAAGTGTATGTACTTCAGTTCTCTAGTGAAACCTGAAGGGATATAATTTTTGAGCATAACTGTTGTTAAAATGGTTCTCTTCTGTTATATTTAGAACTTAAAACTTTTGTCGGCCAGATTGAATTTCTGTAGATCGGCATGGAGCTTCAGTGTTCGCTCTCAACCGATGTTCCGCCCTCTCGTAAGCCATTTTCTTTTTAGTGCTGACTGCTAATATGGCTAGAAATCGACCTGTGACTGCGGCAGTGGCCGTAGGGCGGATTATCGTGGCTACCATCATATTGACTGTTTTGCATTTTGCATGGCTTAGCTCAAAGATTCAAATTAATCTTATCTTCATTTTCTTCTTTTTCTACGATATAGAGATCACTTATAGAGTAGTTAAAGCTTTGTTACGGAAGAGTACTTACTAGTTACTCTAGAGTGGAAGCTGTTTCGTACTTAATCTACAAGTCATCGAAGTACAGATCAACTTTGGAGTCAGTGCCCTAGTAGGTTCAATTCCGAGGTTCTTGGATCGATACTCATTGCTATATCCGCCTTCCTTTAATATAGTTTGTCATGTCCTACTGAACACTCGATGAATAGGCTCAAGTTAATACGTTGTACTTTGGGTCTTAAGAGCCATGAGTTGTTGAACATTTTCACAATCCTCAGCGTTTTAAACGGAAACTTGTGGGCGTTTGTTGAGCGCTTAGGTAATCTTGTATGTATATTTAGGCTTTCGCTTTTGTCGCAAGTGAAGCTTTTCATTCTGAGTTCAAGGAGTACTACACGTATGATGTTGGGGGTAATGGAAATACCTTTCTATCTGTACAAAACGGCTGCCGTCGGCAACAGAAACAACAACAGCAACATGCCATGAGTTAACATCACCTGACAGCCTTTTGACTTTTCTGCCAAATAACGTACTAAAAAAGAAAAGGAAGAAGAAAAAAACAGTGGAAATTACGCTGCATCACTTTTACTATTCAAAAACAGTAACAACAACACACGTCATTTTGATCTCATCTCCAGAAGAGCTCAGCCTTTTAGGGCATTCATTTCGATGTTTTTTGTTAATTCTTTTTTTATTTTGGATCAACTGGCGCCTGGCGCCTGGCAGCTGCCAACATGTTTGCTCGCTGCTTTTCTTTGACATTTTTGTTGGTTTTTAGTGTTTATGCTTGTGTGGGTCGCTGCATTTCTTAAGATTTCTCACAACTTTTCTTTCTTTTTCTGCCGTAACCGTCTATTGTCTGCCTCCATTCACTCGTTGCTTCGTCATTCACCGAAACTCAACGTATTTTGGGCAACAACAACAACAACAGTAAAGGATCTCTTAAATAAGTTTAATGCTTCTCATTTGCCACTTGCACCATCGACAGCACGTTGTTACTTTCCAAACATTACGTGGCATATTACGGTACATTTTCACTGTGATTGTATAAGTAAAAAAAAAAAAGAAATGTACGTATGTACAATATTTTTAAGTGCCTTCTTCTTCACCTGAGCAAGAGTATGTACGTGTGTGTGAGTGTTTATTTTTATGAAGTAAATTACGCTGTGTGGCACGTCGTCATGATGATGACGATGAGTATGTTGTAAAGCATATATTCACTGACATGCACACACGCATATGTATGTATTCCATTCATCTAACCATTCATCCCGCGAACAGCATTCCATCATCATTATATGTAGAAAATTATTTTAATTTTTATATGTGTTAAATTTGTCACGGCTTAAGTTCTCACGCCTATCTGAGAGCTTACATGCATACATACATATAGCCATTAAACAATACGTGTGCATAAGTATTTGGCATGTGCACACAAGGCGTGAGCGTATTTTAAATTGTTTTCTTATTTTTGGGCTTGAAAGCTGGCAAACATGCTTGAAACATTTTTAAAGTCGCTTGTCATTATTGAAGTGTTTTTGAATATTTGAAATATATTCATTAGTTTTCTCGATTCTAACAAAGTCTCAGTACGAGAAAGTGAGGAAATGGAACGACCCTTTGTAAATGTTACCTAGTAGACAATCTCCACGAAGCCATAATAGCCGAGGGTATAGCAATGCGTAGCAAGGGTACGACAATCATATATTTATACATATCATAGGAAACTCCCGTAACTAGTGTTTTTGAAAACACTTTGTATAGAGATCTCCAACTGAGCTCACTATCAGATCAGACTTAACCTAAAAAATCTAGTCATGGGGACTATAGGAAAGAATGACTGAATTGAATTCGTACTGAGAGTTTCTACACAGGTATATACATCTGTTTGAAAATTTAATTTCTGGGAGCCCTAAGGAAGGTTTATTCCTGCAGAAGGTTTATTCATCTGATCACTAGATTTAATTATATGTTCCTTTGGAAAGGAGTAGAGATATTAAATGATAAAGACGCAACCGAAGTAAAGTAACGTCCACTGTAACAAGCGTATTTGAGATTTCGGATCTTTGAATGGTAGATGATTACTCAATATATCTAAACGTTTCAATCAGAAAAGGTATAAAGACAAAAGTTGACTAATAAAAGTAACGTAGAGATCTCAAAGGTTCGCAAAGTGCGCATTTCTCGAAACTCGGAACTGTACGGAAGTATCTAATCGAAAGTGGAAAATGCGGTTTGAAATAGATTCCTCCTGAAACAAACGTTCCACAAAGAAACTCATCCTTTGGAGAAAGAAAGTACCGAAATATGTCATTAGATTAATGACATCGAATTGAAAATACAAACAATTTTAAAGAAAAGAAACCCATTAACGAAAAATTCTTCTACTCTTATATTTTTCAGGTGGCAGCTCTATCAGCCCATCATATTCAACTAACTCAAATTCTGCTTTCCAGGGACAAGTCACGGAAAACTGACAGTTGGCAAATGCCTGTTATCGGCGCAACTATTGTAATTGACATTGTGCATTCCAGTACACGACGAAGTTCTAAGTGTTTCTTTAATTATCATAAAAAATAATATAAAAAATTTTGCATAAAACAAAAGAAAAGTTGGAAAATATTTGCATTAATCTTCAAAGTAAGAATGTCAAACGCTTGCCAACTATGCCTCTTCTCAAGAAATAACATCCGCCATGTTTGTCACCGAACTTTGAGCATACCCATGGCAACGCATCTTCATCTTCATCAACTCAAATTTCCACCGTTTTCACTTTGGAGCACTCATATTTCATATTTTGCTAGTGCGGTACAACTACATACATACATACATACCACCTGCAATTACTTGAGTAGTTAACAAGTTTCATGTCTCAATTTCTTGCATCTTTAAGGTTTCACCTCTGCCGCCGTCTGTCTGTCTGTCTGCCTGTTTTTCGGTCGTGATGACAACATTATTAAATGTCATAATTTCATTTGTGCAAATATTCATGAAAATTACACAAAAACTTTGCCATCACTCAAGAGCAGACAACAACTCAAACAACAAATGGGGGTAATAACGACAACAACAAAAACAAATAACAGTAATCAACATAGTTACTAAAATAATAATAACAATATTAATGAAAGTTACCTAAAATGCTTGCCCTGCCATACACGAAGATTGGAGTGGGACACACGCCGAGGTTACTACCACGCTGTGTGTTCCTATGACTTCCTTCCATTATTTACCTGAGTGTGCTGTATGTGTGTGTAGCAAGTGGCATGTTGAAAGAACTTGTTGTAATTGCTGTGTGTTTTAGTTGAGCACTTTCCACTTGAGTGCGTAATTTGAAAAGCAGCAATGGCAAAAAGCAACAGCAAATTGTATAACGGTAGCTGTAACGGTTTTTGTTGGCATCAAGAAACAAAAGTCTAAGCACTCCACACGGTACTCTAAACATAAGTTTAGCTGCAGCCAATGAATGTATGTATGTAAATACATGTAATGCCTTGTTCTTGAGCTGCCTTGGTACACCACGGCGTATGACTGATGGAAAATTAATTATTACTAGTTGAAGGCGTGAGTGTATAAGAGTTTACACATACATATATATGCTTAAAGAAGTGAGTAGGTTTTCTAAACGAATAATTAGAAAACATTTTACTCACAGTATCGTGCACAGAAAATCAATTATTCTAATTAATGAATCCCAATCGAAAAAGAAATATTTAGAAGGAATCAATATTTTTATAATCATATAGCAATTTATGACTTGAGAAGGGTTGATTTGGTTCATCTTTTCGGTTTTCGCTATAAATAGGGAGAACGCCCTTACAAGCAAAAATTTCAGAAAGTGGACGACGGAGCAATCTATTCGAAAAAATAGTATTTATTATTAGTATTCGATTTACTTGGAAATCGGTAAAGAAGAGGTAGAAGAGAATTGGTATGATTAGGATTCAAATATTTACCGAGATATATTCACTGCGCCATGTTAGCCTATCACAACTGAAGTAAGTATACCATGGAGAAGTTAGTTAGTTAAATATTGTATGGTGACATGCTGTGAGCTCTGCCATAATCCGATAGATTTATTATACGTTGACTTAAATAGTATGTAGTTTGTCCTTTTAGTATTGACATTTTTGATTGAGTAAATTTACCATTTATACCTTTCATGACCATAAAATATTAACTTTGGTCCGAAGCATCTAAGTATCAGCAGATAAAGAGATGGACTAAAAATTAATACCGATGGGACCAAAACTGCGAGCTGGGTTGATTTAGGTGAATGCGTAGTCCAATCCGCACCAAAGCAAAATTATTCAATGTGTGGCTAATTTGTGACCACGATTAGACAACGTCTAGAACGATGTGAAAACTATGCGTGGCGACTATAACGCTACGGTGAGCAAAAAAGATAATTTTGGCATACCAGTCGGGAAATTCAGACTTCGCTAGGGCTCGAAATTAATAATATTGGCATTATTAATTCGGCTATAATCCTTGGACGGCTTACATGGCGTGCAAAAATTAGTCGGAAATTTGTATACTTGAGTATACAAGTGTATACGCGGAGTATATACCTACAACACTAAAATCTTTTTGTTTAATATTTCTATTTATTGGAGAATTAGTTTTTTAAGAAAAATTCAGAACCATCTAGGCATCTAGTCGTCAATTATTAGCCGTAATAGTGTAAGGTTTGAAAGGCCAAGTGGATACTTGTACTTAAATATTTTTTAAGTTGTGAAAAAGTCACGATATGTGCATGTTATGAAATGTTTAAAAATGTTGTCCAAATGCTGAACTGCTAATTTTTATGTATTTTTTTATTAAACCAGTATTAGCGTTATTTTTAAATACATACATTTCAATCCATAACTTAGGTCAATATTTGCTTTAGTTACTAATTTATAGTTTTATGTATTTTTCTTTTTAAGCAAATATATTATATTTTAAATTAAAAATACCGCCAAATGATTAAAAACCGAAATATTGCCAATGTAGCTAATAATCATGCCACACAGTTAAACAGTTAAATAGCTATACAGTTATTGGCTTATTAAGTTTAACTAATTGTTATTTCACACCCACGATTGAGCGTAATAAAGGCCATAAAACCCTTGTACGCTTGTATACATATATATATATATATATATATATATATATATATATATATATATATATATATATATATATATATATATATATAAATATATATATATATATATATATGTGTGTGTGTATGTGTGTGTAACAAGCAACCACAAAATTACCTGCTCAAATTGTATTTTGTGCAATTCCGCTAGGAAATCTCAATATTAGCAGTTGCATTTTGCCGATAAATGATCAAAGTAAATTGCAATTGAGAATATACGCTGGCTGTTTAAATAGCTACTACATACGTGTATACCTATATTCCTATGAACATACTTACCCACATAAATGTGCATAGACAGATGTATGTGCGTTGACTTTATTGGCAGACCACAGTTAAATTTGCACTCGCTTGCCGCATTGGCAAACATACATTAGCGCTTATGAAAGGCAAATATGCAAGCGCACACTGACACAAATACTTAGGTGTAAGCGGTTAAAACCGTACACACACCCACATATGAGCTGACTAAGAATGTATTTTCACAATTACAATGTGTCGGAAATCGCTTTTGCCTTGGAGAAATGGCAACACTGCAACTCAGCGACGTACTTGCACACACACCTTCATACGTACAAAGCTGCTGACCTTTCTCTCTCTCTCTCTCTCACGTTGCAAGTCAATGTAGTGAAATGCTCAACAAAAGCATTAATGCTATTGAAAGTCATCAATCGGTGAAGTAACGTTGATGGTGGCATGGCATGACAAGAGCGAAGAATATCCATACATATATACATAGGTATATACTCATTGGAATGACGATAATTTTGCAATGCATTGCTGGCCAACAAATACTGCATCGTGTGTGCTCGCTTTATATGTACATAAATTTGTTTACTTGTACATATTGATGTTATACATATACATGTATGTATGGTACTTGTGTAATCATGAATCTGCCACCTGAGGGTATTGTGTTGCGCCGATGAAATAAAAAAGAACAATCTGCAACATTAATTTTGCACATAAAAGTCAATAGTTGTCAGCTTAAATAAATATATACAGACACACGGCAGGCTTACATCCAAAAGGAGAGAACGCATTTATGATTCAGTACTTAGTAGAATTAAGCGTTTAATGCAGTTGAAGGTGTTTTGGAAGTATTAAAGGGGATTCTTCAAGCTTGATTGGAGTTGAAAAACTAGTTTTTTCATCGTTTTTGACGATTGAAAGTCGGGCACTTGCCCCGTACATTGTGACGAGTGGTCTTGCTACGTCTGTACGCCCATCTGTGCAAGGAATATATAAGAAATATATAATAAATATATATAATTGACGGTCCTCCTTCTAAGCCGCCTCTGAACTGCCGAATGATTTTCATGAAGATTTTTTATTTCTTATCAGAAAAACGCTCGAAAGTAATGAGACTGATTCCATAAAAACCGTGTATTTCAAAATTATTCTACAACTCTGTCATCCCCTTTCAAAGTAGCCCCCTTGGGCAGCTATACAACTATTCCAGTTTCGTAACATTTCTGGAACGCTTCGACTGGGATGTCCGCGAGTACCCTCGTCACGGCCGCCTGGATGTCCTCAATCGACTCACAATGGGTTCCATTGACCACCGATTTTGTTCTAGGGAACAAAAAAAAGTCACAGGGTAACATATAGCACGAATAAGGAGGTTGCAACAAGGCGAGGCCAAATACTGGGATACGCGGAGGGCGGTGTGGCACGGCGCGTTGTCGTGATGAAGGATCCAGTTACGAGCTATGTCTGGGCGCACCCTGTTGATTCGTTTTTGCAATCGTTCGAGTACTCGGCGATAGTATACTTGATTTACGTTTTCTCCCGGTGAAAGAAATTCTTTGTAGACGATTCCACGGCTATCAAAATAGGCAATAATCATCGTATTCACCTTCGACTTGCTCATGCGAGCTTTACTTAAACTTAAACTCTTTACGCCATTGAAATACCTAGGCACGACTAAGAGCACAATCACCATGCACTTTTAAAATGTTAGAGTACGTTTCTGAAGCTGTTTCGCCCAATTAGGCGCGACGCGTTGCTCTTGATTTCGTTTTTCCATTTTCGTGACGAGCACCACGAACACACGTTTACTCAACACGACTCAGGAGGCGAACTAAACAAGCTAGAGGGATGGCAAATATACCAATGGAGAGGAGAAAGATGCCGGAAGAAGGGAAAGGTAATCAAGTTGCTTTTTACGTTAAGAAATTTAACTGGATGCGAATAAGAACCTCCCTTCTTACAAAACTCGTTTACGGCTAATTAATCTGCCTACACTCTATAGTCGCAAAATGATGTTTGGAGTTTGGAGCTGATGAGTCAATCTATAACCGGTAAGAGGCAAGTATAACCATCACCCTACGCGGTCAGTCTCGGGTTCAGGTCAGTCCGGACTGTCACTAGTTTTTGGTCATCGGTCTGTTGGATTTTTCGATTATCCTTCAAGCGAGCCCCTCGGTCGGTTGGGCTGGAGGTGGGTAACGCTGAGTTTGTCGTAAAAATCCCCAAGCGCGCCTTGGGAGCCTCCACTAATCAAAAATCGGTGAAAATTTTAAGAAAGTGGAGAAACTTGTTATGCAGAATAGTCCGGAGGAATTCCTTTATGATTTTTTAAATGAAAACATAGTCTTCACTTACTTTAGTACGTCGTAACTGGTGACAAACCATGAGAATATGGATACCACAATTAACTGAAAAAGCACACAAAGTCGTTTAAATGTTATCGATTTTTTCACTGCTTTTGGATTATTATGGCATAGGGAAGATCATTTAACAAGACCTTACAGATAAAGAAAAGTATTAAATTCAGGTTGTGCACAGCGTTCGGGGAAAAAGTTCCAGTGGTTACTCGAATATTAAATATATACCTAATAAATAAATCTCCTGTCAAAAGGATATTTCGTTGTGAGCAGAGGAGAGTGAGTATTTTATTGGAAATTGTGTATTAAGCAAAAACCACATTTTTCAAACTGCTGAGAAGGTTTTTCAATGCTTTTTTCTTGCTAAGTGAGGCTCATATGATCCCTTTGCAATTGAAAACTAGCCTTTATCGTGTAACAATTGTTACAATAACAACAATAAGCAGCAGATGAATAACTAGGATATTAAAGTAAAAACAGTTGAAGGAAAAATTCCTGTGCAATATGTGCAAGCAATGACTGTTGTTACAAGAAGTAAAATGAAATGAAAAGAAATGCAAGTGAGAACAAGTAAACAGGAAATAAATAGAAATTAAAAACAAAAGCTCAAATTGAGCGCAAGGGAATAGCAGGAATAAAAAATATTTGTTTGCCTATACATACATATATACATATATTTAAAAGTACGTATGAATGCACACTTTTGCATTTATATATATCGATTGTATGATTTCTCTGCGCCCACAGGGGCAATCCAAGTGCCAAGAGCATTCTTCCTTACGCCCCCGCTACCCGTTTTCTCCTTCGTGTGTGCAAAAAAGGAACGTAGACAATGAAACAGAAATTATTGCTGGCACTAAAAATAAAAGTATTGATAAGCCCTATTGTTTGCCACCATGTAAATATCTGTATGTATGTCTGCATGTCTTCACGTAAGAGTGTTGGTATACAAAAAAAAATAAAACATATAAAACAACGGTTTATTGTTGGCTCCTCAATGGAAGTCTATATACCCGCGCAGCAGTCGGATTTCGTGCCGATTCATTCTTGGTGTTGGTCCATTCGTACGTCTGTATATTATTACTGTTGCTGCAGCTGGTTGTTGGTTGTTGGTTGCCTGATGGCTTGCACTTCTTTCCCGCTGACTCATCGCATTTCGAGTTAAATTACATTTTAATGAAATTCATTCACAATTATACACAACAAATGGTGCTGTTGATTGAATTTGCTAGAGGTAGACATATGTACATACATACATACATACGAAGAACTAAGGATATCCACATATTTACCGTGTAAGTATGAATGTGTGCCTGTGTCGATTTACTGGCAACATCAGCAGAAACATCAATAGTTACCACCAGCATTGACAGTAGACAGCCCAGAGATTTTTATGTATGTGACTTTGTGTGGTTTTATACATTTTATTGTTTCACATTTCCAATACTCAAGAAGAACAAAGCTTGAAGATGAAAAAACAGAGTCTATACAGAGAGCATAAGCTCCATTTGAAGCAAAAGATAGGGAAGCATATTGAGCAAATGAAAGTGAAATAAACCAAAAACTAATAAATATATGCAAAACTAATTAACATAAATGAAAAATAAACTAATGGAAATTAAACTTATGTTATTAAATATAAATAAATTTTAATTTTACTTATCTGAACAAAATTTGTTAGATTCATTTTAATTATATAGAAACCACCAAATAGACGTTTTTTATTTACAAAAATAGTTACGTAGAAGCTAATTATACAAGGATTTATTGTTAGCTAACAGTCAAGTTTGTCAATAGATTTATTGAATTTTTCGATTTTAAAGTGAGAACGGTATTTTATTCTTCGCGATAATCGCACTTCCTAAGCCGTATAAACTTTTTTAACTCCAAAACGTGTGAGTTTCATTTTCAATATGTGTTTCAGCTCAGTCACAAAATTGACTTATTTTGGTGTCTAAAATTCTAATTTATATTATATATTTTTTTGTGGTATCATCCCAACACTTTTTCTTCCTTCTTACTGGCTAGACACCGCTTACACGATTATTATTAACAACAGCGCGCTAATCCTTCCGTCTTTTCGGCATTTCCAATGGAGTAGAGGTCTTCTGCTCCCTCCGCTTCCACCGGCGGGTACTGCATCGAAAACTTTCAGAGCTGGAGTATTTTTATCCATCCGGAGCCCAAGGCCTAGCATGCGTAACCGCTGTCTCTTGATTCGCTGAACTGTATCAATGTCGGCGTATATCTCTTACATCTTATAGTTCCATCGGCTGCGGTATTCGCCTTTTTTTCGCCCACCTTACACTACAATTTACTAAATTATTTTATAATTTTACTCATAGGCCATTAAGACAATACTTAATTTATAGATATAAAATGAATCTTAAGACACATTTATTTTTCTATATTAAAGAGTTGATATTTAGGGTGAACTAGAAGCCAGGACCCGTTGTAGAAATTGAAGCCTGTATTCAAGATATATTCGTTCTTTTATATAATTTTATATAGAGTTAATAGCATTCTGACTTTTAACAGCAAAGCCCAAAATCACATCCCTTGCAATGTTACCTGCCTATGGAGGCACAATTGGAATAAATGAATGTACAATGCTGTAAGGTTATAAATAGAATTATTTTGAGAAAAGTTAGGTTGATTCCATCATACTCCACCGCATTTGATTTAATTGAAAGAATCGCTTGAACAACATTACAATCATCTACGCACACAAAATAAAAGAGACCAAAGGTAGAAAATTTTATATACTATAGAATAACAAGTTGACACTGTTTTTTTCATGTTATTTCAGATTACTTTGGAATGGTCAATAGTCCGCTTCAACGAAGGGAACAATTATATTTCCTTACTACTTTTGAACTAAGCCGTTCGGAGGCGGCTTAGTATAAACTATAGGACCCTCCATTTTGTTGGAAAAATACATCAAGACGCAAAAAACCACAAATTCATCGCATAACCAACAAGAAATATGACGCTCAGCATAACTTTTCGAATGAACAGGCCACCTTTTATATAAAATAAAAGTAATAAAAATAAATATATAAAAGGAAAAAAACAAAAAAAGTTACAGAAGCACTCAAATATTCTAATTTATCAAGCACGATCAGTTGATTGCTGTTAAGCGAAAATAATGAGAATAGTGAGAGAGGAAGGAAGTATGTATAAACAAAACGAAGAAGAAAAAAAAATAAAAACAAACTGTAACACTCTCTCTTTTAAATCTAAATAATAGTATGTATGTATGTAAAGAAAGCAAATAAATTAAATAAAAAGAAAATGTTAGCACTATTTAATGTTGAAATGTGCACAAAAATTAAAAGATTTCTATTTTTGATAATTATTATTACAATATAGTTACGTATAGTTTCAGTTAGATATAGCAAATAAATAGAAAAACATTGTTAAGAATTTTTTGTAATAACTGTTTATTTATTTTACTACTTGTTCATCCGTAAAAAACTTTTACCATAACAAAAAATTAAGTGTGATACCAAATCTTTAGCTTTTCTTTGCGACAGAAAATAATACTAACGGTTCTACACTTAAACCCATTTAAAAAAATAAGTGACTGAAGAAAGAAATGTGCAATTTACAAATATTCAAACCTGCACATAAAGAGAAAATGCAGTATTGAATCATGCAATCCAGATTATCGTGTCAAAAAAAAACGCAAATACAAAAACACAAAAGTACAATAACATGTACCACACCAAAATATAAAACAAATGAAATCAAATGCAGACAAAGCCTTTAAACACGTTGACAGAGGGCTGAGTGCTGCAACAGCGAACAAGACACGAGAGACAAGCCCCCTTCTCTTTGGTCCAGCTCAGTGAGCCAATCAGCATTTTGGCCAACATGTAAATGCATCTTTCGCCATACTCACAGACTTCCAGAGAAATAAGCGAAAGAGGAAATCAATAGATTCGTAGAATATGCAAGTGCAAATACAAACAAATAATCATACTACGCCATAAATGAATGAAACATTTTGTATAGTATCAGCGAAAGAAGAGGGCATTTGCTGCATTACATCATCAGCCTGGCCGTTGCTTGCCACAGAAGCAGTCTCTGCCTTCAGCAGTCAGTCTTAGTCGCCTCAGCTTGTTCTGCAGTATGTCGCCATACTCATTTCTTCACAATTTTCTGTTGTTTTGTTCTTAGTTACTTCATGCAAACATTGATTTATTTCATCAAAGAATTCTGTTGTTAATTCACTGACTGTTTTGTCTTACTCTGAGATGTAGTTTTATTTTCTTGTTTATTGGCGAAATTAAAGGAAAGTATCGAAAACAGACTGTCTTTAAAATCTGCACAGCAAGTATCTATCTACTCAAATAAATAATTAGCGTTGTATATGCATTTAATCGAGACAGCAAACAATTGAATGGTACAGGTACCGCGTACATTTTTTCTGATTCTACTCTCAGCAGTTTGACATGATTTTACGCTAAGATGTAAAAGTAAATTTCTTTTTAAACTATATTTAATAACTTCAAACTTATTGAAAGAAAAATAATGAATTATCCAGTAAGGAAAAATATGAATTGGAATAATATATGCATGTATATATATATATATATATATACATATATACATATAATTGCATTATAACCGCTGATGGTTTTGCGTCTTGATCTTTTTCCAACAAATGGAGGGACCCACAGTTTATACTAAGCCGCCTCCGAACGGCTGATGTTTTTTTATGAATAAGAGTAAAATAAAATAAAACAACATAAAATAATATAAAATAAAATATAATAAGCAAATAACATAAACTGAAATAACATAGAATAAAATAGAATAATAAAAAATAGTATTAAATAATATAAAATAAAAAAATAAAATAAAATAAAGTAAATTAGAATAATTTAAGTAAAGTAAATCAAATAAAACAAAATTAAATAAAAGAGAAAAAAATAAAATAGAATAATATAAATAAAATAAAAAAAAGTCTGATGAGGAAAACGTGGTGGTTTCCGAAATAGGAGCTATAACTTCTACCGTCCAAAACTATTGTTGTGATTTTTTCACTATTTCCAAAAAATATATAGTCTGAAACAGTTCCATTTAAACGAAAACCCTAAATAAAATAAATTTAAATTATATTAAATAAAATTAAATTAAATTAAAAAATAAAATTAAATAAATTAAAATAAAATAAAATAAATTAAATTAAATTATATTAAATAAAATAAACAAATATAATAAAATAAGGTAAAATAAAATAAAAGAGGATAAAATAAAATAGAATAAAATTAATTTAAATAAAATAAAATAAAATAAGAAAAAATATATAAAATAAAATAAAATAGTTTAAAATATAAGAATATAAAATTCATAAAATAAAAAAATAAAATAAAATAAAATAAAGCTTGACTTCATTTACTTGTATTTATATGGTGGGGCCTGCTTCATTGTGAGTATCATTATCGATTCCGTTTACTTAACTTGATTTCAGGTTGATAGTTTTCATAGTTTCGTTATTTTAAACGATCTTAGTGCCTTTAATTTATATGTATGAATTTTAAGAATATCAAACAAGGTAATTTGCTTATTATGGTGCTTACGAAAATTATAAAATATGTTTAACTTTTCAATATGATTTAGCTTTTAATAACATTTTACTTAAACGAATTGATTAAAATTTGTTGTTACAGCATGTACTTCTAATGAAAGGTAATTAATAATTAAACTTTTTTCATTTTTTTAAACCAAAATAATTGTTCCAATTCCCAAAAATAAAAATGATATATAGGTATGTAATATAAATATATAATATTGTGGTATGAAAATCGTTTCAATATTTCTATACAGTACAGAATGGGTTTTTGAGTTTTCAGAAATTACACTCAATAAAATACAAAAAAGTAGCCAATATTTACTCCAAAAGCTAAGCATATCAAAGGGTCATCCACAATTGTCTGCAGTTGACACAAATAAAATTTTGTTTTTAACAACAAAAATAACAACTTTAGAATAATGACCAAAAAATTCGGAATCTTTTCATTTTTAAGCTAAAAATAAAGTTGACCCGCACGTAAAGCAGCGGGAAATGAGAAAACTAATAAACCAAGAACAAGCAGGAGAGAAAATAAGAAAAAACAACTTTAGAATAACTGAGGAAAACACAATGTCAGGCAGAGGAATTTACACAAAAGCGAAGCATATAAAAGCTTCCGCATGTGAATGTTTATACATATAAGAGTCTGGGTTAGTTCTCTAACTATAAAAGTAACTATGCGTGTAAATGGCTATGTGTCGGCCAAGTTGTGTTGACTGAATGTGAAATAATATTTTTCAACGGGGATTATGTTTGCTGTCCCGCAAGCAATGATCCAAAGGCAATACATACGTATATACACACATGCATACGTATGTACGTGAGTATAGCAATTTTCATAAATATACATACAAATATACGTGTAAGTATGTGTTTTATGCTACCAACTGACTCCGCGTGAATGAGCACACAAGTGGCCAAAGGATAATGTCGAGAAATTTAATATCAGATTTATTATGTGGTCACTCAGCGTAATCCTTTTGACATCTTGCTCAAATTCGATTTAAAGCGAAGTGACAACTAACTCCACCCAACCCCATCTCTTGCTTCTTGCACTCCCTCATAAGCAGTGGCATATGAAAAAGCATATCTAAGAGCAGCTGTGTCTGGTGTCTGGTGTCTGATGTATTGGAGAAAATGTTTGGCGAAGGATAAAATAATGAAAACATGAAATTTATACCAATGAGAGTTGAAAATTAAAAAAATAGTAATAATAACAAAAATCCCTAGGGATGAAAAAATATAAAAAAATCAGTTCGATAAATTTTTTAGTATGTATGTTTGTCATTATTCACAATATCTTATCTTATCTATTCTTTGAACTAGATTTTTGGAATATGAACATTTTTCCTTCATCGCAATTTAGATATTCAAAGTGATGTCGGTGAAGTTAAGAAATCAGTCAAGTAGACATAAAACCAAATTGATTAGTGGTTATCCTTTTTGCTTCGCAATCGTTATCCTCTTGCCAGACATACTAATCAATTATGGCGAAGGATTATAACAAGAAAAAGTTGTTCATGCTTACATTAGAAAAATAAAAACAGATCAGCCCACAAATGTTTACATTTCTTCCCCTACGGAATTTTGGGTACATGATGTGTACCAAATTTAGATAAATTATAATTCACTTACTTTCTAGGTTTTGAGATAAATGGGTATGCTTAATTCTGAAGAGTTTAAGGTCCTAAATTTTAGGTACATGAGGTATGTATGTAAAGTTAAGAAGGTATTAGGTATAGGTATGAGTGGCGCCGAGAATGGGAGAATTTTAGACATATGGGGAGAGTGTGTGACGTGTACCGTGTTCATATTATTCCTGAATACTTTAATTTTTTCAACTCTGTAATTTTTGTTCACTCCTTTTAAAACAAATATCAAAATGTAATGAAATTGCTTTAACTTTAAGTTTATTAAATTTTAATACACCCATCACAACTCTACCATTTTTCCATTTTTCCATTCGGAATTTTATCTTGAAGCAATTAAACGGTACTCTATAATTACGAAATTCCAAAAGCTTTTCATACAGTGCCAATCTGCCAACTTATCCACGGAGATAAATGCTAACGAGCGCTTACTTATATGCATATATATGTACATACATATATTGTATAAATTGCGCGCATTAACTTTTCCACACACACACATACACACACATCACACGTACAGCCAACCATATGCAAAAACGCACCTTACGCTCGCGCATTAAGAGTATTTTTTTGCATCATTCGCTTATCAACATGAAAATCCTCACAACCAGCAGCAGCAGCTTATGAGATTACATGTGTGCATGCGATGTTTGTATGCATGTGCGTGTGTTTGTCCGCATGTCAGGCCTACTTCATCGTTGACGTTGAAAAAGTTGCGCTTCACAGTCAACAGATTTTCATTGGAGTTATGCAACATATTAAACTGTTATTTTTTACTTTTACCAATCCACTTTCTACCGCCGCCTTGATATCCAGCGCGCAGCTCGCTTTGGCTTTAAGTGCACTTGAGGCTCAGCAGTCATGGAAATGTTGAATGCATTTTTCCGATTTTTTCACTCGATTCTTGTTGTTATTCTTGTTGTTGCAGACAGTGGCAATTAAGAGGCTCAGAATAGCATTCATAAGAGTTAAGTATCCATAATGAGTAGCTTTTCATAAATTTTTATTTTTTTTTTTCTGTTTTAAAACAAATGTATCAAAGCGGTAAGGTCAGTTCACAAACAGCTGATTTTTGTTAGGAATATAATAACAGATGATATTTTAGTTTTTTCTTCAATTTTATTTAAACTTTGGTTGGAAAATTTTGAAAAACGAATTATCTATCGCTTTTAAAATACAAACAAGATTTTTTGTTTAGATCGAGGCTTTACGAAACTTGGAAACTCACTTTAATCTTGAAGCTGAAGTTTTATTGAATGAGGTCCTTCTCACTTCGCCGCCGTATGTGAATACGAGTATATTGTTATTCGAACCTCCTCACAGCCGAAAAGATAAACATCAGCTTCGTCGTCAGCGAATGCGGAATCGGGTTCGTCATCTACTGGTGTTCCATTTCAATGTCATTCAGCAGGCTGGACAAGTGTGCCCTCTATAGATTCAACATTTTCATGGGATGAGTTGCCAGATGACTCACTGAGCCTTAAAGAGGTTACTCCGGTCTTAAAACCTTCTCCCTCTTCTATTCTTGGCATCTTTCGCCCCACACATGTAGTGGAACAATTCTCAAACCAATAGCTTTGTTTGGATGTAAGGAGCTATAAATGTCGTCCTGCAGTTCTCTTATACCGAGTTGCTGGTCAGTGTTCTGAGAGAAACAGGGGTACAAATCGAGTAGAAAACCGTTCGGCTATATGTTGTGTTTGCTGATGGGCGTTATTTGCTGCACAGAGGCGGGTGAGTATCTCCACAGTGACAAGATAGTACGCACATCTACAACACGGATGTATGTCTTTCGTTTATCACAACTTGATTTAGTACTTTTGAGTATTTCGATCTGGAGAGAGCCGAGTCGCTTAATGGAAGTACCACAGACAATCAAATTTCGTGCCCCGGTAAACATGATCAGCCGCAACCCATTCGGGGATACTTCATCGTATTCTGAATTTTCCGCCAGTGGCACCGAAGATACTTTCCTAGGCACCCTTACGTTAAAGTCAGCAATCACAATTTTCACATATCCGGGGGTGTGATCAGGCACTCATAAAATATATTTTTGGGCAAATCGGTCTTCTCTTCCGTAGGAGCGTGAGTGGAAATTAGCGATGCGTTGAAGTTTAAGCCTAGCACAAATTTAAACCAACCCGGGTTGGTCCCCGCATTTTGCTCTCCTTTCCAGAGTCCGTGATGATGTGAAATTTTTGTATATTTTTAAGTGGATGCAAGGATGGCTTAAATTTACCTTATTCCCCGAAACGTGGATCTGGAACCGACCTATTCAACGAAATTGTCGTTAAAGGGGTGTTTACTAGTAATTAACGTGGACATGGGCATTTTTTCCGAGAAGTGGACTTGGAACTGATTTGATTGAAAAAGAGCGTTTACGGTTTAATTTACTTTAAATTTGGTAAAAAGATAGTTTTTTGCTTAGAGTAACATGAACATAACCATTTTTATGGAGGAAACTGAGCAGGATCTGTTCAACTATTTTAAATGTGGTTAATTGGCAGCTTTCATAATTTGTTTCTAAAAATAATAAAATTTAATTTAATTTATTGGTGAAATATAAAAGGAGTTTGACTTAAGGGGTTAGGGGTAGTCAGAGGCACGAAAAAATGAGAATTTTCAGTATTTTTTTTTTGCTATTAAATAATTTTATTTTACAAAAGTAGTGATATGGTATTATTAAACAATGTTTTGACTTGAAGTCACGAAGATTTCGAAAAAAAAAATTTATTTCCGAAGTTACAGCTGTCTGTGTTAACCCAGTTCCAAAAAAAGGTCCTTGCGGTGACAATCATAAGTCCTTGGAGATTCATCTGAAATCAATCGGATAAAAAAAAATAGTTTTATAAATAAATAATCCTGGGCCTGATCGAAGGATTTTATTTTTTTTCAAAAATTAACAAAATGGCGGCCTCAGGAAATTTTTTTCTAGATTTTTGGGAAAAAATCAACAGTTAATTGGTCTTAAAAAATCGAAATTTTTCACAAAATAAAAATCCTTCGATCAGGCCCGAGTTTATTATGTATTCTACAAGCTGTGTAAATTTCATTAAAATCAACTGATCGGTTTTCGAGTTACAGTTGTCACCAGTTCAAAAAACATAGTTTTGAGAAAAACGCGTTTAAAGTTTCACACAGCGCTTTGAAAGGCCCGAGCTCTCTTTGTTATTTGTCGAATAACTTAAAAACGAATTATCGGATTAACTTGAAATTTTCAGAGATTATTTTTAAGATATTATACTTAACGAAAATGCAAAAAAAAAAATTTTTTTTTTTGAAAATCCTGACTACCCCTAACCCCTTAAGGAAAAAATTCATTTTATATTTTAATTAGACAATATAGAAAATACTGAAAAAAATAAGTTATTTGTTCCAGACACATCTCGAGGTGAACGGCAAACTACAACTTTTGATCTCAAATTTTTGGTTTCACTTAGTTTTATTATTTTTTGTCAATACGATTTTTGTTAGCCGATACTTCAAAAAAATGTTCAAAATTAGAAGCAACGCTTATGGATTTTTTTGGGCGATTGCTGTAAAAGCATTAGTTTAAGTTAAATTGCGCATCACATATCTATATAGAAGTTCCATATATGCGTGTTGTATGTTTATATATATGTACCTACAATATATAAAAACCGTATATAAACATATTCGCCTCGTAAAAGGTTTGTTGACATTTGCGAATGGACTTCCACTCGCATTTCCATATTCTATGAGATTCGATTTTTTTCATTTTTGTTCTTCAGTTTTGCATTTCTTTCCCCAATTCCATTAGTTTAAAAGCTTTTTCTTCTTTTGCAAGTAATGCGGGACGACTTTAATGCATTTTGATTGATTTCAGTGATTTTACTTGCATATACGCAAATAAGAAGAGGTTTGAAAATGGAATTAACAATTTTTTTATTGAAATATACATATCTACGGATAATTATCTAAAGATGCAATAACATGAGCTTAAAGGAAAGAAGAAGTAAGTTCTAATTAACTAATTGTGTTGCCTAGTTCTCGGAGCGGTGGTGCCACGGATTTATTGAATGAGTAAATATTTATGTTTATTAAAAACGTATATATAAGATTATAAAACCAATTAAAATAAATATTTCACTGCTACGGGTTAAAAATAACGGTCTTGGGTTCAGTATTATAAAGTGTTAAAAGTTTAAGTTTTTGTGATCAATGAAAAAATTATAATTTTAAAACCACATTGTCCTATTTCCTGTTGTCATGGATTTTCGAAAAAAAAATTATTCAAAGCGGATACCTAACACCCATGAACATACCTTGTGACCAGAAAGTTTCCGGAAATTGTAAATAAAACGAAAATTTTTAATATTTACCAATATGCCACCTCTTTTTCCATTCATCGAAACATGCCTTGTAGGCGCTGTGCGGAATCGCTTTTAGTTCCCTCTCCGAATTTTCTTTTACGGCCGGATGTTTTCGCGCAAACGCCTCAAAACGGTCAAATAATACTCTTTATTGACCGTCTGTCCCATTGGAACGAATTCGTGATTAACCAAACCTCGAATATCGAAAAAACGATGAGCATCACCTGTTTTTGGAACGACTTTGACGTGGTTTTTCGGTTTCGGTTCGTTTTTCTCCTTTCATTCCGATGATTGTTGGCTTGTTTGCATATCGTATTCAAAAACCCATATCTCATCCCAAGTTATAATGCGTTCTATGAATATGGAATCGGTATGTCTAAAGAGACTTGCACACGATGGTCTTTTTGCAAAGAATTCAGCTCTTTTGGAAAAAGCAGAGCATTGAAAAATGACAATTTCCTTAAACTTTCTGGTCACATGGTATAGGTATATGCTTATCTACATACTTACATTTATCAATTAAGTGATTTTCTCCTTCAATTTGAACAACGCTTCATTTTACACTTGTTAACATTGGAAATAAAATAATTTGACCCGCAAATAAATTTCAAATAATACTAACAAATATTTGCGGTTAAAGCCAACAACATTTTCGCAATTTTTTAAGGATTCACTTATTTTATTGAACTAATTCCAAGACCAAAATTTTTGCATTGCTCTTATTTGGCACTGAAAGACGGCAGAGTAGCAACTGTTTGATAACGGTGGTAGGTGTTGTTGTTGTTGCTTCAGCTGGTATTTAAGTGAAACCCCATGAGTTTGTAAGATACTAAATGTATGGTATGTTTGTATGTATATATTTAATATATAGGGAAAGTAATTTGTGGGTTTACTTTTGATGTTTTTGTGCTGCTACCCCTACTTCCACTGTTGTTGTTGTTTTTGTAGTTGTCACTAGTCCTGCTTGTTTTCATTTATAGCTGTCATTGTTGTTAATGGCTCTCTGCTGCTGCATGCTGTGCCTCACACTAAAACTTTCAAAGAACTGAAAGCTTTATATTCAGAGACTGTATGTATATGTGACTGTAAGTGTATCGCTGTGTACGTTAGTGTGTTTAAGTACTCCAGTCACAGATTTGTTTGCCACTTTATTGTTTGTTTTTCGGTATGCTTACCACCATCTACCGAACAGCTGAATTTGACAAATGACGCGATTTACAATATTTTCAGGCAATCTAACAACTTCCTCGCTGCCTGTCTTCGTATACCCCATCCCTTAGGAATATTTGCGGAATATTTGCCTGGTTTGAGGAAGAGAGAGTCGCACACAAATTCATCACTTCAGCTTGATATTTTTCGTCGATGTTACGTCTTGGTGGTCAATATTGTTTAGTTATCACACGAACCTATATTCCTTCCATATGTAGTATATCAAAAATGTATGCCACTCCTCGAGACTAGTAATTTAACTGAGCTTGATATTCGCTCTTTAATAACTTGAATTTATAAAATTGTTTAATTTGATATAGTTTCAAAAAGCAAATCTCCAAGTGAGCTTAATTTATTTATATAAATTTACATATTTCTATAAGTAAGAAGTTAGCTTTTCCTAGCAATTATTTACTCCATAATGGACTGGCACCATAGTAACTGAAAGTTTCATCTTGTGTTATGAATATGTTTGTCAAAACCGCTAATTGATTTTTGTATGGAAAAGGTCTATGGCATAATGGAGCAGTCATTGAAGTGAGTTTTATTTATAATGACCAAAATTTTCATATTCGGTAAAATATTACTGTTTAAGAGCTCACCGTATGCTGATATTATTATTAATACATTTTTTGTTGCTCTTTCGAGATGTAGTCAAAACGAAGGAGCAATTTTCTCTCAGTGGAAATAAAAATGTAACCCCATGTGTCATATGTGCACTGTTTAAAAGTTTATTTTGATTTTGTTTAAATTCCACAATGACTATTACTATATACACAAATACCAGTTCTTTAAGGCAATAGCTTTAACAGCTTGAGAGCCACTGCATTGTTGTCAAAACTGCTACAAACTGCAGATAATCTGATAATTACTGGTGTGCATCTTATTTTATTCGTAAATAGATAAAATTAAAAAACGGAATAAAACATTCGTGATTGACATATTTATTAGTTCCTCGTAAAAGAGAGTAATTTTTTATTCATTTAATTTATTACACTCTGAAAACACAACGTTAGTTCTTTTACATATTTCGCTTCTTTGCTTTTGGATTTGGATTGCGGGTTCGTACCGGAGATCAAATTTGAGACCTACAGGTGTCGAGGTATTAAAATTTACCATTCAGTAACTTTTGTTACTATTTCGTATTCTGAGATCACTGTCACCCTGTAAATTTTGTTACCCGCGAAATAGGTGGTAACAAATAATCTACTGTTTGATTTTATGTTGTTAATTTGAGAAGAAATAAAAGTCGATATGTCTAAAATTCATTGAAGATGAAGAAAAAAGTGCAAGAAGGCGCATGTTAAGAAGTTTGTTAGAAAAAATTACACGTTACACGATGGCCTTTTCATTCAGCTTTTTTTTGTCGTCCTGACATATTTTCCATAATTAAGGTTCAATTAATTATGACTTAATAAACAAATAAATAAAATTTATTTATTTTGTTGCGCTCCGTCTTCCATTTCGATGTGATTATTATTTTTTTTTACTTTACCGACTGGCAAATGTAATTTGACATGGTCAAAAAAAGTAGTGCTGCCAAAGTTTCTTCAAACAATGTAACCTGTGGGCTGAATACCAAATTCGATTTCGGGTGTGAAAAAAAGTGACAAAATATTGCTTTACCGCTAACAGTGAGAATAGGCTTCGGTCACTACACCAGTAATTAAAATATATAATTTAGTTCATGTAAAAACTTAAAACATACATTTAGTTCTCTTCTACTTGACTTTGAGTATTTAATTCGGTGCAGCGCTAATATTTGAAGTTAATTCTCAAAAAAAAACAGCAAAATTATTTTATTGTATGTATAAATATAACGGATAATTTATTTGCTTCTGTGACATCATTGACCAACGTAAATATACATGTACGAGTATGGTATATATAAACGCTGCTCCGGAGGAAGAAATATAACAGCTCAATGCAAACGGAAGCGGAAGTCGTTTAAGCTCAGTAGTGTGCAACTTTGTTTGTGCACAAAAATTCATTGACTAATGTTGATGTCCATCCATACAATTATACAGACATATATGTGATGAATGTGTTTTGAAGCGTAGATTTCCATATTGAATAATTTAATGGAATTATTTGTTGGTAACTAATTTTGATTTATTATTTCATTTCGCAAAATTCATATTTCAGGGATTTTTTAATTTTTAATTTTTTTGCTCTCGCAAAAGTAGGAAAATTTGCAAATTTAAAATTATATTTTGATTTCATTTTTACTGAATTCATCCATATTAAGAACTCATGAAAATTATATTTTGTACCCTTGCAAATATTGTTGCAACAAATCACAGTCAGACGATTGATGGCCCATAATTCCAGCTTCTAATCCGCAACTATTAATGTTCGGCGCTTAGTTTCTGCCAAAAACCAAAAATTGTCTAATGACAAAAACACTAGCGAGTAGGCTCAACAATAATTCATGAGTTTAGGTTTTTCTGTATTTGCAAATCGCTTTTTACTCGCAATTAAACAGGAGAATTTCATTTGGCTTTCGACTCAGCTACTGGAGGAGCCTTCTCCAGCCGTAGGGGTCTACTAATGGCACAAATGTATTTTGCAATTCAAATTTCAATGTTCAACACACGTTTAAGTGCACTACACATCCCTACGGTGTGGTGGGCTCAGTGAGGGGGCGGGGAAGTCTGTTCGTGGTCGCAACATTTATTTGCCGTCATTAATTCAGCGATACAAAGAAGAAGGCGTCGGTTGATCGTCACATTTAAGCGCGCTATTAATTTTATTTCCCTACGGTGTATGGACTCGTATATACTTTTACATACATATGCATATTTCAATGTTCGAATTTATTTATGTGTGTGTAAAAATATGTTTATATAGTTAAGCAAATGTTTCAAATCACTTCAATTCACACGGTGTAGACTCCATTTATTTCTTTAAATCGCCCATTTAGTTGTGGGATTTGTGAGGATGAGAATGAGCTGTTTTTAATTAGTCGATTAAAGCAGATAAATCCGGTCGGAATGGTATTGAGTTGAGGGAAAAGAAAGATATGTACTGACCTAAGTAATGTTCATTAGGAATGGAAGAAAATTATATTACAATCTAACGGAGTAACTTTAATTCAATTTAAAATTACAATAAACATTTAAAATATCTTGTAACTATTAATACAACTCGGTACTATATCCAAATGGACCAGTCTCTGGCGGAACTAATTTTTTTGTCTGTCAATGAAATGTTGTTGGCAGAATATTGGGAAGAAACTCATTCTAAAAGGAGCGAAGCCATTTCATACTTTTGTGTGAAAAATGGACACATACCTATATTATATAATTCAAATTGGGCCTTTACAACCGCTAAAGCGATTTTCAGCCGAGCTCCTCCTCAAATTATTCGTGTGTGACTTGATGTTCTTTTAATAAATGGATCGACCAACAATCCATTCGTAATCATGTCCGAAGGGCTGCTGGATTTTAGTCAGGAACGGTTATGTCGGAAATTTCGGAGGAATTAACATTCCCTGACTAAGGGTCAAAGCAAGTAGAAAAACTACCTGAATTTTTTATTTTAAATTAGTTTTCTGTAACTTTGGACCTCGGTCCGACCTGCACTGTTGATCATTTGGATTTTGCGGTCATGTAATGATTAGTTAATTTCATATTTATTATAATAAGTAAAATAATAAATATCATTAATTTTTTCTGCTACAGATAAGTAAAGGGAGAGACAGAACGGATTTCTTAAAAATTTCAGAATCGATTAAACTTAGATTAAATCCTTATCTACTTATATTTGGATTCTTACTGCTGCAATCTGTGCCAATATATCAATTCGTTCGCACTATCACTCAGTTCTACTTCTGTTACCTATATTGTCAACAATCGTATTCACACTCTTACATAAATACATATATGTATATATACTGTAAATTCTGGTGTTAAACGCATGTGCTCTGTGCCTACCATTATTATTCTGATGGACTTCATTAGTCAAAAGTCACATAATACAAATTACCAACTTAAGTCCGGATTAAGCGGTTGGCATTACTCAAACAGCAGTGAAGCTAGCCACTCGCCTGACAAACAAACAAACAAACACACAATTATATTTGTAATTACAATAAAAGCGATCAATTTATACCCTGCAGAGAAAAATACTAGTTGTTTACTAAAGTCCAACTGGCAATAATTTTTGCATTAAGTCTGAGTTTACACGGGTATACTTTTTGTCAACGAAACACTCGTTTGTAGGCGAGAGGGTGACGACGAAGGGGGCAGCGCACAGTGACACGTTTTGTGTTTCTATTCGTCTCTGTAGATTTTAACATTCCCTTTTATTTTGTTTCTCACTTTGAACTGATTGTAGCTGTCTTAAATTTCAAATGAATAAATGCCTTAAATTTGGAAATTGAAATTTGGGGTTTTTATTTAAATATATGTATGTGCATGTAAACATATATGCCTATGCTTACATGTATCCAATTATTAATAAATATTTCAGATAATGGAGTTTGCAGATAAAGTTGAATTAATGCAAGTATTGAAGAAGCCGCTGAGATTGACTTTGATGATAGTGAAAAGCATGAGATATGTAAGTAGTAGATTAAACTTTGGAAAGGGTAAAGAGTCCTTTACTCAAACATAGTGTTTTTATTTTAGAAATATTAGAAAGCGCGATGCGAACGAAAAATTGCGAGTGTAAAGTAAAGCGGAGTAGAGAAAGAAAATGAACACCAAACAAATGTCGAAAAAATTGCTTGAAGAAAGTGTCTCTGTGTGAACATGAAGGGTGACACAAAATAGAAAATTTCGACAATAAGCGATAAAAGTATCCTCATGTAAACTCAGACTAACTACAATAGTTCATCTTTCGTCTATTTCCTATGTAAGCAACTGATATTTTTAACACGGCGATTTCCTACGACCTATCAATTATCAGACTATGCATCAATTCTATACTAGTTAAATACTATTGCAGTTCATTTAAGCTTGTTAAATTTCTACTTCACCAAAAATAAATGAAACCGGAATTTTAATATACAAGTCTACCTTCTCCCTGCAGGGTGCGTATGTATGTATATGGGATATTTATGTAAACCCATACATTGCGGTTTGCTTTATCGGAGGGAGGAAAAAATGTGGTAATGGAGAAAGAAAAATGAGAATGTAAAATACTGAATAACATTACATTTATATGTATGAAACTGTCTTCGCAAGAATTTCAGATACGCAGTTCTTGAGCTCTCTTTAGTATTGGATTTATAACTTTTTCTTGAAGTAACCATCAGCCAAGTTGATTGTCTATGAATTTTGGGAGGCAAACAATGTCACTGAAGAATGGAGAAGTGGAGAAAAGGAGCCTAAGCGAAAGTAAAGGTTGCAAAGGTAGCTAAGGAAGGCAGAAAACTTCGCTAAATGCGAGCTCCAATAGCGTGCTTATGCTCATTAGTTCAATGTCCGATAGCTGTCGTTTTGACTTTTACGGTCATTGAACGCTTTTTACTCCGTTGAGGTGACAAGTTGTTCGAAAATCAAAAAAAAAAAATCAAAAAACGAGTA
This sequence comes from Ceratitis rosa, assembly GCA_037013455.1. Lineage (NCBI taxonomy): Eukaryota > Metazoa > Arthropoda > Insecta > Diptera > Tephritidae > Ceratitis > Ceratitis rosa. The sequence goes on along the minus strand of JAWMAG010000025.1, from coordinate 2,174,828 downwards.
AGCTAAAGTTAAGCTGAAAAAATATGTTTGATGGTCCAGGAGGTGAACGTGAGGTAAATTTTGAGAGGCTTCATAATATAAGAGTTATGAAAGCCACGTTTACTTTCAAAAGTTTATGTAAATTATTAAAGGGTATATGTATATAAATACATATGTAAACGCAAATATTCCTCTAAGCGGATTTTCTGTTCAGCCTTGTGAAAACTTGCGTTGGTGTCATTAGATAATCGACCCGTTCTCATGGATAAGCTTGTAAGTGAACACGGTATGACAATGTTTTTAAGTTCAACTTTCACCAGTGGGATATTTAAATTGCGCTGAATTTGGTAGATTGTAACAAACCTGGCAGCGTTAATCAGAGTTCGAAGCATCTTGTGCTGAAACCTTCGAAGAATGTCTAAAATGGAATCCTCGCCACAATCCGCATCAAAATGAAATTTTTCAACACTACGCTAATTTGCGCCCACGCCACGACGGAAGAGAAGGATGATTTTACGAGCGCGACTTCAACGCTAGGGTGAGCAGAGAATATATTATTGATATAACTGTCGAAAAATTCAGCCCCCACGACGAAACATCCCCAAAGAAAATTCACCAAGCTACTTGGCTGTCTTCAGATCGAAAATCTTTCAACCAGATCGATCATGTTGTGATAGACGAAAGACATGCATCCAGTGTTTTAGTTGTACGCATGGTCCGATGTACGCACCCGCCTCGTTAACAATCACAAGGAAGATTCCACGTTGAAATGTTGCAATCACAACAGACTGCCGGCTACGCTGGCCAGGTCATGTCGTCCGAATGGGTTCACTTCGTAGAATGGCGCGCTAATATTGATTCGGCTATAATCGCGGTGCCAACGCCAATTAGGAAAAAGAAGAAGAAGATAAGAGTAGACTAAGAGTTTTTGTTAAATTCGTCGTTAGGCAATATATTACTTAATTATTTCTACCTAAGCTTTATCTTTTTAATCTGGTATATAATCTTGGATATTGGTCGAACGAGGTATCAAACCTTGGTCGCCCCAATGTTCTAACCGCTCGGCTATTTCGACCGCCTTAGACAAATACTTCATTTATTTTTGATGAGTTACTTGTTTCAATCGCTCTAACATCAATGGATTTGTCATTTCACTTCTTAGTATCCACTCACAAATGACAGCAATCGGCTTAGCATAGTTAAATATAATAAAAATCACATGCTTTAACAAATACTTATTTAAATGTGACATAGCTCAATTTCCGATTACTCCACCCCGCGAAAGCTTTCCAACGCACGTGCTTTGCTTACACAACATTAAGCTGACCCACGAAGCCTATCTACTGACTGTGATGCTGTGTAAGTCCTTCACGTAATGACTTTTTATGTGGCTTGTGTCATTTCCTCGTCATCCGCTGGGAATTTCTCGTTGGAAGGAGATGACAATAAATCAGTTCATTGTACAAATTGTTGTCATCATGCCGACAATTTGTGGTCGAACTTGACAAAAAATGAGACGAAAAAGTTATAGAAATAGACAAAAGCAAACATATAAATAGATGGCGGTTTAGATTCGGCAGAGCATCTTGTCTATCAACTTGGTTTACTATGTTTCGTCAACTAATGAGATTAGTAATGATAATGGAAAAAGTATAAAAAGCATAAAGCGTAAAGCATAAATCATATGGCACAAAAAATTCAAAAGCAGTCGGTGCTGGCAAAAATAATAACCAATTTGTATGTATTTGACTAAATACATAACCATATATATATTTATATATATAAATAGCGCTTTGTAACCGCTGAAGTGATTTTCGGCCGAGCTCCTCCTCTAATTTGTGGTTTTGTGTCTTGATGTTTTTCCAACAAATGGATGGACCTAAAGTTTATACTAAGTCGCCTTCGAACGTCTGATGGTTTTTTTACGAGGAGCCTTTATTTCATGTCAGAAATACACTCGGAAGGGTTGACATTCCTTGCCGAGGGGTGACCACAATTAAAAATGTAACTTAAATTTTTATTTAAATTAATATTCTAGAACCCTGGCCTTCCAAATGGCAGTGCGAAATGCGGCCACTTACATAGTCGGAATAATAAGAGGACAGAGGCATCTATATATTTTAAGGAAAGAAAGGCGTTTAAATAGCATTATTAAGCATTTTTCAGCTGAGGTTATCGATTTCTGACCTGCATACAATTTAAATCGCTTCCGACCGGCTGAGAAAGTTTTATGGAAAGTTTTTCAATAAAGCATAATAATTTTAGTTTCTTTTTTAATAAGATTTAATTTAATTTAGATTAATTTTATTTTATTTTAATTTCATTCTTTTATTTTATTTCACTTTTAATTTTTTTAATATCAGCTTATGTTTTTTACTTCAATTGAGGGTTTCATTTTTGTATTATTTTTGATTTGCAAATTGAGATCGGAATTTTAAAATTTAAAAACGCATGCAGTCATTCATACCTGCCTGTTGGATAATTATGCAAAATAATTGTTGTTATAAAAAAGTTAAACAAATTGCAATTAAGTGCATCAATGTGATATGTTAACTTAATGTAATTAAGGCAAAAAAGCAATTTCGAGGACATACACAAGTGCACATGCACATGTATACATGTGAGTGTAAATATATGCGCTTGTTAAACGTGTCGTAATGGAAATAATAAATCACGCATACGCCATGTCGGCCACTGCACGAGAATTGTTAGTAAGATTATGTAACAATTTTAAATGTACATATGTACATTACTTTATATGAGAACGCATATAACCACATTTATTTTTAAATTTTTATCAAACGAACATATATAAATGTGAAATAGCATAACCTACATACAGCCTTGGCCAAAATTATTAGGCACCCCACTAGAATTCTCAAATGTAGCTATCAAAGTTACCACTTCTTTTTGTAAATGTCTTACATGGGTGTTTAACTGTTGATTAAACGAATAAATTGTGTAATATTAAGTCATGACACTCTCGGTAAGCTAAACCTAAAAATTGTCATTTTTAAGAAATTCATAAAATATTTTCGCAATCCCACAATAATAAATCAAAAAGTGGAAGAAAGCGTCTAACCAGTAAAAGAAAAGACCGAATACTTATACGCGAGTCTCTCAAGGACCGCAAAAAATCTTCTACCTTGCAGCTGCCCTTTCGGATGAATTTAGTCAACCAGTTAGTGCTCAAACAGCTTCAACAGAAGACTTCTGGAAGCAGGTTCAAAAGGATGTAAAGCCCGAAAGAAGGAACACAGTATAACAACAAAAACTGCCTTAAAGAATGCCTTAATTAACGAATGGTACGCTATAAGTGCGGACGAATGTGCAAAGCTTGTACGCAGCATGCCTATAAGAATTGCTGCCGTTATTAAATCGAAGGGTGGACCTACTAAATATTAATGTTATTATCACTAATTCATTGTATTTTCACTGTTTTACTAATAAAACTTCATTACTTCAGTTGTTAAAACAAAAAATTTAGTAATTAATGGGGTGCCTAATACTTTTGGCCAAGGCTGTATATGTATATACGAGTACATGTCAAACGACAACAAAATAATTTACACAACACAACATAACATAACATTAATTCACAAACGCAAAAAGAAATGTTTATAAAAAAATTAATATGTACTCGGATATATGTACATAGGTATGTGCATATGATATGTATTTATTTATCATATATTTTCATGTGTGTTTAGTATGTCATTATGTAATATTTTAATAATACCCCATCAGCAGATAATCACAATTGAGCACTGCATTTTCATGTCGCCTAATAACTGTATTGTAACGAAATTTATAGTTGTTGTTGTTATTGTTTGTTCATTTTTTAATTAATACACTTATATAAATATTATCAGTTTGTTGAAAATTGTAATTTTGATAATAAATTTAATGAAAATAATTTGTGTACTTCGAATATTGGCAATTATTGACATTCACATTGTAGAGATATACGAGTATGTATAGGTATACCATAAACGGACACACATTGGTATGTAGGTATGCATTCACGTGTTTTCGTCGGCGCCATATATGATGACAAAAACGAAATATATTTTATAATTACGCGTTCGCAATGAGTTTATACATTTAATAAACGTTTATTCTCATTTAAAAAGTCAAAGTAGTCGAAAGCATAGCAAAAGCGAATCGGATCGATAGCTGAGAATGAGTCACAGTGAGAGATTGTGTTAATTACATGCAATCACACGGTACGACCGAAATAAGCCATCGCAGACATTTTACATTCGAGTGGGTTTACCAACTGGATGTTAGTACGATTGTCTTTTGTAGGTGCTTACCAGTTGCAAAAAATGTTTACACCTTTAGTACTTTATGTGTGTGTTTTAAGTAAATGCTATTATTTATTAAACTGTTTTCCATAATATTTTAAATGAAATTGACTTCGTAAAACTTCATGTGAGCAATGACGATTACAATATCATGCATACTTTTACTTAAAAGATTATTTTTCACATATTGAATGTAATTTAATTTCATTAATATAATTTAATAATTTACGTGCGGGCGATATTGGCGCTCACATGTAAAACAATTGAAGGAAAAGAAAATGTTTGTATTAGTTTTAGTATAGTGGCTATATTAAATAATAATAATAATATTTGTACAATTGGCTAATAAGAAACGTTGCAATAAATATATATATATAAATATTTGCCAATTACCTGAAGTGGCGCAATGGCTGGTGTATCTCGCTTGAAATTGTGATCGAAGTGAAACAAAAAAAAAGTTTTTTAATAAGGAGAAATATACCGTTTCTTTCTTGTATAAGAGTTGTCTGTTACTTATGCATATGTGCATGTATATGCATATCGGGTTACACGCACCTTAGGGTGGTCCCTTATATTTAGGCCATTGGTCTAAACATGCCGGCCCCCTTGCGGTAAGCAACAGACTTATTGCAATTCCACCAACCATTGCTCCAACCAGGATGTCCATTGAATTGATGTTTATTATCTATGTAAAGTAAAGAGATAATTCAGTTTATTAATTCTAATTGGATAAACACTAGCATGCAGATCTGCATGTGGTTTGAATTCCGTGTCGCTCCTTATCTGCTATTAGAAAAAAAGAGAAGTTTATTGAAATAAAAGTACCGTGGTTAAAATTCAATGTATTGGATGATTGCATAAGTTCGTGCCCGATTTCAAGTGCAAACTAAAATTAAAATTTTTTGAAGAAAACGCTTTTATTAATCAATTATGTATTCGCCATCATGTTCGGCAATCCACTCCCAACGTTCAGCCAATTTACGGATGCCTGATTCATAGAAATCGCGCGGTTTCTCGTTGAAAAAGGTGTCAAGGTGGTTTTTGACGTCTTCCACATTTTTAAATTTTTTTCCATTCAAATTGTTCTGCAGCGATCGAAACAAATGATAATCAGAAGGTGCAATGTCGGGTGAATATGGGGGATGCGGCATGATTTCCCAATTCATCTCCTTCAGTTTGGCCAGGGTCGGTTTTGCAACATGTGGCCTGGCGTTGTCATGATGGAAAAGAACTCCTTTGCGATTGGCCAAAATCGGACGTTTTTCATCAATTGCTTTCTTCAATTCGACCAATTGCTGACAATACTTGTTGGCCAGCTGGCAAGAGCTCAAAATAGATCACGCCTCGGATATCCCACCAAATGCACAGCAGTACCCTTATCGGATGCAATCCACCTTTCGACATCGGTTCCGCCCCTTCGTGTGCCTGTTTCCATGTTCTTTTGTGTTGAACATTGTTGTACAGGACCCATTTTTCATCACCAGTCACGAACCGATCCAAAAAAGGTTCGTTTTTGATCCGTCGAAGCAAAGAAATTGCTGTTGACATACGGTCCACTTTGTTCTTTTCACTCAACTGATGTGGCACCCATGTATCGAGCTTCAAAGTGTACCCAACCTTTTTTAAACGACGAAACGCAGTTGATTTGTTGACGTTCAATTCACTGGCAACCTCTTCCGTCGAAATACGTGAGTTATTCGCAACTAAAGTCCTTAGAACATCGTCATCAAGCTCAGAAGGCCGTCCACTGCGAGGTTGATCTTCGAGGTCAAAATCTCCAGAACGAAATTTCGCGAACCATTTCTTTACTGTGCGGAGTGCTGAAGCACGGTCCAAATAAACTTCGCGAATATCTTTAATTACAGCGCCCACTGTTTTTCCTTTGCGGAATTCGTATAACATAATATGACGCATATGATCTTTTTCGTTGTTCATCTTCCATCCGTCTTTTCACTAAGCAACTCAAATCAAAATGAAGTTATTTTATGCTTGATTTACAGTTCGGACTGTCACCTTTCCAACGATATATAATATGTATATATTTCTTTCACGAGCGCCACTCTCAAACGATTCGTACGGCATCCAGCGGAAACGGGCACGAACTTATGCACTCATCCAATACTATTCATTTTTGACTATGGTACAATAATAGGCTGTTTTTTTTGTGATTATTACGTTTGGGCGGCCCCCGAAATTATGAGACCGAAAATGTATGGCCGACGGGGGCGTATTCCCGACCATTACTTGGGCGTAGACGTCGGCGCCGAGAGTTAGCCTGGTCGGCGCGCATCGATGGAAGTTACCATCCGCTAGCCTCATAAATTGGAACTGTGTCGTTACCGACGGGTCGATATTTGTGGCGGGGCTCAAGCGGCTGTATCGTTCGACCATTCTGGCTTGCGTGGTAACTCGTTGGGTTACTCCATATTTCCCACGTATTATTAGGGAACACCAAGTTTGATTCCTTTCTAACTTCAATTCTCGAGCTAGATTTCCGTCGATTGTACTTGTTGGCGCACAAGGATCGATCAAGGCGCGGACCAAATGAAGGCGGCCGCTCGCCTCGATGGGCACTATAGCCGTTGGTGCAATGGCGACAAATGGTCGCATTATTGGCGGGGTGCGTGCTTCTATTTAAACGGCCTGACCTAAACCCTCCTGCAGGGAGCCGTTGCATTGCAAGGGCAGATGGTTTTTGATGGCTGTATGGCTCAGCCCTGTGACCATTGCGGTGAGGTGGGCGGAAAGAACGTGTTTCCGCACCACGTTGCTGATAATCGCGTAAGTCAAGGTGCGATGGGCGGAAAGGACTTGCTTCCGCGCCATCCTGTCGGCCGTAACGACGTAATTTGATTTTATTTTGTTTTATTTGATTTGATAGGACTTTTTTGTTTTTTTTTATTTTGTTTTATGTTACTTTATTTTATTTAAGTTAAGCTGACTTAATTTAATTTACATTAGATTAGTTTAATTAAATTAGTCGATACATTTTAATTTATTACAATGTTATTTTTTCTATTTCAATTTTCCATTGAAATTGTTATATTTTATTTTTTCTCATTTTTTTATTTAATTTTATGTTATTTTATTTTGTTTTATTTTATTTTCAATTTAAAAGAAATAAATTCGGCTTAATTTTAAGCTTCCGAAATTAGTGTATCCACAATATTGTTTTAAATTAGAAAATATTTTTTTCATTGGCCAGAAAATTTGTGGGTAAATTTGTTTTATTTGTCTCTAATTAAATGAAGTATACATATATACATACAATACATTTATGGTTTGAACGAATGGTTTATTTCACTCAATTTGTTTCAAGTGAAATTTGTTAAAAACAACAACAACAAGAGCTGGTAAGATTTTCTTCAAAATAATTCAAGAGAACGTAATTTAATAATTATTCAAAGCAATTGAGTTTTGTTGCAAATAAAGTCTGCAAATGCAGCCAATATTGCAATTGTGTAAACACAAAATATTTGCATCACAAGTAAGGCGCTCAACAAACACACATACGATACATGGAAGTAGAAGAAAGCTGTAATGTGAAGAAGCTAAATGGAAATTTTGTAATTCCGCTTCAACACCCAAAGACATTGTTGGAATATATTTAAATTCTATTTATCTAAATGTGCATATGCAGGAATTTACGGGAATAGTGCGCATATGTACCTATATACATACACGTACAAATGTATGTATACGTATTTATGTATATCCGTTCAAAGAATTTCGTTTCCACAACTCATGATGCATATTCAGACATCCCTATATGCCCACACACTCGCATATAATGCAACGTAGTGATGTTTGCTTGAGAGCTCTAAGGTTTGCGTACACGTATGTCTCTGGTTGGTTTTGTTTTTTCTTAACACACGAATGCAACGTTGTATTGGAATGTTGCCGTTGCTATACCTAAAACAATTCCACTGCTTTTTATTGCATTTCTTGTTGTTCTTGTTTTTTTTGTTGTTGTGTTATTTTGTTGCTTTTTGTGTTAGCTAAATTCTCGAGATGTTTTTCGGCTTTGTTGCTGCTACTGTTGTTATTATTTCTACTGTTGTTGTGGTGCTTACAATGATATGGTTTCTGCAGCTCAACAAAACGATACCCTTTATTTGCATTTTATCTTATGCAAACCGGCACACAAATATATACCACCATCGTATAGTTTAACTTTCCCTGTGCATATTTTGTTGGAAATGGCAATAAACTGCTAAAGAAGAAGGAAAAATAATGTTTCGTGTGAAAATGAAGTGTTAAAAATATTTCGAATGCAATTTTTTTTTGAAGTATGTGAGGCTGAATTGCCAAAATGGCGATTGAGAAGTTAAAAATTTGCATGATTTGCAGTTGGTTTGATGGAATTGAATTAGGGATTTTCATCAAATTCACTACTAGAACTATTTAAACTGAAGTCGAACAAAGTTCCTGTTTTAGATTTGTTAGAGTTGATCTAAATTAAAATTTAGCAATTAGATTAAATATTCAATTAGCCAAAATCTGTTACTAGAAGAAACAGTGGCTAAGCCCGCTGAGAGGAAGTGAAATTATGCTGTATTAAATTTAATATATTAAAGTAAGGTTAATTAAAAATTTCTCTTAATCTATATAAATAAATACATATCTTATGTTAATAATATGGCGGCCGCGGTAGCCGAGTGGTTGGCATTGCATACTGACATTCGGAAGGCTCGGGTTCAAATCCCGGTGCCACCAACATCCAAAGGTTATGAAAAATTAATTTAAATAAAAAATTAAGTTAAGAAATAAAGCTCCTCATAAAAAACCATCAGCCGTTCGGAGGCGGCTTAGTATAAACTGTAGGTCCCTTCATTTGTTGGAAAAGCATCAAGACGCAAAATCACAAATTGGAAAGATCCGCGAATCTCCAAAAGTTACCGAACCGTTGACTTTACATTTATATCGGAAAATGGACCAGGGACTGACTTATTTGAAAAAAATTCTCAATTGTTTGAGATTCGGTAAATTGGTGATATTTTACTTAGGTTAACAGCAAGACTACTCTTCCCTCCCCGGGAAGTGGACCAGGTACCGAGCTATTCGAAAAAAAATTAATTTATAGTCGATGTACTTGAAATCCAGCTCATTAGCATTTTTTTCTTAGGTTAACAGGAAGACTATTCATCTTTGCGAAAGGTGGAGCAGGGACTGACGTGGATCGAGTTGTAGTTAAATTTTTGGACGATATGCCTAAACTGAATATTTATTTTCATGAAATTGGACCAGAGTCAGATTTATAATATAATCAAAAACGTAATATTTTGACTTAGGTGGTTAATAAAACTTTTTTGATCGTTCTTTACAATCCCAATTATAACTAAAATTGAACAAAATACAGAAAGGGACAGCAATTACTACTACCACAGTATAAAGTTTTAACTACTTAAGATATTTCTTTGACAGTTTTTCTTTAAATTTCAGTATAATCGCCCACTTAGCTTAAAATTACTCACAGCTCCACTGACTCTTTCTGCAGCCGCGTGATACGTGATACTGAAGAAGAAGTTTTGGATTTAAGTCCTGTACATAGCAGCATCTAAAATAAATTACAAAACATTTATTTAAATTAATATTTTCTTTTTTGATTTGGCTTAAGAAAGAAAGTAACAGTTAAAGGAAAAAGGAAAAAATAAATAGGAAGTTATTTCGAAAAGGTTTCAGTTCAAAAATTCTTTGATCAGCTTCAATTTTTAAAGATAATGGAATTTTTTTTTGAAAAATACAATGCTCTCAACATTTTCGACCCCAGTGTTAATTTTAAGCAATTTCTGTGTTTAATATCATTTAAGATAACATAAAAACAACAAATGTAAGAAGACTGGATTCACCAACTTACTTATAGTTCTTATAACACAAACACAACAAACACTTTAGCGTTCAGTTTATTGTGACGAAATTACATAGCAGTAAACAAACTGAACTCAGACAAGCCAGTGTGTGCGATTTTTAGTGCACAAGAAAAGTTTACTTTTTGAAAAGTGCAAGTGAAAAATTTATAAAAATGGCGATGCGATTTTCAAACTAAAAGCTCAGAAAAAAATTCGTATTTTAATAGATTGACGATATTTTGTTTATTTAGCCTACAGGAATTTTTTGTTGCTTATATGCAACTTCTCATATCTTGTTAACATATAGGTGCTAGGCCTTGTAACCTTCCAAGTACCTTAATTATGTTCATTTCAGCACAAATATTACAAAAAATAATTTTTCTGAGCAGTCGTCTATGCGCGGTCTCGAAAGGGTTAAGTTAAAAAAGTTATTATAAATACCTATATATTATAAAAAATTCAGTACAGGAATCTGGTGTCACCCTAGCAGACCTTTGAACCTTGTATGCTTTTCTTTCGTGTCGATGTAGACGATGATTTTTTATTTTCCACCTTTTCGGTTTGGCCAGATCAGTTTTTGTCTTCTAGGATGGTCGTACTTTTGAAGTATTGAAGCCACTTTTCCAACTAAAATATAAAATAAAAACTTCCTACAACAAGTGTTGTCTATTTACCACAAATTCTGACATTTCCGAAGGGGCAAACATCAATGTTGTTGGAAATCTTTCCAAAGAAATAGGTAACGCTTCCAAGATCGGCCACAACTTGCAGGTAGAGCCATATTTTTAGATCGGACCGAATCAATTTGTACACCCGGCGATTGATCTGCAGAGTAGGCAGGAGAATGCATACAGGCATCAGGAAATATATTTTTTTGTAAGAAAGAATATTAATGTATGAATGATGCTATATAGACAATAAGTACATATGTAAAGCTATCATCGCATCGATTTGAATATTCGGGAATTCGAACAAAAAGCATATCCAATTCGAAGTGTTCGGCGAGCAGCTGGCCAATTGTTATTGGGCCGCAATATACATAATCGGCACTTTGTAACTGCAGATTTCCGGTCGAACCCCTCTTCCGATTTCTGGTTTGCGCCTTGAAGTATAACAAATGGAGGGACCAACAATTTATACTAAGTAGCTTCCGATGGAGTTTTATGAGGAGCTTTTTCAAGTCATTTCATTTCATGTCAGTAATACACTCGGAGGGCTTGACATTCCCTGCCGAGAAACGACATTAATTAGAAAAATTAACTTTCAAAAAAGCAAAACAAGAAGTGTCAAACAAATGAGCCGCAAAGTATTGTGGGCAATATTGTTGCTATACAGAATACAAAATTCGTTGAATAATCGGATTTGATAATGGATTTTGAAAAACTTAGTTCGATAGAATTTCAAAACATTAACCGCAATACCAATTTCGATCGAAAGTAGATTTCAGCAACAACAGACCTGCAAGTTCGAAGATAAATATTAAATACCTGCACAGCTTTACTTTCCCTCAAATTCAATTTCAACAAGTTTTCTGCTATAAACTAATAATAATTACACGTAAATATATTTTCTGTATGTACTCTGCAGTTTTTTCTGTGTAAATCTTGCATTTTCCCGTGGCATAAAAGATTTTTCGCCTGCCAATTTTATTTCAAACATGAATCAGAAACAAAATAAATGAATCGTAATTTGCTATTTTAATTTGATGAGATAAATACATTCAATACAAATAAACACATAGATGCCTACGTATGAGTTATAGTAGAAACAATCACGAACGTCAACGGACGTCCCGTGGCAACCTTCGCAATTAAAACTATGCAAACTTATGGGAGTACCTTAGTTGGATCCTACGGTAATCAGCCACGGGTCACAAACACGTTTATGGGTGTTTCTAGTATTAGTTTATATTTATCTAAAGTAAATAGTTCTTTTGTCTACAGAAATTCATAAAGAAATTAAAAAATCGCAAGGCAAGCAAAAGTTCTACAGGCTTACCCATTTTGCGGTTTCGGAAATAAACGTAAATGAAATGCATTTAAAATAATTTTTTTCATGAAATCCCTTTTATAAAATTTGAACCTTGGCAAATTCTTGCAAACTTCGATCCGTTTGAACTAATTTTCGACTATATTTTGGCATGCATTTGGTGGTTCTTTAGAGTAAGAGAGTTCTCAAGAGCTAAAGGTTTCTCCACATAAGCACAGTCTGCGCGTAGTCCCACAAAATCCACCGATGTCAAATTGCACAATCTCGGTGGGCAATTGACATTATCCAGACGAGAAATTTCTCTCGCAATAAAGCCATATTCACTCATTTCCATATTGTACAAGTCACGTTCTTCAATTGGTTATCATACGACCTTAACGTTCCGAATGGACAGTGGCAGTCTCGCCGTTGCCATTTTCAAAGAACTAATGTCCAATCACAAATCTTCGGACAGACAGTAAGTAAGAGACATTTCTTCTTATTTACATATCTGACGAGAGTGAAATGTGGCTTCATGCGGAAGAAAAGATTTTTTTCGAAAAATTACCGTCCACTGCTTGTTGTTCAAACACCCAATGCGACGTTGTGAATGGTCAGCAGGCTTCAGTTTTGTGTGAGTGTAAAATATGTCGTAATGTCCCGAAAGAAACTCCCAGCTCTTGAGAACGTCGACAAAAAGACACTTTTACTTACATTAGCGATATTTGAGATGGAACGAGCAAAACGATGATGCACAGGATGTACAATATCTGTAACCGATTCAGTCTTTTAAAATTTCTTTTAAACTTCACTAATTGCCTGAGTAATTGGATGATTATATGCACCATAACCTTCTTTCAAGAACGAAATGCGGCCACGTTTGGATCAACGTTTTTGTAGTAGGTTTTAACAATTTTAATGCCTGGAGCCTAGCTAAAATAAAACATTTTTGGCTTGATAGTTAAGACAGATATAAAAAAAGCCCTTAACTTTTGATACCACGTAATGGATTACCCTATATTTATGCCAGTGTAGTGACATATACACACACCCATATATGAACTTGTGTATGTACAGATGTGTATGTGTGACGTATACATGCATGTGGTAGTATATTACTTTTGTTTTGAGCTATGTATGTAGTTGCATTGTCCAAACTATGCTAAACTGACGTTTCATCAATCACTCCGGATAATTCGCACATTAATCAAACCAAATGGACAGAGAGTGTTTGGCACTTGGACAATAACTGTACCCGCTGAAAAAATGAAAGACTGAAAAACTGAAATACATACATATATAAATTTATATACACGTTTTCGTACAGTCGCTTGGTGGATAAGAACACAATAGACAAATCTGAATTTATGCATCGGCGGTTGATGTTTTATTTGTGTGTGTAAATTACGCCGTTACGAATGGCAAAAACAAATCGTTCAGGGTTTATAAAATATTGTATAAACAGCAAAATGAATTAAAAAATATATTGAGCTTTTGGAATGTATTTAATAAAAGAAAAACCAGCTGTCAGTTAATATTAGCCAACATTTTTGATTATGTAGTAATTTGTAGCTAAAATAGCGGAAATCGATTTTTTTTCATTGAACGATCAAGAATTTAATTGGCAATATATTGATCAAATTATTCAGCTTAAAGAAGCAGAATTTGAAAAATGAAAAAATGGAACTAGCGATCTAGATGACTCCACAAATGAGTGCAGCATCCTTTAAAGAACGAAAAAAAAACTTATACAAGAACAACGCGATTATAGCCGAGTCAGTTATAGCGCGCCATTCATTTCTTCTTTTCGCTGTTTGGCTCCAGTTGGAAATGCCAAGTGAAACCCGATTACTCTCCACCTGATCCTTCCAACGGTGTGGAGGTCCTCCTCTTCCTCTACTCCCACCAGCGGGTACTGGATAGAATATTTTCAAAGTTATAGTGCTTTCCTCCATTCGAACGAAATGACATAGCCGCTGTCTCTTCATTCGCTGAACTATGTTAATAGCTTGTACAGCTCATCGTTCCATCGTCTGCAGTATTCGGCGTTGACAATGCGCAAAGGACCACAAATCGTTCGCAAAACTTTTCTCTCGAAGACTCCCAAAGACGACTCATCAGCTGTTGATAACATTCACGCCTCTGTGCCGTATAGTAGGAAGGGTGTGATGAGCGACTTGAAGAGTTTGGTTTCCGTTCGCCGAGAGAGGACTTTAATTTTCAATGGCCTACTCAGTCTAAAGTAGCACCTGTTGATAAGAGTGATTCTGCGCTGGATTTCCAGCGCATTTCCATTGTTGTTGGTATTAATGCTGGTCCCTAAATAGATGAAATTATCTACGACCTCGAAGTTGTGAGTGTCAACAGTGACGTATGAGCCGAGTCCCGAATGCGATGACTGTTTGTTTGATGACAGGAGATATTTCGTCTTAGCCTCATTCACCACCAGACCCATTCGCTTCGCTTCCTTATCAAGTCTGGAGAAAGCAGAACTTACGGGGCGGTTGTTGAGGCCAATAATGTCAACATCTTCGGCGTACGCCAGCAGCTGTACACTCTTAAAGAAGATTGTACCTTCTCTATTCAGATCTGCAGTTCGTATTATTTTCTCCAGCAACAAGTTAAAAAAGTCACACGAGAAAGAATCCCCCTGTTTGGTATCTAACGGCTCGGTCCGTCCCGATTCTGATGGAGCTTTCAGTGTTGCTTAAAGTCAGTTTACACAGTCGTATCTGTTTTGCGGCAATACCAAATTCAGACATAGCAGCATAGAGGCAGCTCCTTTTCGTGCTGTCGAAGGCTGCTTTAAAATCGAGGTGGTGCGTTTCGATTCTATTTTCACGGGTCTTTTCCATGATTTGGCGCATAGCGAATATCTGGTCAATGGTTGACTTACCAGGTCTAAAGCCACACTGACAAGGTCCAATCAGTTTGTTGACGGTGGGCTTTAGTCTTTCACATAATACGCCGGATAGGACCTTACGCATGATGTTAAGAAGGGTTATTCCACGGTAATTGGTGCAGACTGTGGGATCGCCTTTTTGGTGGATCGGGCAGAGCACATTTGAATTCCAATCGTCGGGCATGCTTTCACCCGATCATATTTTGCAAAGAAGCTGAAGCATGCACCTGATCAGTCCTTTACCGCCGTATTTCAATAGCTCGGCCGGTAATTCTTCGTCCCTGCCGCTTTGTTGTTTTTTAATCGGACGATTGCTATTCGGACTTCTTCTTAGTCGGGTAATGTAACAAATTTTCCATCGTCATCAATTGGAGTTTCGGGTTCACCAACTCCGCGTGTTTCCTCTTCACTGCCATTCAGCAGGCCGGAGAAGTGCTCCCTCCATAAATCGAGTATACTCTGGGCATCTGTCACTAGCTCACATCCCTGGGTCCTACAAGAGTTTGCTCCGGTCTTGAAACCTTCTGTAAGTCGCCGTATCTTTTCGTAGAATTTTCGAGCGTCACCCTTGTCGGCCAGCTTCTTAAGCTCCTCGTACTCGCGCATCTCGGCCTCTTTCTTTTTTTGTCTGCAGACACGTCTTGCTTCCCTCTTCAGTTCTCGGTATCTATCCCACCCCGCACGTGTTGTGGTCGATCGCAAGGTTGCGAGGTAGGCAGTCTGTTTCTCTCCACACGGCAGTCCTCATCGTACCATCTATTTTTGCGACCTTTCCGAAATCCAATGGTTTCGTTTGCAGCTGTACGCAGGGAGTTTGCAATGCCGTCCCACAGTTCCCTTATACCGGGTTGCTGATGAGTGCTCTCAGAGAGCAGGTGTGCAAGTCGAGTAGAAAATCGCTCGGCAGTCTGTCGTGATTGCAGCTTTTCAACGTCGAGCCTTCCTTGTGTTTGTTGACGGGCGTTCTTCGATACACAGAGGCGGGTGCGTATCTTCGCTGCGGCAATATACGCACATCGCTCTGGTTGGAAGGTTTTCGATCTGGAGACAGCCAAGGAGCTTGGTGAATTTTCTTATGCTGGAATCTAGTGCTACAGACAACCATATTTCGGTCCCCGGCGAGGTCGATCAGACTCAGCCTATTTGGAGATGTTTCGTTGTGGAGGCTGAATTTTCCGACAGTCGTACCAAAGATACCTTCTTTGCCCACCTTAGCGTTGAAGGCGCCAAGCACAATTTTTACGTCGTGGCGGGGGCAGCGCTCATAAGTGTGTTCGATGCGCTCGTAAAAGGCATCTTTGGTCAAGTCATCCTTCTCTTCCGTCGTGGCGTGGGCGCAAATTAGAGTGGAGTAAATAAAAACATTACAGCAATTAAAATAACAATTTAAAACTTTGAACGGCATTCATCAAAGTAGAAAAATCTGCTTAAATCTCCCATTACCATTTTTTTAATTTATTTTATTTTCTAATGACTTTTGCAATGCTCATTTTGCGGCTTCCGTTTAAAAGTTTGACGGCGATGACCTATGAACGTCATTAAAAATAAAAAATTATATAATTGAAGTTCACTAAAGCAGTAACGCTTGTGAAAGCGAAGGATACAAAAAAATGGATATTCAAACTTGAGCGCAAGAGTAGGAGCGTATGAGGGCCCCCATTCATTAAATTTGTAATAAATGCTAAGCAACAAAAAAACAATAGAAAGCAAAAACCACTGGTTTGGTCAAGCATTTTTAATACGCAGAAATTATAGCAAAAGCTTTATTTTTGTAATTCTTTTGAGCTAGAAAAAGTGCTCATTAAATTTATTTAAAAAAAGAACATTTGCAAAGCTGTCATTAGACACTTAATGATGCTGCTGACAATGACGCTATTAAAAATATTACAGAAGAAGATCAAAGTGGGATGAAAAATTAATTTAATTTCTTTGAACTATGCGTCAGGGGTGTTATTTACTTACTTCTATAATTAAGTTTATTGTTTATTAAGTGCATTTCAAATTATGCAAACTGTCAATAGCCGTCTTTGAAATGGTTTTATAAAAAAATAATTATAGTATTATATTAAAAGAACAAATGCAAATAAATTTAAATTTGTAGTTAACTTTTTTTTATCTTCATAAGGTTCTATTAAGGTATGTATATTAAGTAAACTGAAAAAATATATATACAAATATGAAGCAATAAGGTCTCAAAGAAGATCTTTAGTTTAATATACAAGCGACAAGCAATATCTTTTGTGACAAGTGTCAAAATATAATGAAACAAAATACCTATCCACAGGATTATCCATTTGTGGTTTCAAATCCAACCGTAAATAAAACGCATTTAAAATAATTTTTTTCATAAAATTTCGTTTTTATTCTAAAATGTGAACCTTATTACGAGTATTTTATGTGAAACACTACCTTCCGAATTTTTTCAAATTTGATTCTGTTTGATGCAAGGAAACCTCTGGGAAATACCATACATGACGTTGACTAAAACGAGTCATATGTTCAGAAAGGGCGAGTACTTTACATTGATATAACAAGCTTTCTTGGCGTTTAGTTGTATACAAAAACGAGTATATTCCATCAAAGTCAAGGAAAGTTCTAATTAAAATTATTTCTTTGTAAATGGTAAGCGGTGCGACTAGCCGGAGGCTCACAGGTTCTAACCCAGCGAGCTGATTAAGGGTTATATACTGTTACGATTTTCAAAAAATCGATTTTTTCAAATCGATCCGGCAAATATTTTCGAAGTTACACGCACATTTGTAAAGACGCTTCGGAGCGTTTGGAAGTATAAGTATAACTTTAAACCCCTTAAGGTTAGCGCTTTTGAAACAAATATTCTGAAAATTAAAAAAAAGACCTTTCAACTACGCCGATGACCCTGACCAATAGAGCATCGGATGTGATGAAATCCATTCAGCGTATATGGAGTTAATAAGTCAAAGACAATTTTAAACATACACGTATGTACATTTAATATAAGTGAAAGTGTTAAGCTCTAAAACTATTGAACGGATTTTCATCAATATATTTCGTGGTTCTTATGGAAGGAATGCGTAAATAATTCTTTAAGTTTTGTACATTTTGTACATAAATTTGTTATTAATCGTCAATTATTTTTAAGGTTACAGTTTTTGAAAAACCAATATAATTCAAGATTTAGAATATTCGTTCTCAAAATATGTACGTGCTATTTCGATGATTCTCACTAACATTGTGCAATGCAGAAATGATAGAAAGCAGAGATTGTGCCAAACATTCTCTGTTTTGTTCACGTCACACTTTCACAATAACCAACCTGATGCAAAAATAGCGACTGTTTTTGATATTTTGTATGTAAGAAGTAATTTTATTTTGGAATTATATTTTAAATGAATACAAAGATAAGAAAACTATGTGCTTATGAAGCAAATAAGTAATATGACAACATATACCCATGAATCCGACATGAAATACCACCGATAGAAAATACCAGGTAAAGTTTTAGTTAATTTTTTTTTAATAAAAATATTTCCATACCTGCTAACAATTTCAGCTTACGTTCGCTTTGTTAGTTTTTATATTTGAAACAGAAAATAATTTTTAAATCACTAACATAAATCATTCTTCAGTGATATATTACAAAAGGACAATAAAAGACAATCAATAATTTGGCACAATTTACATTAATTGCTCTTCGTGCTTCCTGAGATTTTTTTTTAATAAAATGGTACGCAATTATAACTCGAAACGCTTTAAAAATATTGTATTGTTTTATTTACCATAAAAGCGTGTGGTAGGGTAGAGATAAATTTCACAATAGACGAAAAAATGATATGTTCGATGAGAGTGCACATCAAAGTTGAACTGTACCCTTGATTTAAATTTATAAACTGTTCTCTTTTCAATAGTGGAAAGAAGTAAAATTTTAATATCTAAATTGAATAAAACACAATAACGAGATGCCGGGTTCGTTGGTATAAGAGTGCAATTGTCACTTTATAACAGCTGAAGCTATTTTCAGCTGAGCTCCTTCTTTGATTTATTGCAATGTCTTGCCTAAGCCTTCTCCGATCGGCTGATTTTTGGACATTTTTTTCATAATAATGGATGTTGGTCTGGCCATGCTTCGAGCTCATCATTGTCTACGAGGTGACTACTCAATTGAAACATGTTTCAAATCCATACCGGGGAACATCTTTTACACCAATATTACCGAAACTAAATCGGCAAAAACAAAATCGTGCATGGTTGACTGTTACATTATCAGGACCATAAACGATAAAAGCGTAGAATAAAGGATATTTTCTGTTTGCTGGTGTCCAACTTTGACATCCGCTCAAAACACTACTGAGTTAAGTGAGCAACATTTCTCCATTATCTTTTTAGTACGAAATGTCATCTTTTTAACGCCATCTATAGAACGCGAGAATAAATCACTAAAGCCATCCATTTCAAAATTTTTTACTAGGCCTAATATATCTACACATATGTACGAGTATGTTTGCACACATATCCATTTCCATTTGGCTAAGTTGTCATTAGCGATAATTATAACAATGCCTGTTTATACGGGAAGCAACTAATGAAAGCGATGACAATTCGAGCTGAAGCTCTGGCTTTCTCGACGCCAGTGAAATGTGAAAATTTACTTTTAATGCGATGACATGCAAAAAAAAAAACGAAATAAATACCAGAGAAACAATATGAACTCAACTTTAAGACACATCGATGATACGGCAAGCTGAGAAATATGTTAAGATTAACTGTGAAATATTGGCATTGGGAGGGAGTGAGGGAATTAACGCGTGAGTGTGTGAACGGTGGCATCTAATGAAAATGATTGACTGAATACGAGAGTTCAAAGGCAGCCACAGCAGGTGATATGAGTATTTTTCTTGCGAAATATGAGGCGCTGATATGGCTTAAGGAGCATATATTCGTATATGGGCATATATACTCACATACATATGCACATGCATATGTATTGTAAGTTAGTTGGCAGTTTCATAATGTAAATGGCAGCGTATTAAGTACAAAATCCGCCTGATGAGTGATGGATATGTATGTGAAATGAAAAGAAGCAAATGAGTTGGGGAAAGTGCGCAAATAAGCATGAATAAATATAGAAAAGGAAACCAGATTATAGAGTGGGGCAGGAAAAGACGATATAAATAAGGAAAAGAAGCAGAGGGTGGGCAATAAAAATATGCATAAGGGTGATTTTCTTTTTTAAAGCAGTTCCAGGAAAAAGCAGAATAAAAACTGAATGGAAAAAACAAGAGACCGAGCTATCCCGCTGTGTGGCATGACATTTTACAAATGACGAACGGAGTGCACATGATTGCCAATTTTCTTTTATTTTTTTTCTTATTTTGATTTTTATAATCATACAAATTTTTATTTTTTAAGAAAATTTTAAATTGGAAAATTTTAAATACATACACGGTTTGAATATACATAAATATTTTTATCAGTTTTTTTAAAATAGTTATTGCACTTCATTATTTTTCTTCAGTTTATGAGCTTGCGAGAACGAAGGCTATTGAGTTAATTTCACCGGCCTTGAGAAAGGTGGAAATGCCTTTAGACATTTGTGGTATTCTTCCGAGCAGTTGATTCTCACGGCGAACGCAGTAAGGATAAAAATCAAGTCTTGCCCTTATTTGTTTACAAGAGGAAATATACTCGACACTTATTTCTTGACATCTCTGTTTTTTGGGAAAACTTAAATCTCAACACTTTGTTCTCTTATCTTTAACATTCCCGGTAAGTTATCAGGTTTACGCTCTTTGCAGATTTGCAGTTGGCTTCAGGCGTTTTGACGAATTGTAGATTCTTACTCGGCCTTATAGGACTTGGTAGACTTGACATCGCAAGTCTAATCATGACTTAGCACTAGTTATACTACTTGCAATCCAACCTAACCAAACGTGTTCTCAACACTTCAAGTAGTTGATGACGTCATTGATGCGTATGAAGCAAGCTAGTTGTTGAATCTTCGAATGTTGATGTCGGCTGCTAATTAAAGACGACCGTGTACAGATTATTTGTGGCAGCTTCTCCGAGAGTCAAATTTCGTTCGTGCCTTTATGAAGTTTCTATTAGCGGAAACTCAATTCTTCAGATCTTCGCTAACAATTTTTCTTACAGGGAATTAACTACTTGAACTAATTTCTATATAATATGTAATCCAAACTGAATGAAACCAACGAATTGTACCAGAATTAGCTTAAGCAGTTACAAGAAACTAATATTTAGTTTCACAGTTCCTTTTATTGTTTCACTAACATATGAAAACTTCTCATTAAAGCAGAAACAGGGGTCGCAGTCAAACTCGCAGAGCTTAAAAGTGAAATATTTGGGTACACGGGCTTTTCCGTAACGACGTGGGTAGAAATTTACGAGACTTTTATCCATTGGAATGAGAGAAGGGGTTTCTTGTCTACTTCGTAGATATGAGGTAGATGCCAGAAAACTTTTTACTCAGCGTTATAATGCCCTTACTTATTTAGGTCACAGTATGTTATTCAGAGGAATTCAATCAATAAACAAATAGGAATTCGATACATTACACATATGTATATACTCTCTTAACAGAGCAAATAGTATTGATTTACCATAGCTGTGAGCTACTTGTACTCAACTCTTGTCCTAATTTCTCACTTACTTACTTACAACCTCTATTCCATTCAAAATTCCAACCAAATTTCGCAACTCGCTTTCGAGGAGAAACTTCACGTATTCCACTAAGAAAGTCCTCACCAAGTATGACACAATCCCTAGACAAAAGCTTTCTCCATTAACAATATATGAGTACTTAGTCTACTACTTTAGTCCTAATTTCACTTATACTGTTTTTTACTTTATTCTTTCACTCTATAATTGTGTCATTAGTGATTACAACTTAACCTAATGCAGTAGTATACATATACGTATACGAGTACATACTTGTATGTAGACAAAAAGAACCGCAAAACTTTCACATATTCAATACTTTTCTAGACCGTTAGTCAAAAGAGGCGGACGCAATAACAATTACAAACAGAAATGATGGCATAGAAAATAATAAAAATGACTTGCCATAAGTGAAGTGCTTGCGAACTTTATACGTCTAAGAGGAAGAAGACTTAAGTAGATTTGTGTAAGATGCACATAGGCCCACACTGAGTTACTTATTGTATGTATATTTACTTGCTTAGAATCAATGAAGATGACTCGAACGCTCGCTCATTTGGCATTTGAACATTATTACAAACTTAAGTGAACATTTGTGTGTCAATAGGTATGACTTAACATTTTCAGTAGTGGATTGGAATGTACATACATATGTACGTGTATGTATGTATGTATATTTAGGAATATGCGCGTATAGGTATGTGCTACGCAAAAGCTTGAAAGGAAGTTTGCGTGGGATAAAATGTCTTTTCTCAGGAAATCATAAAAACTTAAGACTTATTTACACCAGCAACCCCCCAAGCTTTCCGAAAGTTGCTCAATCATCGCTTGCCATTCTTCCTTATGTTGTTGTTGTTGGGGAAGACCAATCAACCTAATTTAGCATCCAAGATTTTTTCAGAAGCCTACATGGCGGGCTTATATCAATATATCTTTGCACATTAAGGATGCGATGATGCGAATCGAAAAAAAGTTGAACATTGTAATTTCCGTATTATTTTCAATATGTTTGTTTTAACGAATTTTTTAAATACTTTTTATTATATTTTTCTTTTATATCTTTTTCTCTTTTCTATACATACTATGTAAAAGCAAGCTTAATACAGTACAAGGTTACGAAAACCGTCGACGTCACGTCGAACCAGCTTCGTCATATTATCATATTATCGAAAACTACCAACATCACTTAACAGATGTTTCCGTTGCCTATGCCTTCCCACCATATAACAGGTTGGGAATCATGAATGATTTGTAGAGTTTGGTTTTCGTTCATCGGAAGAGGACTTTACTTTTCAATTACCTATTCAGTCCAAAGTAGCACCTGTTGCCAAAATAGTTTCTGCGTTGTATTTCAAGGCTTGTTGGTGTTAATACCGGTTCCAAGATAGACGGAGCTACCTAAGACTTCAACGCTATGACTGTCAACAGTGACGTGAGAGCCAAGTCGCGAGTGTTTGTTTGAAGGCAGGAGATATTTCGTATTCCTCTCGTTCACTACCAGATCCATACGCTTCCGTCTTATCCAATCTGGAGAGACAAAACTCATGGAGTGGTTGTTAGAGTTAGGAAAATGTGATTTCAAAATTTGAAAAATTTATATATTTTTTGAAATACCTATTCCCCATTAGCTTGTAGTTCATGATCTTTGGCTCCCGTAAAAGCTAAAATTTGAACCATTTTGCATAGCCTGCTTACAACATTGGTCGCAAACTCAGCAGCGCCCGTGTTAAGTATACCAGGTGTGTTTGTTGAAGTTTGCCGGTTTTTTCGATAAAGAAAACACTTAATTTTCAGAGGAATCTCAAAATTTTTTTATTCAAAGTATTGACCATTGGTTTCACATTTCACATTCGCCCATCTCTCAGGTAAATTATGGATACCATTCCAAAAAAACTTTTTCTCTTTCGAGGCAAACCATTCGACGAGCCATTTTTCGACTTCTTCAAAATTATCGAAGCACTGCTCTGCAAGGGAGTGTCCCATCGATGCGAAAAGGTGATAGTCGGACGGGGCGAGGTCTGGAGAGTACGGCGGTGCGATAATATTTCCCAATTAAGTGTTTTTAATGTGTCTTTCACCAGTTTTAGCGGCGCGCTGTCATGTTGCAAGATAACTTTGCCATATCTACGGGCCCATTCCGACCGTTTTTCGATCAACACATGATTCAAATTGATCATTTGTTGTCGGTAGCGATCCGTGTTCACCGTTTCAGCAGGTTTTAACAACTCGTAGTACACCACACCACACTGGTCCCACCAAACACAGAGCATTGTCTTACGGCCAAAGCGATTTGGCCTTGCAGTCGATGGGCCAGCTTCACCAGGGGAAAGCCATGATTTTTTTCGCTTCGGGTTCTCAAAATAAATCCATTTTTCGTCCCCCGTGACAATTCGATGCAGAAAAGATTTCCTTTCGAATCGTTAAAGCAGCATTTCACAAACGATTTTTCGATTTTCCATTTGTCTATCGTTCAGCTGGTGTGGCACCCATTTTCCATACTTCTGGATCTTTCCCATGGCTTTTAAACGTTGCTCCTCGAGTCACATGTAGTGTTTCTGCCAATTTTTGTTGCGATTGGGTTGGACCAACATCCAATAACATCGTCTTCGAACTTTTTCGCTGCACCAGGATGTCTGTTGTTTGTCGAATCGAAATGTCCACTTTTAAATTGACGAGACCATGTCTCACATGTTCTAATCACTGGAGCATGTTCACCATCCAGCTTCAGCTGCTATTTTCTTTTGGTGAAATAAGAAAAGCAACGAATGCCGCAAATGCGATTTACTTGGAACGAAACTCGACATATTCACTGAGGTAAACAAATATGACGCTATTATTTTGGCGGAATGTGACTTGCGTATTTTTGTAGGTTAATGTCAATAGAAAAAAATTACATACATGCCAAATCATAGAAATTTATACATATTGCTAGCGACATCTACTAGTAAAACCGGCACACTTCAACAAACACATCTGGTATTTAGATTTTATTTAAAAAATAAAAAGCACACTGATCACCTCAAAGGTCGAATTACAAACTTTTTCAATGAAATAAACGAAGCAAGTCCTGCTATTTTGTATGGGACGATCTTTGTATGGTAGTAAATCGCTTGCAAACCTCTCAAAATTAATTCATTTGTTAAGTTTCTGCCAGCCTCAGCGGACTTATCTCCTTATTCAAAAGAAAATTTTCACAAAAAATTTGTGATATTAAATTTGATCTGTCTCTAAGTTTAGCTGGGTCATAGAAAACTGTTGTCAGCGGCGGCGGTAGCCGAGTGTGGTTAGCCTTGCGTACTGTCATTCGGAAGGCTCGGGATCAAATTGTGTGGTGTCTTACTAACATCCAAAAAAGTTAGAGAAAGTTAATTTAAAATAAAAAATTAAGTTAAATTTTCTAATTGCGGTCGCCCCACGGCAGGGCATGTCACCCCTCCGAGTGTATTTCTGACATGAAGTGATGACTCCTCATAAAAAAAACCTCAGCGGTTCAGGGGCGGCTTATTATAAACTGTAGGTAAATTTTGAACTAAAAATTTTATAAAATATTCAAAATTAGAAATTTTTCTGATTTGGAAAAAGAAAACAAAATTGTTTTACATCACCCTAATATGCGTGGGGACTTTGTAGTTTCTCGCTTCACATTTTTCTATATTTTATTTACCATCAAAACAACAATAATTTGTTGTAATGACTGAGACTTCGGTTCTCATGTCGAATTACTTCCGGTAAAAGCGCTTTGTTTGGCATCACGCAAAAGCAGGAAATATTTGGCTGTTTGTAATATTGGCACGCACACAAGCGCAGAAGTGCGTACACACCGACAAACAATAAAGTGCACACACATACAGGCGTCAGATGTTATCGAGAGCAGCATCGAAGCTACGCAAGTAAAAGTGCTAGCAGGTATTGATGGAGAAAATGTGGGGAGAAAATGTATGCATGTGTAGGTGTCATGAATAAAGGGGCGCATTGTATGCAATATACACGCAAATTTTATTTTCCGATGTATGTAGGTACATACATATATATGTAACTTTATGCACTAGTACATATTATATTTTAAACCAGCATTATATGCATTTCTTTTTATTAATTATTCCTCTTTTTGCGTTTCCTCTATGGCTTACATTACAGCACAATAGCAGCTGTACTGATTCCCTTCGAAGCGTTTTTTTGCCTGTCACCTCCTTTGAGCGAGTGCTGACGTCCGCCCACCACCAACATAGTCGTGCATGCATGTTTGTATGCGCGTGTGTATCAACGCCTTTTTCTCGACTTGTCACAGATTGATTAGCGGCAGTTAGTACATACATACTTAGGTATTTGTCAAACAAAAGCACTCAGACAAGGGCACATACAAAATCACATATATAATACGTGTATATACTACTGCATATGAGTGTATGTAAATATATTAATATGTGTTTGCACTAATATGTCGTATTAGTAGATGTCATTACTTTAGCCTGACAGCTTTTGACTAATACGCTCGTTCGTTTGCTCACTCGCTCGTTCGCCCAATGGCGTTTAAGCTGCGTGAATGACAGATTTGTAGCCAACAATTTCCGTCTAAATGACATAGTCGACATACTCGTACATGTGGGCAAATATATGTTAATATGTGGAAATGTTAGGACAATATCTTCAAGCGAATACCATTAATACCAATATTAACATACGCGTACAACATCACAGATCCATGCATGCTTATGTGTGTATGTGCTTGCTTCTAGAAATAAATTTGTATACGCTCAAGTGACGTTACGCTTCCTACATATATGAGAAGGAGACAAAATTAATTTAATCGAACTGAGACACACACACCTACCTTTATACTTTTTTGAATTTATACCTACATAGCATGGAGAGTGGAAATGCCATTGCCATTGGCTTTATAGATTAAAGGCAAGAAGGAAAGAGCGTAAACCTTGTAAAGGATGGTTAAATTTTCAAGGGCCGATGTTGATTTTGAATAAAACACAAACTATTTAGGAAATTATTGAAATTTTATTTTATTATGATATATTGGTATTACTCAATTATGTATGTAACAAAATATCGGCCAAATGAGCGCCGCGACCTCGGCGGCACACCTCCATACGATGGTCCAAATTTTCGATGACCCTGAGGCATAATGGAGTTTCTATGCCGTTAATGTGTCGAATTATCTCATCCTTTAGCTCTTGAATTGTTGCTGGCTTATCGACGTACACCTTTTCTTTCAAATAACCCCAGAGAAAAAAGTCCAACGGTGTCAAATCACATGATCTTGGGGGCCAATTGCCATCGCTATTACGTGAGATAACACGGCCATTGAATTTGTTGCGCAAAAGAGCCATTGTTTCGTTAGCTGTGTGGCAAGTGGCACCGTCCTGCTGAAACCACATATCGTCCACATCCATATCTTCCAATTGTGGCCATAAAAAATTCGTTATCATCTCACGATAGCGAACACCATTCACAGTAACTGCCTGACCGGCCTCATTTTGGAAAAAATACGGCCCGATGATACCGCCAGCACATAAACCGCACCAAACAGTCACTCTTTGTGGGTGCATTGGTTTTTCGACAATCACTCTTGGATTCTCATTCGCCCAAATGCGGCAATTCTGTTTATTGACGAATCCACTGAGGTGAAAATGTGCCTCATCACTGAAGATGATTTTCTTCGAAAATTTTCATAATAAGTCTGGATAACTTTAACACGTTGTTGGATTGTGTATCTCTCCATGGTTCAAATTGAGTAAGTCTGAAATAGAGAAATGTCAAATTAAATTCGGAAAAAAACTTGGCGTTTAGGTGTGGTTCACATTCAACATCGGCCCTTACAATTTAACCACCCTTTATATTAATTCAACTTAATTTTGAAATTTTTTACGGCTACGCCACTTAGAGAGAATTTAAAGGACACTGGGCATGTGAGAGACAATTAAAGTTTTTTGAAAATATTTACCAATAAGTAAACTGGCTCAATGATTAGTTTTTAGCGTAGTTGGCGGGTTCGAAACTTCTTTTCTACTTCAACACTTAACTTCTCTAATTTGTTTAATATTTTTTCGAACTAGTTTTCAACTTATTGTTCACAAACTGAATAGAAACTAACTTATTATGAACTGGTTGGCGAGTAGAACTGGTATGGAACTAGTTTAATATAAGACGTTTTTTAGCTCTGCTCGCTTGTTGAAAAATTTTTACGTGAAAGCAACAACAAAGTTACCATGTGGAATTGAACCCAAGAGAGTATGGCTATACTATACCTCATTAAACTGGTATAACCGCCAGCTAGAATGTTGCCAAGTTTTCCTTACAGATTTCATACGGGTTTAACTATTGTGAATTTAAACATTCGAATGTTGCTAAATAATAAAATAAGCACGAAAATATTCAAACAGGAAGTTTATATTAAAAATAGCCGGCGAAGATAAATCATTTAAAAATTTTAAATTTAACAAACCCTTTTTATCATCGCGGTGGTTAGCATTGCGTACTGTCATTCGGAAGGCTCGGGATTAAGTCCTGGTGTCGTACTAACATCCAAAAAGTTATAGAAAATTAATTTAAATAAAAAATAAAGTTAATTTTTCTAATTGCGGTCGCCCCTCGGCAGAGCATGTGCACCCCTTCAAATGTATTTCTGACATGAAAATCAAAAACTCCTCATAAAAAACCATCAGCCGTTCAGAGGCGACTTGGTATAAACTGTAGTCTCCTTCATTTGTTGGAAAAACATCAAGACGCAAAATCACAAATTGGAGGAAGAGCTTGGCCAATTATATTATATATATATAATATTTTACCACATCCCAGGATGCCCATGTGCTAATTTGTAATTTTCGGAAATATTCTTTGCTTGTGTTGTGTTTACCAACAATTGATCAGGTGCTGCCAAACAAACACCCAAATTTTCCTGTATACCGGGGGCTTTTTCGAATCATTACTCTCTATATTGTGGGGAATCGAAAACGGCTATAAACTGGTTCTTTCTAATATAATATTTAATTACAACGGTTTTCCGAGAAATTTTACTCAAATTAAAATTAGAACAAGCGATTTTGTATCGATACACTTTTCAAGTGTTGGGTTTTTTTATTCGCATTAAATGGTCCAAGTAAAAATCGACGACAGTGCCACGTTTGTGATTGATTTTTTTACCATGAAATCATATGGAGCCCAGCGATAATATACAGTAAACTTGCGATCAGTCTCAAAGTCGTGGTTAATCGTTGAAGCTAAAATATTTCTCTTACAGACTTATAATGAGACGAAGAGAGTTTCACCAGTACCTTAACTACTTTTTAATACTTTAGTGGTGCGCATCATAAGAAAATTAAATAAAGATTTTTACGTCAGTTCTAAGCGCGTTTTTTCAGCCCTTTTGAATCTACATCAACCGAGCCGGTGATACTATTATATTTTAATTAAAAAATGAAGCAAACAAATAAATTCATATTGAATTCTTCAACGCTGTCTAAATAAGTCTTTTATTTGCATCAAACAAGCTACATGACATTTCTTCGCCTTTGTTTCTTATGTACGCTGGCTGCTTTCACTCTTTTATTGGTTGGCTCTATTAAACCATTTCTACAGACAACGAGTTTGTTTACGTGTTTCATTGAATTTCCGCTTTGTATGCTCCTTCCTTTTTCTTCCAGCGAGTTTTGAGGGTTATCCTTATTGCAAAGCATTCGAAAGACATGATGTTCTACTAAGTTTTACTACATTTCAAGCAACAAATTCGAAAACATACACGTATATACACATACATTTTAATATACGAGTATGTATGTATGTAGGTATATCCCACATGTCTGGAGATCAAGCAAAAAATGTCAACATTTAATTTCCTTCACCGATCGCTTTTGGAATTTTAAATTCAAAATCAAGAAATTTTTCCCCACCTTCTGTTTCTTTTCATTTTTCCTGCATAGCAAATGAGGAATGTCAAATAGTGTATACTATACATACTTGTACATACACGTTTGTATGTAAATAAATACATGTATGTATGTGTTTCGACTTGGTACACATTTACTTAATTTATCCTCAATCCCTCACGTGACTGACAAATTTAATGTCAATACAATTTCCGTTATTATTACTTCTTTCCAACCCAATCTTCTTGACTGTTAGTTTCATAGTGAAGGTGACGACGAAGAAGAAGAAGACATTTGAGTATGTTGACAGTCTTTTTTTCTGCACATTTTCACTATGTGTCGCTAAAAAAGTATATGGTGGATATACATATATACATATATATTAGGAAAAGGGGATACTTGACTTGTGGTAAGTGAGGAGGTACAGTTTATATACGCTCGAAATTTTCTTTGGAATATATATTTTAAGACATACTTTCGCTGCATCTATTCTGATGCCAATTAAATAGTAAGCTTCGGTAAAAATTTTGATTTGCACTTTAGGTTCGGTTCTTTGAAGTAATCTTAAATCTTAATAGAGTGGACAAATTAGTTATTAAACTTAAATTTGATCTAATAGGCGGATAAGTAATTAAATATAAGGAACTTTATAGCACTTTTTGCAAAAACTACAGTTTAACTAGATTCAAAAGTGGTTAATTGAACACTACTTTTCAATTAGTTGAATTATAATAATAACTAATTGTTAATCTATAACTGCAAGGACGATATTATCCGAGCTCCTAATCCGATTCTCGGTGCGTATATCTCAGAATTCAATACAATTGTTTGCTTACAACTTCCCTAGTCTGATATGAATAATATGTTAATGGACTTTTTGTTTTAATTTCCACTTCTCAGGTATGTAGTCGTAGATCCAGAAATAGATCTACCGCTCATATTATTTGCTTTCTATTTTTGATCCATCTCTGGACTTAATATAAATATCAGCCGATTATTTTATGTTCAATTGCAACCAAAGTGAGTCTTCCTTCTTCTTCTACTTCTAATTCTGGCCAGAGCTTAAGCCCATAGCCCTCCATATGGTAGAATTTATTAATAACCACTAGGCTACTGGGGCGGAAATATTAAAATATAAAGAGCATTAATGCACTTTTTGGAACTAGTCACTATACAACTAGCTCAAACATTACTTTAAGACAAACAGCTATTGAATCTGTTAATCTGAAACTATTTCAAAAATATTACGGAAAATTATATTAACCATATGTGTATTTAAATTAAAGCAACAGAAATATGCATATATAAAATAAAATAATATTGGGTGTATTCATTAATTAATGGGGTTTTCTAAGAGAGGGCTCTACTAGTATTATTTCGCGTCGTGTTCATCTGTGGCTATATTCATTTCAAAGGTACTGTCATTTCGCGTCGTTTGTTTTAGCGTGAACAACAATGTCGAAATTTGTACCAGATAAAGTGTTTTTGCGGGGAGTTCTTTTTCATTACTTTAACATGAAGAAAAGTGCTACCGAAAGCCATCTTATTTTACTGGATGTTTATGGTGAACATGCCAAAAGTGGTTTGCACGGTTTAAAAGAGGCAATTTCGACTTAGACGACGGAGAACGACTCGAACAGCCAAATAATTTCATACGAAGAATTGGAGACATTGCTCGACGCAGATGCATGCCAGACACAAGAATTACTTGCAAAAGTATTAGGAGTTGATCAAGACGATTTTTTCGCAATAAAGTCTTAATTTTCGAAAAAAAACCGCACGAATTAATGCATACACCCAATATATAATATTAAATACGAGTAAATGAGACTGTTTCATATCTTTGCAAATACATACATACATTTATATAAAACACAAGTAAATAATTTTTATGTACGAGAGCCGTCTTTGTATCGATAAAATGGATCTTCTGAGGTCATCCCAAAGTGATTTTTCAACGTCTTAAGACTGACAACAGGCGCATACGTGAACTAATCTTATGTACATAAGAGTATGTGTAGACACACCCTAAACCCACAAAGAAGAACAAAAACATTCACACAATATTTACCAACTATTGATAGTCAGCCTTCATTCTGCAACCACTATTATTCCCTATCTCCTTCTAGACTCGTCACAAAGCGAAAAGCTCTTATCTTCTTCCCCACACATTTTGCTTCATCTTTGCACAAGAAACTATTTCATTCCTTTTCCTTTTACTTTTTTTTCTATTGTGTTTCACTTTGCTAGTGGCGTAGGCGTCACAAAACTTCCCACTACTGCAGCTGCACATTTTTTTTTTATTCACAACAAATACACGTACTCCATGACAATAAACCGCTACCGCTGTCGCCCCTGTGAGAGTGATGCGTCAGCCAAGAGTGTAACTAATGACAGTTCGTTTTGTTAAGTCGATAAAACTGTCAGTGATAGCCGAAGTTGGAGTTTACCATCGTCGCCAAAGAATTGAAATAAATCGTAGAGGAACAGGAAACAAACACAAAAAAATCTTTGAAAAAAAAATATGCGACATATTGGTGTGAGACAAGTGTCAAAGCGGAAGAAAGAAGTATAGAGGGAGGAGAAGACCAAGTACGATATAAGACAAAACATATACAAAATTTTGCCAAAAAAATTGTCTTATTTATTGTATTTTTTTTTATTTTTTAGTATTTTAAGTGCGGTTATGTGCCGCGGCTGCATTGCGTACTTTCATCCGGAAGGCCAGGGTTCAAATCTTGGTGCGCTCAACATCCAAAACTTCTGGAAAATTAATTTAAATAATAATTTAAGTTATGGCAGGGAATGTTAACTCCGAGTTTATTTCTAACATGAAATAAAAGCTCCTCATAAAAAACCTTCAGTCCTTCGCAGGCGGCTTAGTGTAAATTGTAGGTCCCTCCATTCCATTTGTTGGAAAAACATCAAGACGCAAAACCACGAATTGGAGGAGAATCTAGGCCGAAAATCCCTTCAGCGGTTACAAAGCGCCAATTAAATATACATATAGATGTTGTTATATATATATATTTTTATTGTGTATGCATATGTGCCTTATTTTCTGTACGCTCAAGTATGTGTCGAATATATTGTACTAGATTTTTTGTAGTAAGGAAAAATTTTCTGCAGTCTATATTTAGTTTTATATTTTCTAGTGTTAATAGGTTTTTGTTTGAGAAAACTTTGACATAAAGCAGCAGGTGAATTCGTCAAGATTTTAGTTGAGAAACTTTTAGAAAAGGGTTTTTGAGTGTCAGTTTCACATGTGGCTGTGCTTGAAAGTCATGTCATGCAAGAGCGTGCTGTTGTCAAAGTTGCAATCAGCTTGGCGTTAATGATGTGACAGTGACAGTGAGGTTTTTGGGTAAAAAAATGGAAGTTTCAGCCATATACATATATTTTCAAGAAAAGTGCAAAATAATGTAGGTAATGAGATAAAATAACGTATTGGAGATGGCTAATAGTTACATTGTTTCGAAGGGCAATTAAAGAGGCGTGACATTTTAATAAAATGTGATAAAAAATAATTTTTTTTATTTAAATCTGCTAAACATCAGCAACGATAAAGCTATGAACATTTCCTCAACTTTCTTAAATACACTTAATATTTTTTAACAAAACTGGAATAAAAGATAAAAAGGAAGGAAGAAGAAGAGAGCAGTTACATTGTTGCCAGTCAGCAATTATTACATGTAAACATAGGGAACTTTTTTCGAATTTTTAAACCAAGATTTCATCAACACTCAATGTTGATATCAAAATATTTTTCTGTCTTCAACACAAGTTTAGATAATTTTCTTGCCATTGAAACTTTATAAATTTAAGTGACACTTTCTTACTATGCCTTTGTGTGAACATGAAACGGATATCAACTTTGGTCCAAAGTATATATGGTAAGTACCAGTAGGAGGGAAGTTAGACCTACCAAAATTTCTACCGATTATATCAGAACGGCGAGTTGAGTTTATTTAGCCTTGTTTGTCTGTCCGTCTGTTTGTACGGAAAACAAGTGCCCCAGTTAAGCAGATGTATTATTGTCTTGCTTTGATCATTGATCGGAACCAGCTAGATCGGACAATTATAACATATAGATATACCCATGAAACCGGAGATAAAAACCCCATCGCAGGAGGAGCTGAACAAGATAACAAAAAATGACTTTTAAGTGCTTTGAGGATTAGAAAAAATCGCTGGCATAAGTGCATTAAATCTGGCAATGATTATTTCGAATGGGTCAAAATAGATTTTCATAAATAATTAACTAATTTTTAAGTAATACAAGTTTTGCTTAACTTTTTGTACAGACCTCGTAACTGCGACGAAAATTCCATAACTTTTTAGAGCCAAAATTACTCATCACTTGTTGTCAGCTACTTAAGCAATTTGAAATGCAATCATCAAGGCAATCATATATGGAAAAAATGATGAAGAACTTATATTAAAATTTTCCACACATTGTTTATTTTTCCTTAATCAAAACCGCACATTTCAGTCTTCCAGTTAAGCAGAGTAGAGCAGAGCCAAAAGAAGCTTATGAAATGCTAAATAAATACGGAAGAAGAAGAAATACAAGAAAGAAGAAAATGTTGAAATTGCATTTTTATACAAATATGATTTCCGCTAAGAAATGGCAAAAGATATCCGTTAAGGAAATACGCATATTTGCATATGAGCACACACGTAGACACACTTACACATGTGACGCATATAATCTATGTGATGCTTTATTCTTGCAACGTTAAAGTAAAACAAGTTCCTTATGACGTAATATGTTAACGCGACAGTCTTAAAAAATTGTGGTAAATGCATATTGCAAGTATTTTATTAGTCACATTACGATTTTCGGAAAGGAAGCAGTTGCGCACTGACTCCAAATTTTCCACGCCATTTCAGCCCTTGCCTTTGTCATAGATTTAAATAGTATTTTAAACATAACTGGCTAGTGGTGAATCAGCACTGTTCCTATATAATCTTAAAGTGAGTTAACTTCTGAACTGAAAAATCATTAGCTGGGAAACGCACACACACGTTTTCCAATTCTTGCAACAAATATCACTCAACATTTTACTTGATGTTTATTTTGCACTCTCTTATGTCAGCTACTTGAATTCGTTCATCCTGGCCTGGCATTTCATATTTTCTTATAATTTCCACTGTTTACTTAATATGCCTCTCCATCATCGTATGACTACAGATGTCTGGCAAAAAAATTTCAAAAATAATGAGAAAGAAGGGTGAATATAAAAACATATTTCACCAACAAATTTCAAAGACAATAAAGAAGTTCATAACAGTGTTGATGATTTCATACGAAAATTCTTAGAGAAAACAAATTGAGAATATTGTAATATGGCTAATATTATTTTAAAATGACATCGTTAAAAGTTAGGAAAATGTTGGGAGTGGAGGTTTCTTAAAAAAAATTGGTATACTTGCAGAGGAGGAAAAAGTGGCAACATGTAAATATTTATAATAATACATTAAGATGATTCCACTTGAAGAGAGAAGACACCACGGCTAAAAAGTGGCATTTCCAATTTGGAAATGTTTTAGCATTACTGCAAACACGTTAATTTCAGATCAAACAAAGTGGCAACGCTGTAAAGTAGTAAAAAATGGGAACATAACCCTTGAAGCACAAATTTAATACGGTCTATCTTTATACTTTTCATGACCATATAAAATTCATGGTACTTCATTTAATAGTAATTCACATACCTAAACTAATCGGTATTATGGGGGCTTTATATTTATTTGAATATAACTGACACAGATAAATCAATTTGGCTCTGATCCGATCGATATAAATCCGTATCAAGGAAACGGCAATAATTGCAGGATTGCCTTAAATACTCATGGTAGAAAGTGGAAGTATTATCGATAAAGAAGACTTCCTAAAATAGACAACGTTGCCGTAAGGTGTACTACTTAAAAGACTGAAAAGTGGCAAAAATGTAAGTAGCTGGAGTTTTCTACAAACGTAACATTCCTCATAAAACACAACACCATCTAGCGCCCACCTTTAGGAAAAATCATATAATTTAATATTCTTTTAAAATACATGAAAACCGTTATAATTCCATTTAATTCACATGTACATACATATGTAAGTACCATAATAATATAAATACTAAGAAACAACTTTTCTGTGTCAGCGACAAGATGAATTTCTATGAAAAATGTGTTGTTATAAACAACGCCTCTTTATTTAGCATACGCGTTATCTTATCATTTTACATAGGTACATGCAAATGTAGGAACTTGCATGTGCATACTAAGGACTCCTAAAGTAATGGAAACATTTACATACATATAGCACCGAGTGAAAAACAGCTGCATGATGAGGAGGAGCAGGGAAATGTGATTTTTCGTGTAGCGCGTTGTAGTGCCGCGAGCTCAGGTCGTGTGCATTTCGTTAGTTGCAAATAAATATGCACATATACTCCTACGAACTTAACCACATATGTATATGTATTTATGTGTAATGCATATTCATAAACAAGATACTTGCAAGGAATTGCATTTCGTTGATGAAAAGGTGCCATTGTAAGTGCAAAAAGAAGACAAAAGTATCGGAGGCAGTTGGAAAGGGAGGAAATGTGATGTACATAAGTTTGCGTGTCGCGCATAATATTGGCTGCATAACAAATAATATCACTTACTCACACTTTTTTACAAGCAAGTTTTGTGCGAGATGAATGTACTTTTAGGTGGTTGGCGCCGTTGGCTGTTTAGTTGCGTACTTGCTTGTTTACAAATGCATTGACATACGTGTAAATACATATATATCCGAAGGTATGTATATTTGAAAATTAAATAAATTTTTGTTTTTCTGTTTCACTTCCATTTTATGCTTCACTTCGCCACAATATCGTACTGATAGTATAATATTGTTTATAGAACAATAGTTCATAGAGATAAAATAAATGCCGGCAAGCGGCTTGTTGCTCAGACTCGGCGTCGCAACATACATTTTGTTGCATAATACTTGCATTTACTTTCAAGCTAATATATGTACTTCGTATAATGCGCGGAGTACAAAAGAAAAACTATTTTCGCACAATGTTGCACCCGCTTAGTGGCAAGGAAACATGATTTTGTGCAAATAAATTTCCCAAGTTCTTTGTATTAATGCAAAATGTGGGACAATATATCAACTTATTTCGTCATATACTAAAATTTTATTCACACGCAAAGTCAAATGGCTGTTTCTTAAGTAGATCGAAATTCCTCCAAATCGTCAATTATATAGTACATATATATATATATATATAAGTAGTACTAGCAGACCCGGCCCCACGCTGTTGTGGCTTTCTGTTTTTGTAAACCCCTTACCAAGCATCATATAATACCAAATAATAAGTTTTTTTTATTATATTCCTCGCTACTCAAAGCCCGTCACGTAAATGTTAATCGGATCTATGCTTGAAAGTATAAGAATAGCTTGTAACCTGTAGCCGCAGGATAATGACAATGCGCAGCGAACAACCTTTTACATGATCTATGCTTGGTATAAAAAAATTTTGACCAAAAACTGGGACAAAATTTTTTTTTGGTTGGTGACAGAAGGGTGAAAATTTAGGGTTATATAATATGTATTTTGTAATGTCACATCATATAAAAATTAAAAAAAAAATGTTTGTCCAAAAAATCAAAAAAAATGTAGGGGTGGACTACCCTTATCATTTATGGTTGCGAAAAATAGATGTTATTGTATGTTATTCTTAGACCTACTTAATATGCACATAAAATTTCATTAAGATCAGTCAAGCCGTTTTGGACAGGAGAATTTGGTATATTAGATAATAGTTTGTGAAAGCGCTAGACAAATCATTCGAGTTAGTTATTTAATCTTCCCAAATTTGTTTATACAACATAATCAAATATGGGTATGTTTAAATAAAGAGCAGAATAATCGGACAATTTAGGAGCGCCATCAATGCGTTGGGACTTAGTTATAATGACAGACTACTTTTCTGTACTTATTTGGAAATAATAAACCAGCCTACTTCCAAAAATGCAGATGTGAGCTAAGTCCTAGTTTTTTTCATAGTCAAAGCATTAAAAATGCACAATAACAGATATAAATTAAAGGAAACAACACTTTTGTTGACCAGTTAATTCTATCCCCTCATTTTTCAGAATTAAATAAATATATTTTATAATAAATTAATAAATTATAGCAAATGTATCTTGTAGGCTTGTGTGACAAAAAATGTTAAGCTCATTCACCGCAAATCGAAAACCACAGTAATTAATTAATTTAGGCCAAAGCAAATAAATTACGTATACGCCACGGCAGCGTCGACATTGAAACAATACAGACAAATGGAATAAAACAAATAAATTATTTTGTATTCATTTAAAAAAAAATATAGCGAATGTTCTTGTAAACAAAAAATATCAAATTCTTTCTAACCTGCATTTCCCGTTGATTTATTACCTGCTAATTACAACAACATCGGTTAAATCGAAATATAATGAGATGTTTAATATAATATAAAATTTTTATAACTAATTACATTAAGAAAACTTAACATGAGAAGAACCAATATGCTAAGCAAATAAATTACAATATAAATAAAAATTCTAGTCAAATATCAAATACTATTATACATGTATGTCTCTGTTGTACAACAAATTACTTTACATCAAACCAAATTTATCAAATTTAAGGCAAAATAAATTCAATTAAACTGAATTAAGTTAAATTAAAATGAAGCCAAATAAAACTAAACAAAATTTTAAATGAATTTAAATAATGGACGGAAAAATATTTGATATAAATAAAATAAAATAATCTAAAATAAAATAAAATAAATGAAATAATATAAAATAAAATAAAATTAAAAAAAATTAAAAAAAAGAATTAAATAAACTAAAACAAAATAAATAAAATAAAATAAAATAATATTAAATAAAATAAATTAAATAACCTAAAAGGAAATAAAATAAAATAATTAAAATAAAATTGGGAAAGTGGGTCCTTGTGAAATATACCACAGCGGCCATATAAAGGAGCGCAAATTTGGTGAGAGATTCGTGGTGGGAGAAAGACTCCGTCGCCGAGTACTGGCATTCACTCCGGTGGATGAACGTCTCACCACAATCCGCATCAAAACAACATTTTTCAACACCACTCAAATTTGCGCCCTCGCTTCGACGGAAGAGAAGGATGACCTGACCAAAGATGCCTTTTACGAGCGTCTCGAACACACTTATGAGCGCTGCCCCTGCCACGACGTAAAAATTGTGCTTGGCGACTTCAACGCTAGGGTGGGCAAAGAAGCTATCTTTGGTACGACTGTCGGAAAATTCAGTCTCCACAACGAAACATCCCCAAATTGGCTGAGGCTGATCGACTTCGCCGGGGCCCGAGATATGGTTGTCTGTAGCACTAGATCCCAGGACAAAAAAAATCACCAAGCAACTTGGGTGTCTCCAGATCGGAAAACTTCCAACCAGATCGATCATGTTGTGATAGACGGAAGAGATGTATCCAGTGTTTTAGATGTGCGTATGGTGCAAGGTCCTGTGTGTATCGAAGAACGCCCGTCAACAAACACAAGGAAGGTTCAACGTTGAAAAGCTGCAACCAATAGACCGTCGAGCGATTTTCTACTCGACCTGCACATCTGCTCTCTGAGAGCGCTGATCAGCAACTCTGGGACGCCATTTCAAACTCTCTGCGTACAGCTGCAAACGAAACTATTGGCTTTCGCAAAGGTCGCAAAAACAGCTGGTACGATGAGGACTGTCATGTCGCGGTAGAGAGAAAACAGACTGGCTACCTCGCAACCGGCGAGTTACGGAAGGTTTCAAGACCGGAGCAAACTCTTGTAAGAGGGGTGAGCTAGTGATGGATGCCCAGAGTATACTCGATTTATGGAGGGAACACTTCTCTAGCCTGCTGAGTGGCAGTGATAATGAAACACCCGGAGAAGGGGAACCCGAAACTTCAATTGATGACCATGGAAAAGTTGTTCCATTACCCGACTATGAAGAAGTCTGAAAAGCAATCGTCCAATTAAAAACTACAATACAAAGCGGCAGGACCAGTGGATCACCGGCCGAGCTATTCAAATACGGCGGTGAAGAACTGATCAGGTGCATGCAACAGCTTCTTTGTAAAATATGGTCGGATGAAAGCATGCGCGACGAACTTAAGTGTGCTCTGCCCAATCCACAAAAAAGGCGATGCCACAGTCAGCGCCAATTACCGTGGTATAAGCCTCCTTAGCATCGCATATAAGGTCCTTTCGAACGTATTGTTTGAGTGACTAAAGCCCACTGTCAACAATCTGATTGGACCTTATCAGTGTGGCTTCAGACCTGGTAAGTTAACCATTGACCAGATATTCACCATGCGCCAAATCTTGGAAAAGACCCGTGAAAAAAGGATTGATATCCACCACCTCTTCGTCGATTTTAAAGCCGCCTTCGACAGCACGAAAAGGAGCTGCCTATACGCCGCTATGTTTCAATTTGGTATCACCGCAAAACTTATACGGCTGTGCAAACTGACCATAAGCAACACTGAAAGCTCCATCACAATCGGGACGGACCTCTCCGAGCCCTTAGATACCAAACAGGGGGATTCTTTATCGTGTGACTTTTTTAACTTGTTGCTGGAGAAAATAATACGAACTGCAGATCTGAATAGAGAAGGTACAATCTTCTTTAAGAGTGTACAGCTGCTGGCATACGCCGATGATGTTGACATTATTGGCCTCAACAACCGCCCCGTAAGTTCTGTTTTCTCCAGGCTTGATAAGGAAGCGAAGCGAATGGGTCTGGTGGTGACTGAGGCTAAGACGAAATATCTCCGGTCATCAAACAAACAGTCATCGCATTCGCGACTCGGCTCATACGTCACTGTTGACACTCATGACTTCGAGATCGTAGATAATTTCATCTATTTAGGGACCAGCATTAATACTAACAACAATGTCAGCCTGGAAATCCAACGCAGAATCACTCTTACCAACAGGTGCTACTTTGGACTGAGTTGGCAATTTAAAAGTAAAGTCCTCTCTTTGCGAATGGAAACCAAACTCTACAAGTCGCTCATCATACCGGTCCATCTATATGGCGCAGAAGCGTTGACGATGTCAACAGCTGATGAGTCGGCTCTAGGAGTCTTCGAGAGAAAAGTTTTGCGAACGATTTATGGTCCTTTGCGCATTGGCAACGGGGAATACCGCAGACGATGGAACGAGGAGCTGTACGAGCTATACGATGACGTCCGAATGGATGAAAGAACTCCAGCTTTGAAAGTATTCGATGCAGTACCAGCTGGTGGAAGCAGAAGAAGAGGAAGACCTCCACTCCGTTGGAAAGATCAGGTAGAGAGTGACCTGGGTTCACTTGATATTAATGGATTGCTATAAGGTTTTTTTTTTTTTATATGTATAAATTTAATGTAATTAAATAGGCGTCGTAGAAAACGGATATAAAAAAAAATTAAGTAAAATTGTCTAATGCGGTCGCCCCTCGGCTGGGAATGTCAACCGCTCCGAGTGCATTTCTGATATGAAATAATGGCTCCTCATAAAAAAAACCATCAGTCGTTCGGAGGCGCCCGGTCCCTCCATTTGTTGGAAAAAACATCACGACGCAAAAACCACAAATTGGAGGAGGAGCACGGCCGAAGATCGCTTCAGCAGTTACAAAGCGCCAATTATATACATATTTATAAATAGGTTAATGTAAAACAAAATCATAATGAAATAGAATCTATTTAATATAAACCTATATGTATATATATGTATAAATTTAAAATATATATATATATATATATATGTATCTGGTAATATTTAATTATTTATTATTTGACCTATCAAATCATTTCATACTTAAACACATTGTTTTTCAAAAAATTAACCATTAAGTCGTATGGTTGCGGCAAGACATGGTCATAATGGATAAATTTGATAAACAGATAAGTTTGTCTTTGATTTATTATTTCAGCACATTTGCTTTAAATTATTGAATTAAAGACAATATGTGAACACCTCCATTTGTATAATATATATTAATTTCATGTACACTTACATATACATATATGCTATAAAGCCACATCTATATTAACTACACATATTTGTGTATATGTACATAGGTATTTAACACATACTGTTTTATTTAAGTAATAATAATAACATGCGCAATAGCCGAGGTTCGAGTCCTGATCCGACCAACATTCAAAAATTATAAACCATAGAGCGGTCTCCTTGATAGAAGTCATATTTGACAGGGAATGTCAACCCTGCCGAGCGTATTTATGGCATTATATAAAGGCTCCTCATAAAAAGCTATAATTCGGAGGCGGCATAGTGTAAACATCAAGACGGGAAAACTACAAATAGGTGGTGGAGCGCGGCCTAAAATCGCTTCAGCGTTTACAAAGCGCAATTATATATACATATACATACATATGTGTATACATTAACATATATACATATACATATATATACATACATATACATATACATGTACAAATAGGTACGGTCGTCCGTTGGTTGTCTTGATTGTATTGGCGTTTTTGTTGTTACAATATGACGAATTTATGTGACAAATAAATTAATGATCCCGAAAAAAAGAGGGAAAGGAGCAATGCAGATGCTGAGTGCAGCTGTGACAACATCCACAATACAAATTGAGCGCAACATTTATGCCTCTTGGCAGTATACTATAACGGAATATTAATGCACACGCACATATTGCAATAATAAATTTATATGTATTTAGTGAAGTAAAAGACGCTCAACTTCATGACTGCCTTCAGCATTTCTGCAATGGCATTTTACAGAAAAGCTCTTTGCTGCACAACCGGACCTGACGCCGACTGGCACTTGTAAAAAGAAATTTATTGTTGCATTTTACTATTGGTTGTAATGAGCGGGGCGAGGGTGTTATTGGTATTTTGGTTGTCATTGCATATGCCGTTGGTTAAAAGTTTTGTCATCACTTTTGCTAGCATCCTCCAGATGCTGTGCGTTGACTCACACATACAAATATACTAGCAAAGTGTTGTTTGTGTCATTAATGTTCTCCGGCATTTTTCAGTAATCAGTCGCTACAGAAACATTTCAACTTTTCTCATTTTGAACTCGGTTTTTATACCCGGCTTTGTATCAATATAAATTTCCTTGTAAATATGAAAGATATAAGTATGTATGTATGTGACATATATTGTCATTAATAATAATATGCTCGCATATGCTCATATACCTATACACATAAATATGTGCATATTAATGCTCTTTATTGCTGTTGCCTAACCATTTACGTTACAGCCAGTCTATGCATACATACAAATATACTATGCATGTTTTAACTATAGATATGTATGTATATATATTTATGTACAGGGCAGTTTGATATGTACGCTGATGTTATCGTCGTAAATGTAAAACGATTAATCATAGCAATTCATTGCGAATTATAATAGCTTCCAGCATTTGTGTGGATCGACGATGTCAGCAGCAGTGAGTGTATACTCGTACATACAAACACATGTATGATATGTATGCTTATGAAATCCATTATGTGGAGCAGAATCGAAATGAAAATGGCTTCTGGTTTAAATATTGCAACTAAAATGTAAACATTTTCACGTAAATAAGCGAATAAAACAATTACACATACATATAAAGGCTTGTGATGGGAGTAAAAGCAACCCCAAATTTAAAAACAAATCTACTTAAGGAAGCTTATCTAATATGTTTTGTAAATTCCTAAATTTATTTCTGAGAAATTCTCTTGCGGGAGTTTCAAAACATAGGTCATTTTATTTATATTCCTGAAGACGCACACCCAGAAGCGGAGGAGACGATTTGCTCAGTTTCAGCTGTAACCCATAAATTATTACCGCACTAGTCATCGACCGGCCTCGATAACCGAACTGT
Source organism: Ceratitis rosa (assembly GCA_037013455.1). Taxonomy (NCBI): domain Eukaryota; kingdom Metazoa; phylum Arthropoda; class Insecta; order Diptera; family Tephritidae; genus Ceratitis; species Ceratitis rosa. The sequence continues at coordinate 2,131,385 of JAWMAG010000025.1, read as the reverse complement.
TAGCATTGCGTGCTACCATTCGGAAGGTCCTGGTCCGACAAACATCCAAAATTATTGAAAATTAGTTTAAATAAAAAATCGAGCTAATGAAATAAAAACTCCTCATAAAAAGCATCAGCCGTTACGATTCGGCTTAGTATAATCTGTATGTCTTTCAATTTGAACTTTTGATTTGATTATTTTCTTCTAAGCTGGTGGTTGTAGGCCTCCTAGTAAATTCCGATCTCTTCTTGAATTAATGGTGATGAGAAGATTCCTGTTGTTTCACTGGATCTGAATGGAGCACTTTCCTTCACAAGGGTGGGTGACAAACCACGCACGACCTCCCTTTTTCCCCTATCCCATAGTGTCTACACATTTCTAGTAAGGATAGCGGCTACGAGCGGAGACCCATGTAACATGAACAAGCCAACATATTTATCTAATCAGGTAATTATAATGCAGGCGCAAGCGCTGAAAGCGTTTTACTGCCACAAAAAGGATAATGCCGGTGGAAACTCTTTGAGTAGGGGCGTTATGTTGTGGCCCTGCTTGAATATATCTGCGGAGAAGATCATGCTGTTAGCGGTGAATCAATTTAAGCCCAAAAGTGCAACGACAGGGATCGCACAACCTGGTCTGAGTGGAAATTGACGACAAGTAAGCACACAAAACAAAACTGATAGTGGGTAGCGATGGTAGCTATGAGAGCCACATCCCTATGGATAAAGATTACGAAAAGGTCACAAATGCACGAAGCCGTAAGGGCATTGAAGAAAGATTACGGGATGCCTTCAGAAACTTCCAAGTTGACTTCGTGGCTAAACGGGATATCTCGTTTAAAAGCAAAAGTCAGAGATGACGAATGATAGAATTCTGATCGGAATTCTGGACAGAACAAATGAATCCGGAGCCATACCAAGGGACCAGTGGAGATCAGTGAAGGCAGCCTTGGCAAACGTCATACTTGACTCTCGGGCGGCAAAGCAAGTGACCGTTTTGTTAAACAAATGGGAAAGTGGCTCTCTTGTTAAACAAGGAGTATCTTGAAAGGGGCGGCTGCTTTATGCGCTGAATGATATAATCTTCCAAATTTATTGAGGTGATGCGCAGCGTGCCTCTTACCCAGGGTCTTCGATTGATAAAGAAGTAGAGGTCATAGCTAATTCTTGCATGGGCTCTACAAAGTTAGTAGGTGGAGGAGGAACTGCTATGCAGCGAGGAAGAGTTCACAGCTGACGTCACTTGAGTAGATGTCGAAGAGAGTAATTTCATAAGAGGATAGATACCACCGACACTAGTCATATACGACCGAACGTAGCAGCGAGCTTATATTAATCGAGAGTTATAGAGATGCCTACCACCCTCAATGGAGCAGCACAAACATCAAGGAGAGAGGTGAGACACTTGTCAACTATCTTCTATCTACTAAATTCTTAATATGTAAAGAGGTAGTGCTGCCATGTTTTTAAATAAAAACCGTGAAAAAGTCAGTGGCAGTGAGATCCTTCCAATCTGGAATATTCTGGACAAACATTCTTTTTCATTCAATAGGTACATTCAAATAGTCGTGGATCTAACCCATGTTAAAACAAATTGGACACACGGCAAAGTTCTTCAATAGGGCTAAAAGACCATTCGAAGACTCTTGCCAGAAAGCAAATAAAGCTGAACTAATGATTTATAAATCAGCTCTAAGGAAGGCAAAATGTCTTCTTGAAAAGAAACAGGTTTCTTCGAATCCTTCCTGCGGGTTAAAAGCACTAGAGAGGATCATAGTAAACTACCTTTCTCGAACCATTGATAAGGGGCTACTTTTAAATGATCAGAATAGACTGTGGGTAACTGGTGACAAGGACATCGCAATAAGCCTGGCCGAAATGGCATAAGAATAGATCACGATATTAATACTACTTAAAAAGAGGAAGCTTGCCAACAGTAATAGGAGTTCTGGCTATCTGGATGATGAGGTGAAGGAAATCATCATTATGCAAATGCTCATCTTTAGGTAGTGCTGGTTTTCGATCCTCAAAGTCTGCGAAGCCTAATGGTCAAGTTTTTGTGACATTACAACGGATCTCAGTCAGGCCTAGTAAGTATAGCTAACTGTGTCGGTAGCCACCAAAACTTAACCTAACCCAATCATCAACCTTCAAGGTAAGGCCTCATACCTCAATGTGACTGAATGTCGAAGAATTATCCGCGGACAACCATACTTAAGTTATTGAGCTAACAAACAATTAGCATCATTGTGAATTTTTTAAAATATTATCCAATCCGTGTTTGCTCAAAGGTTTCGACTTCTTTGCCGCCATGCTCTGCACTAATTCATCCTTACTTAGTTTTTGAAGGCTATATCTTAGGAGTAGTTGTATAGTCAATACTCCAAAAAATGTAATAAGTGCTAGTAACAATTAGGTCAAACTGCAATCATTTAAATACTCTTTTTATTTATTCATTTGTCGCTGAATGTATGACATGCTATTCGGGAAGGAGATAAATTTAATGAAACATTGCCTGCGCTTTGGTTGAAGATGAATGAGGATAAAAACCAAAGCGGAACACGGCAACACTTCCGGTTTCAATAAATTACATCAGATTTTAAATAAACAAACCCATTATTATTAAAATAAGTGCATACATGTTTTGTATAAGTACGTGTATGTCGGGAGAATCGTAAATTTATTTCACTAAATATTGAATAAAACTAAAATTAATTAAAAAAAATTGTACGATGTGAGCACCCAGCGACTGTGCAGCAAAGGCAACAACAATAGCTGCAAAATAATGTCGCCGAAAAACATAGATTCGTCGTGTTGCATTAACCGCAGGCATTTGTGGCACCCACTTAAGTAACGTTGGCTGAGCTGTAGCGGTGGCGGCGAGGAGTGCGGTGCTCCCCATGGAATGCCACCATAAATGACGGTTGGGTGCATTGTGGTTTACACGATTTGACCACCAATACAGATGCGAAATAATTGAGCAAATGTGTTGTTAATTGTTGTAGTAAAGTTGCAACACTGCTGTCTATATGCACGCAATAACAAATTGTGATAACAATAACAAAGAGTATTTGTTGTTTACATTTAATTAAATTGCGCACTGATTGAAATTGTAAACAAAACAAATGGAAATGGAAATACAACGATATCTGTGTGCGTAGAGTTCCCGACGGGATGCATACGAAGCAATAAAGGCGATGGTGTGGAGAGGTGCTCTTTGAAGAAAGGCGTCAGTTTGGCGTCGAATAAGCAAACAGTGCATTGACACCTACAAAATAATCAACATCATCAGTGTTGCCATTGTTATTGAGAGCGAACCAATGGAATTGCCGAGGGGGGCGATTATGGCAGACTAGAGGGCGAGTCGAGGTGGGGAAAGTAACAAATAAATAAAAATTTTACTCACAATAAGTGTTGCATTTAATCTTTGCATGTGTGCAAGACACTAAAACAGAACTTTATTTCCTCCATTAAAAGAGATAACAAGGGGAAATAAGGATGTTAAAGTAAGTGATTCCTTTTATCAATAGACAAATTACAAAGTGGAATAAAATAGAAAAAATATACAAATTCAACTAAATAAGAAAAATAAAGTAAAATAAAATAAAACTATATAAAATTTAATATAAAATAATATAATAAAATGAAGTAAAAAAAAATAAAAAAACTAAATAAAATAAAACTAATTAAACTTAAATTAAACTAAAATTAACTAAAAAAAATTATATTATTTTAATAAAGTAAAATAAAATAAATCAAAATATTATAAAAAAATTAAATAAAATTAAATAAAAAAAATTAATAATATAAAATAAAATAAAACAAAATAAATTAAAAAAAAAAATAAAAACAAAATAAAGTAAATAAAATAAAGTAATATAATATGAAATACAATTAATATTTAAAATTAAATTATACTAAATTAATTGGAACTGAATAAAAAACAATGCAAAATTAAAGAAATTACGAAAAATAAGCTGCTTGAATTTCGTCCTAACCATATTTGTGTTCGCACGAATAATATGAGTATGCACTTTGAAATACGTGACCAGCTGATTGAAGCATCGATTTTTTTATAATTTCACTAATTACAAAAGCAAATTAACAATTGATAAGGTATGTGCATAAAATAACATACTATTTACATATATGTATTATAGTAGCATATACTTTTTTAGGCGCAAAAACACTTTTCATATAACTTTTTCTTAAAAATTTGATATCTAGTTACGTACACACTTTTATGTATTTTCGCAGGCAATCACTTAAAGCTCCAAAATATACGAATTTGGTTACAAGTCGTATACACAGCATACCTACATACTATACCAACATACATATGCGCATTTATTTATTTATCTACCAGCAAACAGACCAACAGCAACAATAACTAATCCATAAACAATGACAGCCTTCTGCTGTGCAATGGGCTCATGTCTTTATATATGCAATATTTGTTTTTGCTTTGCAATTGCGTATGATTTGCCGAAACAACGGCTAATCGATATTACGTATACGCAGTGGTATCTCGATTTTCATTTTTTTTCTACGTTCTTGTTGTTGGTGCTCAAATCAGCTATCACAATTTTGGTTTGGTTTTGTGCATGTTTTGGCAAAAATTATGGATTTGCTAGTTGGATTGTTACCACTAACGCAACAAAACCAACAACAACAGCTACTGCAGCAACAAAATTTAATGCTTTTGTTTATGTCCTTGTTGTTGTTGATCGTTATTGGTTGCCCTGGTTGCCGCAAATACTCCTAAGTTATTAATGCATAACATATCAGCCTCAGCTATGCTTTTGCTTTTAACTTACATGTTTCCCATGTATCCCCACCCATGCCACCGCTGTGTTCGCTTGCGGCATTTTAATTACTTTTTAAGGCAATAAATTGAGTTTTTATCGTTTTTGTGTGTATATTTTCATGCACATATACACGTACATAGCAACAACAAGGCAGTTTCTAGAAATACATAAACATTTTCTTAATTCTCAGAAGAAGTGATTTTGAAGATATATACATACTCATACTCGTATGTATGTAAGTGTATTTTTGCGAGTTCAAAGCAAGATCTGCTTTGAATGTTTATTAGCTCAAAAATATTAGCTTGCCTTGGCATTTCGTACTACTATACTACACGCAAGTATGAATGTGTGTCAGTGTGTTTTTTTAAAAGTATTGATGCTATAAGTTACCTTTGAGCAAAGGGCTTCTTGAAAATTAATGTTTTTTAATTAGCCACAGCGAACAAATCTCTAAAAACCCCACAAACGAATTTCGATTGCATCGATATGCTTTATGAAAGCACAATTTGTGCATTTTTAATATTTCGGAATTTTTGTTTTGTTTTGAATGCAGTAGGAAACCTGCTATTTTAAAAAGATTTGGAGCTCGTTTAATATTTATTGCACAAGTCTGTCTTCGTACGTGCGCTAAACGTGTAAGGCTAGATCTTCACAACTTCGAAGGTGAGTGCTTTGTACGATGTAGACATCCGATATGGAAGGATTTTTCGGACAATTAACTGTAGCGATAATTGTGCGCATTGAACTCCGAACTATTGAGTTGGTGATTTGAAACAACTTAGAGCAATTTTTTTCTACTGAAGTGGACGAGGAACAGATCTAGTCGAAAATATCTTATTTTCAGCTAAATTATTATTTATTTATTATGTTAAGCTTGTATATTTTAATAGATATTTTTATTAATTTATCCATTTTTTTGTCAGGATATAAGAAAACTATGCAATGGCACCAGATTACATGTAAATACATTGCAGCGCAATATAATCGAGGCTGTTTTACTAATCATTTAATCACGTGGGGAGTCTGAATTATTCATGGGATTCCTCCCAACATCATCAAATTATTAGAATATTTTCCATAAAAGCTAATGTATACAGTTTTCTATTATATTTTCTAAAGACTTTGCCACATTTGTTAAAAGTAATCTTTCCTAAAAGTTGATCTGGTGTCGACAAATAGTGATTGTTGTCCGAACAAGTCTTTGTAGGTTTTCTCTTAGCAAAAGTAGCATTTCTTTTCAACTCCCTTACCAAATCATTCAATTCGCCCTGGGAAAATAATTTCCAGCTGCTGTCATCTTTAAATTCAAAACCTAATTTGTAATCGATTTCGAATAGAACACATCTTCATAAGTTTTGCCTTCGATTTGCTATAGCTATACAGTGTTTTTTTTCACACAAGGCATTTTTATTTAAAGTAATGATTAGCTGGCTAGGTCATGTCCTCCGTATGGTCAGCAGAGGAAGATGTCATGTCCTTCCAAAATGTCAGATAGAAAAAGACTTCGCTGCACGTGTAGTTTCAGATTGCTAGCGAACAGGGAAAATGGAAAACGATTGGTTCTGTAATTTTGCCTCGGGTGTAATCACATAAGTGGTGTCTACGATCAACCAGAGAAATATTGTTTTGGCTTATATACATTTAGACATATTAATCAAAATAAAATTGTTCTTGTTGTTGTTGTTGTTGTAGCGGCTTCGCTAACCCCGCTTAGGGCAGGCATAATCAGTCTAAGTCGCCGAGGTCATCTAACGGAAGGTCTAGGAAACGTGCTGTTTCGACAGGGTTGGACCAAAGGGAGATGGGGGTTAGATGAGTAGGTTTAAGGGGGCATGTGAAGAGGTGGTTAGTGTCGTGCGGGGACTCTCCACATGCAGGGCATACGTTGGGTATGCTGGGGTCGAGTCTGGATATGTAGGAGTTTAACCTGCTACAGTATCCAGATCTTAATTGTGCCAATGTAGCACGGGTTTCTCGAGGCAGCTCGAGCTCACTGTCTGCGATAGGTGGTGGCTTGGTTCCGAGTACGCCATTCACTGGAAGGGAGTCTAGGAAGGTGTTGACTGACTCCTGGTGAATGGCGTTCAGCGCCTGTCTGTATGCCGTCCAGTCCAGCGGTTGTTGAACGTAATGCTGTATGGTGCTGTTATAGTCGAGTACTCCCTTCCTGATGTGCCTAGGCGGAGGCTCGGCTTCTAAGAGGTGCCTGCTGGGGTGCTCCGCGCGGTGGCATCCCAACAGGAACTGCTTGCACAACAAAGCATTATGCTCCTTAACTCGTAGCATAGATGCTTCGCTGTGCAAGTGGTGCTCCGGTGACATCAGGAGGTTTCCTGTCGCAGTCCTAAGGGCGGTGTTTTGGCAGGTCTGTAACTTTCTCCACTGCGTCTCGTTCGTCCCTGGCGCCCAAATCGGTGCAGCGTAATTTACGACCGGCCGGCCAATTGCTTTGTAGGTTGCCAGCAAGGTTTCCTTATCTTTACCCCATGTGCTGCCGGCTAGCGCTTTGAGTATTTTGTTGCGCCCTGGAGTTTTGCGGCAATTGCGGTCGTGTGCGGAGTGAAGGAGTGCAGGCTATCGAATGTGACCCCTAAAATCTTAGGGGTGTTTACAGTCGGAATTTTTTGGTCATCAACTTTCACATCGAGTTCTAGCCGGTACTCCTTCGTCCAGCTGGTGAAGAGGGTAGCCGAGGATTTCGTCGGTTGTATGTTCAGACGTCTTGCAGTGAAGAAACGGGAGAGATCGGCGAGGTAGACGTTCACTTTTGAACATAGGCTATCAATATCCTGGCCAGACGCCAATATCGAGCAATCATCGGCATACGAGGTTAGTGAAACTCCTTCCGGTGGAGGAGGGAGCTTCGAGATATAAAAATTAAACAGTAGCGGGGAGAGGACACCACCCTGCGGAACCCCCTGTTTAATTTTTCTCAATTTAGATGTTTCTCCTCGGAATATAACCGATGATTGTCGACCACTCAGGTAGCCCATGACCCACCTCTGCAACCCCGGCGGTAATGAGGATTCTTCAATGTCACTGAGTAGCACTGAATGGTTGACAGTGTCAAAAGCTTTTGACAAATCCAGTGCTACCAGGACAGTTCTCGCGCAGGGTCGGTTTTGGTTCAGGCCATTGACCACCTGGGTGGTTATGGCGTTAAGTGCTGTTGTGGTGCTGTGCACTTTTCGGAAGCCATGCTGATGTGCTGCTGGACGCAGATGGTGAGTGAAGGTCGGGAGCAGTAAGGCCTCAAGCGTCTTCGCTACTGGGGATAGGAGAGTAATTGTTCTTCAAAGATATTGGCTTGATCATTGTTATAGTATTATTAAGGTGAGTGAATAAATTTTCCAAATAAATACATCCTGAATGTGGTGTTTTCTTTAGTCAAAAGTTCATTTTTGTATATTTGTATACAGTGGAAAATGCCGATTCCAGGGAGAGAGCAATACAATATTTGGTACAAATTCTGTGAAGAAGGTGAAATAATTGTTGCGGGCCATAAGAACGCCTTTATCAACAGTGCTCGCTTGGTTAGGCTGGTTTTATTATGTTCTTCATGTTTCCTACAGGCTAGGTGTTCTAAAATGGCAAGTCTGAGAGGACAAAAAGAGCATTATTGATCGTATCAGAAAGGAGATGGGCTTGTTGATTGATGTTCCCAAGCCAAGAAGTAGAACAATGAATGACGGTAACACTGCCAGAATATTTTTCCAACAACCACCTCTTGCTTCTTGATTTGCAGTGGTTTGAGCACAATGCGAGTAAGCTAATAATGTACAATAGAAACGATTCGTATATATGCGATAAACACCGAATACAATTATATTCGGGATATGCCTTACAAATAATTATCAGAAGATTATCATATGCTTTTTACAACGTAAGGAAACTGTAAAAAGTCTTCCCCTCTTCCAAAGGAAACCTTTTACAACGGTGACATTTTAATGTGATTCCTAGAGAAATAATTGTAAAGCACTAAGAAATTTGAAATTTTCAATAATTCAGACCTTCTTATCTTTCTTCATAAATTCTGTGCATTTTTTTATGTTTTGTTTTTTTGTTTGGTTAGGCATGGATATTTACATGACCAGAGTTCAATTTTAGTTTTGCATTTCAATGATATCACCGAAGACTTGTCGCATTGAAATAATTAATACTCTGAACTTTAATATTTACGAGCTTATATTTAATTTCAAAATATATTAATCAATTAATTATGAGTATTTTCTAAGCAAAGATACACTAACGTATGCCATCCTTGCAGGGAATACTATAAAACAACTACTGAACTACATTCAGGCATGAGTACTAGCACTTTTTCCATTTCATAAATAAATAATAAATAATTTGGTTTATCTGTATGTTCACTTCCTAATCCATATATCTGCTCGTCAAAGATGTTTTTACCCTATACCACATATCCTGCTCTACATAGTTACACTTGTAATAAATGGAATTACACATTGGTTAACCACAACGACAGCAACCATGCTTCTATCCATGTTTTGAAAGAAACAATTAAAATAAATATCCATTTTTCGGTATTTGTCTATTATAAATTATAAACTGTAAATAACTACAAACATATATAACATTGTGTACCGTTAAGTGGATTATACAATGTCTAACTGTAAGAGCTTAGCAGTTGAAATGTGTTGTCATTAGAAAAGAAATAAGAGGGATAAAAAGAGAATACTGAGTATTATAAATAACTTACCAGGATTATACGAGGATATACATACTTACGAATGTATTATATAAGTTGTGGTATGCTGAAAATATAAAATATTATATAAATGTTTGCTAGGTACGTGTATGTGTATAAGCATTGTATTAAGGATATATATGTAAAATATTATTTGAAGAACATATGTAGAAAGTGCAAACTACATTCGAGAAGTGTGAAATTCTAGTTCAATTATTGGTCTATTTCTGGACGACTTATATGGTTAAATTTTAGTTTCCAACCTAATATATCAAATTTTCTCTGTGCTCCTCGAAATTCTTCATTGTCATATCAGAAAATTTTCCAAATTCGCCACAATTCTTATTCCGAAAGTCCGCATTATTTTGGCATAATTCACTTACTCAGACGTTAATTAAATGTGGTACATTTTCATACGCATAAAGAGTACCTGGATATGGCAAAGGTGCGAGATATCTTAAAACAGAATTCAATGAAGGTTGTGACAACTTTCATGTTTCCAAAACGTGTATGTATACCCAGAAGCTTCATAAGTGTTATTGAGATGTATTCTAAATTAATGAAATTCTCCACGTTTTCCCTAATTATGCATATATCTAAAAAGTACCTATATTTGGTAAACGTCATCTAAATAAAACAATTTTTACACTAAAAAGCTTAATATGTTTTCAAGTAGAATTTTAGAGTAAAATTAGCAAAGAATGGTTTAATTTGAAAATTGGTTGCAGTTGGTTGAACAAAAATAACCTCACTCTTAAATAATCGATATAAAAAAGCTTCAAAATTCTGTGTAGCTGATATTTTTTTACTATTCAGTCGAGTAAGTTGTTGTTTGAAGAACTAACAGGGAAGGGTTAAGGACGTGCCTCAACAAATTTGAAAAAAATATTTATTTTATTTTTTTTTATTAACATAAAAACTGGTTTAAATTTAAATACGCAAAAAACCAATAAGCTGTTCATCTTGTATGCAGTGGCAAGAAGAACATTGGCCTTCCTTTCGATTTCAAAAAGCATCATGTTCAGCCAACCACTTCAGTGGGAACTTAAATTCCCAACACAGCTCGAACAAAAACTTTTGCGCTCCAACTCACTGCTCCTAAAGAACTTGTTATTCCTAATTAAGAATTCATTAAATTAAAATCATTGCTAGGCTTATTGGCGTGTGCGATGAGGGTGAGGACAGCAATTTTAGAACTTTAAGCACTTTGATATCTTATGCCAACAGTGAAACTTTTTAATGCTTCTAATACAAATTGTTTTAATGTAAACATCATAAACACAAATTTATGTGCGAAAAGATATTTGAGAGTCACAGCACGCCACAGCTGAGCTGTGGACAAAACTGAAGTGAAGCGCAAACGAATTTATCTTGAGAGAATAGTGAGGGAACACGCTTCGAAATACAGACAGACAAATAGAGTCCTTTAACCCTTTAGGGACCAGCGGAAAACTCAAAATACACGTCACTCACACGTAGTGATGAATAACCAACAAATAACTTATCATACGCACTATGCTCCAACACGTACGCTCTCAAACACCTCCACACAGACACTCAAGCGTTCGTCGGGTACATGTAATGGGTTTGTACCGTAAATGCGTCAATATTTTGTCTTCCATACTTGTAAACGCTGGCTTGTCAAAGCACTAGTTTTCAGAAGCAGGAGGTGAAACTGGAGGGAAGCTGAAATCGGAGGTCTGGGGTGGGCGTTAGAAATAAATCTTGTTATGGCTTGTTTGTTTTTTTTTTCAACTTTTTGTTCTTGTTTTTAACATTGCAAAGTTTTCGGTTAACAACTTTACGCTATCATGGGAATTCTCTAAGAAACATACTCGTTTACATACTTTACATTTGTGTGGGTGCGTTTTAAGTTGCGTTCCATATTTTCAGCAAATTAAGCATTTTTCATGCATTATTCAGAAAATTTTGTGAAAATATATGCATATAACATCATTAGAAGGAAGAGTGAGACCATAAAAGGGATCACAACACACAAAAGGCGTCAGAAACAAAAATATGTCAAATATTTGACGAATTGCTGCCAAAGGTATTTGCTCATTTGCCCTCGAAATGTCACTAAACTTGTATCAAATTGTCACGTTTCAAAAACCAGCGCCCACCCACTGCTTTTCCTGCAGCTTTTTCTTTTCATTCTTTGAGACAGCGGCGTTGGGTATCAAGAAATGCTCCTTTTCCCTTTTGTATCCTTTTGTGATATTTGAGAGGCGTTGAGGCTTTTAATTTTAATATACGCTTTACTAACGCTTTTGTCGCCTTTGTGTTGCTTGCCTATTATTTCATCCTTTTTGTATAACGCCCCAGCATTTGTGTGTGCGTTTGTCCGTACGCACAGTATTGTAGATGGTTTTGCATAATTTTCGGCATTGAAATCATTTGAAGACTTTTGTGCATTCATGTCAAGTATCAAATGATTTAACCCCCTAATTCAGTCATTGGTTCACACAAATACAAAGAAAGTTTATTGCCTCAAGCATTAACACACATACATCGATATGTGCAAGCTGCGGGAAAATTGGAGCATGAACTGTTTTACCGAGAAGGAAATGAGTTACATAGTAGGTAATCAAAAAATAAAAAAATTAAAATGTAATAAAGATGTCAAAATTGTGCTCGGCGACTTTAACGTCAGGGTGGGCACCACGACGTAACATCCCAAATGAGATAAGACTTATCGACTTTGCCGTGGCCCAAAAATGCTTTTTTGTAGTATTAGATTCCAGCACAATAAAATTTACGAAGCTCACAACCATGTCGATCATGTTGTTATAGACGGAGGACACATATCCAGTGTTTTAGATGTGCGGACGTTCCGAAGTCCTGACATCGATTCGGACCTCTATCTTGTCGCTGCGAAAATACGCAGCAGTTTCAGTGTATCAAATAACGGGCGCCAACAAGCACAAGGAACGTTTGGCAACTCGATTTATGTAAGAAAACTCCCTTTCCACGAAAAGATACGGCGACTTACAGAAGGTTTCATGACCCGAGCAAATTCTTTTAGGACCCAGAGAGATTATTTAGTGACTGATGCTCAGAGTATAACGAATTTAAAGAGAGAATACTTTTCCAGCCTGCTAAATAGCAGTGAAACTGGAACACCAAGAGTTGCGTCTGCCCAGTCGTATATAAGGTTCTATTTATAATGTTTTATTAGGCAAATCAAAAGCTTTGCCTTGTGTCTTATGTCATATTTCAATAGTCTGACCGTTGTATGTCATATTGTGTAATATTTCTTCTGCCGCACTCCACTTATGCATAAACAACAAAATCTTTTTATATTTCCCTTTTATTCAACTTAATTTACCTAAATATCGTGGTTTCCTTCCATATTTTTAAAGAAATTGATGGAATTTATTTTATTTATTTATTTTAGACACTTAATTATTTATTGTAATTTAAAATTTTCCAAATAAAGCACATTTCAAGGCGAATTTAGCAAAATAATTTTTCAGAGTATGTTTTCTAACACTCTTAATTATATCCAGAAGAACCACGGCAAGAATGAGTTATGCTTTAAATTGTTGGCGGTCTTCAAGAAATAAGTGTACAAATTGTGGAAGATCTCTTACACTCCTGCTCCTTTGTAGTATCGCAGAACAGTATGAAAGGTCAATAATTCCAATTGAAACCAAGAAAATGCTTCCGAAAATAGAGGTAATTAAAAACAACCTATTGGAAGAATTCGAAGCTAGGAAACGGTCTGGAAATTAATGTGTTTCTTGAGTATGATCTGTTAACAAGAATGCCAAAAACTCAAGCAAACTCCGAGACGCGAATAAGGCATACCCTAAGTTTTAAATATTCATGATAAGCATGCCACAAAATCGGCCACTAAGTGATAGAAGGCAGATCACGTCGCCTACAAAATTTTAGCAAAACACAAGCTGAATTAAGCAAACCAGCAGGAAAGCCGTAAACTTAATAATAAAATTCTATAAAAAGACCCAAAGCAAGATTTACGAACTTAGCTAATAACAACTGCCGAAATCGCAGGAAATTTGACAGTGCAAAGGAAGGAAGGTACAAATTTAAAAGTAGAAGATCTTCGTTTTAAGTTTTTTTTATCTAAGGGAAAATTACTGACCTTGGATTTGCAGTTGTGCTAAACTTGTTTATGAAGTAGTTATCATATATTAAAAAAATAAAATAAAGTTCGATAAAATAAAATAATTAAAATAAAATAAAATAAAATTAAATGAAATGAAGTTAAATGAATTGATTTAAATCAAAGTAAGATAAAATAATGCAGTAGAATAATGTATATCAAATTCTTATAAATTAATACCATAAAATCTAATTAAAATAAAATCAAATAAAATAGAATAAAACCAAATTAAATAAAATAACGTACAGTAAAATAAAATAAAATAGAATAAAATAACATAAAATGAAATGACAAAATTTAAATCAAACTAAGATAAAAGAATAATGTATGGTAAAATCTTATATTTTAATACAAAATAAAATAAATGATAGTAAAATAAAATAGAAAATACAAGGAAATTAAATAACTGAAATGATATAATAAAATATGAATTAAAAGGATATAAAATAAAAAAGAGAAATGCGAATTGTCTAGCTAGTAGTTTTGGCGTAAATACTTTTTACAGCAGCTGTCATCAGACACGGTAGTAGAATAATTTTTTAAAGTTAACAACAGTAACATCTACTCTTCCTCCTCAATGACTACTATGAAAGTATTTTGTAATAATCAAATTTTGGAATGTATGTAGGCACATGCCGAAATTCTGAGGAGAGCAGCCATTTGTTGTTTTATTGATAGAGTACAACTGATTTTAGTGTGGTAGTGGGTTTTCCGGCATTAAAATACTATGCTGAATTCTTATTTATGGGTTTCAAGGGGTTGAGCTATTCGTTAAAGCGTTAAATTAATCTCGTCAGTACCAGGTCGTCGAGCATTTTCAGCCACTCCTTGACCAGAATCAATGTCACTTCCAACCAATTCCGTTTCTTTTTATTTGGTGATCATATCGACGTTGTGTTCTAAAACTGATTGGATATAAATGGCAAAGTACTATATCCTAAATAAGTCTTGCTCATTTGTCAAAATCGGCTGAAAAATATCCCCAAGTATAGCCATTGTTGGAATCAAAGACTGAGTAAGCGGCTTTAAACAGCTAACTTGCGGTAGCATATGTAGTGTAAAGTAAGACGGTGTATACTGTTTGTAATTATTCTAAATACTTCTTGGCACTTCTGCACATTTTTAAAATATTTCGTGCTCTTCATTCACGTTGTCTTTCTCATCCTCGTCCATATTCTCATCGCCGTCCTTTTCATCGTATTTTACATAATTAATTTTCGTCATTAGTGCTTGGCGCGTCGCTTGGCTGCTCTCACTGTCTCGCTCACTTTGTTATTTTAATTCTTTCTATTGTTTTTGTTATTGTTTTCATTCATTTTCCCATATTTTTTCATCATTATTTCGTAAATTTCTTGATGTGGTGGCAGTTGTTCCATTTTATTGTACTTCACGTTATTGTTGTTGTTGTTTGGGGTGCTCCTCATTCGCCTGACTTTTCGTCCGTTGCCACTTTTGTCTTTCTGCTGACCTTTCAGTTAAGCTTTGTTACTTTATGTACCTTTTACTTTTCTCGCCATTTCGTTGTTTATCATAAATATTTTTTTTAATTTTTGTTGTTTTCTTTGTTTGTCACACGGCCTTTCTTCCTTTTTCTCCGCTGTTGTTTGGCATTTGGGAAAGCTTTGAATGAATTCTTAGCCTATTAAATATATGGTTCGTCCTTTACGCGCTGCTTGTATTCGTCGCCATTCATTTTGTTGGTTTTTGTTTCTTTTTTCTTTTTGTTGTTGTGGCATTGTTTCGTGGCTTCATAAAATGTTGTCACTGTCACTTTATTGTTGTTTTTATTAAACGTTACTTAAGTTCGCCTCCTTCCCTCTTAGCTTTGTCATGTTTATGATAATTAAAACATTTAGTGGCGCTCCGGTCCGGTCCGGGCTTTAGGCGCATGAAATTGAATTTAATTAAATTACCCTAATGTTCATTGACTTACATTCATACATATATATTTGGAAGTAATTTTTGTTATTTTGAATGATTTTTTAAATTATGTATAATGTTAGCAATGCTCTAATTAAGGAAATTTGCATTGCGAAAGAGGTTTTGTATTTTTTAATGGAACAGAGAAGATATATGGGGTGCTGAATGGTATTCGGATTGCGCTATTCCAGAGAATGGCTCTGCCCAGTTCCGCGTAGATCGAACAGAACAAGACACAAAAAACGAAGACAACACTACAAGGATGGTTAGTGACTCTTGTTCTTAATTGGCGTAGACACAGTCACGTGACTTTTGCAATTAGGGTCTTACATTCATTCTCTTTGCTGTTTGGCGCCAGTTGGAAATACCTAGTAAAACCAGGTCGCTCTCCACCTGATCCTTCCAACGAAGTGGTGGTCTTCCTCTTTCTCTGGATCCACTAGCAGGCACTCTGTCGAATACTTTCAAAGCTGTAGTGCTTTCATTCATTTGGACGATATGACCTAACAAGAGTAGCCCTGATTCGTTGAACTATGGCAATGGTAACATATAACTCGTGCAGCTAATATTTCCATCATCTACGGCATTCACCGTTGCAATACGAAAGACTGTCAATACTGACCTATAGGATGTTGACATTAACAGGCTTCTACACTTACAGCAGGCTTGATTCTAATCGTAGAAAGAGGTCTTTTAAATTATATACTCCGTGTAAATTACCTTCTGTTGGAAAGAGTGATTCGGAGGTAGATTTCAAGGCTGCTCTTATTATTTTCTCCAGAATCTGATTGAAGAACCCATAAGATGAATAGTTATCCTATCTGAAACCCCTTCAGAACCGAACTGCTCGAAGAGGTCCTTCCCAATTCTGAATACGCTTCTGGTGTTGACCAGCGTGACTAGAAAAAGCAACTTAATTTGTTTTATTTAAATTAAATCTCTGTAATATTGGATTACAGTCGAACATGAACTTAAACGCTCCATCTTCTGCATGGTAGTTTGTAAAGCTAACCACCAATAGAAGAACTCTCTGCCATTATTGAACGGTTTAATTAAATTCGATGTGATCTCGAATACCACAAAGAGTGTGCAATTCCATCTTCACCGAAAATGTGTTTGATTTAAGATGACTCGACCTTATATTCTTATTTTCTGGCTTCCATCAAGCTGACTGTACTCACATACATTGTTTGAACCTCATGCGTTAAGATTTCAAAGTGGCTTGGAACCAGTTCTGGTAGCAATATTGATGAGCCTGTTGGCTTGAGATTGTCAATATGTTCTTCCTATACAGCTGGAAAGAGCGAATTATCAGCAGATAGACTTGTCGTTCGCTTGGACGTGCTTGAGGGCTTCTTGTTTTTTTTTTTTTCAAAAAATTAATAGGTTGAGCTGCTACGTAAACTCAACTTGTCTTATTGTATTGTTCTCACCAAATGTGGAGTCGATTTTTCTCAATTAAAAATGACTGACATTATAGAGGGAGGAGAAGATAAATGCCTGTTCATCTCACTATACCTATGAGGACCTTTCTAATTCGTAAATAAATTAAATAATTCATTCGATCAGGAGAATTTCTAAAACTTTCTATTCTGGACTGCCTGTACAACGAGGTATGTGTTTGGACACCTTCAATGACTCCTAATGTTACATATTCTAAAAGGACTAAAGGAGCGAACGAATCAATACTTTTCAAGAAGCTACCAGACAAACTAAAAACATATGTATCATGTATACTAAAATTCAATAAGGTGGTTTCACTTCAAAATTTGTGACACTAAACGTGTTTGCTCAGAAATGTTTGATCTTGCCACTTATAAACTTTTGAACTAGGAGATTTTTTAATTATTTTTGGTGTTATCTTCTAAGCAGATGCCATAATACTCAATACACGTATGGCTCTATTAAAATATTTATTTGTTTCAAACCGTTTTTCTAGGCAGCAGAAGTAAGAAAAGGATTTGCTAGGTACCTAAATAAAATGGTAAAAGGTGACAATTTTTAGGGTTTTTTTTTCGAAACCTAGGCTCATAGGTTGTTTAAACTGTATGCGAAGCGTCCGTGGTTTGGTTAGATTTAAATTTTTGTGAGTTCATCTCTTCCCTTTGTGATACTTTCTTACAATTTACTAAAATTGTAATACAAAAATCATGA
Organism: Ceratitis rosa; assembly: GCA_037013455.1. Taxonomy (NCBI): domain Eukaryota; kingdom Metazoa; phylum Arthropoda; class Insecta; order Diptera; family Tephritidae; genus Ceratitis; species Ceratitis rosa. Next base: position 2,113,685 of record JAWMAG010000025.1, on the reverse strand, counting down.
AAAGCAAACGTTCGATGAAAATCACTATCAGGGGTTAGAAAATACAATATAATAAGTGTTTTTTGAATGTTAAACATTTCAAAAAATATGGAAAATCTGCACGATTTTTTTTTAAATGGTAAATTTTTTTTAAGAGGAGAGGATTGGAAAACCGAAACACGTTTAATGTCACATAGCTATGAAGCCGACTGGGCCACTACCTTTAAATTATTGTATCATGGTATGTATAGAATACAAGGTTACGACAAGAGCGAAGTCATATGTTTATATATGTATATGACGAAGTTGGTTCAATTTTGTGGGTTGCCGAAGATTTTAAAATAAGTTTTCATAATTTTTTCTATAAAAAAACTTAATATTTTGACTATAAAATTCGAAAGCCTTACATTAAAATTTTTATTAATTAAAACGTTCTGAATAGTTTTATGTCGAACAAATGTAGTTTAGTTTTAAAAAATTTTTAAGTATAAAAATTCATATTATTTTTTAACAACAATTTCTATAGCTAGCAACTCTAACTTTTGGTGTCTGTAATACGAATGGCATTAGAAAATAATGTCAAAAACGTTAAAAGTTATCAAAATTCAAAGCGAACTCGAAATATTATAAAATATTTATTAAAATAATCGGTTTTCGCATATTTTCTTTGTCTGCAAAAGAGCTTTTGAGAAATGGATGATCCATAATTTGTGAAAAAATTTCGAAGCGGTGAAAAAGTGTGCAGTAGGATAATGTGACCAAAAATTAAAAAAAAATTGTGTGAGTGATTTATTTTAACATTTTTTGAAAAACATGCGGTATTGTAGAATAATCGTTAACCGCTCCATTTTATGAATTTAATGAAATTTGTTGTACTTGCGTATTAAATTTGTGTAAAAATTTGATTTTATTCGGCCACCTTGTTCAGTTACTATTATTTTTCGCTAATTTTTCCGCCATATTTTAATAAAAAAGGGGCCAAATATGTGACTGCGGTGGCGTGAGGACATATAATCAAAAACGAAATTTGTATAATTTGTGTTTTTTTCTGTATAAGAAATTTTCCCAAATTTACACACATAAACATTTTTGAAAATCAAATTTCTTTTTATTATATAATATCGCATTTCGCCCACTGTATATATGACGAAGTTGGTTCGGTGACGTCAACAGTTTTCGCAACCTTGTGTTCTATAAACCTTGGTGTGTATTTATCAAATTCGAAAGAGTTTTTAATTGAAATTTCTTTTCCTCTGTTTTCTGACGAGAATTTCTTGACAATGAAATTTTAAAATTTATTTTAATATAGAGAAATGCTTTCAATAAGTTCGATATTTTCCAATTACTACAGTTGTACTGCATAACTGTTAATTCTGGCACATTCTTGTGCAACTGTCCACTCTTAATTTGCAATATGGTACAAGCTCCATCAGGCTCACACAGCTAAACTTCATGACACGCAACAATACCTTATCTGTGTGTGAGTGTGTGTATGTGTGTATGCATAACTGTTGTATTCAGCGAAATTGCGGAATTTCATTTACAACAACACCAAATTCAGCTCATACCGTTATGCAGCCACACGAAGCTGTTGCCGCCAGCAACCTTAGCTGTTGTCAATGTCGCCAGCAGCCAGTTTGAGTCACCGAGTGAGCGAGTGAGCTTGTCCGAATATATGTGTTGCTGTTTGTGTGCGGGGGTCCATATGCTCGAGGTCATTTTTGCCTCCGCCAAATGTGAAATCCGTACGCAAAAAAGGAAAGAAAAAAGGCAAAAGAACCTGTCGCCCTTCATGCAGATATTGCCAAATCATCGCCGTCGGTTCAACGGTTACTACCAATTCTGCCGCCGCCGCTGTTGCCATTGCTGCAGCTTTGCTGCCATGGTAACGTGGCATTTGTAGCCATCACTTTACTTTGCATTTGACTTTGGCAATAACGCGTTGCGTCGCTTGGCTTGACGTGGACCGTGGACCATAGCGCATGGCATGGCATGGCAGGCAGTAATTGCAATTTCCATCGTTTGCTGCTGTTCATCAGCACAGCTTCATTTTATTTTCCACGAGCTTATTGTGTAACCCGCACATTGTCCATTCGCCCATCCAACCCTCGTCCTGCTCGCCTCGCCACCATTTTCCACCTTTCTTCATTCAACGGTGACAGCAGTCAACAGAGGTATAAAAAAGCAGTGAAAAGTGTGAGAAAAGGAGGAAAAGGAGGAAACGGAGAAAAATAGAAAACACATGTTCTTTTCGCTTTCGAAATTGCTGTCCGCAATTGGCAAGAAAGGCACAATCAGCTTACTGCTCTTGAACTGGAGTAGTAAACTTTGTTGAGTGCACCGCGCTTGATTGGCTGGCTGGTTGACTCACCAGTTCTCCGATCGAACTGGTACTTGGTATCTATAGACTGACAACAGGTTCGCCAATACTCCAAGATGTTTTTCTGTTGTGTGAAGTGTTGAAGCTTTTTCAAGTTTAAAGCTATTTGGTGAATATTCAGCAATTTTAAAGCAAAGTTCTTCTTTCAAAGCTTACAAGCTATTTTGTATTTATATTTTATATTTGTTTATGATATTTTCGATTTTATAAAATTCTAATATTCGTCCGCTGCACCAAAGCACATATTAGAAAAAAGAGAAATCCTATTAACAATTGCAATTATTTAATTTATTTCATAAGTTTTGATAATTTCGAAAGGAATAATTGACTAAAATTCCCTTATAACAATACTATTTCAAACGATATCTCCGTTAGAATCCAAAGAAGAAGTTTCTATGACTCAGCCTCAAAATTTTGAGAGTACGAAGTATCCAAACAAAGTTTGTAAATTGTTAAAATCGCTTTACGGACTCAAGCAAGCTGATCGTGAGTGAAACTTTAGGGTGTCCGATAATTCATCAGTGATGAGCTTTCGAAGGTGTAAAGTTGACAGTTGCGTTTATGTGAAAGGTGAAAATGCAAATTTAACATTTATTGCATTGTACGTAGACGAACAAGATTACTAAAAGCTTAAATCAACATGTTGAAGCGGTGGACAGTGGTCCAATTTCGTTTTATTTGGGTATCGAAGTTTGCAGAGATAATCCAAGGGGCATAATATTTATACAACAACGGCGATATGTAGAAGAATTATTGAATCGTTGGGGAATACAGAACTGTAAACAGGGGCGACGTCTTAGGCAAATGGTACTTGTTTGCAGAAATGTACCAAAGATTATAAAGATATTGATACAAAAAGATATCAAAGTTTAATTGGTACGCTAATGTACCTGGCGGTTATAACTCGACCGGATATCAGTCATGTGGTATCCAAATTGTCTCAATATAGCAGTCATCCTCATGAAGAACATTTCCGAGCTGCTAATATTGTACAGCTATTCCACTTAAGGCCACTTCATGTGCTCGACGGCTTGTCGAAGGGCCCGAACCCATGCAGGTGTTAACACGCACAGTGCCTACCTCAGTTTATACCTCGGTGAATACTTTCACGATGATTGAACGACTAGCTATATGAGATATATGATGACTTGAAAATAGTTCAACGAATTAAAAGATAACTACGCTTATGAGATCATGTCGATTGGAGGGATAAAAGCCTTCACATCTTGAAAGAATTTGATAAAGAACTCTTTGCTGAAGGTTGTCTACGACATTTATATTAATTTATATAAATTTAATATATAATTATATTAATTTTTTTATATAAATTTTAAACGCTTCAGTACAGTATTATACACCACGGCTTTTTATGTAAATATATGTAAATATGCAGTTGCACGCATATACCTACATACATATTTACTGAAGAACTTTATAGTTTTCTCTCGCACATAAATAGTCACACAGACTCTGACACACTTGCATACGTGTAAGAGCAAAAGTATAATTGCATATTTTTTCAGCAAACCAAAAACCGGAAATTCCAATTAAACAAACGCAGCATGTGGATTTTAAAATAAAGATAAAAGTAATGTACATAAACTGGTAAAAATAATAAACAAATAAAAAATAAATTTTAACAACATTATTTGTACGGCGCCGCTTGAAAACACATGCAAATATGTAAACTTACATAACAGTATCAAATTTTTTTAATTTTCATTCAAATTTTTCCCCGCTGCCTTATTGCGGATAACCGCCAAGCGGGTATATACCACACACATACACACACACAACGGACGATTGGTGGAAAAAATTACAGTACAAAAACAAAGTTACGGCAATTTGTTTGCAACTTGCTGGCTTTCAATTTTTTCCTTTTTTGTTGCTGCGCAAAACTCGTAATTCGTAACTCCGCTTTGCCATTACTCAACAACGATGGCGACGAACGAATCGGTTTCATGAAACGGAAGGACAATAACAGGATATACACTTAATTGGACAATACGCATGAAATGTTGTTGTTGATATCAATGCAATGCTCAACTCGGAGAGCAGCTCACAGATTTCAGGAAATTATCGGCATTGCGCAAATACTCCACTAGAGACAAAGTGCCTGTCATACAGCGGAAAGGACGCACAGACGGAGCAGTGAGTGGACGTGACTGAAGTGAGTGTGGAGGAGATGGAGAAGCGGAAGGTGGTTCCTGGTAAGGCCATGATAAGCAATCAATTGGCTTATTGGGTAGCTGCCTGTCCTCCATGTTTATGTTTAAGTTTCTTAGAAGCCAATCAACAATTATTATTTTTTTCTTAGCAAATGTGAAAACACTTCCTAGAAATATTTAGTTTAGTTTGATTGCTTTTGTACGTGAATCGATCGAGAGTTGAGTTGAAATTATACTTAAAAATCTATCAATAAATGGAAAAAATAATTGTTTTTCCATGAAAAAGGCAGCAAATTCATTGCAAATAACTCTTAAAGATAAATGTCTTTACTGTTACTTGCTTAAATCGTACTAAATGCTCAGTGTGACAAAAAATAGCTGTGTTCGTTGAGAGATGTCAATAAACACCAGCAAGTAACGAAATTGAGAGAGTAAGATGTTTTACTCTCCAAAAGAAAGAAGTTTACTGGATTTTCAACGAACAGGATCCAGTAAAAATTAGCCAGCAAGTTGTACAACAGCTGTTTATTTTGGCGGTTAATTTTGAATTCGTTCATTTATACAGTTTATTATTTCTGGTTTTAAATATTTTCCTAAGTGTTTTAATAAAATTGGCAAATTATGTGACACTTTTAAGTTATTAATTGTATTCAAATTGTATTGTATTTCAACAGTGATGAAATTGAATGCGTTTTTTTCTATTAGCCCTTTAAAAGGACGAGTATTGATGTGGAACTTACTTGTAACATTTTGTCGCCTAGTTTTCCAGTAAGAATGATTGAAATACGAAAATAAATTTGAAATTCTTTCTCCGTGTAAGCCAGCCATATTACCTCAACATTATTTTAGAGTTTATTCGATTTTGTTTAAATAAAAACCAAGCAAGAACTTTTTTCCTTCTAAATTCTACTAGTATTTGTTCGAATTTGTTATGCGGCTATTTTGGTCGCCACTGCTTTCTGGTAAATTATAGAAATCCAAAATCAACCGTTGTACTAGAAATAATAATACCTATATTCTAATTCAATGCCTTCCTAACTTCTAATTTCTCAACGGAAGCTGGGTGGTGTGCAGGTGATGATTCCACTCCACTGCCACCACATTTTCGTTTAACGAGTGCCTTTACTATTGTTGGAATCATAGATATTGTTCAGTTAAATTAAACAACATTCCATTTAACCACTTATTTTATTGGCATGTAGTTCATATTGAAGAATTAAAATTGTTGAAATCAATTTTGCTTTGTTGACAAAAATTCAATCATATGGTCACAATGTAGCGGTTTTCCCTACTTGTCAGTTTTTACTGGATCAAATTTTCTCAGCACGAATTTGCAACTTTCTCTCCAACTAAATGTCAAAATTGCGCTCTCTCGTTACCAATTTTTACAGGGTTTTATGGCTCAACGAACACGATCCAGTAAAATTTGGTAAACATTGTTACTGCCACTCTGATCAACGAACAAAACTAATATCAACAAGAAGCTGGAGATTACATATAACGGAAAGTTTATGCTTTTAATTGCACATATTTTTATGTTCTGAGCGACAGAGGTGAACATTATTTGTATTCAGTGTAGTTGTTCAATGAATATAATATATAAATATAAATAATAAATTTTAAATAAAAAAGTCTTATTCTCATTCACATTATAACCTTCTTTCCAGTGGTGTCTGTTTCAGCTATCCGTATTTTTTTCATCATCGTGATAATGAGGATAGGCTTGTGCATGGTCTGATTATTAGCTGAATAAATGTTGGAACTCAGTTTCATTAAAATATCTCAATCTTTACTTGAGTTATCGTGTATATGAAAGGGAGGACAGTCGGTCAGACGTGGCGAAATAGATTAGTTTAATGCATTCAATTTTGTGTAAGAAAATTTTATAATTTTCTATGAAAACTAATAAAGAAAATAATTTAATAATTTAACTCATGTGATGCAATGCAAAATAAAACATTATTTAATAGAGCTTTTCAAAAGAAATATATTTCCTTTTATCTCACACAACTAAAACGAAATTTTTTATGAGACTTCATTCCTAATTTATTTTTTAATAATTTGTTTTTAAATTTACAGGATACAAGTACAGTACAAAACCTTACAAAATTTTCTTACATTCCAATTAAGATATTTTTTAATATACTTCAATTTGTAGGCCTAACAATATACAGTCAAATTCTACCTAATTCTAAAATAGTACATGAAACCCCACAATCCTTTAGAAATCTTAAATATTAATATAAATAGTATGGAGATAGTGGTCATAACAACAACTCAGGCAGTAAATGATAAGAAATGAAACCCATAACAACCAAAAAAGTAAAATAGATACGAAAAGACCAACAAAAATTGTACATAAATAAATTTTTTATAAAAAATACAAAGTAACCAACGGCAACAGTGAGGCAAATCAAGCAAAAAAAACAACAAACAATAAATAAATATACATATATGGTAAATAAAAAATATACATATACATATACATATATATAAAGTAAGCAACACGCCTGACAGCACCCCACAGCCACGCTCAGCGGCAACTACACTCAAGAGAGCGTACCCACAACCATTATTTTTGGTCGGTTCTACATAAGAAGAAAATATATGTACAATATAAGGTAAAATGAGAGGAAGGGAGCTTACACTAAGTGTTCAGTCGAAAAAGAAAATTGAATGCGAATAATCTGTCCCAATTGCCTATTATGGCATACAATTGATGCGATTTGATTGCCAAAGAGCGCTTAATAAAATAAAATATTATACTAATGCAAAAAAGGATAAAAGAGTAAAAAGAATACAAATACCAGCAAACTCATACATATGTATTGTATCTACGAAAGAATATATAATATTTAAGTGAAAAGGAACAATCAAACAAACAAAAAAGCAAAAAAGTAAGCAATATTAACATGCCTCAAGCTTTTGCACCGGAAGTGTTCGAGAGCGTGAGAGGGGTGAGAGAAAAAGCAATAAGACGAGATTTACATACATGCTTGCATACAAACAAACTTTTACGCATGAATACAAATTCAAGCCATGTACATTTATGAACATACAAAACAATACATATGTAAATACTTACATATACATATGTATATGTAGGTATATATTCAATGGCGCAGATAATGTGAATGAAGAAACTTTTGTTGGTCTTTTGATATTAAAATGTGAAAATTTTTGTAACAAACAATATTTTATTGGCTTATATAAAAAAATTTAGAGCATATTTTATGTTAGTTTCAATCTTGAATAAAGGTAGAACAGACTAACTCTATTTGTTCGTAAATCTTGCAAAATATTTTTATGTTTCAATTATTATTTTTTTATTAAAGCTGTTATACAATATAAGAACTTTTTAATTATACTTTCATGCTAGTTTTTAGTAAAATACTTTTAACGAATAATTCTTAAAGTTTTTATCTAATTTTTTCAAATATATATAATTTTTTATTTTTTTGAACTGTAATCTCATTTTTTCAGGAACACGTTTTTATCTGAAACATTGTTTTCGTCTTAATAGTAAAATTCAAATTTTAATTGAATAATTTTGTTTTCTCGAAACATACATACAAACATACATTAGTACATTAGAAATAAAATTTTAGTTAATATTTTTTTGTGCAAAATAATTAATATTTTTCCTCTTTTAATACTGGCATAAAAAATTATTGAATATCTATTTTTAAAAATTGAGTGTACAAATTTTTCGAATTTTAAATTTGCTCGAAAGTACACAATTATTCGCCAATATTTTATTTTATTGAAAAATAAGAACAAGAATTATGTCCTTAAAAATTAAATAAAAAGTTCGAATATCTTACTTTATTCAAAATTAACTACGAGTTTTTCAAATATTTAATTTTGCTCAAAATAAAGTTCACAAATATTTCGAATATTTTCTTTTGTTCCAAGTGAAGTAACCAAAGTTTGCATATATTTTATTTTGATCCAAATAAAGTAATAAATTGATTTTATTTATTTATTTATTTTTTTTTGTAATAAAATTTTTCTCTAAAAATTAAAAATTTTAATTTAATATATTTCAGTACTTAGTCAGTGATATGCAGTGTAACAAATTTTACACAATCCTGAACATAAAAGCGGTTTTATTTTCCCTTATGCAATACTTACCTTTTCATTCAACTTTTCGATTTGCTCTTTTCTTTTGCATTTATTTACTGTCACTTCATATTTGTATTATTTCATATCCTGTTCGACTGCCGGCCGGTAAATAGTACGTAAGTCTGTTCGGTGTGTGTGGCAAGTTCATTTGGCCAAAGGCTATGCAGTCAGTCAGTTAGAAAAGAAAGCAACCGGAAGTTGCAAGTTTAACTTAAATTGAATTGAGAATTTCTTCTAGTTTTTTCATTTGATATTTTTTTATTTTTTTAAATTTTTTTTTTTCAAAAAGAGAAAAAGTAAAAATTGGGAATTGCGAATTGTTGAATGCGCTTCCGTTCACAAATGTCACAAATGTGGAACTATTTTTTTTTATTTTTATTTTTTGTTTATAATTTGTAAGTTTGATGCAAAGGATACTCACATCCGTTTGGTGACAGACGGATGTTGTGCATTCCTTTTGCATTTTTGCTTTATATTTCACATCACAATTTTCGCATGACTTGCAGCTATTCAAGAAATCCTGTTGTTGTTGTTGTACTAGAAAGTTTGTGAACCCTCGTTTAAGACGCTTTTTAAAAATTATTCTCAAGTTTCGAAAACTTAACGAAATCACACAGTGACGCCTCGTAGGAATGAATCCAAAGAGCTCTGAGCAAGGAGTGTTAAATGCGTTGAAGAAGCAAGTCAAAGTGATATACTTATATTTTTAAGACTCATAAATGTGGAATGCTCTAATCTCTTCGAATCTCAACTGTTAACAGGATGGCTGTTTCATTGCGCTCATAAGGCAATGAATATTTGGATACAAAGAGAGGTAGTGCTGGTTATTGATTGACTGCACTCAGGAGCGTTATACAACCTGCACTATGAAGTGTAGAACTTTGATAAGAAATTTCGCGAAGAAGTACGTATTTCCCTTCAAAATGAGCATTTAGATGTTGCGATTAGGTGAGGTGAGGATGAGAAAAACCGTGGTGATTGCCAAATTACTCTTTTTTCATCTCATCAGCACTTCGGATGTTAAGTCTCCAATACCAATACAATTTTAATAAAGTTTTAGGATTTTTTTAAGATATTTAATTTATTGAAATACATAAATTGTTACTTTTTATATAATGTTTTTACAATTTTTATTATAATTTAGAGAGTTGAGCTTAAGTAAACATGAAAATAAAATATAATTCTGATCTATAAATTTTATGAAACGGAAGTCCTACATATATCTGATGCAGTGCTTTTTGTGGATAATATTTTTGTTTTTCTGTGGGGTGCATGAAGCACTGAAGGTAATAAAGGACATCTCTTCACACATGCTTTAACTCGTTTCCCAGGATACCATTGCTAAAGTCTGACGGAAATTGCCTGTTAACAATACAATAACTTCTTCAATAGCGTGGCAGCAACAGTTAACAGAAAGGTCTTGCAGTTTCACCAGGAATATTAAAAAATATATATATCTCCAAGCCCAGCCACGATATTTGAAAATGTATAGCTTTCATTTATTAAAATGATTTCACTACTTGCATCACTGCTGCTTGGAAATAGATATCGTAACTCTTCACAATAGTATTTTAGGCCGGAACCTATGTCTGTGCCAAATTTTGTGTAAACATGTTTCGAATAGATCAGCCCAAGGTTAATTTTCTGGAAGATAAAATGTACCACAGTCAGTTTAGGCAAAGAGCTGCCTCTCAACCAAATTTAATGTAAGTCAAACGATTTTAAAATAAATTCAGTTTTTTCTAATAAATCGGTCCTTGGTTTAATTCACATTTTTTCTTATCGGGTTCCAGAATATACACTCTAAGTTTTAGGTCTTTATGATCAATGGTTTAAGCTTTGGGTTGATCCGTCAAACACTCAGAACAAAGCCTTTTAAATATTCGGTAAAGTAAAAAGTTCGTTCGTTTTTTTTTTTTTATGTAAATGGATCCAAAGAGTTTTCTGGCTTATCTTTAGTTCTTCAGCAATTAAATAAGTGCTCACGTGACAATCTGTTTCCACTATTTCCATGACATCTTTGACATCGAAGTTACCGGAACGCAACCTAGCAAACCACTTTGTGCTACAAGTTCGTTTACAGTATCGGGCTCAAAAACTAAGTTAAGTTTTTCAGCCGTTTTGGCTGCTTTTTCGCCTTGATCGAAGAAAAATTGTAAAATATAGCGAACTTTCTCTTTGCTGGTGTCCATCTTTGACGAGCGCTCAAAACGTACTGAGTCAATCAATCGAAAAACTGTCAAAGACAAACTTTTAGCGCGAATAAACACGTTTTCAGCGCCGTATATTATGACATGATGCGACACGTAACAATAGTACTATGGACAATAATGCCATCTTTTAGATAAAAATCGAACGATATTTTAACTTTACCTAATATATGTATGTATATATTATTGATTTTGTCATGCCCAGAGATTATCCTGTATAGAAAGTTTAGAAAGTTTTTGGCAATCGATGATTTTCTGATGTCGACCAAAATGGTTCAAATAATGGATGTTGATATATCGGTTTACTGATGCGAGGCATTTTTTTCCTACATTTGTACTTTACACATGCAGTTCAAATTGTAAAAAGATATTAAAAATTATCCAAGTGATTTGAGAAACTGTGTAAATCCAGTTTATGGTTTTGTCGAAAACAAGATCGTGATAATGTTCCAACCACCGGCTTTACAGATTTGGTCTACAGTGAGTCTTACTTGCCGTAAGATTGAAAAGACTCTTAAAACAAGGAAAATTAAAATACTTCAAGATTAATGAAGTTGTCATCAACGATCGAATCAAATGAACCCAAACTGGATGGAGTTCCGTCGTTTAATTACCGAGTTCCTTCAGCTATCTTCCAGCTCCATCATCATATACCGATTTTTATATGCATGAAAAATATCCGCTTAATGGGAAACCGGGAAATGGATCAAATTTGACTTGCAATATTTGACTACAGACAGCCAACGCGACATTTGAAACTTAATGATAGCTTGTAATAACATCGGGTATATATGAGAGGGGGAGTACTTTGAATGAGAATAAATAGAAATTATCAAAAAACCATATATTTTTTATAACTTATTGACGTGTCTATTCAATCCTGGGGACAAGAAAAAATAAACAAAAATTAATTTTAACAAATAAACAAATAAGTAAATAAAAAAAATTATAAATAAAAAAGTTAATAAACAAATAATTTATTAAATGTGTAATAAGTGAATAAACTAAATAAATAAATATTTTCATAAATTAAAATCCAAATTAATACAGTTAATTATAATTATGTAACTAACTTTTCCTTGCACTCGTAATACAACACATTTTAATTGTGCAAATTTAATTGCTAACTTTTGTGGTTTGCTTTTCTATTGAATCCGAAAAAGTTTCATAAGCACTTGTGCAATAACATATTTCAAAACTTGAAAACGGATAAGCAAAACTGTACAAAATTTGTTATTAAATAACTAAACTAACTCTCTCTCGTTGAGTTCAGCTAACAGTATTTCACAAAAAATAAAAAACAAAAAATATTATGTAATAATAATAATAGCAATTAAATTGCTTTATTACTTTGCTAATTACTCTTTTGTTTAAGAAACATTTTCATGAAAAATATTTTAATAAATAAACAAATAGTTTTGACTAGAAAAAATAATTAATTAAAAATAAAACCACATAAAAACAGTAAATTTTATATTAAATAAGTTAAGCAATATACACGGATATACATACAAACTTTGTGAAATTTGAATTACAGCAAACCTAAATGGCGAAGCTAATTAAAATAACTATTTGGCACAATTCACACCTAATTAACTTTTATGAGGCGAATAAATAAATAAATTTCGTTGTTTGCGAAAAGCAAACAAACGCGCTCACATACACATATTTACATGAATAAAAATTCATGTCTGTATATTTGCCGAGGCATTTAATTTAAGCAAATGTGGCATGACAGCAAATGTAAATCAAAGGCAAAGTTAAAAAATTCTAAAATACCTACATACATAGATTTGTAAATACGGCATAATGTTGCTTGAGTGTTAGCCTTTATCTATACAAGTGCAGGTGCCTTGTTGCTGTGTCCTCAAAATAAATGCTCCGTTGTTATTTTTATTCGACACTTGGGAATTTCATTTTGTGGATAAGAGCGTCAAGTGGGCAGGTTTCAGGTGGTAGGCGGATGATGAAATATATATTGTATGTATGTATGCTTGTTAGAGTTTGAGTTCTCAGTATTTCATGTTCGTTTCTCGTTCCCCTACACGTTTTGTTTTTATTATTTATTTAAAATTGGACACTTAAAATGGCGTGTAAGTAATGGTTGTCCGAGTAACGTGGGAATACAAATAAAAGAATAAATAAAAATTGCATAAACAAGATAATTTAAACGTTTACAGTATAGTGACACGCACGTCTCCGCCCCATAATAAATAAATATCTACACATACACGCATGCATGTGCACTCGCATGTGCCTGTTGGTTCGTGTGTATGTGTATATTTATGCGCGTACACAAAATGTTCAATTCCAAAAATTTATAGCTTTTCCGATATGATTTGCTGTCAAATGGACAACACCCACGAATTCATGAAGTGCCCTGTGGAAATTTAAAGTGCACCATGGAAGGAGTGAAATATGAGGCATGCTGCCCTTCAGTTTGGGCACGTAGATATGGTACTTAAGATTTATTCAAATTAATATTATCGATAACATTTCTTACTGACAAAGCAACCCACATGTACAATTCCACTAACAAAATTTTGTTCTTCAATTACAATTTGCCTCATACGTTTAAATGATTGGGTGAATTTCACAGAAGTGAAAACAGTTTTTGTGGGTACAAGACTCACCTCCCTTTCGGGAAGCACTATCATCGGTTAAACTTGCAATCTAAGGTAATTGGGTATTAACTCACCGTAAGCTCGGAAAGATTTCATGTTTCGGGGAGAAAGACATTGCATTCTTACAGAAGCAGAGAGCAATAAAATAATAATCGAGTGAGCTCCATCCGACATCGCTGTTGTAACATTTACTACTAAGAACGCCTTTTTACGCTGATTCAAATGATTAAATATGGAAAACAATCAAGGTACTTGAATATAGGACGGTCCAATTAATTACTTTGAGGCTTAAGACGTGCCTTGACCATATTCAACTCTTTACTCCAATCATAATCCATCACTTTGCCACAAGTCTGAAGTGTCTTTTCCCGCTAGGCCCTTGCCAAGATAAGATGTCTTCGAAGAATTGAAGATTGAAATCCTTATTTACCGTTTTTCTTAATATTCTTACCACTATTAACTCACATCTTTCCAATTTGACTTCCTACAGGGTCTCTTTCAAAAGAGAAGAGAAAGTAAATATTAAATTGTCATATTAAAGGAACGAAGAGACACCCACGAGACAGTCACAATTGGTTTTAATGAGAAAAATAAAAAATTTGATAAAAAATCAGTCTTCGCTTGCGGACAAACACGCAGCAGCAGCGGAAAAGAAAGAAATCTATCGAAAAGACACTCTTGGGTATTACATTTCATTTCAAATTACATGCAAATCTCCTACACCCCAACTTACATAACGGTACACATACATACATGACGAGCCATTTTTTTCCTCAGCCCCATTGGCGCCACAATCTTTGATGGCGTTGTGAATGTAAAAAGTACAAGTGTGGCGCTTGGCCTGACCGCAGGCAAGATGATAAAAATGTTGATAAAGCAAAGACCACAAACGTAAAAAGTAGACGACAGAAACGATTGAAAAACGCTTAGCGTAAAAGTTAGAACACGAGTGTGGTTGGGCTTCCGGAAAAAAAGAATGTGTAGTTTATAAAAATAAAATGTGCAGGATTGGATTAAAAACACCTAGGAGTGTGAACAAAGGCAGATTACGTGCAACGATTATGTGCTGAATCTCAGACATGGCATGACATAAAAAAGGTTACAATTGACGAAGGTGTTGGTATTTATGTATTTGTGATATAAGAGCTATTTTTTAAGTGTGCGTGAGTATATATGTGTGTAAATGTTTTAAATGTACCATCGATCCCAACAACACCTTTAATAATTAAATTCTCAGCCTTAAATATTGGAAATGATCTTATTTTCTTTTATTTTATGGTAAACGCAAATAATAGAAGCGACCACGACCGAAGGAGCGATATTCCTAATTAAGAGAAAAATCTTAAATATAGTCATAAACGGGGTCCTCTTTCTACAATTAAGTTCTGGGTTATTGGTTCTTTCCATTTGTACTATGTGTGTAGAGAAAGGAGAAAGGTTTTACGGAAGATCTATCATCGTTTGCGCATTGGCAGCGGTGAATACTGCAACCGATGGAACGATGAGCTGTGCGAGATGTGCGGCAACAGGGACATAGTGCAAACCAAGAGACAGCAGCTACGCTGGTTAGGTCATGCGGTCTCAATAGGACAGAACACTCTAGATAGAGAAGCACCTGATTGTACTTGGTATTTTCAGTAAGCGCCAAATGGCGAGAAAATGAAACGACTGGATCGCTGTTGTTAACTTGGGTTTAATCACGTAAGCATGCATGCAATTCTTAATTGATCAGTAAAGTGAGGCAGGAATTTATCTTCTCATGATCCAGTCCAGTTTTTTTACAATCTAATGTGTTTCCACCTCTCATCTCACTCTCACTGCTCCTATGAGGGGTTGCGATTAAGCTTCAGACATATTTTAGCAATCGGGTAAAGATCCGTTGGCTCCTTACAATTTTTCATAAGGGCGCAGTTCTCAACAAAAAATTCTTCATTTCTGCCCTCTAAGACAAAACTCTTTTCAGCACAACGCAAAGATACTGGGTGTGGGTGTGTCGACGCTGTGAACTATAAGATAAGGCTAGTGAAGCTGCAAACACCGCAGGAGCATAATTAATGCTTTGCAGTTAATTAAATCTAGGTATGGTGAGAACTGAGTAATTCTCTACCGTTGCTAAACTTAACTTCAATCCTTTAAAGAGGCATAGGTTCTAGAACAACTTCCCTACTAGTTCTGTAGATGGACCCGATTACTGGATAAGATCAGTTTATCCAACCAGAATTCTCATTTTGTGGAGAAATTTTTCAGGAGAAGCCTTTGAACTTCATTACATATACTCGTATTAGCTTCGGTCCGTAGTATATAAGTACCCTAAGGAGTATAAAGAGAGACCCATCAAAATGTATGCCGATATGATGAGAACGACGAGCTCAGTTGATTTAGCCATGTCTGTCTGTCCGTCTGCTTATTTCAACCAAATTTGATAAGCGGGTGTATTTTGATACTGTATTAATCATTTCAGCTCCAAGGTTTTTGAGAAGACGTCTCCTTATGACAATCGGTTCTAGTGTTTGTCGACTAGTCCACATACTTAACGCAAGAGATCGCACTTAGTCCTTCTCTTTAACGGTAAACTTAAGAAGACAACAATAAATAAGCACTATTATAGAGTGTATTGGGATGTAGTCAAGCTTCTGGGTCAACTACAGTCGAAGGGATATAATCAATTCCAATTCTTGCTTCCACGTCACTCCTAAAAGAGAGAAAGCTTCAGTGGAGCTTTTCGACATATTCGGTTTAAGGTTTCGCTGAAGTCTCGGAACCGGTCAGATCGGGCCACTAAAACGTATAGTCCCCATGGGCCAAAAATACGTCAAATGAGCTTCTAAGAACATGTAAATTTAAATAAATAATGAAATCAAATATCTTCCAAATCGGAGGGCTATATCATCTAGCTCCCATACAACCCATATATAGGTATATATATATCGGCCGAGAACTGCCTCCGAAGGGCTAATGAATTTTGGATGTTAGTTGAACCAGGACTGGTATGCTGGCCTTCAGAATGGCAGTACGAGAATACAACTCGTCTTGCTTGTTTTTATTTTTAATTTACTTTATTTAAACTCATCGCTTTGTCTTCTGCTACCAATAACTTTAATAGTTGATGTGCCTACATCTTTTATTTCACCTTTTTCCCCTCTCCCACTCTTTTCTCTACCAAACAAATAGAGAATATTAATGAAAATAATGTCAGCCCACTAAGAGTGTCAGTTCCGTATCTAACCCTCAAATGCATGAGTGTTTGTGTATAGTCATGTACGAGTGTGCAAACCATTTGTCGAAGAGCTCTTGAGGATAAAACGAAATTTTAAACACTTTTGCATATAATTGCAAAAGTTTTTTAATTAATTTATGCCTTACGCTTCGCACTCGCTTCGGTTTTGGGGAACAGGCAGACAATCGTCACTCAGTCACTCCAATTGTTGCTCAATGGCAGGAGGCCAGTGAGCAGTGACTGAAGTACAGTTTGTGTCTGTATATTGGCTTTAAAAGGCAGCTATAGCACTTAAACAACGTTGCCAGTCAAAGCAAAGCTAAGCAATTGAATGAATTTATTTTTTACATTAATTCTAAAAATTAATTTAGGTATTTAAATTGAAAAATTAGAAAAAAAGCCGCAAATTGAAAAAAAGTGGTTCAAAGTATTGTGATAAATATGAAAAACCTAAATAATTGGGTTATGCGTTACATAGGTATACACACGCATACTGCAATCGCCGAGCGTTGCCACTAGCAATCAACTTTATTATTTCTTTTAATACCAATTTTTCGAATTTTATCTGCAATTTAAACAAAAAAAAAAAACAAATAGAAGAATTCAAGTTTTATAACACACACACACATAAGAATATATGAGAGAAATGAAATTAAATGAAATTTGGTAAAAAATTGTCCTGCTTTTGCGAAAAGGTACACAAAGAGATAAAAGAGATGAGCCGTAAGCATAAAGCAGAGAGCGCAAAGCGTGAGTGTTGCAATAGCAAAAAATGCAGCGGTTTCGGTTTTACTGTCATTCTCAATGACGTTCTAACAATGTGGCGTACAACAAATTGCCAGATGTGGTATGCAACATTTGGCTGACAGTGCGAAAATTGTGGGAAAGGACATGAGAGGAGTTTCTGCGGTTATAACATTGCCAAGCGCTTGTAGCGGTAACTTTATTTTCATTATGTTCCTATTTTATATGCCTTTTTTCCAACAAAATTTCATGCTGCTTGTCGCCTGCCAGCGTTGCAACGAATTTTCTCGATTTTATGTGAAAACTTATTTCGTTCTGCTCTTTCTGGTATGCACTTATTTCATTAGATTTGATCTCGCTCTTTAATTTTTTTTTTTATTTCGTGTTGTCAACTCAAACCAAGAGCCACTCAAATGCTCACCATTTCCAGCACTTAAACTCACGCTCTTTTTTATGTAAAATGTTTCTATGCAAATTCCTTTAATTGGCAAACTTTGATAGCCGTAATTGCTGATAGTTTAGTAAAATATGGCGCCATTTTTGGTAAAAGCCAAGCGTCGATTGGAGGGAAATGGACAAAATGAAAAAATTGCAAAACAATCTAGTCAACAGAAAAATAAAATAAAAAAGGATTAAAATTAAATAAAATGAAATTATGCGAAATAAACTAAGATAAAATGAAATTTTTTAAAATAAAATAAAATGAACAGTTAAAAAAGTAAAAATTAAATTAGATAAGTGTGAAAAATAACTAAAAAAATGGGCTAAATAAATTAAGAAATATTTTTATTTACAATTAACAATAAAAAGGCAAAATCGTTAAGCCACATAACCAGTTTCATCCATAGAAAATATATTACAAAATAAAATTGAGCAAAATGTTTTTAAATTAAAAAAATTACACTAAGATTCATTACAGCAACTACAATTGCAAATCATAATTAAAACTTAAAAAAACATAAATCTGGACACATGTATTTGCGTTAAAAATAAAAGTAAATATTTGTGTAATTTATCAGCAACAGTACTTTACGATTATTCTACACAATAAATCCTTTGGCGCTCATTTAACAGACGCGGATAGCGATGCCCACGCTACCTTTGACGTTGACAGTTATTTTAGATTTGTTATTGCAAACTGCAGTGAATCTGTGAAAAAATATGTAATTTGCAAATTAAGTTTTTATGCAAATATTGCACACTCACATATAGACACACCAATATAACGGCATATTACAAGCAATCAGTGAACGTACGTCCATTTTATATCGGAAATATCTATATGGTGGCCGCAATTGTCGAGTGGTTAGCATTGCGTAAAGCCATTCTGAATGCCAGGGTTCGAGTGCTGGCCCGACCAACATCGAAAATTGCAGAAAATTAATTTTTCTAATTGCGGTATCCCTCGGCATGGAATGTGTATTGCTGACATGAAAATCAAAGGTCCTTATAAAAATCCATCGTTCGGAGGCGAGGAAAACATCAGTACGTATACCACAAATCAGAGGAAGAGCTCGGCCGAAAATCACTTCAGCGGTTACAAAGCGCCATATGAATTATATATTTTTCTAGATATTTTTATTTTAATTTCAAAAAATGTACATGCTGTAGTACATACATAATTATCATTGCAGATAATCAAATTATAATCAAAATGTGCATTGGAGCGAAATCAAAACATTGTTGCAGCTGTTGCAGCATTGTTGCACCAACATAAATAACAACAGTTTACACTCTCACACACTCACTTGTAAATACCTACATGTCATGGCTTACCATGGGGATTTCTGAAAGTCAATAAAAATTTAAAATACTCGTAATATTATACTGGACAATGGAGTTTAGTAATTTTTTTACCCATTTAATTTAGTTAATTTTGTAGTTGCATAATAAACGAATTGGATTAAAATGAAAAAGGTTAAAAGTCAACTTTTAATTGGCGTGTATTGAAATAATTGCATTTTTTTATTTATAGCAAATTATGGAGCTGCCGGCTAGTAGAAAATTAAAGATGACATCTTTGCCATTCCAAGGGTGCTATGTAACATCTATTCAATATATAGCAATATAAAAGGATTCAATTCTTTTGATGGATGAAAGAAAGGCTCTGGCTTTTAACCTTAGCCAAATTCTAATTAAAAAGAAGGTTCTTCTATACTTGCTTTAAACAGTCCGACATAAGAGTGAGGATATTAAAACAGAGGCGCATTTAATAAATTATGGACAAGAAATCCAGGACAGTATATTAAAATGTACCACAGTAATCGAATTCAGTCTAAACGAGAAAACCATCAAAAAACGTTCGGGAAGTAGGAGCGAGTAACATTTGCCGGCAGAAAAAGGAAGAAGATCTCGAGGAGTTATCTACGGAAATATTGACGAAAAAACATATTGCTATGGGTTGAGAGTAGCGAACTGATAATCCCAATTGATCTCAAATTCCAATCGAAAAATATGTAATATACTACCCGGAGTAACTCGGCGTGATATTGTCATCACCTAAGTATGTCTGTCACTTGGAATGCAATTGTGCGTTTGGATTCATAAGAACACCAACCTTACAGCCTATGCCAGTTTTCTTGAGTACATCTCGTCAATGTAAAAGGTGTACCAAATTGACGCAAGATTTGTATGTATTTTATGATACAATGAAAAATCATAATCTAAAGACTAAAAGCTGTGTTGTCTGAGACAGTACCGTACTTAACCTCAGAATGAACGAATCGTCGGGAACACTAAAAGTTGCAGGAAATTGCAGAGTGCTCCCTCTGTGAACAAGTACAAATTATGTAATTCACATGATAAACCTGCCATTCTGTATGGGGCAAAAGCGTGAGTGATGACAATTTCTTAAGAGATGGTCCTAAGCACCCAAACAGGTGTTTCGAAAGTTCTTGAATCAGTGCCCACCGCTGGAAGCAAACGCTGAAATAAGATGGAGAATGACTTCACTTGGTGTATTGTTGCCTACGTCGGTTAAGATTTAACTTTGGAGCTAATAAATTTAAATTCAATAAGATTTTCATTCCACCGAAAACCTAAAATACATTTATTCAGGGCACAATGGAATAGAAGAAAGCCATACGGGTTATTCAAAAAATAAGCATCGGAAGTTTGAGATACGGTATCTCCTTATGACAATCGGTTCTAATGTTTTGGGCTAGTTCACATAAAATTAAATCCTTTTTCTCTTATTTAACGCATGAAGTCTGCCTGACTTAGCGGTAAACTCAAGAAGACAACAATAAATAAACACTAATAAATGGGTGTAAAGCTTCTGGGCATGAAGTTACAGTCGTGGCTACATTCAATTCATACTCTCTCTAGGTAGCCCCCCTGGAAACGTGAGCAGCCCCAGCAAGATGCGGTAACCAACCCATGTGAAGCCTTGGTTCACAGCTATAAGGGAGCAAGCTTCTGTGGAGCCACTATAACTTGTTGGGTTTAAGGGTTCGCTGAAGTCTAAATGCTGCGTCTGTTCGCCAGAGGTGTCGCTTGCAGCGGCTCGCTTTCTGTAAAAAATTTGAACTTATTCGTCCAGGAAGATTGTGCGCTGGCTTTGGGATCCACCTCGTAGAGACCAGTTCCAATGAAAAGTAAAACAAAGTCTCAGGTGAGATACCTTCCATTTGACAACGACCACTGCACACGTATTAAAGACTATAATTTAAATGCATGCACATGGAATGTCCGATCCTTTAATTGAGAAGGTGAGGCTGCAAAGCTGGTTGATATTCTCGTCAAATTAAAGGCTGACATCACCGCAGTTTATTTGGTAGTGGATTTGTGGTGGGAGAGAAACTCCATCCCCGAGTTCTGGTTTTCACACCGGTATATGAACATCTCTCCACAATCGGCATCAAAACGAAATTTTTTAACATATCGACGATTCACCCACGCTCTGACGAAAACTAAGGACGATGTGACCAAGCATGCATTTCATGAGCACCTGGAGAGATTTTAACACCATGATGGGCAAAGAAGATATCTTCGGCTCAACTCTCGGAAAATTCAGCCTCCACGACGATACGTCAAAAATGTATTGAGGATGATAGACTTTGCCGTTGCGCAAATACGGTTGTCTATCAGTGCAAGAAAATTCATCAATCTACTTGGCTATCTCCAGACCGAAAAACGTAAAACCAGATCGATCATGTTGCGATAGACGGACGAAATGTCTTCCGTGTACTTGACGTGCGTATACTACGAGCACCAATATTTTGTAGTAGCATGGATATACACCCGCCTCTGTGCAGCAAGGAGCGCCCATCAACAAACACAAGGTATTCTCGAAGTTGAAAAGCTACAATCACAACAGACAGCTACAGCCGAACGGTTTTCTATTTGACTTGCGCTTCTGCTCTCTAAGAGCACTCATCTGCAACTCGGTATAAGAGAACTGTGGAAAGGAATTTCAAGCTCCCAACGTTGAGGATTGTCATGCTGCAGTGGAGAAAAGCTGACTGTCCACCTCACAACGTGGCGATCGATCACTACACGTGCTGAGTAGGTGAGGATTAGTAGGAAGAGCTTAAGAAGTTGGCCGACAGAGGTAATTCTGCGAAAAGATGGGACGATTTACAGAAGGTTTCAAGACCGGAGCAGACTCTTGTAGGACACTGAGAGAGCACACTTATCCAGCCAACGGATTGCCAACCGGGCTTATCAAATACAGTTGAGCTAGTCAAAAACAACTGGCACAATAAAAGGGAGCCTATAGTCAGTGCAAATTACCGTGGTATAAACCTTCTCTCATTATCACATACATATGATTCAGTCATTAATTTTAGGTTGTAGATAATTTGATCTATCTTGGAACCAGTATTAACACCAATAACAAATCAGCTAGGAAATCTAATGCGGAATCACTCTTGCCAATTCTAAGATTTCCGTTAGAAAGACCAGGTGGAGGAGGACCTGTTTGTGCATGGTATTTTCAATTGGTGCCAAACAGCGAAAAGAAGAAATGAATGGCAAAATGTTGCTAATTCGGCTATAATCGGGTAAACGGTATCTACACCAGTAAAGAAGAAGAATAATGCAGTAGAGTAGATTGTTTTAAATTTGCATTAAGTCAGACAGTTACCAGCAAGATAACGTAAACAGAGATGCAAAAACAATAAAAAGTAAAGAAAAACAAAACAACTCAAAATTACGACAAACCAAAATAATCACTACATGAATGCAACTTGAAAGGATTTATTGCCGACAAAGTTGTTGCTGTTATTTTGAAAGAAACTTTTTTGCCGCTCGTAAGTAGGGAATGCAAAGTGGCAAGTGGCTCGAGGCAGCAGGGGACGAAGCAACGGTATAATGCAAAGCCAAAGTAAAGCGAAATGAAGACTAAATAAAATTGTAATGAAACATTTGTTGTTACAATCGTTGTTGTTATAAATGAATGCACAAAGTACTACATAAATTCGTATTAGCCAAAAATTAAATAAAAATGTACACATTTCCAACCACTTTGCTTTGCTATGCCTCACTTTCCCTACGTACACGCCTTGCAAATAAACACAGACAGTTGTAAACTATTTACGCACACAACCAACAGCCTACCCCTGCCGCTCACCACAAGCTGAGCTGAGCATAAGGGAAGCTAAGAAATCTTGAAAATTCACAGAGTGCAACATCAAATATAATTGCGAACAGAAAAAGGGAATTCGTAATGCAAGTGAAGTGCCTCGTGGTATGTTAGTATCGTTCCTAGGCTAGAGCAAAAGTTAGTGGAGAGGGGTGCAGAGTAGTAAAGTGATGGCAGAGTTTGTGTTTTTGTGTGAGTTTGCTTAGCCTGTGTGTGTATTTGGTTGCCAAAAGTAAATGTACATTTTTGACTGTTAGTTGTTGTTGTTGTTGTTGTTAATGCCAAAGGAAAACATTCATTCACATACCATCTGTTTTTCTGTCTGTACGTCTTTCCACAAAGGCAAAGTTCAAAATTCAAGAGTGCTAATGCAGCACCGCAAGGCTTGTTGATATCAACATTCGAGAATTGGAAATATACCTACTTGGTATAGTGATGGAGCAAAATATACATCCTTTAAAAGCTTTTAAAAGGATTTTCATAGTATCTTATGAATTACATTATTTTCTTTCGCCATTTTCGTTGTAAAATTTTTAGTTCTAAATTTTCTGTTCAAAATGACGGTTTTATAATTTTTATTCAGAATTTTCGTATCGAACAAATTAATTTACAAATTTTAGTTTTCAATTTTTAATTGCATTCGTTCAGTATGTTAAATTTAAAAATTTCAATTAAAAATATTCGCGTTAGAAATTTTCAATACAATATATCCTTATTCAATATACATTTATTAATTAAAAATATTATATTTTAATTCGGTTAAAACTTACGAATCAGCAAAATTTTAATAGGCCCAAATTATCTTCGTTTTGTTGATTGCGTTTATATAAATATTTCTGTAAAAAGAAAATAAAATAAATATTAATTTGGATCGCCATTTAGTTTGAAAACATGTTTTGGTTTTCATTTTTCTATAACTCTAAGAAGACAAGTTAACGAACATCATATTACGCTGTTATACATATATTAACTAATTTCAATTCCGCAAACTTTCTTGTTGTTGTTAGATGAAATTTCAAAGTCCTTTAAATTAGGACTGCCCGAACGCTAATGCTCTTATAGAAGATGATTGTACCCATCCTATTTATCTCTGCAGACCGATTTATTTTTCTTATCATTAAGTTTAAAGAGTCTAAAATTTTTTTTTTAGTATCGGGTGGTTTGTTGTTGTTGTTTTAGAGGCTATCGAACTCCGCTTAGGAGCAGGCAAAAATCAATCCAAGTCATGCAGGTTATCGAAGGGAGGTCCAGAAACGGGCTGTTTTGACGAGTTCGGACCAGAGGCCAGAAGAGATGTGTTAGTTAAATGAGTTGGTTTTAGAGGGCGTGCGTGCCCCACGTGGCAGCTGAAGCTTTTGCTATAGGTGAAGTTTGTATGCCGAGTAAGCCATTCACCGGAACAGAGTTTATTAAGCTGTTGAAAGACTCTCGGTGAATGGAGTTTAAGCCTATAGGTATGCTGACCTATCTACCGATTAGAGGGCTTTGTTGCCTGAGTAATAATTGTTCAACGTGTTATTTCAAGATGAATGAGGTTTGTAGAACTGGGAGCTTAGAGTATGAAGGTTCATCCTAGTGTTGATACCGAATTTCGGATTTTTCTATCTCAGAGGAGTATAGGATATAGTAAATATCTGGAGCCTACAGTTTTTAATAAGCCGCGTAAAACCGGCTGATATCTTTTTACGATTAACTTTTTATTCCTTTACAGAAACACAAAGGTACACAAGGTTTGCGTTTCGCTGCTGAAGGGCGGCGCTAATTAGAAATTTGTTTCTTTCTATACATTTAGATTCGATATTCTGAGTCGTTAATAACATTTCTTACCAATGAAAGCGTCTTACGTCCCCGCGAAAGTGAAACCCCATGAACTTACCAGCCTCCGTTAGTTAGTCAGTCTACTTAAATGTAACAACGCAAAACGCACGTGACGTTTTGTCTCCAGTTTGTTTATCTTTCACTCGCTGCATTTTACTCGTTCGCTTGTTTGTTCGCTGTTTGCCCGTTTTGTTGTTGTGCATTCGAAATGTGTTAGTTTAAGGCCAACAATAACAAACCAATAATTTGCAAGCAACACTATTGCTACAGCTGCAGCTCGTTATTTTAGCCTCAAATATTATGGTTGTTGTTCCTAAAAGGACAACGATAAAAGACTTGGCTGCTGAAAAGACATACTGATGCCATGGTTCCTTCTTCTCAAAGCTCCACACCCAAGACTCGACTCACAAAGTCCACAGTATGCGAGCAGCGTTATCCTGAGACAACAAACTGCATACGAAATTGAGGAAATACAGGGAAAGCCGCTGAAGAGATGCTGGACTACGACAACAGCAGTAGGATAAGAAAATTGTGCAGAATATCAGGAGAGCGGAGTGGAGAACGCGTAGACGAAAGTTGCAAAACAATGTGTGCAAAGTGCACAACAAAACTCGAACCCGAGCAACTCAAGAAACTTCATAAACTTGGACGCAAAATTAAAAGGCATTATTTGTGGTGCAACAAATACAAATACAAGTGCAAGGCGAGTATTGTTATTTTCTCTCTTCTCTTTTCTTGTGCAAAGGAGAACTTTTTTATTTTTTACTTTGCTTTATTTACTTACGTCTGGTATTGCAAGTGTTGCAAGTGTTGCAAGTATTTACTTGTTGTGGTTGGTATGCGCCAGCTGGCTGGGTGTATAGTTCACTTAAGCGCCTTTGTGGGTAAATGTCACAAAGTGGGTGTAAATTGCGAGATGGAAAGTTAAAGGATTAAAATGCTTCGAAAGTTGAAATTTTGGTTTTCGGTGTGAAAAGATTTTAAGGTTATTTAGATGCTGTTGCTGAAAGGAATCAAAAGATTTCGCCAAATTCAAAGTTATGGTTTTATAAATCAACAAAAGAGGACTAAGAAAACGGCAATATGGTGATACTGGTTGTTCGAGTTCGGTTTTTCGAGAACTGATATGAATTCAAACCAAGTAGTGTAAGGAAGAGATGGTTATCTTCAGCCCCAACAACAAGTTACACGAGCCGGACTGAAGGGTTCAGTCCCAGACCAGACAAAAATCTAAAGATAATTAAATGGCAGAAAAACGAAACAGGTTTTTATATAAGCTTAGGAAACTACTGGCCATACATACTTCTAAAAAAGTGACTGAATTGCATTTGGAATGGTGGCAATGATAAATTAATAAAAATTAAAGTCTTTCCAATGCTGATTATCTACAAGTCTAAGTAATTTTTATTCAGGGTTGATCTGGGTATGCTGTTACAGTTGCGAGTCTATACTCAATTCCTACTCTTGCGTCCACGTAGCGCACCCTGGGAATGTGAGCAACTCTTGCGCAAGATGCGGTAACCAACCCGTATGGAGCTTTGGGTCACGGCTAATGAGAAAGGAAGCTTCAGTGGAGCCACTCCGACTTATTCGGTATAGGGGTCCGCTGAAGTCTAATTGCTGCGTCTGTTCACCAGAGGTGCGGCTGCGAGCGGGCATTGGACTTGAAGCAAGTGGCACGCCATATAAATGTGTAAAATCTTTAAACTTACTCGCCTAGCGAGATTGTGCGCTGGGGTTGGGACCCGCCATGTAGGAACCAGCTCCAAAAAAAAAGATAACAACGCCTCGGATGAGTTACGACTGTCCAATGTCAACACGTGTTACGTATATATTTATTATTTTCATTATTGGTCTTGTATGAGATTTGCGGCCAGTTTGGGATATCTTCAAGACGAAAATTGGTTGGAGTGCAATAAACTATTTAAATTGGGAAAGATAAAATAATAAATGAAGTGAAATGAAATTTTAATTTTGTATTTTTAACAAATATTTGGTTCGACATTTCAAAATGATAAATGGCCAACAACTTTTAATTTAGTGAAAATTATATCAAAAAACATTTGAAAAAAGCGAATACCTTAGACTGCAGTGAAAAATCAAACATCTTTTCTTCAGATCCCGAATGTATTTTAAAATGAAATGTTTAAACAGAGATATAAAACATATTAATAAAAACCAAAAGCGAAAAAATAAAAAAACTACAACGTAAAATATTTGTTTATATAAATGTTAACTTTAGCCCACTGTATATACGAGGTGTGATCAGAAATTTTTTCAAAAAGTATTTATTTATTCCTCAATAACTATCTTGTCCCCTTCAAAGTAATCCCCCTCAGATATAATACACTTATGCCAGCGGTTTTTCCAATCCTCGAAACACTTTTCTTTTATCTCCTCAATCGTAGCAAAAAGCTTTCCTTTCATCTGTGTGTTCAGTTTTGGGAAGAGGAAAAATTTAGCTGGGGGCAAGTCCGGTAAATACGGTGATTGAGGCATGATAAGGTTTTGTTTTTGTCCAAAAACTCACGCACAGGCATCGATTGCTTTTTCCAAAATTCTGTGCGTTTCTAACGTACTGCTTCGCACAAATGGCGCATAACTTCTAGATAGTATTCCTTATTGACCGTACGACCTTGTGGCAAGAATTCATGATGTATATAACAGACATGTATACCAACATAACAGGAAAAGTAGCAAAAATCGAACATACGTAACTCAAGAAATTTGAAAAAAAACGGGTATTTTCTGATCACACCTCGGTGACGTCAACGGTTAATTCTATAAGCCTAGATAATATATTATTTATTAATAATAAAATATTTTTTAATATATGTGCTTGAATTCGAAAAAACGTTCGAAATAAAACCACGTTCCATCGGGCGGGGTAAGGACAGGAACAAGCTACAGAAAAGGCCACAATAGGTGACATAAAGGTGGGGAGGGTCTCGGAAGGCCTGAAGCGTGAAAAGGTGATTTATGAACAATCCTCTACTACCGATAGGGATATACTTTAAATTTACCTTGCAACTTTACACATTTCTTTAGATGATTTAGCAGTTACAAGCTCCGGTTCTATTTGCCAGTTCTGTCTGAACACCAACTATTAATTTAGTCATTTAGCAACTCAAATATTTAAATTTTTCTCTGTGAAAGATTTTATAAGAGGCTGATGAAACCTCTCTTTTTAATCTAACGGCATATAACATATGTTGCAATCGCCAAAGGACAGTTATTGTTGCAAAATTGAGCGCAAAGAGAGCGTAATTTTGACGTTTAGTTAGAGAGAAAGTTGCAACTTCGTGCTGAGAAAACTGACAAGTATGGAAAACCGCTAAGAAAAATTGATTTCAAATTAAAATAATTTAAATTCTTTAATA
This sequence comes from Ceratitis rosa, assembly GCA_037013455.1. Classification (NCBI taxonomy): domain Eukaryota; kingdom Metazoa; phylum Arthropoda; class Insecta; order Diptera; family Tephritidae; genus Ceratitis; species Ceratitis rosa. The sequence goes on along the minus strand of JAWMAG010000025.1, from coordinate 2,085,456 downwards.
GGAATTATATGCCAACAAAATACAATAAGTGGTTAAATTTAATGTTGTTTAATTTAACTGAACAATATCAATAATTCCAACAATAGTAAAGGTACTCGTTAAATGAAAATGTAGTGGCAGTGGAGTGGAATCATCGCCCGCACACCACCCATTATTATTTCTAATACAACGGTTGATTTTGGATTTCTATAATTTACCAGAAAGCAGTGGCGACCAAAGGAGCAGCATAACAAATCGAATCGAAGCAAAGTTGCTGCTACGGCCACAATGAGGATAATGCATTCTTAACCTTCCGGAAGCAACGGCGATGTACAAAATGAAATATTAATAACATTTATAAGGAAAAATAAAGCTCTTGTTTGGTTTTTAATTAAACAGAATCAAATAAACTATATAATAATGTTGAGTTATTATTAGTCCTTTTAGAGGACTATTAGAAAAAAAAACATATTGACATCTTTATCGTTGGACTGTTAAAATACAATAAGTTTTGAATACAATTAATAACTTAAAAATGTCACATAATTTCCAATTTTATTAAAATACTTAGGAAAATATTTAAAACCAGAAATAATAAACTGTATAAACTCATTTCTTCCTCCCAGTGTGGACTGCGGCAGATCAAAAGAACTTTTAGGGATTTAAAAAAAAAACTGCTTTCGCATATAGCTCAGTATAAGGAAGCGGCACAGCTGATTAGTGCCTACTAAAACTCACGCAGGTAAACTAAAAATCAAATCTAACCTTGAGCGTCAGCCTCGTCTGCAGGGGAACGATGGAAGAATGAAATTGGCTTCAAATTTGCTCTATAGAAATGTAAACTCTAATTATTTCAGCCAATTTACCATAGTTAACCCAACTTTGAATGCTCACTAAAGGAGCTTTTAGTTTCACTTTTAAACTAAATAAGAAACACCTCTGATATTCTCAAAATAATTTCAAAAAATCTTGTTTTAAATATATTTTAAATATTTCTTCTTTCCCTAATTCTCTCCTTCCTTCAATTTAAGCGACTTTACATTTTCGCTGTGTAGCAGAGTTTAAATTTCCCTAAATTGCCAGGGTTTTACATTTACAACAAAAGCTTTGAATCTAAAATACGAATAAATGAATATGCAAGCGATGCTATGCAAATACAAAATAAATAGATACCAAGTATAAAGATCTGATATTTACCATAAATACGAGTATACGTGTAAGTACTTACACACACAGGAGTGTATATATATGTATTTTACAATTTAAATATATGTACGTAAGATGTATGTATTTGAATTCCAACACGAGTAAAGTATTTTTTTGTTCTCATCAACACGGAGCCAAATGCACGCAAAAGGAATGCAGAGATTGAAGTGTTCGAAAGCCGGAAAGAGTGCGAGTCATGGTAGATACATATGTACATATATTTATATGTAAGTAACTATTTCGCACTTGAGCACACATCTAAAGAGGAAGGAGTGGGTGCGAAGGTCTGTAGAACTACACTCTGAGAAATATACAATATATATATAAAATATTCACATTCATTTTATTTGAACTCATCCTTTTTGTATTGTTGTATTGTTGTTTTGTCTTTTCTTCTATTGCTGAGCCTGCAACCGTCAGGCCGACGCAATGTATCACTCACACACTGACATTTGCTTAACGTATGTCTAAAACACGCCCAAGTTGGACAGGCAAGTCATGCAAACGTTCAGAAAAAAATACATACTTACATGTATGCATTAGGGTGGCTCAAACAAATATACTAAAACTGCAGAAAATTCAAAACTTTTTAACTTTGTAATAAAAGACGCATTTGATATTTCTTGCTGCCAGACTTATAAAAATGTCTAAAAAAATTTGTAAGCAAAAAATCAAGGCGAAGTTATAAATAGAAGGTGAAGTTGTCACATCATATGATTGCATGTTTTTTGTTCCTTTTCAACCAATTACACAAACAAAATACATTGAACGATTTTGGTTTTTGCATTTCAAAACTATAATTACACAAACAAAATACATAGGCTTTTTATTTTTGTATTCCTGCTACTACCGTGTGTGAATTTGAAAATATGTAGATAATATCGAATAGTAATATTAGATTGGCATGTGGTGGCCATCGATCTATCGTATCGATCGAACTCAGGCCTGACTAAGACCCATTGTGAAACCACAAAAACTTGACTACAGGCCTCATTATTCAGCCATTTTGCTTCTCTAACGAACCCCATTAGATGTTAGACTTTGACGTTGGCTATCTTTGGTAGACCAACCAGCAGTAGGGAGCCAAAATTCTGAAACGTAGTACATCTCAAAGCAGGACAGTCGTATAAGACATGGGTGAACGTTTCTTCCTCATCAACCTTGCAGCTGCTGCAGCCTCTTCTATAGGAAGCCTCTAGCCTTTCTGCGTGCCATCCTATCAGATAGTGGCCTACTTGGGACATATCTCCTCTTTTTGTGGAGTACATATCTCGTGATCTCTTCTAATCTTATTTCGGTCAGGTGTGCCTGGATTGCTACAGGTTGTAGTTTCATTCCACCTTGACACGGCTTTACCATAGGTAAATTCCTTGAGAAACAGTTTGCAAGTGCCAAAAGGAATACCAATGTGTTCTTTATCGAGAAGGTATGGTATGATATTTCGTTATAATATCTGTAAAGACTAAAAACTAATACTATTGTATAATAGACATAAAATTTGTTGAGTATTTTTAAAAAAACTGTTTTAGTAACACTAACTATGGAAGAATAATTGAAAATAAATACTTATGAGCAAGGCAGTCAGCTGGATGTAAATTTTAATACATTTCCCTTTTACAGAAATCGCTTAATTCTTTTGTAATTAAGTTGAAAAAATATAAATAATATATCGACGAAAATATTCACTTAATAACATCATTTAAAATCTAATCGTGCTGACAATTATTTTAGTACATGTAGAGGCTTGCCATCTGTTTAGAAACTTTGAGTAGCAAAATCATAAGAAAAATTTTACATTATGGCTACTATTTTTAGAAGGTTAAAAAAAAAGTTTACATCTAGAAATATTTTGGAGCGGAGTTACTAGCTGCTTGAAAAAGAATACACCAATACATCACATATTTAACTTTTTTTTACAATTTCGTTGCATTATTATTCTTTTATTCTTTTTTCATTTCAATCGATAAATTCTTTGAAATATGTGCTCAACAATATCTGCATGAAAATTGATACTTAAAAATATGGTTTGCATTTTTGTTCGTTTGGAAAATTAGCTGGTTGCTTTTAGATGAAAAAATATAAACATATTTATCAGCAAGATTGCAAACTGCAATTCATACTTTTTTCGAATGAAACAGATAGATTTTGATTGCAAATATTTTTATCAGAAGTTGCCACTATTCTGGAAACTATAATTTATTTAATTGAAAAAAACAAAATCATATTGAAAAAATAATAAAGAATGAAAAATTAGTAATTTGAAATTAAGTTATAATGAAAGAAAATATCAAAACGTAAACAAAATTTAAATGAATAGTTTACATTTTAGAATCGATATTTGAAAAATATAACAGTTATATAAATAAAAATTAAATTAGTGTGTAGCAGACAAATTGGTATATTCTTCGCTATTAACCTTCAGGGAAAAGCCAAATAGTAAGCAAAAATTCTAGTTAAATACTTTGTATTTGTATAGGAATTCACCACTAACTGGAAAAATAATAATTTACACCACTGTTTGTTGTTGTTATATCTGCACATCACCGCTAAATTCCATTGCCTACTCTGCTCTTTTGAAGTGCGCGAAGGGACGTTGATCGTTTGGTTGTCACGATAGTCGACTGTTTAAAGAGCATCGTTAGGCTCCCGGCTCGAGTCTCATTGGAAGCATATTAAAGTTGAATTCTTTTTTTTTTTTGGTGAAGCAGAAATTTTCACCATATCATCATTGATATGTTGTTGTTGTTTTTAGTACGTCGCGACTGAGTTTTGTTTCTCAATAAGTTCTGTTGAAGTACGCAATCGACTCGATGCTCTCTACGTCATAGTTTAGTCGTTAGAGGTCATCACTGCGGTTCGTGAGGTTCGCGGTACCATTCTCGCAGGCAAACTCCATATTATTTATAGGTATTTTATTTATTTATTTTCCGGTGAAGTAGAAATTCAACATTACTAATAAACTGGTATGAAGCTGATTAAATTTTTACCAGTTTTACATGGGAAATAGATGGAAGGTGAAGTATTTAGTGCAAAACTTCATACCAGTTGGATTGTACAATAGTTAACAACTAGAATTTTTCCTTGCAATGAATGTATACGAGTTTGTGTATATAGCATATAATTTCTCATATTAATCAATATTTTAGACTTTTATTTAATTTTCATTCATTGCTTTCATTATCGGATACATCAGTAATTGCTGTAGTAGATTTTATCTCTCTTTCACTCTCTCTCTCTCTTTCTCTCTCTCTCTTTCTCTCTCTCTCTCTTTCTCTCTCTCTCTCTCTCTCTTTCTCTCTCTCTCTCTCTCTTTCTCTCTCTCTCTCTCTCTCTCTCTCTCTTTCTACAACTCTTTTTTTTAGAAAGAATGTTTGTACATATTTATATGCACTACCCTTATATTCAATTTCATTTTTATATATTGAAGTGTATGAGCATGTGTGTGTGCGTGTGCCTATTTCCGGTTGAAGCCTCTAATCGCCATACAAAATAAGTTAGTCCTACGAGTTTTTGTCCGCTTTTTCTGTTGCTATTTTGTAAAATTTGCTAATTTTATTTTATTCTTCTATTTTATTTTGTATTTAATTTTATTTTTATTTCCATTCTGTTTTAGCTGTATTCGTATTGTTTTGCATTTTATTTAGTTTATTTTTTTGTTTAAGTTTACCCTTTGTTTAAGTGCCGCTGGCGTACTATGGGCCACAACTTTCAAAGACAATATGTACTCGTACATATATGTACATACATACATATCTGAGCTCATATCATTGAACGAGTGTATTTGTATTTTGCAAAGTTGCATTTTTGTTGTCTGTGGTTTTGCACATTTCTTTCGTTCTCAGTGGTTCAGCAGAAAAGTAAAGTACAAGGTATACGCTTTGCTTGCTTTGTAATTTTTTCTAGTGATTTGTCATTCTTTTTTTGCCCCTTTTATTGTTTTTTGAAAGTGGCAAGGAAAAGTTTTTACTTAAATCGATTTTATTTTACGAGTATTCGTGTTGGGGCACATGAGTTGAATGGAAATTCACACTTAGAAGTGTTTTATTGTGAGAAATATTGTGTAAAGCGCACTTTTTATTTTTAAAGCGGCATATTTGAGGTTAGCTATAGAATCTGATCCCTTGCTACCAAATGAATTTATTATCATAAAGAAAAAAAAAATGTTTTTTTTTTTAATATAAATTAATTAAAGTAATTGGACATCAATAAGTATGAATGCCAACCATATTATATTTCCGCCTGCGTAAGATACACCAAAAGGTGAGAAAATTGCTGATAATTGCACATGTTGCAAGCGCATTAAGAGGTTATATATTTTATAGCCTTGACCAGTTTATTACAACCACAATTAATTGGTCAACGAAATAAAAATTAATTTTAATTAAAGCAATTAAAGTGAAAAGTGAAAAGATCGCATTGAAAATAATGAATACCACAAAAAAATGAACTCACACACTCACATATGACCAACAAGTGAGGTAAGAGAATTCAAAATAGTGAGTGAGAAAAAGCGGCAAACAAAATGCAAAGGTGAAATTCACTTCACACCTTCTATGGTGTGCGACATGCAACAGTAGCTGCGGCAGTGGCACGAGCGAACTGCTACGAAAAGCTGTTTAAAGTGCCAGAAGCAGGTCGCAAAGCACAGCAGACAAAAACAATTTGAGGGGCAAAGAGTGGCAATAACTTCGTCACCAGGCATGAAGGTGTCAGCAGAAGTAGAACCAACAACAATAACGACAGCGGCTGCAATGACATCGTCATTTGCATAAACTTGAACGCTGCATAATTCGCAAAGGTGTCATGCAATTAATCTTCCTTATGTGTTGCACACACACTGCCAGACAAACATACCTACATCCATACATATGTGGCAAGCATTGGATTGGTTTCATGTAACTGTTACTTTGAATGGACGGAGGCTCAGAAGTATGGGAATACCGGCAACAAACCACAGCAAATTAAGAACTGGAGCCAGTGTGAGTGTACATGTGCATAAGTTTATATGTGTAATTGTTTCCCCGAGCAAAAAGTGTATGAGAAACCGTTGCAAAAGTTGCGAAGTAGAGACGACGAGAAGGAGACGTATTTTGCGGTTTTTACTTAACGCATTTTTTTATGTTTTCTTCCAAGCACTAACATTCTTACATGCGCACACATTCATGCTTACGAATACAGGTATGTGTACACGTATGCTTCAGCACTTTTTTCTTTTCCATCACCTTTTTGTCGGCTCTTGACGCCCATTAATGAAGTGCATAAATTTAATTAAACACCTTTAAATGCTGCAATAAAAGCCATAAAAGACACACATACACCTAAACATGTATACATTAACACATACGTATACCATACATATGTAAAAATATTTACTCATACCTATATACTTGGTGCACAGCTTTTCACTTCATTGATTGATTAATTCATTGCATTCATAGGCATATAGTTGAGTGAGCGCTTAAGTAAGTACGTAAGTACTTAAGTTTTCGATGTCGCCAAAGGTTTAACGGTTGTTTGTTGTTGGTGCTTTTCATTTTCATTATTTTTTGGTAACTTGTGTACTTAATCTGTTCTGCCTGCTGATTGATTACGAACAAAGTGTCAAAGAATTTTAAATTTTTTTGAAAAAGTTTTAATTAAATTCATTATGCAGCTCAATGGGTTAACGTGTGATGTGTGATGATGGATGTCGATAGTTAAAAGTACTTATTATATTTGCAATAGATGACTTTACTGATCTGCATCTGGCATTCCATAAACGCCATTGAATCGCACTAGATGATGTTAGAAAGATGTTATTTCGTACTAAAAAAGGTAAATGGAGAAGTGTTGATCTCTTAACTCAGAAGTGTTTGAGCGCATGTCAAAGGTGGACACCAATAAAGAGAAAATTCGTTATATTCTACAAATTTTCCACGATAGAGACGAAAACGCTTGGCAGGAAATACTGTCACATTTACAAATGCACAATTTTGGTTTTGGCGATTTCGTTCTGGCGATTTTAGATGAACAAGAATGCTAATTGTCGGAAATGTCTGTTAAATAATGGAATTTGAAGACTCTGACCGTTATGAGAAAACTGTTTCGATTCAGGGACCGAATTTCTATCTGCGAGTGCATCACTTACATCAACTTTTATTCCGAACCTCGCACCAATTGGTTACCATCTGCTCGTGTCTATGGCGAATTATTTGTCTGGTGAAGAATTGGCCTCAAGAGAGGCCTATGAAAATCGATTGTCCCAATTTTTCTCCTATAGAGGCAAAGATTTCTAAAATAGCAAGATAAATCGGTTATTTGTAACTATGGTAAATAAAACCGTTAATTTACTACAAAAATAATAGATGATTTGTTGCTTGACATTTCAATTTAATATAGTTAAACTAACACAAATTCTGATATAATTTACTTATTTACATAGTGGCGTAGACACCGCTTACGCGATTATAGCCGAGTTAACAACATTGCGCCATTCGTTTCTTCTTTTTGCTGTTTGGCGCCAATCGGAAATACCAAGTACAGGAGGTCTTTCTCTTCCTCTGCTTCCACCGGCGGGGACTGCATCGAAAACTTTCAAAGCTGGAGTATTCGTATCCATCCGGTACACATGACTAGCGTAGCCGCTGCTTCTTGATTCGATGAACTATGTCAATTTCGTCGTATAATTCGTACAGCTAATCATGCCATCGACTGCGGTATTCCCCGTTCCCAATTCGTAGAGGACCATAAATCTTACGCAAAACTTTTCTCTCGAAAACTCCTAATGCCGACTCATCAGATATTGTCATCGTCAATGCTTCAACTGCCTACTTAGTCCAAAGTAGCACCTGTTTGCAAGAGTGATTCTGCGTTGGATTTCCAGGCTGACATTGTTGTTCCTGCTAATCTTGGTTCCAAGATAGACGAAATTATCTACGACTTCAAACTCATGACTGTCAACAGTGACGCGAAAGCGATGTGATAGATATTTCGTCTTGCTCTCGTTCACTACCAGACCAATATCCTTCGATTCCTTATTCAGTATAAATAAAAGTAGAGCTCATTCCCTCAATCGCGCATTGAGGCCAATAATGTCGATATCATCGGCGAAGAGGTGGTGGGTGTCGATCCTCTTTTCATGGGTCTTTTCCAAGATTTGGCGCATGGTGAATATCTGGTCAATGTTTGATTTACCAGGTCTAAAGCCACACTGATAAGGTCCAATCACTTTGTCGATGGTGAGTTTTATTCTCCTCATCGCCATGTTTGAATTGTTCTGCTAGTAGACTGGCATCTCCAGCCGCTTTGTTGTTTTTTAAGAGGGCGAATGCTATTCGAATTTCTTCATGGTAAGGAATGCCTTTTCCATCGTCATCGATTGGTGTTTCGGGTTCACCATCTCCGGATACTCCATTTTCACTGGCAATCAGCAGGCTGGAAAAGTTTCCCTCTATAAATTCAATATGCTCTGGACATCAGTGCCTGGATCACCTATTTGTATCCTACAGGAGTCTGATCCGGTCTTGAAACCTTCCGTAAATCGTCGTATCTTCTCATAGAATTTTCGAGCATTACCCTTGTAAACCAGCTTCTTAATCTCTTTATACTCACGAATCTCGGCCCCCTTCTTTTTTTGTCTGCATACGCGTCTGGCTTCCCTCTTCAGTTCTCGGTATCTATCCCATCCCACACGTGCTGTTCTCAATCGCAGGGTTGGGAGGTAGGCAGTCTGTTTTCTCTGCCACGCAACAGGCAGTCCTCATCGTACTAGCTGTTTTCACGACCTTGCTGAAATCCAATAGTTTAGTTTGCAGCTGTACGTAGAGAGTTTGAAATGCTGTCCCACAGTTCTCATATACCGAGTTGCTGATGAGTGCTCTCAGAGAGCAGGTGTGGAAGTCGAGTAGAAAACCGCTCGGCAGACTGCTCTGGTTACAGCTTTTCGGCGTCGAACTTTCCTTGTGTTTGTTGACGGGCGTTCTACGATACACAGAGGATGCAACAAGATAGTGGTCCGAGTCGATGTTGGGTTCTCGGAGTGTACACACGTCAAGAACACTGACATGGGGACAGCCAAGTAGCTTGATGTATTTTTGAGCTGGAATCTAGTACTACAGACAACCATATTTCGGGCCCCGGCGAAGCCGATCAGCCTCAACCCATTAGGGGATGTTTCGTTGTGAAGGCTGAAGTTTCGGATAGTCGTACCAAAGATACCTTCTTTCCCCCCCTGGCATTAAAATCGCCGTCATATCCTGACGGGGCAGCGCTCTTAATTGTGCTCTAGGCGCTCATAAAAGACATCGTTGCACAAATCGTCCTTCTCTTTCATCGGGGCGCGGACACAAATCAAGGATAAGTCGAAAAGTTTCGCTTTGACGCGGATTTTGGCATGATGCCAGCCTTTATTCTTACGAGGACATAAACCAGCAGGGCAGGGGCACCTTCCCAATTAAGGGGGCGGACATTCCAAGTGCATGCCCTCAAATCATGATCCTTAACTCGTTTGCAGGGTCGTCAACAAAAAGGGGTATCTCATCCGTTGTTATATTTTTCATTGGAGCTGGTTTCTACATGACGGGTCCCAAACTCAGCGCACAACCTCGCTAGGCGAGTAAGTTTAAAGGTTTTACACATTTATCTTGCGAGCCGCTTGCTTCAAGACCAACGCCCGCTCACAGCCGCACCTCTGGCGAACAGACGCTGCTACTAGACTTCAGCGGACCCTTAAACCGAATAAGTCGGAGTGGCTCCACTGAAGCTTCCTCTCTCATTAGCCGTGACCCAAGGCTCCGCACGGGTTGGTTACCGCATCTTGCTCAAAGGTAGCTCACGATTCCATGGTGCGCGACGTGGACGCAAGAGTAGGAATTGAGTATAGCCTCGAAACTGTAACAGCATACCCATAAGCTTGACTACACCCCATTACACTTCTATATTTTACTGAATTGAACTAAAATAAATTGAATGAAAAAATGAATTGAAATAATAAAATGTGATTAGGTACTTCACCTAACTTTAAATTGATAGAAGCGAGGAAACCGAGAAGCGCTGGATACATATAAATAAACTGTAGCCTTCAATCCATTGCCAGATTCCTGCTTTAATTCACAAATATAATATTCTCAGAAAGCTGAATATTTCTATAAATCTTTGAATCAAAATAAAAAGGGTTCAACTTCGATAGAAAACAAGAAGAATTTTTATCACCTATTACTGAAGCCAAAAAATGTTTTAATTATTTGATAATTTATTGGTATAGGTGTAGAGCCCTACTTTGAAGGCGATAAAAGAAATTTGAATACATAATAAATGTTTTGAATTTTTTGATTATTTGCCGCAATTTTTCTGTAAGATTTTATATATGTATGTAACATTTTCGAAAAAAAGAAGTTTTCCAACAGAACATATCTATTCTTTGAATTCAAGTTATTTCATGTAAATATGACTTAATTAATAACAGTCTTAATAAAATGTTTCCGTTATTCTTATTTCAGTGCAAAAAGCTTAAGTGTTGAGTAAATTTGGCATTAATTCCAACTATCATAAATACTTTTATTTTCATATCAGTCGTGCACGAGCAAATAAGCCATTAAATATTGTGGCGGAAAATAATGGAATTGAACAGTCTACCGATCGGAAGGGGCAACCGATGAAGCCACATATAATAATAATAGTTTTGTGTGAAGTGAATTAATATCAACAGCTGTGAGCACTTACTTACATTAAATACAAAATTGACTTGTAATATGAGAAAAATGCATAATTATCTAATGGATAGGCGTTGAAAGAGGCTTGACTTGCCAATTTTTTGTGTATAGAGATGGATGTGAGGGCCGAGAAGGCCACAAATATGCACAAATTGAAATCTGTTTAACGTCGAGCTGTAAGCCGAATATTATATGTAAGATATACATACTTCCATACTCGTACATATTTGTTAATAATGAGAAAAAAATCTGATTTGCTTCATCATTAAAGTTTAGCGTAAGCCACAATAGCATTAAGCCAAAAGGAAAGAAAAATATTATAACAACAATGAAAATATAGTAGTAGCTGCCAAAAGCACAACAAAAATAAAACCAAACTCTTAATAAGTAGTGCAAAAGCAAAGAGAGGGATGGGAGAGAATAAGGACAAGGCTTTCGTTAAAGCTGTTTTCAATGGGGAAGTGGCAAAACAGGGGAGAAAAGTATTCGCACAGGGCCAAGTGGTTGGTGGAAGCGCAAGTTAGTGTATATTTTCAGCATATATAACAGCTGTTTTATAACAAGCATAAAAATGAAATTTTATCGGTACAACATTTGCTGCCACCAACTACAATGCATGGTACAAGTAAAGTATAATATAATATTTATCCCAATAAAAAATGCAAACCTTTAATATTACAGACATTTCTATCGTTACAAAAATATTGCAGATATTAAACATTTTAATGAAAGTAGTTAATAAGTATTAGCCATTAATGATTAAAAAAACAAATTATAACTTTCCAACTAGTTAAAAAGTAGTTTCAAAACTGCTTATTCCTGCACTACTTCCTATTTTTTTATAATTACATCGAGCGCTTAGCCAGTCGCGATATGAATAAATGCTGTATTTTAACTTTTGTTTGTAAAAATTAAATACTTATTTCTATTTCTGAAAAACAATTTTTTATTATTCGTTCTATTAAGGAGGAAAAATCAATTACTTTCGCCCCAGTTTGAAAGTAGTAACAAATTATTTTTCGTGTTTGTTATTATTATTTCGCTTATTCTATATATTCAACGGCATTTTCCCTTCTACATACATTCTCGTATAGTACTCTGATACCATTTTATAGTTGGTATCTCCACTTGGATTTTCTTTTCATATGTATTGTACAAGCGCTCATATACATACATAAATACATATGTATGTATGAACATACATACTTACTATACATCTTTGTTTGTCAGTATATTCCCAAATACTCCATGCTTGTTATGCGCACCCCATGCCGAGAAAGAACATTATTGTTATGGTAATATGAGTTAATCTAATGCTTTGTAATATTCCTGGAAAATTGGCTAAAATGCCACTTAACATTTACAACAACAACAAGGTTTAGGAAAATTGCGAAAAAATAATAATGATTTGGAAATTGTGTATTCTTCTAGTTTTTGTTTTGCTGTTGTTTAGCTTCTTTTGGTTACTTTGCAATTTTTTTTTTCTATTTATGATACAGAATTTATATTTTTTTCATGTCATCATTTTTGTGTTTTTTTCCATTGAAAATAGAGGAAATAGTTTAGAGTACTGAAGAGCAAAAACACCCTAACTTCTTTGTATTTTTGAAATTTTAAGAATTTTATCAAGTAGTAGAAAATAAAAATGGGAGTTTCGATAGAAATTCTTTTTTTTTTAATTTTATGAACTTCTTTATTTGTATATATGGTATCTCTCTGTTTTTTTTTTCTATTCTGTGCGTCATAAACGCTGACTACTCAGCAACTAAAAATCAATATTCTCAAAAGTTTTTCGCCAAATTGTCGCATCATTATAACGGTATTGTATTCAGACTGCCAATATTATGGATACTCTGCACGTAGTGATGAAAAAATAGCGAAACAAATAACATGAAAGACGTAAAATATAAAAACGGAAGTTAAGTAGTAGAAAACTCACCGTTATAGCAAAAATACAAACATACAATGTTGGGAAATATAATAGAAGTATAATAATAGTAAGTAAAACTTATGAAGTTCAAGGGAGAGAGGAACATCAAAAGTGGAAGGAATACTTGCTGTTTAAAAAAAATTAATAATAATAAAAGTCTTTTCCTCCATCGAATTATAAATATTGTACAACCTTTTTCGGTATTCCTTTATAATTTCCCCTTTCGTGTGTATTTCTCCATGTTTTCGATGTCAGATATTCGGTTTCGAAAGTTCTGTACAGTGTATTCGACACTTGGTAACTATTTTTGATTCCTATATCACGTTCACAGCCATCACCATCACATTTTCGTTAGCTGGTGTATTATTTTTGATAAAAGGTTAGATCGTTTGCAGTAACCTTTATTATCTACTCATTTTCTTTTCTTCAGTATGTAGTTTATTTCACCACATTTTTTTTTTGGTATTAATATCCGATTAACCAGATTCCATCCTGTTCATGAACATTATAATGTTTTTATAAACAACGCTCTTTTTTGGGTATACAATTTGTGATAACAGGTACCAAGTTATTCATATCCACTTTTCTTTGTCAGTATCATCACTCTATCCGACAGTCTATTCCCCCTTTTCTCATTTCATTCATACATCTACCAACCTTTATACGGCAATCTTAACCAGTTGCCGATATTCAATAGCCTACTTCCGCTGACTTGAACGTAGTAACATTATCAGGAATCCATTTTCGATGTTCTTTTTCGTTTATCCAGGATGCAAAGCATGTTTTTGTTATCCTCTTTTGTTTTTATATCAGATGTTGTATGCCTGGCATAGTGTGTCCAATTTCTTATACCCAGCAACGCGCCTTTTCGGATCTAGTCTATTATTATTTCTTATTTCTTATTCCCGATTTCTGATATTCTATTCCTCAGTTTTCGCGTTATATACGAGTTTCCTGGGATATTCTATTTACCTTTTCTAGGACAGTCCCCATCAGGCGAACTGCAATATTTTACCCCAGCACTGTCTACAATTTACGGCAAATGCATGTTCCTGAAGAAATTTTTTCGGTAAAAAGCGGAAATATTACGAACAAAATGCAGCAACAGAAAAACATATGCAAACAATGAACAAAACATAAGCAACAAATAAAAAATAAAAACTGTAATAAATAGCCGTAGACCCACGGCGCAGAAAAATCGAACATTTCGCAGACCAACATTTGGCAGACAATCGAAATAGACAGGCAGACAGTTGGTTGATGGTGCATGGGAGCCAATGGAAGAACTACGATGCGCTAGCTCGGTGAGTAGCTAGCTGCGAGTGTGCAGTTACGTAATGCCAGTTGGCAGTTGGCGAACGTGCGCCGAATGTCTGCCATACGATGGCTGGCTGGCTGGCAGGTCGATAGGCGTCTAAAATGGCCAAAAAGCATACAAAATTTTAAAAAAAAAAAGCTCCACCAAAAACTACAAGGATCACTCGCTCATTGGGTTGGTTGAACTTACTTTCTAACGCAGTTGTTATTTTTGTTGTCAAGTTAAAGCGGCAGTAGTTAGAATAGGCGAAAAATTGCTTCGAAATGAGTTGTAGCAATTGTTGTTATTTCCAGAGAGAAACAGCGCTTTGCACGTACAACTTATTTAGAACTGAGTAGCCTTCATCACGTTCGCTGTTCTGTCAGTTTGGTGCTGCATTTTTTGCCATTTTTTTCAGTTTTCGTGTTTTTCACTGCAAATTGCAATCGAACAACTCAACGTGGATACTTTGCCTTGCTTCATTGCAACCTTTATACTCGTTTGTACAACAACTACAACAACAATATCAGTATTTTTCAAAGGCTGAACATTTGTATGCGAACTCGAAACTCAGTGAAATCACAGATAGAAAAGTTCTACTTCTTTTCTGTTGTTGGCGCAAAAGTTAGTCGAGTTGAGTTGAGTTGAGCTGAGTTGGTTAAGTGAGTTGTTGGTGGTGTGCCAAATCAAATTATTGCAAAACTTAAAATTTCGATCAAACGTGATAAGAATAGGGTAATCGAAATAAATAACGTAAATAACTGAGGAGGTGCAATTGTCTGGTGGTTGTGTTTTCCTACTGCTGTTATATGTATGCGTCTCAGGTATTTTTTTGTGTGTGAATAGTCTGATGAAATTCTTTTCCCTAACAAAAAAGGACTGGCGTTCGACGCAAGAGAATGTTTAAGGCACAAAATTCAAATTTAATGGAATTTTTTATTATCACTCACGCCTAAAATGATCCATTCGTTGAGTTAAATTTTCGACTGGTAACTGGCGAATGACACGCGTGATGTTTTTCTCCAAGGCCTAAATCGAAGCGAAGTTGTCCGCATAGACTTCAGAGTTTACATATCCCCCCAGGAAAAAGTGATATCACACGATCTTGGTGGGCAATCGACCGGCCCAAAATGTGAATATATCTGCTTATCGAAGTGTTCTCTCCATAAATCCACCGATTGATGCGATGTGTTGGAAGTGGGGCCGTCTTGTTGAAACCAAATATCGCCGAGATCAGAGCTTCAATTTCGAGCATCAAATAGTCGGTTATCCTGGCGCGAGAACGGTCGCTTTTGACAGTTACGTTCCCATCGGCAAGATTTTTGGAGAAATATGGACCGATGATTCCACCGGCTCACTAACCACACCAAACATTGTTTTTTTTTTAAATGAAATGGCAGCTCTTGAATCATTTCTGGTTTACATACACATTGAACCAGAAATGGGCCTTATCGTTTAACAAAATTTGACAAAAAAATGTCGGATCTTCTTGGCCGCTATATTTTCTTCGTTGCGTGCTGGACTTGGTCTATTTCGGTCGAACATTAACCAATAATGAATGGTGGGTCTTAAGATGGGTAATGGTGTTGCGAATAGTACGCTCAGTAGGCCGATTATGTTGACCATAAGTCTTTCCATGATGAAATGCCAAACAATACTTAACAAAAATAACATGAAAGCTTGGCACGACTCATGCGTGATCTGTTAAAAAACGGTTATTGGAAAAGTATCTCTACTTGATTAACCCGTTATAATAATTAGTGCATTTTAGCCGATGAAGCGAATTTCGGTGGAGTTTCTTCTCCAATTTGTGGTGAGTGTCTTAATGGACTTACAGTTTATTTTATGATGGATGTTTTAAATAGCTTTTGTTTAAATTAATTTATACTATAATAAAATTAAATTAAATGCAAATTAATAAAAAATTAAAAAAAAAAATAATTTAAAAAATTATTTTATGTATAAAAATTTAAATAAAATAAAATAAGGAAAATAAGATAAAAATGAATTACATTAAATTTAATAATAATAATCGGGGATCGTATAGCTGCACTTAAAACACCCAGGAAATACACATACCACAAATTTCAAATTATGCGGTTATGTACATACCTATGTACGAGTACATATTTATATCTGCATATATCTGCAGATGCATAGCAAATAGGCGCTTGGCTGCATTTTTATTACGCAAACTGCTTTTAACATCACATTACTGCCAGCATGACATTCCAACTTTTAATGCAACAAATATGTACGTACGTATTTGTAATAGCAAAAATAAAATGCTGAGAAAACATTTTAAGTTTTGCGGTCTTAAAATTTTGAATAAATGTGTACTTTAGTATGCGCGAATGCCTCGGAGGCGACAACTTTTTGAACTCACCTTGTATGAATGTATTCCTGAATTATTTAAAAAACAAATAATAAATAATAATTCGAAAAGAAAAATAAGGGAATATGGATTACTTAACTCTAGCACTGTATTTCTGCAGAGAAATTCTAATGGAATATATATGTATATGTATGATTTTTATACACATATGTATATAGGTATTTATTATGTATATGTCTGTATTTTTAATTTACTTTGTTTATTAATTATTATTTTATATTTTTTGTTCATTGCTATTTGGTTTGCTTTTATTTATTTTTTTTTAATTGAAAATTCTTGTTTTAAAACAATAAGGTTCAGGTCTGTCATTCTGTTTCAACCTTTAAATTACTAAATCCCACACTCACACTTTTAATCCATTATATATACATTGTTGTCCAAAACATTAAGCTTAAGCACTTCATCCGTGTATTTTTCCACATTCCTGATCTTTAATAGTAGTGTCGGCAACTGCAATTTGTTGTAACGCCGCCGCCGACAAGTCGCGAATACATATTGTAGTGAAATTCCATTAGCAATGCAAATCTCAAAAAAGTTCAGCTCAGCTTGTTGTTGACAGTTGTTATTATGATTGCTTGAACTTTCCCGTTTTTTTATGCAATTGTTGCTGCAGCCAAAATTGACATTTCCAGCTGTGTTTTAAGTGAAAACCCTTCTTACGACCAAACTATGAACTATTTTCACTTAGGAAAAATAATAAGGGGGTTTTGATGAAGAACGGGGTCGAAATAACTGTGAGAAGCATGCAGGGATCTACATGAAGTAAGTGTTTTTGTTTAAAAAAAAACTTAATGAAACAATTTTTTTATTTTAATCCTGTCAATTTAGACATTCGTATCCATCTAAAGCTTGGTAGGCTTGTTTGAAAAAACTATTAAAAAAGAAATCTAAAAGTCTAATCGATCGATTGTGTTGAAAATGATGACAAAGCCGTGAATTATCCAATGGAATTTCTAAACTATTTGGATTTGCCAGGCATCCCGCCGCATCATTTGCGTCTTAAAGTTGGATCTGCCATTATTTTGATACGTAATCTTTATGCGTGGAAACTGTGTACACCGCACCGGAACAAAAAACAAAAAATGTTTTTTTATCAAGTTGCGTTACATTGAACAAAATGTAGACAAATCGTAAATAAATGTTTTCAACACAATATAAATTCAACTTTCTTTTCTTTTCAAAAAACATAATTTCACGCAGGACAACGGCTGTGGGGTCAACTAGTCATAAATATAATAAATAAATTCTCATTCATGTGGGAGCGGAGAAAACTTGTTCCAAAAAGTATATATTTAAAAAAGTGTAGAATAACAAATTAAGAAAACTTACTCGAGCTTAAAAGTGTATTTGTCACACACTGCTTTCAAAAATAAAAATAAAAGAAGAATAAAAATAATAATGAACTTAAATTTAACTGTTTAAGAAGAGTTTTTTAAACGATTCAATACACACACAACACAAACAGAAATGCCACGTACGTACGTATGTTTATGTATATCTCTCCATATCTTAATGTCTCCCACAATCCCAAGTTTATACATATTTATGTATATACCTATGGTATATGTGTGAATTTATAGAAAATTGTGATATTATGAAAAAAACTTTTTAGGCGCGAAATCGAAAACTGCAGCGGCTGTCGCAAATGGATGTAGCTAGAAAAAAAAATAATAATAATATAAAAAATTCTTTCAAAAACAAAAACCAAGTATTTAACATGCATACATATATGTATGGTATATGTACATACATTCACGTACGGATGAGTTTGCCCAAAAAATTTTGTTGGCCATAACAAAAAGTGAGGAAGTTGAAGTGAAAGAAAAAGTTTTGATTTTCTCTTAACACACATACACATACACATACACAAACATATGTACATGCAATAATAAAACTGCTCAACTTAACTTCTACACGTTCTACATATAGGTACGTACGAGCGCCCGGAAAAAATACGAAAAATTCGGAAACAACACAAAAGGCAACCGCAAAGTAAAAAATTATTTAACGGAAGCAAACTTTTTTCATTACTAGCCATCGAACGAATGTGCACACATGCGTGTTCAAAAAAATATTAAGTGGACATAAAAGATATATATACTCGTGTGTATGTTAAGAAATGCTTAAAAATTAAAATAAAAATAAAAAAAAATATATTTACACCCATGACCAATTGTTAGTAGCAATTGAGGTTAAATATTTGCACTTGTAAATATGTATGTGCATACGAAAACTATGTATGTATATGTGCATATGTGCATACTTGTATATTACATTTTCGCCTAACTTCGTGCTCGTCAAGCATAACTTTCAACACTCCAAATTTTGTTTTTTTCTCATTTTCCTTCTTTGTTGTTGTAAATTATTAACAAGCTAGCGTAATTGTGCCATTAAATATGTTTGAGATGTACATATGTATATTAAATATCGGCCAGTTGTTTGCGTGTCAGCTATCAAGCGTTGCGTTTACAGCCTTCAATGGTCCACCCACAAATCGTTCTTTCCGCCATTTTTTATGGATGACCTCTGCTTGTTTGCGACCACGTCGTCGGGTAAGATGGATGGCTGCATCGATTTGTTCCACATTTTCGTTAATGTAGCATATTGTTTTGCACGCACAGACACCTAGCTAGAGACTCACCCTAACAACCAGCAGCTCATTCGTCTGCTTTACAAATCTGTTCACACACTCCTTAGCGCTTTAGGCTCTATATTTTTCTTCATAAAAAATGGAAAGAAAATATTTCAATCGTTTTGTCAGCGGCTTGGCTACGTGCTTTCCTTTCACAGCTTCCACAATTTCCCCGCCACATATATCACTTCCAGATCTTGCACCCAAAAACCACTCTCTTTATTTAGTTCCTCTAGATTTGCCCTAAACGAATTTCTCACATTTATCGTTTATTGCATTAAACGCCTTATTGTTGTCACTACTTTGTTTATTTTTTCTTTTTGTTATGATTATTGTTTTGCTGCTTTTCTTATTGTTATTGCTTACCACAGTTTTTATTGTTCAGGTCTACAGTCATCGTCATCGTCGTTGTCGCCGCCGTCGGCATTAACAGTTTTGCTATAGCCACAACTCAGCCACATTAACGGTGTTTAGTTGTGCGCGTAATGTGACAAATAAAATGTAAAGAAAATAATTTACTTTTCCGGTGACATCTGTTCATCGGAAACTCTCAGGTGGATTGAGGCCGTCTATTAAGGTCATCAACAGTTTGAAAGGTGTGCGGAAAAAAAATGTTGTTATGTTTCTGTTTATTGCTTTTATTGCTGTTCATTTATAGATTTAGATCATTATGGGTTTCTGAAGCAGATGTCAGGTAAAAAAATATTGATTTGAATTTTATTTTTAATTTCTCAAATCATTTCTCTTTCGACTTTATATTAAAAATTGGCATTTAAAGGGGTAACTGTATTTCATTTATATTGCAGAATCTTAATCTTAAGCCGTTATAATTATAAAACACTTCTGTGAGATTTTAATCCCAACAAAATGAAAGTAAGTCCCGCTGCCGGCAGGGAAAAGGTTTAACCGATTTAATTTATTTGGGTGATACTTTATGATTTTTTTTAATGATGACGGCTATTTTAAAATTTAAAGCAAAGAAATGTTAAGATATTTTATGAATATGGCACGCTATTTGCTGATTCACCTATAATCGTGTAATCGGTGTCTAGAAGATATTATTGGCCAGGGTTGCAAAGCTGAAAATTTGGTGTATAAATTTCAAATAAATGTATTTCCTAGTATGTGGACCGAAGTTGAACAGAAATTTGTTTTTTGTGTTTGTAAATGTTTTTGACCTAGTAAAAGAAAATACTTAGGAAGTTTTCTATTTAACAAATTTTTTAGAAAGGTTGCTATCAACTAAATAACATAAATACCTACAGTAAAGTTCAATTTTAAAAATTTTAAAAATAATTTGTATTGATGCATGAATTTAAAGTAAGCTTAAAACTTTTTTGGGGTGCCAAATATATTTACTTCTTTCCAATAACACTATTTTCAGAAAATTTCTTCGAGAAATTGGACATAGATCTTCTGATCTTAAGAGGACTTTTTTGTTGCGGAGGAGAAGTAGTTCGTGGTAAGTAGTAATAAGTAAACATGTACTTAAAATAATACGTATATCACTGTATCTTTGCAACACTGTGTACTATATCGCATTCCTTTTTATTCTTATTATCCTTTATACTTTGTATTAGTTTCTCATGTTTGAATAAAGTTAGTCGTTAAATAATCCACAGAACTTGAGGTTATGGCCCCAGCGCCAAGTGACTACGAATAGTTAATAGAAGTTGAAGTGTATTATCTAAAGTAATGGCTGGTGTAAGAATCGAGCCGCTAAACGCGGAGAACTACGATTCGTGGAAATTGCAGATGCAATGATTTGTTTGGTTTTGCAGATGGCTCCATAGTGAAGCCTGATGATGAAAATAGAATCGTTGAATGGAAGCTGCTTGACCAAAAGGCATCAGCGGATATCACGTTGGCGATATTACCACCGGAGCTAGGGCTCATTTCAGAGTGTATCACTGGACAATTTGGGAAATTTGGTTAAGATTGGAATCAACATTTAAATCGAAAGGGCCGGCGAGGAAAGCTACATTGCTTAAACATATAGCATTGTCACGTATGTCGTATGTACAGTCTGTCAGCGTCGTATGAAACATTTAGATGTGCAGTGGAAACGCGAGACGAATTGCCGAAGTCAGAGGTACTTCGCGTGAAGCAATTGAAGAATATGAGTCGCGGAAAGCAAAAGAAGACAAAGTAAACAATAATGTGCTTTATGTAAAGAAAAAGCAAAATCAATCGTTCGGTGATCAAAATTCGGTAAATTCCATACAAACGAAATTGTGTTTTCGGTGTGGCAAGTCGGGCCATTTCGCGAGAAACTGTAAAAGCAAAAATCAAAAACAAAACACAAATGTGACTGAAGAAGCAAATGAAAAAGCAAAAACGACATTGAATACTGTAGATAAAGCATTTGCTGTCCCTGTTGGAAATATGAGATGGTGTCTTAATAGTTGTTGTACATCTCATATGAGTGCGAATGCAAATAATTTTGAAAGTGTAAAGCTAGTATATGAAGAACTTAATTTAGCAAATAACTATTCGACAAAAATAAGCGGTATTGGTAAATTGTGCACAAAGGTAGATATGCGCGGAAAAGAAATCAAATTGGACTTAGAAAATGTATTGCATGTGGCTGACTTGCTTACAGTCAGTTATTGTCAGTTGCAAAAATTACAGAAATTTAAACAGAATGAGGTTATGGTAAGCAGTAAAAACGAAGTAGTTCTGGAAGCCGAAAGAATTGTCATAGTGAATACAAAAACCGGTATTGATTTGTGGCATTATTGAATGGGTCACGTAAACGAACGCGATTTGAAATCAACGGGAAAGGGTTCGGTGCACGGGTTAAAATTTAATAGTAATGAAAAACTTTCTGATTGCGAAATTTGTGCTAGCGAAAAACAAGTGCGTGGGGTAGACCACGACAAGTTTATCAGCAAAGAGTCGACAGCGCAGATTCAGAGGAGGATGCTGATGAATCAGATGATTTTTAAAAGTGTAGTGAAGATATGTCAGCGAATCTTGCTACTGAAGATCCGCAAACATTGGCGGAGGCATTAAAGTCAGAAGATTCATCTTTGTGGTTAAAGGCGATAGAAGACGAATTTCTGGCACATGTTGGAAACAAGACTTGGCAGATAGTTGAAAAGCCGTCCAACCGGAAGTCTATTGGCAATAAATTCATCTGAAGAAGGTGCGACTCGTAGCAAAGGGCTACGGTCAACGTCCTGGTGAAGATTTTTCATCTCCGGTAGTGTGGTCAACTTTAGTACGTCTATTCCCTACGTTGGCTGCTAAGATGAATTTCCAGATACATCAAATGGATGTAGTGACGGCATACTTAAACGGAGATCTGGACGAGAATGTCTATATGGGCATTCCAGATTTACTTATCAGCGTATTGAAGAAGATTCAAAGAGGTCAACGCGTTGGCTTGAAGGGTGCAGCGAAGCACACCGACGAGATTCAGCGAACAGTGGAAGAGTGGCTAGCGTCACTGCCGCAAAGCAAAGCAGCAGAGTAGCAACGTTGTACAAGAAGACAGGTGCAAGTTTGTACGGTGTAGTCAATGCCGATTGAGGTGCAAATTCAGCAGACAGACGATTATACACAGGTTTTGCGGTTATGTATGCTGGGTCATCTATAAGCTGGGAAGCGCGTAAACAACGTACTGTCTCGCTTTCAAGTACAGGGGCAGAATATGTCGCGATCACTGAGGCAGCTAAAGAAACGTTATATTTGAAAGCTGCATTGAATAAAGTGGGTGTTGATTGTTACAATGTAAAGCTATTTAATGACAAACAGAGCGCACAAAAGTTGGCAGTATCTTCGAATTTCCACCCTCGTACGAAGCATATTGATATTCGTTATCACTTCATTCGTGACGGCGTGCAAAATAAGATGATTGCATTAGAATATATGTCAACACAGCAAATGCCAGCAGACATGCCTTCAAAGTGGCTTAGTCAAATAAAGCACAATAGTTGTTCAACGCATTTTGGTCTTACTCAACGTAGTTCAGAAGAATGCTCTCCCTACTTCGGAAGGAGATGTTGTGGAGGCAAAGTAGTTCGTAACAAATAGTAATAAGTAAACATGTACTTAAAATGACATCACTGTATCTTTGCAACACTGTGTACTATTTCGCACTCCTTTTTAATCTTATTATCCTTCATACTTTCTCATGTTTGAATAAAGTTAGTTGTTAGATAATCCTCGGAACTTTATTTTTGCTCACAGGGTACGTTTGAGTCTTAGAAATAATATGCAATAGGTTTTAAAGTTTTATTGATTTATCTGAAATTTTGATGGTAGCATTACAAATACAATTTTGTTTGGAAGCACGTAGCCATTTTTCGATTAAATGTAAACTTTTTTTCAATAATTTAGTACGTATTGTTTAGTCAAAAATCAATCTTTTAAAAAAAAGTAAGGCGTTTTCACAAAAATTAGTTAAAAGTTAAATCCGTACGAACTTCCAAAGACCATAGTTTGTTGATCATATAACTTTTTGCTTTTATGTTTTAGGTCTCATCCTTTAGAAGAAATCGGTCCTGTGGACGCCTTACAAGAAAATATGGATTAAATAATAATGTAACAAAATAATAATAAGACTTTTTTTTACACCTCAAGATATGTTCAATGAAATGGTTAAATGGAGATTCGATTCCTTTTCCCATATTTTTATAATAATTTAAAAATATGAGTCTATTTTCCAACCTCTAGAGTGGCTTTACCCCTTAAGGTAAAGATGGATCAAGGCAAGTTCAAAAGAATAAAGGTTAGTTAATACAATATTAATATTATATACATTTACGAGGAATTTGAAAAAAAGAAGACAAATAAATTAGGTGCAATGAAGCTTGACTGCTAAGTTATGGCTTTTAGTTTGATAATCGTTTTCTAACTGAAATTTCGAAAAAGTATTAATGAAGTCATTCTAAAATTACTATTTTATTAATAGAGTACTCACCTTTTAACTCCATTTAAATGATTATCTAAAATAAAAACAAAATCCTTGGTTAATGGCCTTACAATTTAAAATTAAAATCTCACAAATATTCTAGTAGAAAAAATCAATAAAACATTAATTATTAAAAAATATTTAGAGTGTTATTTAATATTACATCCAGATGTAGGCAATAATCATTATTGTCAATTGCTTAAGACAAATGCTCTTTGGGTTTTATTTTGTATAAGAAAAGAGGGCATTTCAGTAATTAAACTATGTTGTCTACATTGGAAGAGAGTTCAATTGAAATTATTTCAAATGTCTTGAATAAATATTTGTCACACAAACATATTAAATGTGACATAATTTGAAATTAATAATAATATATTTACATTATATGCAACGAAAAACTATTTTCAACCAATGCGCCGCAAAAACTGATGTAAAAAACCATAGAACATGCAAACACTTAAAATTTGATACACAATAAAAAATTTATTTAAGTACGAATATAATTTTCAATCAACTGACAAGCAATATAATCAATTTGTAATGTGGCAAATGTAAATATATATGTACATATGTAGCTATGGAAATATGTAGGTATGTGCATTTACTGCCATACATGCACTTTAACGACTGCAATTCGACAATTTGCAAAAGCAATAAATGCTATTTTTATTTCAATCTATCTTGCTTTATTTTTTATTTAATATTTTATTTTTTCTATTCTACTTTATTATAAGCATTTTTTATTTATTATGCACTTTAATTCGCAATTTTGCAATCTACCAATAATTCGATTATTTGCTCAATGGCTGCTCAGGGCCTTATGCTCATAGTCCGCGCTGTCTTCTTCGCCTCTGAGAAACACTTTAACCCCGACCATTGTCTTAAGCAACACATTGCTTCAGACTGTTGAAGAGTGTGTAAAAGGAGTTTTTTCGTTGTTTTCATTGTTTACTGTTATAGCTTTTATTGCTTTAGCTCTTATTGTTGCTTTTGATTGCTGACACTCGCATGTCACTCACATCTGTGTCATATTGACTCTTTCGCCGTCTGATCGATACTCGAATCACGGGTGCAAAATGGCTGATTGCATGAAATGACAACCTCGAATGTATCAAACAAATGCTGGGTAGTCTACCCCACATAGGTATATACAATATATTCCAATTACAATCGACGTTGCAGAAATTGCCAATTGCTCAATGCTCAGTGAAAAATTGCTACAGCTGAAGCTCCGGCACCTTTCTGTCTTTTCCTTGCGCTTTTGCGGACAATTGCAGCGGCTGGTTGGCTATACAGCTTTTGATTGCGGGCAACTGCATTGCAGTATCAATTCCAATGAAGTGATATGAATTTCTTGCTGCTCTTGCTGCTTCTCTGTATGTGATATGGTGATTTTTTTTTACATATTGGTGTGTGGGGGAAAAAGTGTGAAATACCTAAAAGTATCAAGATGCGCACAGTGGAAAAGACTGTGCCATTTGAAATCTTGAATGTTTTGAATTTTCGAGCTTTAAAGTTTCAGAAAAGTCTCAGTAAACAAATAATATCTGTGATATTCGTATGACTGTGCGTAGCTGTAACTTGCTTGTAGCCATAATTGTGACGATATTGACTTAACTTTTTTAAACAACCTCATCTCTTGGAAACCATTCGAAATTCAGTATTTCATAGTAAATTCTTAAATTTTACTTTAAAAGTTAGATAAATAGAAATTATACCATATTTATTTAATGGGCTAAATTAATAATTAAAAAAAATATAAGAAAACTAAGTATTTGAAAAATGCGTCTTTAGTTTATAAGCAAACCCGGTTTTAAGCTGTTTAATTTCTTATATTTTAAATTTTTTTGTATTAGAAAAAATAACTAAAAATACATTATTAGAGATTTAAAGTTTAGAAGTTTTAAACATAAAAACTTGAGAAGAGATGACAGCTTTGAAACATGGTTGGCTTTACTTAGGTGAGCCACTTGACGAGAAATTACCATTTGAACAAATCGTTACCTCAAAGATAAATTTTTTAATTACTCTAAGCTTGTTATTCGCATTTAAGACTACCCTGAATTCATACAACAGTAAATTTTCAACAAAAAGCAACTCTCCAATAATTGTTTAATCTAAGGCGCTTCAAGCTTATCAAACTGGACAGCAATGTAATACAATTTTTCGAGATATGAAACTTTAGAGATTTCAAAGAAATACTACCTTTTTTGCTATTCCCCAGTTATGTTATTTTCTTCTTCCATAAGCCTGTCGAACATTATGAAAGAAAATCTTGAGAAAATTCTGGAAATTTAAAAACCACTCACGGAAAGCCATTAACCCAAATGTGTCCTAAAAAGGTGGTGATAGTAGAGCGCTACATTTGGGAAAAATTTCCAAACAACTTTGCAATAGTAACTGAAAACTGCCACTTATTATAATAATGAATGATATACGAAAGATTATCAGAAGAGAATGTTAGAAGAAAATTCGCAACATTGCTCATAAAAACATTTTAATGTTTGGAAAAAACTTCTAAATATATTAGTATCGTGAAAATTGTCAATAATTGTAACAAACATAGCTCGAAGAATATTAGCAAGAGTATCAGAACAGTCATTGTTGCTGGTGAAATGTAAATTGTTAAAAAATGAAGAAGTATGGTATTCATTAAAGAAAATTCAAAATATTTAAAAAAAAAATTAGACATTTGACAAGAGTCTAAGAGAATACTCTACCAGAATATACTTTGAAAATTGGCAAGATTCAAAATGAATATTCTGAAAAACCAGCGTTTGGTATATGTATATCTTTTCGCGGGTTTGACAACCCTTGTTAGAAAAATATTTTAACGTTGGAAAGAATAACATAATTTTTACCATGCTCTTAATTTCTCAGGGCTTTCCAACAAAATCTTCGCATTATGATAAATACCGAAGTATTTAAAGCCAAAGTCAAAATAGAAAAAAAAAACTGAAATACCCAGAGGACAATAAGAAAATCAAGACTACAACATAATACGAAATATACTGTTTTCACGTACTTAACCCAGACGTGACACTCGTATTGGCAAAAATTTACTTAGCCACCAAGTATGACAGATGAATTTAAAATGAACGCTGTCAGCAGAAGTATTACAAATGCAAGTGGCAGGCAAATGAATTAAGAATATTTAGAAACTGCACTCATTTACGGTTTTACAAGTAATCAGACCGAGCTCAAAAAGAGAAAATGTTAAATTAAATTGTTAGATATATCTTTAGTCAAACAAAAAAATAAAAGCAAATGTTAACTAAAATTTATTAAGAAAAAAATTATTTTAAATATTAGTCGTGTGTATTATATAATATATGTAGTATAACAGTGCCTAGATGTAGGCAACTACATAACTTTTAATTACCTTCTGTCAGTCAGCGCCTTGTAGGAAAGATGCTTGAAGCGGTGACAAAAAAATTAACTCGGCGAATTCGAAATTAATTAAGCAATGATTATAATCTCGAAAATTTTATGGATTTTGGGTTTTTCTTTTTCAATTTTATTAATAGTCGAAATTTATTCTGAAATATTTTTATATAGGGATACTCATTTCGTGGTTCAAAAGTACAAAGTTGTAAATAAGCAAAATTGTCGCATTTGGTGTTCCGAGAATCCTCAAATAATTGAAGTAAGACCAATACGTCCAATAAACTTGTTGTCTGTTGGACTCTTTGGTGCGCAGGTAAGATTAAACCTTACTTCTTTGAAAATGACTACGGCGAGGCTGTCACTGTCAATTCGGAGCGTTATGGTTACATGATACCTTATTTTTA
Source organism: Ceratitis rosa (assembly GCA_037013455.1). Classification (NCBI taxonomy): domain Eukaryota; kingdom Metazoa; phylum Arthropoda; class Insecta; order Diptera; family Tephritidae; genus Ceratitis; species Ceratitis rosa. The sequence goes on along the minus strand of JAWMAG010000025.1, from coordinate 2,057,619 downwards.
TTTTTTTGGCCTGCAATTGATAGTTTCAACAAAGTTTTCAGAATCTTAATCGCAAAATGTATAATCCTGTATTTTAGTATTGCTCTGTGAATTAATATCATTTTCTCAAATTTGTCCACAAGCTTACCTGAACTTTTCTAGTGCATTCAAACAATCATACACCTCCTAAAAATATGCATTTCAACTGCCCACTTTCATGTTTCTGTGCTTCATTCTCGATTGTAGGCAACGTAAGGCATGAATTTCATATCGATTGAATGTATCAATTTTTACGTTATTTCTTGTATCTACACGTATGTAATAAAGCATATAAATACTGTTATTTGTATTTAATATGTAGTTCAGTACCTACACATTTGAAGAATGAATACTTTTGTTTGTCTAAGGTTTTGACATTAGTTATTACTACAGGTGGAATAAATAAAAACAACTTTGTCATTGCTGGAAAATCAATGAAGTGGACAGAAAACGAACTGTAAGCTAACATTGCCCGAACATTTACAGAGGACAAGACTACTACGTAAATTTATGAAATAAATACGAAAAAATAATTCCACATTTGTATGCAAGTGCATATTTGCAGATATTTGTATCAGCACCTAGTGTACTGTATAATTGTCTTACTTGAACAGTAATTGGTGTAAATATTTCTCTTTGTGACTTCTAAGTTATCCAAAGGAGTTGGAAAGCTTTCAGTTTATTTTGCTGTTTCTTTCTCAATACAATAAAGCAAAGATTTGGATAAAATTGGCAACAATGCTACAAAATAACCAACATGATGTGATATTTAAAAATTTAGCAGCAGTGGATGGAAAGACGTTTACTAAACGGTTTTTTTTTGAAACCTGAAAGCGCTGCTACTGAAAGTTCTAGAAAGTATCCCAAAGAACTCTAATATTCAGCTCTTCAATAAGGAGTATTTAAAAAAAAAATATAGAAGGCTTGCAACGAGGATATATAAAAATTGGACACATTACTAAAGTTTCAAAAAAAAATTGTTAACCTGGCCTAAATAATATCAGTTTCCTGCAATATTTTCCTGAAAACTAAAGAAAGGTAATAAAATTCCATAACTTTTAAAGTATTTATTTAAAAATGTGACGAAATAATACTTTGAAGAAAATCGCCATTATAGTTTGTGAAAACTAGCATTAACTAAAGAGTAAATAGAAAATAGACTGACATTCGGAAGGCTCAGGTTCATATCCCAGTGCCAGCTACATCCAAAAGTTATGTAAAATTAATTTAAATAAAAAATTAAGTTACATTTTCTAATTGCGGTCGCCCCTCGGCAGGGAATGTCCACCCCTCCGAGTGTATTTCGGACATGGAATAAATGCCGTTCGGAGGCGGCTTAGTATAAACTGTAGGTCCCTCCATTTGTTGGAAAAACATCAAGACGCAAAACCACAAATTGGAGGAGGAGCTCGGTCGAAAATCGCTTCAGCGGTTACAAAGCGCCAATTATATATATATATATATATATATAAATAGAAAATTGTCAACAATGCTTTTAAAAATATTGCGGGAGTTAAAATTGCTTGCATTACGCGAAACAACTAGTAGCGGAAAAATTTTCTGTTTTGGTAACATTTCTAAAGGGAATAATAAGAAAATATTCAATGGTGTCTTACATGACATAAATTTGCAATAGCGCCTCTAAAAATTTTTCATTTGTGAAAATTGGCAACATTGTTAAATTAAAAAAAACAGCTACAATTTATTTAAACCCGAACATAAAACAACTACCAACTGCTTCTGAAAATACAATATAATATATCCACAAACAAAAAATGAAGGGGGAAATTTTCGGCATTTTTAAAGGGAATATTTGTAAAATTGATAGCAGTGCCTGAACACTCCGCTAATAGAATATTCCTGAACGAAAATTGGCCACGTTTCTTATCGAAAAATTTTATTGACAAAAAATCAATATTCTTGCAAAATGGAGATATGTAGAAAGTCAGCAACAATGTCTGGATAAAACAATTTGCTGTAGGCCTTGAAGAAAATTGTCCACATGTTGATTAATTAACGCTTTCTTTTAATATTGACTTATGAGAGCGGAACAAATTCACAAATAATTTATCTACTGTAATTTAAAAAAAATGATGTATTGATTGGACATTTCCAGAACTCCTTTTGGCATATCTGCAACGAAAATTGAACTACTATGAATAGCTTCCGATATTTTCAATATATAATTTTTACATACATATATTTAACATTTTGTTAAAGTAGAGTGTAAAAAGTTACACATTAACTACCTACTTTATACATATACGACTCGTACATACAAGTATGTAGATGAGACAACAAAAGTCAAGTGCCACAAATAACTTTCAATAAACGAAACGTGCAGATAAGTGTTAAGCCAAATGGGGCAGAGATAAAAAGAACATTTAATTTGTTGCTGTTTGATGGTAAATCGACGAAATGTATGTAAGCAGGCAATAAATGGTCCTATCGACTCAGAGAGAATATGAGTCTATTTTATTACAAACATACACACAATAAAAGCGTCTTTGCACGTTTTGCTCTTCACATTTTTTGGTTATTATTTCACATTGATTTTTATGTTCTTTGGCTTTGGTTTTGGTTTTTGCTCTTTGATTTTTGGTTTTAAATTATTTGAAGTGTTTGCCTTCATTGACAGCAATAACATGCGTTATTAAATCCGGAAAGCTTTCAAAGGTATTGGCCGTGGTTGTGTAAAGCATACTGACATATATATGTACTTAAATTATGGGTTTGTATGTTTATTAAGGTGTCCTTTTATATTAGGAAAAACCAAAACCAAAAACATTTTTAGCAGAGCAGTGAAATAACTATAAGATTTTAACTTTCCCTTCCTGGGGTTATTTTGTATTTTAGGAATTGAATTGAATTAAGAAATGTTTATGAAAATCACGGTAATTAAAAGAATACTATTAGTATGTAATTTTTTTTTATTGTATAAGACTTTACTCGTAGTTGAATTTTTTGAGTAACATAAATAGGAGCCTATAAATAGATTCCCCGAGATCTATATGCACCCTAATAGTTCACGCTTACATATATATTCACATTTTTATACACTTAGTTCCAAATATATTTTTTTCCATGCGAATGTTTATGTGTGTAACACCACATGTTAGTCTTCACTCTGTTCCTACTTTCAAAAATATTAATGCGTGCTTGTTTTCCGACCATTATCTACGAGTCATCATTAAAGGTAATAGCGGAAGTGTGCAATCATACGTATTTATTATTCCACAAGTACATTTTTGTTATATTAGTAAATTTTCTTGTTATTTGCGGAAAGGAATCATTTTGTTACTACAATCTTTTTGTTACCAAAATACTTTTGGCTTAGAATTAATGTAAAAATAATACAAATTACAAGAAAATATAGTACTTTAAAAATTATATTATAAAAACTAAATATTTTCTTATTGAGTTACGAAAATTATCAGTTTTTTGCAGTAAACAGTTTAGAGAAGTATTGGTAAAATTTTTTACGTTTTATAATTTTTTCTATTAAGTATAAATATTACTAATTACTTATTTAATTACTTCTTATTTAAATTTTATTTATCTCGAAAACTTTAATAATTAAAGAAGTACTAATTAAAAAACAAATAGTTCATAATTTTGTTTTAAAATCTAAAATTATAGCAAACTTATTGAAAAAATTTATTTGAAGTTTATGTATTCATAAATACTTTTATAATGCAAAGACCATGATACAAAAGACAGGGTAATTTCGCTCAAATTGTTTTCCAAAAATATACATAATATATTTTTTTTCTTTTGCTTTATATTTAAGCTACCAAATTCACTCATAAAAAAATAGATTTTCAATTTTCCAAAATTAATAAAGTTATTTTGTAAAAAAAAATAAAATAATTCATTCGAAAGACCAGGGTTCGAGTCCTGGCCAACACCTAAAAGTTATAGAAAAATAAACTAAATAAAAAATTATTTTATTATTTTTTTCTGAGCGGCTGTTCCTCGTTAGGGATTTTTTTTTTATTTTATCAAATATGTTTCCTTTATATTAGCCAATACAAATAATATTTTTTTTATTAAATATTTATATATTTTTAGCAAGACAAACTCAAAACGCCAACTCCACAGAAATAATAAATAACTCCAGCTTCTTTGAATATGTCTGAAATTTCCGAACTTTACTAACTGCATGTGACATGTTGCAAACAAATGCCGTACCGCGCATGAATGACGCTGACAGTTGCAGCGTGAAACAAAAATGAAGAAAAATTACAGTTTAATGAAAAAGAAATATTAAAAAATAAAAATAAAATACTAAAATAAATATGCACACCATAAGCAATCAGCTTTGTTTAGTTTGGCAACCAACGATATTTTGCCAGTCATAACAATTGTCAATCACGCCATTTCAGTCGCAAGTTAAGCGTGTAACGTGTTATGACAGCTGACAGCAATACTCCTGTATGGGAAAAGTCGACGAATAATAAATAGTTGCCAGAAACTGAACTGTTAAATCAAAAGAGAAGAAAATATGAAATTATGATGAATGAATTTCTGTGGAACAATGCAATAACTAAGTAATTTCTTAATAAAAACGAAGAAATCAACTTTTAGAAATGTGTTTTAAGTTTTTTCAAATTCTAGAGATGATTTTAGAATATATAATTATTTTAATTAGTAATTAAGTAATCTTACTTGATTCTGATACAGATATTAATAAAGATATTAGTTCATGCTTAGATATGGCTTGTAGTTTTATTTGTATTGCTATCAGTTTTTGGTTGGGCTTTCAATATATAAAATTACGAGCAAAAGGACGGAACATTTTTATAGTCTTATTATCTGAGTACTGGCATTATTTACACCCCTGCAGTGAGAAGGTAGACCCCTATGCAAAAATTATAGTTATGTACTAGTATTTTTTAGGTTTTTTCTATAGCACCACCGTGTCTTGTTGTAGACTGGTAATGCTTTTGTTATTGTTATTGTAGTTCAATTAATATTACGAGTAAAGGAGAGGATAGAAAAACTCTAAGCTGAACTCCTAAAGAGTTACTGAAAGTCTCAGGCAAGTTAGATCTAGAGGAACTTCTGGTCTACGAAATTGTACTTAGAGGTCTTTTATTCTTAATAATGTTTGTCTTATTCTCAACTAATATTTTAACTCAACAGTTATATACAATTTGTGCTATACGTCTTCATGTTTTCCAACAAATGGAGACACCTGTAGTACATACGTGTATGTTCTGAGCCGCCGATGAATTTTTAGGAGGAGCTTTGATGTTCATGCCATAAATACACTCGAAGGGCTTGACAATCTCTGTAAAAGGGCAACAGCAAGTCGAAAAATTAATTTTCTATAAATTTCGGATGTTGATCGAACTAGGATTCGAACTCTGGATTTAAAAATGACAGTGCGCAGGACGGCCGTTAATAATAACCCAACCCGGTTTTGCTAAAAATTGAGCTAAAGAACTTTTGGCAAAAATACTAGAGGGCAACATACAAATCTTATGAAAAATTTCTCTCAGCTGCTTTATTTTCAGTACAGTAGAAAAAATTTACCAGCCAGCTGCTTTGAAAAACTTCGCCCAGAGTAAAGCAGTAGTAGAAACCCCATGTGATGGAAAGCCAAAGTTCAGCATGCTTTGAGCGAATGCGACGCCCAACGAATGAAAAGTTTTTTCAACCAACAATTACATTGCAGCCGATACAGTAGCAAAAGCGTTTAAAAAACTTTATGAACAACAACAACAACAACAAGAAAAAATACTTGCAAAGCTACATAGGCTTTCTAGCACAGTAATAACAAGAGCCACAAAACAGCTATGAAAGTGCGAAAGCCCCCGTGCTGTGGCCATAAACCAAATGTCAGCCAATAAAGGGTGGAACTCCCACAAAAACGCATACAGCAAAATATGAGCAGAAGGAAAAATTGTAAAAATAAAATAGCAGAAGAGACTTGCAACAAAATAACAAAAAAGCGTAAAGCAGGCGAAAAACTTTCTGCATTCACAGGAAATATGTAGAGGAAGCGTTAGGCTCTGCAGGCTTGTGCTGCTTCAGTTTAATTCTAGTTCAGGGTAAGGGTATGAAGGCACACCAAGGTGCTGGCTTCGACAACAGATACTACTACAACTATGCTTGTTTATGTGCAAATTTATATGCTCTGCTATTTATGCGTCGGCCTATGAGTTTGCGTTGGTGTGCCCTGCCGGTGTGCGGTTTGGACAACGCACTTAAATACTCATTCAAAATGGCAATTATGGTTGCAGCTCTGGGGGAGCTTACAAAACCAAGAGCCACCCTCTCAAGCCACTCGATATAATTCAGGCACAGTGTAGAGAAAGGCCAGAAAAATCAATTATTGTGCATAGTTGTTTTAAACTGTGGTTTAAATATTTTTTTAAGGAAACATTTAAAATAATTAAATTGCCTTAATAAATTTTTTACGTTCCAAAAAGGTTGAATTTAAACCAAATTTTAATATTGTTATATAACCTTCTTTAATCACTCTAAAATTTATAAAAAGTATTTTTTCTTATTTGTTATTCTTAATAAAGTATACATGAAAGCCCTGCTCCACTTTCAGGTCTCCCTTTTTATGTCGACCACTGTATATTCTGCAATCACGCACGAAAGCTTAATTTCAACGCTCACTAACGAGTGCACTATACATTTTTAACAAGCCATCTTGTTATTGGAAAATATTAACCTCCGATACTATACATTGTACATATATACCTATATATATTGAGAGTTGTATTGCAAGTCATGTGCCAACCACCTCAACAAAAGTCCAATCAAAAATGATTGGCAGTTGGTAAGTTTTAATTTTAACTAATAGCGGATGTCGGTACAAAACGCATTCCTGGACGCATACACTTGAAGTTAGCTGCAGTGTAAACATCGATATTAAGTTAGATTAAGCAACATTTGTGCAAGATACGGAGCCTTGGGTCATTGCTAAAAGAGAGGAAGCTTCAGTGGAGTGTTGGTCTTGAAGCAAGCTCATTTTATGTGTAAAAGCTTTCAACTCACTCGCCTAGCGAGGTTGTGCCCTAGGTTTGAGACACACCACGTAGAATCCAGCTAAAATGAAAAAAATTACTACGCGATTTGAGGGCATACATGTGAAATCTCCGGTCCAGGAGCCGCTGCCCAGCTGGTTGATGTCCTAATAAGAATAAATCCTACCCTCACCGCCGTCCAAGAAGTGCGATGGAAGGGGCAAGGAAGGAAGCGGGTAGATCCTTACTACCACCGGCTTATAAAGGAGCGCGAATTTGGTGTCGGGCTTGTGGTGAGAGAAAGACCCCGTCGTCGAGTAGGTTTATCGCCGTCGCAGACCTGAAATAAGGTTGTCTGTAGTACTAGATCCCAGAATAAGAAAATACGTCAAGCCACTTGGCTACCACCTGATCGAAAAACACAAAACCAAATCGATCATGTTGTGATAGACGGAAGACACATATCCATTGTTTTAGATGTGCGCACGTTCCGAGGTTCTAACATCGAATCGGACCACTAACTTGCTGGAGCGAACATACGCACACGCCTCTGTGTATCAAATAACGCGTATCAACAAACACAAAGAAAGTTCGACATCGAAAAGCTGCAATCACAACAGACTGCCGAACGGTTTTCTAAGGGAATTGTGAGACGGGATTTCAAACTCCCTACCTGCAGGTGCAAACGAAGTTATTGGATTTCGGAAAGGTCTGGTACGATGAGGACTGCCGTGCCACAGTAGAGAGAAAGCAGACTGTCAACGGACAACGTTGCGACCGACAACAACGCGTACGGGATGGGATAGATACCGATAACTGAAGATGGAAGCAAGACGCATCTGCACGCAAAATAGAAAGATGTCGAGATGCGTGAGTATGATGTGCTCGAAGCTGGTTGACAAGGGTAATGCTTGAAAATTTTATGAAAAGTTACGACGGCTTACAGCAGGTTTCAAGACCGCAGCAGACTCTTGTAGGACACAAAGAGGTGACCTAGGGACGGATACCCAGATGAACACTTCTCCAGTCTGCTGAATAGCTGTGAAAATGAAACACCCGGAGATGGTGGACTGGTGATGGTGAAATCCCAATCTACGACGATGGAACAAACTACCACCACTAATCAAACAATCAGTCATCGCACTCGCAACTTGGCTCCCACGTCGCTGTTGACAGTCATAACTTTGAAGTCGTAGATAACTTCGTCTATCTTGGAATCTGTATTAACACCCACAACAATGTCAGCCTGGAAATCCAGCGCAGAATCACTCTTGCCAACAAGTGTTACTTTGAACTGAGTGGGCAGTTGAGAAGTAAAGTCCTCTCTCGACGAACGAAAAGCAAACTCTATAAGTCCCTCATCGTTCCCTTCCTGTTATATGGTGCGGAAGCATGGACGATGGCAACATCTGATAAGTCGGCGTTAGGAGTTTTCGAGAGGAAGGTTTTGTGTAAGATTTATTGTCCTCTACGAGTTGGGTACGGCGAATACCGCAGCCGATGGAATGATGAGCAGTACGAGATATAGGGATAAGAATACTCCAGCTTACAAAGTTTTCAATCCAGTACCCAACGGTGGAAGCAGATGGTAGAGAGGGACCTGGTTCTACTTTGTATCTCCAATTGGCACCAAACAGCGAAAAAAAGAAATAAATGGCGCTATGTTATAAATTCGGCTATAATCGCGTAAGCGGTGTCTATGCCATTAAAGAAGAAGAAGAAGCTTAAAATTATATGTTTGTATGTTAAGGTGCTAAAAATTAATTTAAAATTAAAATTTTTTTTTTTAGGAAATTCTATCAAGCCAAACTTTAGAATCTGTGCCGAAAACATCTAAATGAGAAAATTTGCATTTATGAGTCTTTTTAGCATGTCAACTCGAGCACAAACCAGCCCTAAGATATTAGAAAAAATATAATTATACGATTTTTAAGAATATGGATTTTACTCAAAATTCTAAAATTGTATCAGCTGAAAATTTCTTATTCTCTGTATGGATATATCGTAGTACTTGGGATCGGAGAAACACAACTTGCTGCTCCTAAGAAGGTGATTGCTCAAAAATGCTTTTTGGGCTCAAAACTTTCTCAGTAAAATTGTGTCAGTGAAAATTACTGATATTGGACGACTATAACAGACAGGTGTTACGCAATTGATTGTTCAAAATGTGACCTCATTCTTTTTTATTCAACTTATTTATCAACTGGCTGCGATTTTTCATAATTTTTCAATCTTAAATGGCATGAGTAAAAGACAAGTAAGGAAGTAAAAATGTCGACTACCCTGATAGTCACAGGAAATACAAAGGCTGTTAGAAAAATATAGTAATTGCAGGTTTACAGGTCAAAGTATGTATACGTAGACAAATTATATGTTATTTATAATCATATATTGTATATAAAGAGTTATTCATTATATGTGTATTGAGGAAATTTACATCGAAATGGACATTTGAATATATAATTGATTTTTATAGTAAGAACTATGACTGTATTTAAAAAGCATTATTAGAATCTCATGAAGTTTTTGAGCTTGACAACTACTTCCTCCGAAGAATTTTTGAATACTATAACATGAAATGTGTGGATTTTGATACTAAAGTGGAGGACTTTGAAATATAAATTGTGATGAAAAACAAAAGTCAACTCGAATAACTCGTCTGTAATTATTTGGCTGTCGGTCTAAGTCGAATTTTGTTCACCAAGCAAAAACAACAGCCAAACTCGTATGAAATAGTTTGTTTATATATATACATACATAGGTATGTTCGTGAAAGACATAAATGTTTGGCATTTACCACAAAATCGTTGCATTGGCTTATCGTAATGGGAAATCGATTAAATTGCAACGAGCGAACGAACAACGAAAACCAGGCAAGCAGACGTGACCAACGCCATAAGCATAAGGCAGCAGAGCGGCTGAGCGCAGTGGAGTAATGCGGATAAAATGATGGGGGTTAATGGGGTTAGCAAGCGCAATGAGTTTGGAGGCGTATTTGAGAATGTAGCTCATACATGTGCTTGTATACCTATTTGCCTGTGTGTGTGCAGTCGGCTGTGAATACGATTGTGGGTGTGAGCTTTTGTGTGGGCGTTTTGCGGTTAACTTTCTTTATGATAGTTTACTACACGTTTGGCGCTCATAAATTCGCTTAAACCACCGCAAATGTTGGCTTGGCGATTTACTCTCGGTAAGTGTTGCATGGAGACAAATTCAAATATAAATGTATGTCTCGCAGAAAATGTGACAAACAATAATCGATAAACATTCCTGTCTTATTACTAATTTAACCCCTTAATTTTCGAACAAGGTTTTGCATGAATATCTCGCTTATCGTGGGACAGACTACGTGCATTATACTGAAGCAATACATGATCGCAATGTTAAGAAAGTATTAGTGAAGTATTACTAAAGAAAGATGCATTTATTTATTATTATTTTGTACGCCTTGCAAATTCTTAATGTAACGGTATAAATCGTGTTTCATTATTTTTGCATTTAAATCGCTGAATTTGTATTTCATTTCCAACTATATACATACCTATGTACATATTCGTACTGATGGGAAGAATACTTTAAGGAAACTCTCATCTGACCAGATTTTAGTTAACCTAAAAATATAGCTTCAGCATAAAATCATAAACAATCTGCAATCTGCAATCTCAGTTCTGGACCACTTCGTAGAGAAAATTAAACCTCAGCATACTTTGCCAGCAACAATTACAGCTGATATTCACCATGGAAACTATTTCAATTTTCTCTCCTACGACAAATATAAAACAAAATCTTCGTCCTCATTCAACTTTGTTGTAGATTTGTTCGGGAAGCACAAATATTTTTTCCCCTCTATGCAGAAAAAATGTTGAAAAATAAAAAAATGTTACCGAAAATAATATTTTGATTTCCGATGATATATTGATGATATTGGCATAAAACAATCAATGGTGAGTAGAATATTTTTAAATGTACAAACAACTATATGTATTTTGACTGTGTAATCAGGGCCGACTATACTATTAAATATTCAATGGAAAATCTCAAATTTTTTCAAACATTTGGGAATAACTTTGAGTATATGTATGGTTTATAAAGGAGTTTGCATTTTTTTTAATTCAAGAGAATTATGTTTGGATTTTAGCAAATATCTACAGGCCTTTAAATGAAAAAAAAAAAATGTGCCGGTGAACCACACACAAGAAATATAACTTCTTTGGCTATATATCTATTTGAGTAGGTTTATATATTCATTGGTTCCATTTTAGGTTACATTAGTAATTACAGTAGTAGAATTTAAGCCTAAAAATAAAATGTTAGCAAGCCAACAAAATATATAACACTAATTGAGAATTGTCCAACGTCGATTTCTCGAATATGTCGGAATAGAATATCATTGTTTGAATAAACTATAGCAGATGTCCACTCCAGCTGACCTTACAGGATTACGCTTAAATTTGGTAATGTATGTCATAAATATATTCAAATTTATTCCGGAAGTCCGGTGCACGTTAGGAAGTTCTATTGAAAAAATTATTAGCAATCCACCAACAATATATTCAAAAAAAACCAGTGCTCATTTACTTTTCATGGCCGTATATAGTACAATATGTTTCCGCATGAGATCACACTATTAAATAATGTTCACCCTTTTTAGAATACTCGCAAAAATTTAATTTTCTCATTACGTTCAGAACTGCTGCGCCTTAAAACATGAGATGGTAGCATTCATCTGGCAACTGAAAGCAAAGAACTATTTTCGTACATCCAAACTTCTCGAAGTGATAGCCGGACAGACATAAGTGAGGCGTAACAAACCTTCACTCTTTCTTCACTGCTTTATTTAAAGGCGCTCTTGGACTTCAAAAGAAACTTTGATCATTCATATGATCACTACTTCACATGAAATCAAATTGAATCTTCACAGGATCGATAGCTGCATACATATGGCGAGTAACTTAACCTAACCGAAAGTAACAACTTTTACATTAATTTGTAATTATCTATAAAAACAATTTTCAATGCTTTAAATAGTTAGCAAGATTTATTTGAGGAATTTTAATGAAAATTTGTATTTGTTTAACTTTTGGTAATTCGTTTATATCTTTATTATTAAGTCCGACCTCCAAATCTAAAGTGCAAAATGTTAATGTTAATCTTGGGACCGTTGGTCTCAATATAGCATGCCTGTAGGAACCAGCCACCCAATCGAGAAAATTAAAAGGAAATGAATTCACAATTAAATATGTTAATTGAAGAATTAGCTATTATTCAAATATAGATCGAAATATTAATACCCTTACCCTTTACCCTTTTCGACGTGCAGGTTGTTGTTGTAGTTTTTGGAGAATGCTGCTGAAGTGATAGTCCTAGACCGAATGAAAATCCGGGTAGTTTCAGTATAAAGACCTGACTGTCGCGAAAACATTTGGTTTTTAGTTGCCTCTTACGACATGCATGTCTTATCGCGGGAGAATTCTTGAACCCCTACCCCGCAAGAGTAGCATGCCCGTCCTGTTATTTTGTGCTGAGGTGACAAGCCTTTGGCGCACTATTATAGATTCGGTAACAAACCCCTCAAAAGATTTAGAAAAGTTGGTACCAATTTTTTTTCAAGGCCTCTCTTTTTATATCCTAATGTTGCATATTTCTGGGGAAGTTTTTATTTCAATTAAATAGGCACATTGACTGACCGAAACTCGATATAACTTTTGTAACTCCATCGAAACGATTGTTAGCTGATTTGTGTGTTTGTAGAATGTATTACCGTACTGAAACATTCCTTAAGTTTTTGAAACTGTTTGTTTGTTGAAATCAACTTCCACCCTCCTAAAAGAAAAAGTATGTTAGTTAAAAATTATATTCCTATTCCCCATCTCATTGGCGTGGATATTTTCTTCATTTTTCTTAGAATTAGTAAACGCATCATCTGGCCATAATCATATGCTAACAATATTATTGATGAAAAATAACATTCATACATACTTAAAAGTTATTTTTATGGCTGATTGTCTCTCATCTTTACTTTAATCTCACTAACACATGTTTATCTCCGCTTTACAAACGCCCCACAATAATCATTATTCATTTTGGGCTGCCATATTATCTGTCGATTTTAATGGATTAATTTGAGGAAACCCAATTTAACTTTTTCACAAACTTTTCTTTTAATGAATTGATTAGCCAATTTATTTTATGACACTCACATTTTTTAATTTAAATTTTATCCAAGCACACGCAAATGTGCGAAGCGCGCAGTCATCTATTTGCAAAGTAGGAAACACGTACGCAATTTGAGAGCGATTCTCAAGACAACACGCGATTTGTACATAAGAAATTCAAATCTCCATTCTTAAGGCGATAATAATTGAATTTTATTCACGCAACATGAGAACATAAACTCAGCACACAGCAAGCAAAGCGTGGCTCATAAGAAGCAGATAAAATAGGAAACATATGCGCATGTAAGAACATGTAGGGCGACAAAAATTAACGAAAAATGAGAAAAGTTAACATAAGAAAGCCGACTTTTTCTGAAAGTCATGTTGATTTCGCATAAACCTGTCGCAGATAATCCGAGCGAACCAAAAAAAGTACGAGTTGAGTGAGATGCACGCGTAAAAGAAGAAATAATAATGAATGTATGAAGAAATAGATTAAAAAAAAATTTGTAAACGGAGATTGTGAAAATGAGCGCATTTTTACACGCTTTCGTTATTTTTGTTTTCTAAAATTGAAAACTTTGAGAATGCTCAAATGGTGGAAACAAAAAAAGACACCATGCATAAAAAGTATTATATAAAAATAGCATTATTTTACCAAAAATATATACTATGATTGTAACTTTCCCTCCTGCGCATTGTGCTCAATGAATTTATGCTCATAAGTTGTTATCTATGAGTGGCTAGGTATGTGTGTAATGACAGGAAAAAGTTAAGAGCTTATTTTTAAACCGCCAATAAACAAACAAGAAACTTGTCGCTGTGAGAGAGTATTTGTGTGCGTTACAAAAACTGCATAAATAAATGAACAATCGCTGGAAACAAAGAAAACCCACAAAAAGAGGAAGAGAAATCGAACAAAACGCAGAAAAACTCGTGTGGCATAAATAATGTTGAATGGTTTTGTGTTTTCTTGTACTCCGTTGGCTGCTTTGAGACGCATTTGCCGCTGAGCAGTATTTTGCGGGCACTTATCTTCTGTTCACATGCCGCTGCTGCCACAAATTGCTCCGAAGAGGCAAAATCACGCTCATATGGAAAAAGGATGTATATGAGGATACTCGTGCACGCATACTCGTACGTACTATACATATGTATGTATTTACTAAATACCCATGTGGTGAAATAAGTTTTGTTAAAATATAATTTTTCTGGGCAATTCCAGGCTTCATGGGATTTACGACTTTATAAAAAAACATCTCTTAAAACCAAAAAGTCTTCTGTGCAAAAAAGGATTTTATTCTTTCGTTTCCTAATGCATTTACTTTGCTAAACTCAAGTTTTATTAAAAGAAAATTTATTTGCAATAATTTAAGTGCTAAACTCAATTAAAATATAATTCGGCAATTAAAGCATAAAATTTTAATTTAACTTTTTCATTATTTTGTATATCTCTTTTTTCAAGTATGTATGAAATGGTATGTAAGCTTTGCTGCAAAATATGGAAGTACCAAAGAAGAAGGGATAGATACATCAAAAAACTGACGTGTTGAGTTGAGCGGACCAGAGCGGACTATTATAGCATACATTCGACCGAATTTTAGCATCGAACGGCTATAACATATTTTTTTGTAGGAAACTACTAATTTATTACTTGCCAAAATTCTTTAAAATTTTTTGTTTAACTTTTAAATTTTTCATGAATTAAATATAAAATTCTACATATGAACTATGTACATATGTATGTATTGAGAAATGAGGCTTTAGTCAGACCTACGTCAAAAAGACATCTCAGAGTATGAAATTTTGTATTATACCTTCGTATCTACAAATAAATATTGGTACCTAATATCATCGAAATCGGAAGACTGAAGACATACTTTTTGTCAAAAAAGCATCTATGAGCGTGAAACTTGGTATTCTATACCCCTCGAATGACTAAATATAACACATATCTCCCATCCACCGATTTGTTCAGAAACGAGGCTTTGTCAGAGCTACGAAAAAACCATAATTTTATAATATGTATACTAGCGAAATCGAAAGACTATATCATACAGCTCCCATACAACGGCTTTGTTGAGATTATGTGGTTAAATAGTTATAAATGCATAAAATATAATCTGTAAGAGATTTATTTGTACTATTTTTAGATATTTAGATGAAGGACTGAGCTTGACGTTGAGCCTATATGTAGGCAACGGTTTTATTAAACTTATTTTATAATTCAAAGGTGCTTAACGGTGCATTTTAATATAATTGCGTTAATTTGCAGTGCAACTAATTAACATCTAATGGCAGAAAAGGACAGTATTTTTGCTCTAAACATTCAAATATCCTCTGCCCTGGAATAGCCCACTTGCGCACATATGGCTTGTTGCAGCGTGTCTCATACAATATTGAAATAAAAACTCACATAATATGAGACTTGAAAAATTGTTGACTACCGACAGAATAAAAAACAACAACAAATAAATATATCAACTAAACTCCTTTCTCATATTTGCAGCAGGGTAATCCACGATATACCCTCATAAATGCACGGCATACTTGCAATATAACATACATAAAAATTTAAATATTTATATACAATATATACTTGAAAGTATATGGTTAATACATACACTCACACATATATAAAATGCCTGAAAGCAAATCTACAAGCAAAACTGACATTAGGAAAATTTTTCTATAAAAAGAACATATGAGCATATAATAGTCAAATCTAGTTTTGTGATTTTTTCAAATACTCCTACGCAAATACCTACATATGTACCTATAGTATGTAGTAACTACCAAAATAATCGTAAAACGATTACACACACTCTTTTATTTTTTTCTCAAATGTCACCGTCCCTACCTCCTTGTGAGAAACCTTTCTGCAACAAATGTTGGTTTCTCAAGACATTTTGCATTTCGTGATTTCTTTCTCTAATAGAAAAATTTGCATCGCACAGAAAGCAGTTACGTTAGCAGAGAAACTATGGAAAAATTGCTGTAAAGTGACAAAAAGCAAGTGAATGCGTTAAATTATGCAGTATATTTTATGGTTTGATAAAGTTTTTCGTGATTCGTAAAAACGAAAATTTAGATGAGGATTGCTTTTTCAAGCAAATATTTATTCAGCATTGCAGCCAAAATATGCAAAAGTTGCATTTTTCGCAATCGTCCTACGCTATCCATGAATTTTTGATGCTGACTGACATTTTCTGCCCGTTAAATTTATACCATAAAATAACATAAAATAAAATAAAAATTTATATAATATAAAATAATATCATATAAAAAAAAAATATATTTTGTATTATTATTTAAATAAATAAAATAAAAAATTAAAAAATAAAAATATATAAAAAAATAATATTAAATTATATTATATTTAATTAAATGGAATACAACTAAGCAAAGTAATAAAAAGCAAAATATAATAATATAAAAAAAGAAATAAACAAATATAAAACAAACTAAACTAATATACAAAATTAAAATTAAATCAAATAAAACAAATGAAAAAATAACAAAATAAAAACTTATAGAAAATAAACTGTATTAAAAAAAATTTAATAATTAAAGAAACTTAATTTAAATTAAATCAGTTTAATTGAATAAAATATATAATAAAATAAAAAACGTTATCTTAATTATATCCAATATAAAATAAAAATAAGAAATAAAAATAGAATAAGATAAAAAACAAACAAAAATAAAATACAATAAAAATGATGAAAGAATTAGGAAATGAAACTAAAATAAATAAATTAAAATAAACCAATGTAAAGTAAAATGAAATGAAATATTAATTAAAATTAAATAAAAAATATATTTTATTCTATATTAAGTAAAATAAATTGAAATATAATACATGGAAATGAAATAAAAACAATTACAATAAATTCAATTGAATTAAGTTAAATTAAAAAATACTTCAAACTTATATCATTCATTTACATAAATAGGTACATACCTTCTTTTCTACAAATTTAGAAAAATTTTGGTTTGATTATTAAATTAATTAGCCATACTCAAAATATAAAATAGCAGATGCTTTTATGTGTTGTGCTACTTTTCTCTTCATATTTCTATCAGAAAAGTGCTATATCATTTTACAGCCCGACGCACCAAATCTCATTTATTTTCACTATAAACTGCACATCTCCATTCCATAAAAAGCGAGCAAGAAAAATGCGCCAGCGAGAACATTAAAAGTCGCTTTTAACAGTGCAAGTAATAGTACTTGAGTGTGCAAGTAACTAAAAATTAGTAACAACTTGAAACAGTCTCACAGCTAACTTGCACAAACTGCAGTCACTACTATCAAATAGGAAGAAGAAGAAGCAGGAGAAAACTTGGCGCACTTACTTACCTCTAATGGATGCGCGTAACAAGCGTCATCACTCGTCCGTGGCTGTTTCCTCCATGGCTCCTTGTCTGTGTATGCATTCGCAGAGTCGGCGAAGAGACCGCAACAATGACTTTGCGTCGAGGTGTTACTGATGGCCACTTGTATGGTGTTGTAACATCGCATAGCAGCAGTAACAATAGCAATAGCAACAAAAGTGAGTAATGCTCGCATAATTCAGAATGAATTAGTGTTGTCGACAAGATATGCATCGTCACGTCACAGCAATACGAACAACCACACCGCAGACTCCCGCCATACGACCGCATCGTGTATTGTGTTATATTATATGCCACAATGAATGGGCGCAACTGTAATAACAGCAATCGCTGGCGAATTGGAGCGGAGGAGCTGAAAGTAAGTAGAAAAAGGAAAAATGAAAAGTGGAAGATGAGAAAATAAACAAACGAAGAAAAAGTTAAGTAAACGCATGGAAAAGTTGAGCACCGCACTCGGGTAGCTCAAGTGTGTTGAGCGAGTAGCCAGGTGGCGGCAGGGGTTGAGTTGAGTGAAAAGGTAAGCACATTAAAAGTTATTACAAAGTTAATTATACACATTTAAGTTCGTGAAGGTAGCAAGCAGTGGAAGTAGCAAAGCCGCATCAGAGAGTGGACTATAAAACATATTTTGAGCGAAACAAAAACACAATAACAAGAAATATAAAACATAGTTATCTTTTGGCAGCATGTCGAAGTACCAGACGCTTTGTTTTATACTTATTTCTGCTTTTGCGCAAATTTCTTGTCAGCGGTGATTTGATACTCGCTTCGGCGGAAACAGGAAGTTGCTGATTATTAAATTACTTAGCGCATAAAGCATTAAATACCAACAGACAATACAGTTACGTGAATATTTAACTTTTAGACTAACAGCTGGTAGGTGGCGGAAGAAGAGAAGGTGCGTTGGAAGCCGCGATGGAGTTTATTTTCAGCTCTGTTTGTTTGTTTTTGCTTATTACTTGAGTAAGGTGCAAATACGCGTTCCAAAAAATATTGAATGTCGTCCGGGGAAAGTTGATGTGAAAATTGTGCTTTAATTGGACTTAACTCTGGACTGTGCAAAGAAGGTATTTTGATCAGAGCAGTCGGGAAATTCAGCCTTCACGACAAAACATCACCAAACGGCTTAAAGACATATATCCAGCGTTATACATAGATGTGCGAACGTTCCGAGGACCCGACATCGACTCTGCTCTGGTCGCAGATAAAATACGCCCCCGCCTCCGTGTATCAAAGAACGGCTGCCAACAAACAGAAGGAAGGTTCGACGTCAATAAGCTGCAATCACAGCAGACAGCCCAACGTTTTCTTCTCGACTTGCACATCCGCTTTCTCAGAGCACTCATCACCAACTCGATATAGGGGAACTAAGAGCAGCATCTCAAACTCTCTACGTACCGCCGCTACGGAAACAGTTGATTTTCGGGAGTACTAGAAAAAGAGCTAGTACGGTGACGAATGCAGAACTGCACTGGAGGGAAAACAAACTGCCTACCTCGCAACCTTTCGTTCGACCGCAACCCGTGCGGGGTGGTATAAATACCGAGAGCTGAAGAGAGAAGCAATACATATTTATCAGACGAAAAAAGGGGCCAACATGTATGAATATGAAGGACAAGGGTAATGCTCAAAAATTCTACGAAAAGATACGGCGACTTATGAAAGGTTTCAAGACCGAATCATACTCATATAGGAATCAATATGGAAATCTACTAACCGAAGTCCAAGACATAATTGTTGTATGGAGGAAGATGAAAAAGACGTTCCATTACCATACTTTCACGTCTTAAAAAACAACAGAGCGGCTGGAGCTGATGGCTTACCAGCTGAGTTATTTAAACATGGTGGTGGAGAGCTGACAAGATGTATCCACCAGCTTTTTTTAATGAAACGGGAACACGGGTCGAAGAGCAAAATTTTAGTTTCCCCTGTCAAAACTAGTGATATAGATAAAATCCTATTTACATATAAATTATTACCAAAATACCATCTGAAGATAGTATCTGAAAAAAATTTAATACTTTTTTCGACATTATTTAATATTTGCAGTCTTAAAGCCGTATTTTTGATAGCATTTTTACATTTTATTTCCGAACTTTGCTTATTAGCTTCTCATGCTGCGATGCCAAATAATTTTCATGCCGTGTGTTTTGGAACTATTCCTAGATGAAACAGCTGGAGTAAAGCAGGAAACAAAAATTCACTTATGGTAAATGGCTATATCAGTTGGAAGATAGGGTTTACACAAGACATAGACCTTGGTGTATCTCAGTAATTTGTAAATTAGGTAATATTTTTTACTAAGCTCGTTAAATCAAAATAAATAAATAAATGTTCTATCAAAGCTCAACATTTTTAAAAATCACATATACGTCATTGTGTGATAAAACGAAGAGAGCAACTGATCTTAGGTGCGATTAAGGTAATAGTTCAAATTTTATGCACACATATAAACATTTAATAGCTTTTTGCCATGTATTGGGTTGCCCCAAAAGAAAGCGGCGAGTTTTATACAGACGGCGTTGAAAATTTTTTTGAACAGCTTCTGACTATTTAATTGTTTTTTTTTTTTTGACATTTATAAGCTGCCACTTTTAGCTTGCTTTAGAAAAAATATGCGTATTTTAGTTTATATTTATTTGTTTAGCGTTAATTCTAATATAGAGCCCATAAAAGAAAATTTTCGCCTTATATTGCTTTATTATTTCCTTAAAGTAAAACATGCAGCGCAGGTCGAAATCGGTTCTGAAGATTTTTCATATCGACCAAGTGAAGTTGATGATGACGATATCAAAGCTTTATTCGAATCGGATCGTCATGTAGCTGAGCGTAAGATTGGAGGGAAGTTAAGTGTACCAAAATCAACCTTTCATAATCATGTACGACGTCTTGGACTGGTAAAAACTTGATATTTGGTTACCACATGAAATGAAATAAATTCATTTAACAAGCTGCTTCAACGCTAGTGATATGCAATATTCAATGAATCTGATCCGTTTTTGAAGCAAATCATAACAAGACGTGAATTGAAAACGATCATGGCCCAAGCATGATGAGGCGCCACAAACCACTACAAACCCTGATATTCACTAAAAGAAGATTATGCTGTCAGTATGGTGGGACTGGAAAGGTGTGGTGTATTTTGATATGCTTCCAAGGAACCAAACGATTAATTCGAATGTCTAATGGGAGCAACAGGACAAATTAAATACATCCATCAACGAGAAGCGACCAAAATTGGACAATCGTAAAGGTGTCATATTCCACCAGGACAATGCTAGACCGCACACATCTTTGATCACCGTCAGACTACCATTTGTTTCGATCTTTACAGAACTCATTAAATGGTAAAACTTTCGAAAATGACGATGCTACAAAATCGCACTTGGTTCAGTTTTTGGCAGATAAAGCCCAAAATTTCTATGAGCGTGGAATTATGATGTTGCCGGAAAGATGGCGAAATGTCATCCAACAAAATGGGAACTACATAACATATCCACTTTCTTTTAAAAAATCGCCGGTTTCTTTTGGGGCAACCCAATATATGTACCATAAGTATGAATATCAAATACAAACACTTTCAGAAACTCCCTAACTACCAAACTATGCATTTATAGAAACAAAACTGCAAGTAAACATTTTAAATACGAAAAGTGTAAGTAAGCTCCGTTAAAGTTAATAGTTAAGTTAAAAGCACATCGTCAACATGAGGAGACACTAAGTCGACTAACAATCAAACATGTTGAAAGTTTGTCCTACGATTTTGAAGGTAACTACAATATGAGGATATACAGGTATTTTGTACACTAGTATACGTTTGTTTGTTCGAATGTATGTTTGTATCTGCGCAGTTATGCACGTTAAGTACCCTCTTGTCATTGATTTAATGCCCAACGAAGCTGAGTGGAAATCAAGTGGCCGTTAAGCATTTAAAAGTGATGAATTTCCTTGCATCTGCCACTTGAAAATGAATGAAAGCGATAAAACATAATTTATTGTTGTGTTAAATAGTATAGGTACAATACATAAGCACATTCACGTACATACTTCATAAAGTTATAAGCGAGGGCAATTCGATTATATAAAAAGTCAATAGAAAAGTATTTTTATTTTTGTATGCATACAAATATTTTATTTGATTAAGTCACTCTGATGTGAGCAAAAATTTAAATATAAATAAAAATTAAGTAACTGTAAAATATAAATTTTAAACAAATATTTACTACAACAAAATTTGATTTTACTTATTGATATTTAGATTACATATTTGTGTTCAAAATTATTTTCAAAATAGTTTAAATAATTTTCCTTCAAATGAAATGACAACTTAAAACCGTCATTTTATCAGCATTAAATTGTCTCACCAACCAACTCCAAAATCCATTTTAAAATCCAATCAGGCCAATTGAGCTCAATTGGAAGTTAGCAATTAAATTGAAAATAATCTTTTAAGCTTTTGAGTTCAGTGACGGTCAACTAAACTTTTCCGAATTATACAAACATATTTAATTTGTTGTCGGACTTTCTGAATTGGAAACGATGAGCTAATTGAGTTGTCCAGAACTTCATACAACTTTCTTGGAAAAGAATATAACTTATTGAACTTATTTTAACGAAAAAATGTGTTAATAGGAGAAAGCAAGGTTTTTGGACTTAAAAAGAGGATTCATGAAAATTTTAAAAAGCACTAGTAAGCCTTCGAATACGGCAACAGAGGTCACGATTTTCAACCCAGGAAAGGCCAATTTACAAAACGTTAAATTATATTTATACATATATATATATTTTTTTTGTTGCGGCTACCCTTCTGGCGGGAATGTTATTTTCTTCGAGTGTATTTCTGGCAGCTGTTCGGGGGCGGCTCAGAAAAAGAGCTTTATTTAATGGAAAAATCTACAAAAATTGTTTCAGCGGTTATGAAGCGCCAGTGGCGCTATAGGCCCAACTGCAAACACTGTAACATTGAAAAAAAGTCAGATCTACTTATAACGGCATGTGTTTGAAAAAGAGAAAGAACGCAATAAATCGCTTAAACAAAAGAATTTTGTCTACTGGTATTGTCGTAGGAGTCGAGATAAATAAATATAATTTGAAAAAACTAAAAAACACACTCTTAAAGAATATTAAACTAAAAAGTTTAAAATAATTTTGGAAATAAATTGAAGACAATAGTGGGGCGCTTTGTGCCATGATTTTCATATATCGAGCGCCCCACGCTTTTCTCTCAATTATACAAGTAGTTTTTATATACTATTGCCTTAAGTTTCTTTCCAAAATTATTTTCATCTTTTTAGTTTAATATTCTTTAAAAGCGTGATTATTTTAGTTTTGTTTTAAATATATTTATTTTATATATTTTTCTAATTAACTCTATTTTGATTTCATTTGTTTTTTTTTTTGCTCCGAATTAATTTTACTTTTTTATATTTTACTTTAATTTGTTTTATTTATTTTATTTTATTTTATTGTATAATATTTCGTTTTAATTTATTTCCTTTGGACTAATTAATATCAACTTGGCGACGTCACCAAGAACATCAGATTCCCGACGTTCTGCGCATTTAAGCATCGGTTGGACTACTCTGCCGCGCATAATTTGTTATAATTTGAAGCTATTCCTGTACAAAGTTAAATTAATCCAGCATGCCGCAGCGAAAGCCTCCAAAGTCACTTCCCAGCTTAGTAGACTAATGGCTAACATAGGAGGTCCAACACAAGAAAAAAGAAAGCTCATCATGGCGGCAACCCTTAACATTCTACTTTATGGAGCCGAGCTATGGGCGGACTCGCTCAAGAAGAAAAATAGACGAATGGTACTGGCCAAAGTATACTGCACAGCGGCTTTAAGGATAGCGTCGGCATACCACACAGTATCAGGGGAAGCTATAGCTGTAATAAGCGGAAGTATTCCCATCGACCTATTGGCAGCCGAAAAGAAAAGAAATTGGACGCTCCAAAAAATGAGGAACCAAGGATGCACTGTTAATACAAACAAAGAGGACATAAGGAAAAAAACCCTGAACCAGTGGCAAGCCCGATGGGAAGAAGGAATTCATGGACGATGGACGGCCAGATTAATAGCAGACGTCAGAATATGGACAACTAGGAAATTCGGGGAAGTAGACTACTACATTACCCAGATGTTGTCTGGTCACGGATACTTCAGGAAATACCTGCATAAAATAGGGAAAGCTGGAGATCCGTCATGTATCTATAACGATGCTGACGAAGATGACGCCGAGCATACAATCTTTCAATGCACCCGCTTGCAAGACGCGAGAATCAGGCTTGGAGAACTAAGAGTAGATGACATTGTCTCAATTATGTTACAAAGCGAAGCAAACTGGGTAAATGTAAGGGAGTTTGCAGAAAAAATACTACGAGCGAAAAAGCGGGACCTGGACGCAGGGTGGCGAGATGTAATCTCACTATGAGAAAAATGGAACGCCACCCCGAGGTAATGCGAAAGTGGTTCCCTAGGGGAGAGTTTTTTAGTGACCTGCAAGTGTCACATACCATTGATGTGACGACACAATGATGATGCGGAAGGCATTTTTCTTCTCCTCAAAAAAAAAAAAAGTTAAATTGGTTCAACTTTTGTCGCCAAACGATAAGTCTGCTCACTTGGTATTTCGAATTCGCCGAAGAATGGTTGAAATGCAAAATATGGTTATTTTGACTTGCTTACGCGTTCGCCGGACTTGACACCACCGAACTTTTTTCTCCAGGGGACTTAGAGCCTAAGATTTATATCAACAAGCATCAATCAATCAAGAACCATTAATGAAAGCCTTAGATAAAGGCAACATCCGTTAAGAAGTAATTTATAGAAAATAATTTTTAATAAATGGGTTCATATTTAAGAAATTGAAAATGTAAAAAAAATCAAAAATACTTTTATATTTCCGTATGGAAAATAAATTGTTGAAAATATTACCGTAAAATTGTACAACATATGACATGAAAAATGTTAATGAAAATGTTGTTAGCTTATCTGTAAAAAATATTGATAAAATTAAGATTTAATGAAAAAAAAATTTCAAATCTTAAAATACAGACCAAAAACTAAAGAAATTTGCTAAGCCTAAAAGATTTGTTAATTCTAAAATTGTACTGTACAATGTAGCTTAAAATGTGGTAAACTTCTTCTTACATGAAATATATGGTACATACGAGTATATGGTATGTTAGTTGCTGTCAGTTGGTGGGAGTTATGGCGGGTCGGGTCGTGTTCATGCCTAAAAAAGAAGGTTAAAAGGATAATGAAGGGAAATGAATAAGACCGTCGTAAGTTTGAGGTTAAAAAAATGTCTGTCTGTAGGTCGAACAGATCGCTACTACGGTATTTCACCTTCTTCCGGGAGGGTAACACCTTCCTCATCGCTCCCATATATATATTTGGAGGAGGAGATTGGCCGAAATTTTTATTTTATGTAAGAAATACACTCGGAAAACTTGACATTCCCTGCCGAGGGGCTACCGCAATTATCTAGATTAATTTTCTTAATTTTGGACGGTATTCGAACCAGGCCTTCAGAATGGCAATACGAAATACTAGCCACTTGGATATCTCGGACGCATAAACATATATGTTGCTAAGCATGAACATGATGAAAGCTAAAATGTTGCTGAATACGTATATGAAAAACAGAATTATTCAAAAACTGTTGCTTAACAGAAGCTAAGAATTTGCACAGGAGAATGTTTAAAAAATAAATATTTCTAAGCTTAAAAGATTAGACTGTTGCTTTACAACATATCTTTTCTCGCCAAAAATGCTAAACATTTCTAAAAGATGTTTAAAGAATGCTTAGGGGCGTACACACTTCTAAGCAAAAAAGTTACCAAGCCTAAAACGATATCCAATTTGAAAACGTTGACAAACATTTTTTCTAAACAAAGAAGGTTGATTGTGAACTTGTGAAGTTCCTGAATTAATAGTGTTGCTAAACCCTTGCTAAGCCTCGACTAATATAGAAGGTCACCTAGTACAAAAAGTTAGATAAACTTAAAAATTTGTCAAGCTTGAATTATAAAAAGGCTTGGCCTAAAAATGTATTAAACATTAAAAAATGACATATCGATACGCCGGAAATTAAACAGAATTTGATAAACCAAAAATGTTGCTAAGCCTAAAATGATGCCCAACACAAAAACTGCTAAACAAAATTATAGTCGACTTTTAAAAAATTTATTTACACCATATTTAAGTAAATAAATATATGTAGATATGAGAAAGCTCTAAACTCATACACAAGATACACAAAAAATGCGAAAAATAAATAATGCAAAAATGTTTGCTTAAATTTATTAAGAAAATTTTGATTTGAATTTTAAGCAGTAACTACCATCTGCCCCGCCACCAATGCGAGTGAATTTTTGTTGCTATTTTGATTATTATTTGTATGAATGCAATAAAAAATTTGCATAATATGTACATATTGCGTTTTTTGTTCATTGCTTCCTCCTTATGACTCATATTTAAATATATACACACATACTCACATGTGCCTGTTATACTAAAGGAAGCATGCCTCTCTTATGTTCGCATATTTTTTTTTTACTGAGACTTTCCTCCAAAAGCACTCGCAATGAATAACAACAGCAGTGTAGGCAGCGAAGGCAAAGAAAAGACAAGGTTATGTCCGACACCCAAGCACAAGCAGACGAACAAATGGGCGCTTATGAGCTCTGAGTTCTCTGGTGTGGGGGATTTTGGTTTACTTTACGACTTAAACGAGGCTAAATGGCACATGAAATGCATAAATTACGCACATAAATTGATAAAGATAAGTAAGTAGCGAAGCGAGGAAGAAAGGAGAAGAACTCCGTTGAGCGCAGTTTATTGGTTTATTGCGAAGGTAGGCAGAAAAAGTGTGACGCAAAGCGTGCTGTATATAAAACGGTTGAGTGGAGAAAATGTCGATTTATACATAACGGGAATATATATGTGGACAGCCTTTAAGGCACCGAAATTCCAAAGCTCCTTCTTACAGGTAACCCCAACTACGGTAAAAGCAAAGACCATCCACATAGTCTTGACATTCTTTTATTATCCTTCTGTGGCGGCCTTTGCTTAATGAAGTTTCCCGAGACAAATGGCAAATTTCCGATGCCGCTTTCACTTACACACATACAACGGACTTCACCAGCAGACTGTCCGCTTATTGAAACGAAAGGAACACCTTAGCTCAAGTAACACTCAATCTCACCTTTATTCTTTCACTTCGCAGCAACAGTCAAAATCTTCGGGCACACAAGCGTGGTAACGAGATTATTTGTGTCAAGACAATTATTTCCGCCGACATCAACTCAGCCAAAAGCCAACAGCCAACAACCGCAAAAGAATGCCGAGAAGAGACTGAGATTTTTGCTGCTGAATTCCAGAGCTGGACTTGACTTGCATACACTTTACTGCCCTCAAGGATTTTGCTTTTGACTTGAAATTGTGCATGTTTTGTTTGCTTGCTGCCTGGACACCACTACTGGCAAAGTCAACTTTCATCAAATACACAAGCATACTTACAGACACAACCAGGTCCTCATACTCTTCAGTACGTAGAAGGTTGTGTGTATTTTCTGTTCTCCTTGGCGCGTTGAGCTGATGGCATGCCATTGTGGTAAACATGCTGGAATTAATTTCGATTATTGTCGCATTGCGTGTCGGATAATTGGAATTTACTTGGATTGTGCCGCCGAAATTACGATTTGAACGTGCGTAAATTTTGATTGAAGAAGACACTCTGGTTCGGGGACGGTTCGCCCATGGCAGCATACAAGAGGCAAGCACGGTGACAATATTTGTTGGCTGCCTATGAGCATAGTACAAGACCGACAACACTATATGGCTAAGTATACACGTCTATATTTATATATATATATATATATATGTATATATGAATGTGCATAAATGAATGAATTAGTGTTAGATGGCTGTTTCTGCAATGTTCAAAGCTCGTTAGCCTCAATTTCGACGCTATTTCGGTTGTCTGTGCAGTGTTCTTGTAACATATAATCTTAAATGTAATCATAAATATGCATGAAAACATATACCAAACAAATAAATACACGGGCATGCCAGCGTAATTACTCTAGGCAGTTGTGGGTGCTTCATTTTTTTCACTTCTTCCCACAACGGAAATTGAAAGTTATCGCAAAAGCGTAAAATTGATTAGAAAATGCCGCTTAAACGCATGAGAAATTATGTAACACAGATAGTAATCTGCTATTCGGCAAGTAGGAGCGAGATGTATGTATATAAATGAATTACATTTAAGTGGATTGTGGGAAGAAGATATTAAATTATTGCGTTGAAAGTGTCATATATATTTGACTATACACGCGATTTGTTTTTTGCCTATAAATAGAGGCCCTACAGTATATTCTAAGCCGCCTCCGAACGGCCGACGGATTGTTACGAGGAGCTTTTATTTCATGTCAGAAACACATTCGTAGGGTTCGACACTCCCTGTCGAACGCAATTAGAATAATTATTTTACTATAATTAACGTTTGTATGCCAACATACAACGATTAATTTCTCAACTTTTAAAAAATAACTTATATAAATAATATAAATGAATACCAGTCTTTACTTAAATACACTTTTCGTACATTAATATTCAAACTTACTGAAATGAGTAAACGAACAATGAATAACTCTTCAAAATCCACAGTTGGAATTTGAGTATTCAGAATTCTTCTTCTTCTGCGTATCTTGTCTATCATTACTTCGCTGTTGTTTTACTGCTATTTATTATTGCCAGCTACAAGTAGCTTTTGTTATTGACAAGAAGTAAACAAATTTTAAACGTATTTAGAACTCGATCCTTGCTATTAAGGACTTGCTTTGGCTTGCATTGGGAAAAGTTGTTCTTTGGGGTGTGCCTTAGACAAAATGGATGAACGAGTGCATACACATACTGACACATACACATTCTGTATACAGCCATATACTTGCACAAATACCACTTTTAAGAGTTTACCTGTGCAAATTCATGTAAATATTCTCTATACTACAAATATCGTAACGCTGGTAGAAGTTATTTGATTGCTCAGCTCGCACTCTCCAGTTGGTTAGACGCAAAACTTATTTACTAAACTACTAAAACTAGAAAAACAAATATTAACAAAGCGGTTAGCTTTCGGTTAGTTGAGAGTTTCCAATTTTAAAGTTGTTGTTTTTGCAATGATTTTACACACACGTACTTATGAAATTCATGAATAATTGCATAATCCATCTATTCTGATGCATATATGCTTTTATATGTTTATACGTACGCATTTTTATTTACAAGAATATTTGAAAGGTGCTTTCAAATTATTTATCTTTACTATTGTTGTTGTTTAATTTGGTTGCGAAGTTGAAATGCCTGATAAATTTGTTTGACTAAAGCGGAAAAATATTTGGAAAAATTGGATTGAAACTTTAACTTTATTACTATATTAATTTTATTTCAAAAATCTTATATTCATTTTTATTTTAATAAGAATTTTAAGATTACTCTATATTTAATTTTAATAATTTTAATTTTAATTTTAATTTTAATTTTAATTTTAATTTTAATTTTAATTTTAATTTTAATTTTAATTTTAATTTTAATTTTAATTTTAATTTTAATTTTAATTTTAATTTTAATTTTAATTTTAATTTTAATTTTAATTTTAATTTTAATTTTAATTTTAATTTTAATTTTAATTTTAATTTTAATTTTAATTTTAATTTTAATTTTAATTTTAATTTTAATTTTAATTTTAATTTTAATTTTAATTTTAATTTTAATTTTAATTTTAATTTTAATTTTAATTTTAATTTTAATTTTAATTTTAATTTTAATTTTAATTTTAATTTTAATTTTAATTTTAATTTTAATTTTAATTTTAATTTTAATTTTAATTTTAATTTTAATTTTAATTTTAATTTTAATTTTAATTTTAATTTTAATTTTAATTTTAATTTTAATTTTAATTTTAATTTTAATTTTAATTTTAATTTTAATTTTAATTTTAATTTTAATTTTAATTTTAATTTTAATTTTAATTTTAATTTTAATTTTAATTTTAATTTTAATTTTAATTTTAATTTTAATTTTAATTTTAATTTTAATTTTAATTTTAATTTTAATTTTAATTTTAATTTTAATTTTAATTTTAATTTTAATTTTAATTTTAATTTTAATTTTAATTTTAATTTTAATTTTAATTTTAATTTTAATTTTAATTTTAATTTTAATTTTAATTTTAATTTTAATTTTAATTTTAATTTTAATTTTAATTTTAATTTTAATTTTAATTTTAATTTTAATTTTAATTTTAATTTTAATTTTAATTTTAATTTTAATTTTAATTTTAATTTTAATTTTAATTTTAATTTTAATTTTTCGAAAGAGAGAAAGTTTTTTTGGAATGGTATCCATAATTTGCCTGAGAGATGGGCGAAATGTGTAGAAACCAATAGTCAATACTTTGAATAAAATTTTTTTGAGATTCCTCTGAAAATTAAGTGTTTTCTTTATCGAAAAAACCGGCAAATTTCAACTAACACACCTCGTAAACTCTTAAGATGAACTGGAGTAGACTTTAGATAAAGCTACTGGCTACGAAGAGGACTGCAAAGGTGTAGGAATTTGTTTTTATAAAAATTTATAAGAATTTCTTTTTTTTTTTAAATAAAAGTATTAAAAAAATGTATATAATAATTTACATACTCGTATGTACTGCAATAAATTAAACGTTTAAAGAAAAGCAATACAAAATATAATTAATTTATTATGTTTTATTTTTATTTTATTTTGTTTTTTGTGAAATTTAGATTGAGCCTTCCCCACAAACTTTTTCTCGTTAAATTCATCTCTTTAATTTTTCGAGCATTTAAACTTTTTTAATTGCTACTCCCAGGGTACACACATGCTCACTTGTGATATTTTTTCATAGCGTTTTATATGTTCAATCGCTTTTGTTCCAGAATGTTCATTGTTTTTATTTACCACACATTGTTCCCTTAGGCATTTTTTATTTTATACCGTTAAAGACTTGCTGTTGAATTATTTATGTTTCAACGCGTTCTTTTACTCACAAAAACCCAAAGGGAGGCGGTTGAGGAATTTGATGGTAGTTAATTCTAGAATTTTTTTTGAAATTAATTACATTTGTTTAAACGGGTTTTGTTGTATTGAAATCCATCATACGGTACATACTTATCATATATATAACAACACATTATTTTGTTTGCTCATTATCTCGCTCATCATTTGATCGCCCTCTGACTTGCGTAATTTTGATTGCTTAGCCTTTGATTTCTATTCTTGTAATTGTTTACATAGCTCATAAGCAATTTTAATTTCCTCCTTGCTTTTCTGTTAATTTAGTGGGTGCGCCTTTATATTTTTTGGTCTAAGGCAATAAGTTGAAATGGGTTTCCCCTGTTCAAATGAGACAGAGATAACTCGCGCGTAAGGGATTGTTTGCGCACAAATTCATTAAAGGTTTTGTTTTATTTTCACTTTTTATTTGTCCAAGTTTAATCTTAAATTTCGTATCTGTCTTCATTTCAAATTGTTTGAGCTATAAAGTTTTTAAAAGAAACTTCAAAAGGTTCATAACTCACTTATGTTTTATATGGTAAAATGAATCATTCGAAAAGTTTATTACTAAAGTTATTAGTACTATCATATTTCCGTTTTGGTATAAAACTAACAATTGAAAAGAATTTTATTATCAAAATCGATCCCATTGCTTATTAACAAAACATCTGGCTTGCGCTTCTCACTTGCATAATTTCTTTTACACGAAATACACGAAATAAGTTTTTCCGCTCTAACTAATTTGAACTTATGGATTTACGCAAATAAATTTCTAAAAAAAATTATATTAACTTCACTTTAAGATTAATTTAAATTTTGCTCATACGTGTAATTCTTCAAACACTTAATCACAATACTCCCCCATTCTTTTTCCTTACCAATTGAAACCACAATTTAACGTTAAATAAATTTGATGAATTGCAATTTGGCAACAAATTAAAATGAATTTCGAAATCATTGCTCGAAATAAGAAAGTTGAGTGCATTTTCATTAGTTTCCGGCGACATCTTGCACAATGCAAACAATGTATTAGAATATTGAAGGAAGCAATACGAGGGCATTAACAAAAGTTCGGTAAGTTGACCAGAAAAAAAATCATTTTGTGTTTATTCGTAATCTTTGTCCTTTTTTATTTTCTCTACATAATCGCCATTGATTTCAATGCTCTTCTTAAGCCTATAGATCCACTTCTGAAAAACAGTCTTCAAAATCTTGTTTTTTAAACTTATCAAGTTCAGCATTAAACGCAATAATGATCTCCTCGTTGCTATTAAAGACGTTTCCTTTTAATTTTGTAATTTATATTTTTTGAAAATAACTAGAAATGCTAATGTACTATATCTGGGGAGAATGGCGTTGGACGTATTTCTTCGATCTCAGAGATCGCAATAAAATTACTCGTTATTTCAGCGGTGTGGGATGGCGCGTTGTCATGATGTAAAAAGTAGCGCCGCAAATTATATTTCTTTCTGTGTTCCAACAATCGTTCTAAAATTTGAAAAGAAGACTAGGAAAGTAATTGCAAAGGATTTGGTATTTTTAGAGTTAACAAGACCAAATTGAAAGTCACCAACTGACCGAACTTTTGTTAACCCCTCGTATTTATACCAAAATACTTTATATGAACATGGCTGCTATATGTATACGTGTATATAATATGATATACATGTTTATAAATCTATCAGGACAAGTAAAAAGTTCATTCGGTTTTTATCTAAGAGATGTCGTTATTGTCCATAGTACTAGTGTTACGTGTCGCATCATGTCATACTATAAGGTGCTGAAAACGTGTTTATTCGCGCTAAAAGTTTGTCTTTGACAGTTTTTCGATTGATTGACTCAAAACGTTGTGAGCGCTCGTCAAAGATGGACACCAGCAAAGATAAAATTCGCTACATTTTCAAATTTTTCTTCGATCAAGGCGAAAAAGCAGCCAAAGCGGCTGAAAAAATTAATTTAGTTTATGGGCCCGATACTGTAAACGAACGTGTAGCACAAAAGTGGTTTGCTAGGTTCCGTTCCGGTCGGGAGGCCTGTCGTCGAAAATTGGATAAAATCATGGATTCAAAAAGAAGCTCGATGTTTGGATGCCACACGAACTAACGCAAAAAAACATGATGGACCGAATTTCCATCTGCGAATCGCTGCTGAATCGCAACAAAATCGACCCATTTCTGAAGCGTTTAGTAACTGGCAATGAAAAGTGGATCACTTACGACAACATCAACCGAAATCGGTCGTGGTCGAAACGCGGTGAGCTGGCGGAAACGGTGGCCAACCCAGGATTGACGGCCAGGAAGGTTTTGCTGTGTGTTTGGTGGGATCGGCAAGGAATCATCTACTACGAGCTGCTCCCCTATGGCCAAACGCTCAATTCGGTCCTCTACTGCCAACAACTGGACCGCTTGAAGGCAGCACTCATCCACAACAGACCATCTTTGATCAACAGAGGCTCCAGGAGCTCGGATGGGAGGTCCTAATGCACACACTTTATAGTCCGGATCTGTATATGACGAACGCGCTTAATGGTGAGAAGTTGGCCTCAAGAGAGGCCTGTGAAAATTGGCTCTCCGAGTTTTTTGCTAATAAGGACGCGGCCTTCTACGAGAGGGGTATAATGAAGTTGGCATCCCGTTGGCAACAAGTTTACGAACAAAACGGGCATATTTGACTTAAATCGGAAAAATGTACACAATGTTATCATATTTTGAAAAATCAATAAAAAAAACCGAACGAACTTTTTACTTTACCTAATACATATGCTTTTAAAATAAGCAATTTCAGGAAATTCATTATTATTTGCACATACAACAAATGTATGAAAGTAATCAAAAATAATATCTTTGGTTTTGTTTTGCTATTGTTGTTTTTGTTTTTGTTTTTGTTTTTATTGGTTTTCCTTCCTCATTTCCTTCATGGTTATTTTTTATTACCAACAATTTACTTTACAAACAATAATATTGCAAACGTGTTTTGAATTAAAGAAACCACAAGAATTTCACCGCACAAGTTGTGACAACAAAAAACAAGCTACAGCAACAATAACAACATCTACGAAAAACAGAAAGAATGGGAAACTGCACAATGGAGCAAAATGGCACTAATGAAACAAATCACAAAAACTTGGTCAATAACAATTTTGCAATTATAACCAGTGGAGTGGCAAAAATCCAATGCGAACGTATATACACACACACATACATACTTAAAGGTAAAATAACTATTCACACATTGGCTGCGCCACATATATACATACCACTTGTGCATGCAACACATGCTTAGATGACTGCAGCCACATAACAATGCCGTTATGAACACGTGATTAAGGCAGAGCGTTGGCAAACTCACATACATGCACATTCATATACATATGCACGTATCTAAATATGCACTCATAAGTACTTTTGTAAAAAGTTGCACTAGAAACACCATAAAAAGCACACTAACTCATGTCCACTTTCATGCAATATGTCGGTAACCGCTGAAACGATTTTCGTCCGAGCTCCTCCTCCAATTTCTGGTGAGCGCCTTGATGTTTTTCCAACAAATGAAGGGACCTACAATTTTTACTGAGCCGCCTCCGAACGACTGTTGGCTTTTTTTGAGGAGCCATTATTTCAAGTCAGAAATACACTTGGAGGGTTTGACATTCCCTGCCGAGAGCTGACCGTAATTAGAAAAGTTAACTTTTTATTTTAAATTATTTTTCTATAACTTTTAGATATAGGTCCAACCAGGACTCTGGCCTTCTGAATGCCAGTACGCAATACTAACCACTTGGCATTCGCAGCTGCAGCGGTCGGTATAACAGTTTGTGAAAATTCATACAAATATTGATCCCACACAAAGCGAGATATTTAAAGATATTTATTTTATTTATTTAATAAATTTATTGACTTCAAACAGATTTCTTTTCGCTTGATTTTTAGGCAGTTTGACTTCCTAGTAAAAATTTTGTTTTCCATGGGACATATATTTGATTTCAATGTTTTTCCAACCATTCTGGAATATCTTAAATGAGTGTTTGTCACATAAAATACAGAGAATGCAGTATTCTTCCGGTTCAATAAAAAGTTCATAATAAATTCAAATAAGAAAAATTTAAATTAATGATTTTTTGTTGGAGAATTATAGCAGATTTTTCAAATGCTTCAATGCAGATTTATTTGTGGTTCCAGTGAAACTATAATTTATTAATGATATTGATCACTTTTTGGATGAGCTTTTGACATCTCTCTGCAAGTAGAAAACTGATAGCTTATTCTTGTGAAAATCAAGTAAGTTATTGAGCTCGTAAAATGTGGCGAAATACAATATTAGGTCTAGTAAAAAGTAATTCATTATTTTTGCAATAGATGGCTTCAGTGATCTCTATATGGCGTGAATAGTTTTATAATCAAACATGCACAATTTTGTTTTGTCGATTTAGCTCCTGTAATTTTCAAGTCTAACCGTCATTCGAGCACTGTTTCGATTACCCAGGAGCTAAACACAAATTATCTGGATGTATGGGTGCCACATGAGTTTACGAGAAAAAACCTCATAGAAATGGCAAAAAAAAAAAATAGCAAAAAGGTGCATGTTTGACATAAATCGCATAATTCTAACTAGGGTAAATAAATACTAATATTCACATTTGCTAAAAGCAACTAATAATTAATCTCAGCCTAAAATGTGTAAATTATACGACGCGTTTTTATATTAAAATTTTTGCCTCAACTTTGCATTATAAAATTATTACCTCATCTAAAGGAACATTGGAAATATTCATTTGGTCATTAACATACTTGTATCTTTTGGTACAATTGAAAAAGTCGCAACTCATACTTTTTGTCGTAATTGGTTATGAATGCGAAATTGGCATCAAATCGGCTGTAGCTATCATTATAATCACGTAGAAGGCGGCAGTTAATTTGGCGTTGCGTGAACTTCAATTACCTGCATTGTGTTTGCCTAGAACTTAGAAAATTGGCTCATTAATACAGATTAGAGGTGTTGAATTCGGTGAAGGTGTTTCAAATAATTCTGATTTTTACAAATTTGCTTAGTTTAATTTTAAAGTTTGGCAATCGAAACTCGTTTTTCGTATACTAGGGGATGAAATGCAATTGTACCAAGTTGGATACCGAAAATATTGCTCGTAGTTTCCTTATTATTCGCTGTTTCAATGACAGCTCCAGAATATTTTATTTTCCTTCCATAAATACTTTTTTCTTCCATATAACAACGAAAAATGGCACAAACTTGCTCAGCTGTCATTTTATCACTTTGTTACTGATATTTTTATAAATTATTATTAATGCTATCTTTCTACAAAAGAAAATCGAAACTAATGGCAACACTTTTTTCAGTAAATGGTGTTTAAAAGAAATTAATATAATCAGTACGATGGACATATTTAAACACATGACAACTTCTCTCAAAATACAGGGTCCGCCATATAACATTTTTTTTTTGAACTAGTCGTTATTTTGAGTATGGTAACACTGATGTTACATCTGATTTGACAGAAAGTTAGTTTTATCCTTCCGCTGGACGAAAATGGTTGTGTATACGATTGAGGAACGCGTTAAAATAGTGCAGATGAGCGCTTGGCCGAAGACCCGGAATTTTACCAAAAAATCATCTTTTCCGACGAAGCTCATTTCCATCTTGGCGGCTACGTCAATAAACAAAATTGTATTTGAGGGACGGAAAACCCGCACGTGATCGAAGAGAAGCCAATGCATCCTCAGAGGGTTACTGTTTTGTGTGGATTTTGGGCCGGCGGCATCATTGGCCCATTTTTCTTCGAAAATGCGGGAGGAGCCGCCGTTACGGTCAATGGCGAACGCTACCGCGCCATGTTAACGGATTGGTTCTTCCCAGAAATCGAAGAGGAGGACTTGGACAACATTTGGTTCCAGTAAGACGGCGCTCCGTGCCACACAGCCAACGTTACGATCGATCTTGTGCGCACTGTTTTCGGAGACCGAATTATCAGCCGAAATTCTGATGTCGTTTGGCCGCCTCGGAGCTGTGATTTGACACCGTTGGATTATTATTTGTGGGGCGCCGTCAAAGATAAGTGTTATGTGGACAAGCCAGCGACAATTCAAGCTTTGAAGGACAACATTCGCGTCGCCGTTGCCGAAATACGGCCGCAAACAATCAGAAATGTCCTCAAAAATTGGGTCGGCCGTATGGCGTACTGCAAGGCCAGCCGAGGCAGCCATTTGAACGAACTTGTATTCCATAAGTAACCGGAAGGATTGTACTTTAATATGAAAAAATAAATTTGATGATCGGATTAACCGTTTTTGTTTTATTGCATTTAAAAAAAAAATGTTATATGGCGGACCCTGTATATTCAACGGAAAATTATCAGAGCATCGCCAGTTTGTTGCCCATATTTTTGAATATCTGTTTTTAGATCTTTTTTAATTAAATTTTGTAAAAGTTGACGGCCCTTTTTGAAAAAATTTCCTCACTAATGATTTTACAAATGTTTTATGTTAGCTACTGGCACATGAAGAAATCTATTCAAATTAAAATTTTAAACAGGTGCCAACAACAAAAGTGGCTAAGAGATAAAAACTTAAAAAGAGAATAAGTTTCGGTACTAATAATAAATTACCACTTCAAAATTAATTCATAAAAAAAACCTACAAAAATATAAAGAAAGCAAAAGAAAATCAAAAAATTCTTTCATTTAATTTAAAATGAAATAAAATAAAATATATACATTTGTAACATATTTACAACATATTTAAACATTTATATCAAGCAAACCAAAGTAAACTTATATTAAATTTTGTTCCTTTATAATATACTCGTATGTATTAATACAAAGTAAGCCATTCATATATTTTGTAAATAAATATAATCAACATTTGTACGTTAATAAATTGAATACGCGAGAAGTTTTATTTCGGACAAGTTCGAAGAAGGTACCTCGCGTTAGCACTGACACTTCTTTGAGTATTTTTTTTTGCAATTCTTTCGATCTTTTTCAAAAAAAATATAAAAAATATACCACGGTATTGGATCCACCATTTTGAATTTTGAAAATCATATGGTGTCTCGTAGTGAGCGATACCAATTTGTATAAATTATTAATAATTTTTAAAAAAGATCTTTTCACTTTTCATTTATGGATGAACGACGTGCTCTAGCGAAATAGCCAGACATGGGTATTTTTTTTTGGTCCTAGTTTCCGACAAAGTTTGATTTTTTCGTAGGTCAAAAAAAAATGACGTTTGTCAGACGGTGTAATATGCAAAAAATAAGTGAAATAAAAAGTTAAAGTATTCAAATAAAAATATAGAAAATTTTTAAATTGTCAAATGCATATGACATTTTTTTGGGAATTTTAAAGCATATTCCAGTTCTTTTTTTTTGTTAACCGGTCCAAAATATCATTACACTGCAACCAATCCCGTCAAATAATATTTTGCATTTTTCTAGTTAGCGAAATCGTCTACTTTTCCCCAGAGACCAATAAAATTGGCGCTGAATATTAGATAAAGCTATATGATATTTTCAATTAAGAACATTATTGCATAAACGCTTAGATTTTTATTGGCTGCTTCAATTAATTACTTGTGTATTGAGATTTACTTTTAACTAGCAGATACATACAGACTCTTATACATATATACATACATATTTACTCAACCACAATTATCACGTGTTCATATCAATCTATCACATTTTTATTCGCATGTCTCCAACACGTGCGCCAACAACAACAGCGAGTAACAACCAATAACTCCAACACTGCTTTGCTGTCATGTGTGCACGATTTTCCTAGTTAC
Organism: Ceratitis rosa; assembly: GCA_037013455.1. Classification (NCBI taxonomy): domain Eukaryota; kingdom Metazoa; phylum Arthropoda; class Insecta; order Diptera; family Tephritidae; genus Ceratitis; species Ceratitis rosa. The sequence goes on along the minus strand of JAWMAG010000025.1, from coordinate 2,019,188 downwards.
CGTTGTTCATTTTACCACACGCTTGGTAAATAAGCAACATCAAAGCAGTCGCTGACATGCAAGGACAAATTCACACTCATACTTATGTAGGTATATGTCATATTCATATTCATATTTGCACATGCAATGTATGCGCAGTATGTGTATGTGTGTGTGTGTGTGTGAAAGATAGATTTTATGTTGTCTGTCGTCGTGCAAAAAACCAACGTTGAGGTAACCAACTCCAGTTTGCCGTGACTGCCTGTGAAGCTGACTGATATTTCCGCAGATGTACAATTTTGTTGCTTTCCTTCATGTGGATATGCATGCATATAGTGTATGTATGTATACATAACTACAATATATGTGCCTGCGTGTGTTGCATGGCGCTACTAATGATGAGCATTAAAATTCATAATGTAAAGTAGCAACTAATTTGTGTGCAAGGTGGGTAGTCAGTTGTGTGTTTATTTGATGAGCTTCGTTACATAATTCACACACATTTCACACACACGCGTATACTTGTACATCTTTCCTTAACACTCACTTGATTAGTTTTTTATCGTTGAGTTGCCTTCACTAAAGTGTGGGTACGAGCAAAGGAGCAAACTCACTTTGATGTGTGTAAATTAATATGGATGTGTTAGTATTTATATACATATGTGCGTATATTTATTTTATATGCATGTTTTTGTGTAATTGTGTAAGAATGTCATATTTTGCTTGCTTCAATGTATCATTGATTCCGTATTTTGTCTTTAGAGAGCAATTAGCAGTCTACACCTCTCATTGCTCGGTGAATTTGAAATGAATTTGTTAATTGTTATTTTATGAATATATTTCAATTTAAATAAGAAAATTTTGGTTCTCTTATCTCTAAGAATAATTAAAATCGCAAAGTCTCACAGCAAAATATTTCTTATGAAAATTTTAATGTGTTAAGATTTCATTAATATCAGACATTTCAGAGTTTTTAGCTGATAACAAGGTTAGAATACATTTTTTTGGCATAAAATTACGATTTTTATTAATTTTTTCTACATTAAAGACTATTCTAGAAAAGTTATCATTCTATCACTTTTAAATGCATTAATGGAGCAATCGAATTCATAAAACAAGCACGGATTTAGACAAACTTTTTCTTTAGTCAACTTAAAAATATTTGTATGTAGTTGTTGATATTATATTCACTTATTTCAATAACTAGCAGTACAGCACAAATACAGAAATGGATTTTTTTTTAAATGCGTTCGCCCCTCGGCAGGGGCGACTCTTTTTTTGACGGAGACATTTTGGAAAAAAATAATAACATTAAGGCGCTTACCCCGAATTGCAGGAGAAAATAGACCGAAAATGTGTTAACAAATTCAAAAAGCTTTGTAGTTCCTTCTTGTTATTAGTTTCTCCCGCCTATAGTGCAATAAGAAAATAATGACAATAAGAAAACAACGGCCATCAGGAACTAAAATAAGAGATTTCATAAAGAACGTTTTAAGGTTACATTTATATTTTCCATAATATGACAAAATAGCGATTTCGCCCATTAAGCAGAACAAATAGTTTTTTGATATTACAACTGATGTCAGATATCGTACAAGAAAACCAATTTTCAATCAAAACTTAACAAATAAAAAGGAAAAGCTTAAAAATCTACTTTAGAGTGATATTAACCTGCCAAGCCATTTGCCACAGACAGTAATAGATGACAATTACTTTGTCTGAGTTTCGGATGCATAAGAAGTTCAAAACCAAGCTCTCGAAGCTTCTAGCAAGTCACAACTGATGTGTGTGGTGCGGCGTTGTACTGAATAAACACACTTCCCCTCCTTTTGATCAAAGCTTGGCGCTTATGGGCGATTGCTTCCTTCAGACGGTCCCATTGCTGACAGTACAGGTCTGACTTGTCTGACTTAAGAGTTTGACCGTAGGTGAGCAGCTGATGGTTCCTTGTCAATCCCACGAATCAAACAATATATCCTTCCTGGGTGTCAATCATGCCTTGGAAACATCACTGAGTTAAGTAATCAACACTTCTTCCATTATCTTTTTAGTTGGAAATACCATCTTTCTAACGCCATCTAGGGTAATCCAATAGCAATTATAGAACTCCATATACAGATCCCTAAACATATGTACTGCAAAAATAATATAATGCTGTTTACTAGACCAATATTTTTAAATAGTTTCGGAAAAAATTATATGAAACTTAATGGTCTCAACCAGTGTGACACCTTCAAAAAATGTATTCCTTTTTTGTTATTCTTCGATAGCTTATACCTTCGAAAAAAAAAACGCCCAAATGCGTAATTGGAGTAATCCAAAAACCCGTGAGACCACTCATGTAAGTTTAATTGAAAGTTTTTTTCAAACGCGTTTTTCTCGAAGCAGCATTTTCAATATTTTCTATTATTGCATTAAGCATTATTTCAGGCATAAAGCGGTTCTCGAATATTTCGATCAGATCAAATTGTAAATTTGGCATGAAAAATATCGTCAGATTTTAAGTCTAGAATTTTTTTCTAGGCGACGGATTTTATAGTTTTCCCTCAATCGTGGGCCTATTTAAAGTCTGTGCAATTCTCTTTTTAATGTCTTGCTAGTCTTTTTTCATTTCCGGTACCCTGAAGGCAGAAGATGGAAGCAAAACGTAAACTTGTTTTTTCGAGATTTCGCGGGATATGTCATATTACAATTAGATAAATATACACTTAATTCTCTAAAACCTTCAATGGAGAAATTTCCAAAAATTTACTTTTTATTGCAGTCACACTGGTTAAGGCCCTTAACATACAAATATTTATTATATTCAAAAAATTATTTTATTGTTATTGAATCATACGCATTATGGCTAATTACTTTTTGTTCTGGGATTTTTCTTTTTGATATTTGAAAATTTAGTACTCATTTTGTTTGAGAAATCGATATTTTTTGTTAGATCATTAAGTAACCGAAAACAATTGATTCGTTTGAAAAAGGCCATCGCGGAATAACGACCAGAATATGCGACCAGACACGAATCAATAATTTTTCATCATGACAACGCTCGGCCACATGTTGCAAGGCCGGTTAAAAACTATTTAGAAAACTGTGGGTGGGAAGTTCTACCTCACCCGCCTTATAGACCAGATATAGCACCTTCCGATTACCACTTGTTCAGATCAATGCAGAATGCCCCCACCGGAGTACGCTTCACTTCAGAACAGGGTATCAGAAATTGGCTAGATTCTTTCTTGACCACCAAGCCGGAGAAGTTCTTTTGGGATGGGATCCACAAACTGCCGGAAAGATGGGCAAACATTGTAGCTTCCGATGAGCAATACTTTGAACATTAAATGTATAACAATTTTTTTACAAAAAAGTCTTGTCTTAATTTTCGAAAAAATCGCATGAATTAATGTATACACCCAATATTAAAACAAACTCTTTTCAGTATCTACTTATTAATAAAATAATATTTATCTAGATGACATACATTATAAAAATATATCTGCCTGATATTCTAACGGGTCTGACTTCCTAAATTTTCTCTTTCCACCAATAATCATATTATTGTTTACTATTGAATTGTAAACACGCATATTTTTATTTTTTTTTAATATGAAAATTGTTATTATAGAAACACCCTATCGTACGTACATTATGCATACAAGCTGCTACCTTTTTATTGCTTTTGTAGAGTAAATTTTGCGTAAATGTTATTATTTTGCTGTCATTGGTATTCCAATTGGCTTGTGCAACATGAAATAATGCTGTGCATGCGTTATTTTCAACATAGCAAATACAATATATTTAAAACATATACACAAATATATTTGAATTTATATGTATATTCTAAATTTGTTATTCTAAGCATCAGCTGGTTGTTTTGTTGTTTGCACATAATTTATTTTTCACTTCAATGCAAATGCAAATTACATTTCAAGCTTATTATTTAGAAGCACATATTTAATTTATTTCTCGAAGTATAATATAATTTAAACTAGATGCAAATATGGTTAAAGGATTAAATACAGAATAACATTAAAACACATTAATTATTTAAATTAGTCACATATTTCATAAATTTTAATTTTGGCCTTAACTTTTATTTTATTTTAACGTTATTTAATTTAATTTAATTTAACTTAATTTATTTTATTTCATTCCCTTTCATAATAAATTATATCATTTGCTATTATTATTTTCGTGTCTTCTCTTTCAAAATGGCCCTATCAATGCTACACAGTAAAATAAGTATAATTAATGTTCCTAAAAGTATGCTTTACAAGAAGGACAGTCCATTCTTTATCGTCAATGTTACTCATACGTCAAGTTGTTATCCATAAGTTGTTGACGAATTTTTGCCTCTGTAGCTCTGTATAGCAGCTCCTTTACTAATATGTACTCTCATTTTCAGACAGATATATCCGAAATGTAAGTCGCCTGAAAAGACAAATGCAAACAATTGCTATCATTACTTGCTGCCAATTGTAGCAGCTTGAATGAGTTGCACATATTCACACATATATAAAAGCAACATAGACATATTATTCGCTAGTTGTGTCTTACATGTTCCTGCATTTTATAAAACAACTTGTATTCGCATTTATATGTATGCAGATACAAGAGCTGTCCCATAAAAACTGATATTGTGTCGCTTCAATTCAGCTTTCATCTGCAAGCACATTTCTCCTTAAAAGACATGGGAGCAAGCCAGGTTGCTTCTGCTACTTTTGAGCAGTCAGTCTTCTATCGGCCTGGACTTGTATACATGGATTCACCACATGTGTATGAGGGTTTGTAGGAATATATCTTGTCATGCAGCTTGTCAATCATCAGCACAGTGTGAAACCATCAACAACATGGTTTTCCCTACTCGTACCTGCGGCAAATGCAGCAATTTATGTTAGATGGTGACTAATACTCATATACACTTTTGCGCCAGGGCGCCACTCATGTAATGCATATGTATTGTATATACTCGTATGTGGATAACTCGTACTAGTCGTATTTACAAATTGACAATTTGTTTGCTTTTCTATTTCTGTGGAGTCTCTTCAATCTTACATCAACTACTGTCGCTCCTATCGAAAAAGCTAGTAGAGATACATGTCTCAATTATGGCAGCGATATGTTTTTCATTTCAATTTTTTTTAACTCAAATTTAAGGACGTCACAAAAAGTAACATTTGTTAAGAGTACCTGCATCGGAAAGAACACTTTCACCGTCCTAAAAAATCATTTAAGCTTAAGCATAATAAGTAATTCTTTAATTTGCTATTTCAACTAAGAGTATCCTACGCTTCACTTAACAGAGCCAATTTTAAAGCTTTTATTGAACTAAGATAATTTAAGATTGTTCTTTTCTCTTTATTTAAGTATAATTAAGCTAATGATTGTACGGGTGTATTTTAATACTCTAGCTGGACCCACTGGAAGAGAAGAAAATACTACGTGAAATGTCTAACCACATTCCATATTTGACCGTTGCTTTAAATTGTAAAGTTTATTGTTCCTGGTTCTTATTTCAGTATTAACAAGAAGAAACTCAACTCTGAGGTATCTGTTGAGGGTCTAAGGTGAGTAAATTGCGGTTCAGGATTTTTAATCTCCTAAAGTCTTCAATAAACCGTTGCAGTGCACCTTTGGGACTATAACTGATAATAAAATTGGTCTATAATATATTCGGTTAGTTAATTTTTGAACTACTGACAACTACGACTACAATGAGTCTCATAAATACAAATTAGTTTTTACAGCACTCAGATCAACAACAAAAACTTAAAAAGAAACTCTTCCACTTACACTCTACCCATTTCTAATCCAGTGTAAGCCGAACGTAGAGAGTTGTCATTTTGAAAATTGTTGCCACAACATAAATTCCATGGCTAAGCACAACAAATCGTCGCAAATAAACTCTTTTACCATAAATTTTAGCTCCATTAGTTGTGTTCGGTGGCGTTTTTAGTTACGGCTGCGTGAAATATGTGTAGTAGATATGCGGAGTAAGCTACGCGGTTGGGGGCAGAGGGTATGAGTGGGCTGCAGGTAATGCTGCCTGCATCTTTTGGTCGTTACAGCAGTTATTGTTGTTGCAAAAGCAATACATTCTGTTCTCTATTATGCTAAAAAATATCGATACCGTTATAATGGCAACCGTTACGGTAAAGTGACGCTAAAATGCTCCAAATGGTTATGAGAGCAACGGAGTCGCGCAGTCGAGGGTAAACAGAAATATGTACATAAACGGGTGAATACTTGCTCGTTTTGAATGGACAAAAGCACTAAGTGGGTGGCCCAATAGACATCTACTTCTAACTGTGGCAATTGTTGTCTCTTGCTTTTGTCCGCTACCCACGGTTTCATTCCATATTACATAACTGTATGCATTTCGGGTGTATTTGTGTTATTTTCTTTGACTATTTTCGCTCTGCAAGTTTATTAAGAGTTATGACATGCACTTTTGGCAACCAAAATATACATACATATATCCGTGCAAATATATATACATATACAGTTAGAAACCGCATCAAGTATCGATATGTAGGAGTATTCTTAAAAACGGCAAGGAGTCATTCTGGCGAGACTTGAGAATCATTTACAGGAATTGGAAATGTATATTTTGCGCTCTGTGACTACGTTACAAAAACAAAGAAAAAAGAAATTTTATTCCACGAAAATGGCTTTCAGAATTTAAAAACTTTGAAAAATAACTAATGCTATTATCATTTTTCCAAAAACATAAGAAATTCGAAACATCAGATTTTCTTTTTAAACATCCGAAAATCTTTAATAGAAATTCAAAAATTTAAGAAGAACACACGAAAAATTCCAAAATTAAAAAAGAATATGATACACACGAATATTACAACCAAAAAGCTCAAAAATGGGTTTTACCTTGAAACAAATTCCTACAACTTCTCTACACAAAATTTTCAGAAGTTATTTTATTGACTTCAAATTCAATAACAAAAAATTCTCTAAGACAGCTCTGTATCTACTTTGTCATCTTTCAAATTCAAGTCAGTAGCTTATCGCAGTGTCCCTGTAACGAGTAGATGCATAGAATTAAACAATTGCAAAAACATTTAACCGTTATCTAATGCATTGTAAATCACTTGCAAGCAACGTTGCTTTCACATTTCAAATAATCAAACAGGTAAGCAGAAAATTTTTTGGCGACCGGATTAACTGAGTGGTTAGCATTCCGTAATGTCATTCTGAAGACTAGGGTTCCAGACCTGACTCAGTTAACATCCGTTGGATCAGAGACGGCTTAAAATAAACTGTAAAATAAACTCCATTTTTTTGAAAAACATCAAAATGCCAACCCATAAATTGGAGGAAGAGCTCGGCCCAAAATCACTTCAGCGGTTCAAAAGTGCCAATTATATACATAAGCAGAAAATTTTGTCATATCCTGTTTATGCTGATTCTTCTTTCCTTTTTCTCATATTTTTTTCAAGTTGCATCCAAATACTAATGCACAGCAATTTTCACAAAAAGGCAAGAGGAACCAAAACGATTTGAACGGCTTGACTACTGCAAATTTTTTCTTTCCGTGTTTCACAGCACATTACCACTGTCTTTTTTATTCTTAATTTTCAGCTCGTTTTTTAAATATAGCTGCCTTTAAGATCTTCAAATAAACTATATTTCATCTTGTTAGGTTGACCACAAAAATTATTAAAGTTTCTGTATGTATTTTATTATATTGTTTTCATTTATATTACTTTATTTTATTTAATTTTGTTTTATTTTATTTTATATTATTTTACTTTATTTTGTTTTCTTTTATTTTATTTAATTTCAAGTTTTTTTTTAATATTATTTTATTTTATTTTATTTATCTTTTTTATTTTATTTTATTTTTTATTATTTTTTTTGTTTTATTTTATTTTATTTTATTTTATTTTATTTTATTTTATTTTATTTTATTTATCTTTTTTATTTTATTTTATTTTTTATTATTTTTTTTTGTTTTATTTTATTTTATTTTATTTTATTTTATTTTATTTTATTTTATTTTATTTTATTTTATTTTATTTTATTTTATTTTATTTTATTTTATTTTATTTTATTTTATTTTATTTTATTTTATTTTATATAATTTAATTTAATTTTATTTTGTTTTATTTCATTTTGTATTATTTTATTCTATTTTACTTTATTTTGTTTTATTTTATTTTATTTAATTTTAAATTATTTTATTTTCTTTGATGTTATTTTATTTTATTTATTTTATTTTTTATTTTATTTCATTTTATTTTATTTTATTTTATTTTATTTTAGTTTATTTTATTTTGTTTTATTTTATTTTATTTTATTTTATTTTATTTTATTTTATTTTATTTTATTTTATTTTATTTTATTTTATTTTATTTTATTTTATTTTATTTTATTTTATTTTATTTTATTTTATTTTATTTTATATAATTTAATTTAATTTTATTTTGTTTTATTTCATTTTGTATTATTTTATTCTATTTTACTTTATTTTGTTTTATTTTATTTTATTTTATTTTATTTTATTTTATTTTATTTTATTTTATTTTATTTTATTTTATTTTATTTTATTTTATTTTATTTTATTTTATTTTATTTTATTTTATTTTATTTTATTTTATTTTATTTTATTTTATTTTATTTTATTTTATTTTATTTTATTTTATTTTATTTTATTTTATTTTATTTTATTTTATTTTATTTCATTATATTTTATTTTATTTTATTTTAATTTATTTTATTTTATATGATTTAATTTTATTTTATTTTGTTTTATTTCATTTTGTATTAATTTATTCTATTTTACTTTATTTTGTTTTATTTTATTTTATTTAATTTAAATTATTTTATTTTCTTTGATGTTATTTTATTTAATTTATTTTATTTTTTATTTTATTTCACTTTATTTTAGTTTATTTTATTTTATTTTATTTTATTTTATTTTATTTTATTTTATTTTATTTTATTTTATTTTATTTTATTTTATTTTATTTTATTTTATTTTATTTTATTTTATTTTATTTTATTTTATTTTATTTTATTTTATTTTATTTTATTTTATTTTATTTTATTTTATTTTATTTTATTTTATTTTATTTTATTTTATTTTATTTTAATTTAATTTATATTAATTTATTTTATTTTATTTTTTTTTATTTTATTTTAAATAATTTAATTTTATTTTATTTTGTTTTATTTTATATTATTTAATTTTAAATTATTTTATTTTCTTTGATGTTATTTTATTTAATTTATTTTATTTTTTATTTTATTTCATTTTATTTTATTTTATTTTATTTTATTTTAGTTTAGTTTATTTTATTTCACTTTATTTCATTTTATTTGATTTTATTTTATTTTATTTTATTTTATTTTATTTTATTTTATTTTATTTTATTTTATTTTATTTTATTTTAATTTAATTTATTTATTTTATTTCATTTTATTTATTTTATTTTATTTTATTTTATTTTATTTTATTTTATTTTATTTTATTTTATTTTATTTTATTTTATTTTATTTTATTTTATTTTATTTTATTTTATTTTATTTTATTTTATTTTATTTTATTTTATTTTATTTTATTTTATTTTATTTTATTTTATTTTATTTTATTTTATATTATTTTATTTTATTTTATTTTATTTTATTTTATTTTATTTTATTTTATTTTATTTTATTTTATTTTATTTTATTTTATTTTATTTTATTTTATTTTATTTTATTTTATTTTATTTTATTTTATTTTATTTTATTTTATTTTATTTTATTTTATTTTATTTTATTTTATTTTATTTTATTTTATTTTATTTTATTTTATTTTATTTTATTTTATTTTATTTTATTATATTTTATTTTATTTTATTTTATTTTATTTTATTTTAATATATTTTATTTTATTTTATTTTATTTTATTTTATTTTAATTTAACTTATTTTATTTTATTTCATTTTATTTTATTTTATTTTATATAATTTAATTTTATTTTATTTTGTTTTATTTTATTTTGTATTATTTTATTCTATTTTACTTTATTTTGTTTTATTTTATTTTATTTAATTTTAAATTATTTTATTTTCTTTGATGTTATTTTATTTTTTATTTTATTTTATTTGATTTTATTTTATTTTATACAACTTTATTTAATTTTAGTTTATTTGTTTATTTGTTATTTTCTTTTCATCTCTTATATTTTATATGATTTTAGTTTTATTGCATTTTATGTTCTTTTATTTTATTTCATATTATATTATTTTATTTACTTTTATTCATTTTGTTGTACTTTTTTTCTTTTGATTCTCTTTTATCTTATTTGATTTTAGTTTTATTATTTTGTTTAATATTATTTTAAGATTTTTTCTTCAGAGTAGTTGCTGAAGAATTGTTTTCAGTATGCATGCACGGAGCGTATAAAAAATTTTCAATTATCTACTTTTTGTTTAATTCTTGGTTTTTGTTCAATCTCCGCCTTCAACTAGTTTTAATTTCAGGTTTTCTATTTAAAAATCACTTGCTGCAGCTGTTCCAAGCAGAGCTAATTTTTTATCACTTACCTCTTTCTCACTTTCTTGTTTTCCGAATACCAACTCACTTGATTTTTACAGTTACTTTGTTTGCTGCAGAGGTGGCATTCTCCCAAGTTTGAAAACTAATTATGCTTATGGAATTATGGAGATTCACATAAATTAAATTCGCCTTTTTCACAAATTTCGTCTGTTGCTGGATTGCCTTCAAGCGCCTGCCACCCACCGATCTCACCGAATGGCTTTATTTCTATTTCAACTGTTTATCCATTACATAGAAATTGTTTCTTTTCTTTTTGCTGTTATTGTAGCCCATAGCATAGCACTCGCAAGTGACTGCAGCTGTAAACTGTCGGCTGTGTGTGCGTCCACACCCAGGGAGCCTCTATCAGTGCTGCCTGTTAGACGCCAATATCATTGTTTGTCAGCTTCCTGTGCTCTGCGCTGTGCAACGCTGTTCATACATATTTACTAATGTCGATTTACTAGTCCATGTGTATGCTTGTGTGTGTGTCTAACAAGGAGGTAGGAAATTTTAAAGTAATTTGTTTTCAAAATATGGGCATTAGTCGTCTGCCATCGTTCGCCTTTGTGGCCTTCGATGATACTTGTTGTTGTTGATTCTACTACTGACTCTGCCAATGTCACTGCATTAGAGAGCTAATGGATTTAGTGAGTTTAATGAATTGTTATACCATTACTACGTTTTTTCCTCCCGTTTTACGAAGTCTTTTAATGTCCCTGTGCCTTTTTAGCTCTACTTATTACCCCTTTAATCCCCCATGCTCACTGTTTTACCCTCTTAGGAGTATTTGCCATTTGCCTTTGCCCAAGCTAATTTAACTAATGAATGAACTTTTTAATACACATGCTTATATAGGTATGTTTGTTTTCACGGGTTTGTATGCAGGGTTGCGCGAAAAGTGTTTTTGAAGAGATAATGCATCGTGAAAAGTATTATAGAGTCGTCGTGTTTGCGACACAAAATTATTAAAGTTTAAAAGGTTAGTCAAGTGATTAGCTTGAAAGTGGTTGGAAAACAAGTTCAGGAGTTACTGCTTGTTTACGCAATGGATAGTTCTGCATAAGCAAATTAAAAGAAATTAAGGAGCTTAAAAAAATCTTTTTTTTTTAATACAGCTTATAGTTCATATGAATTGTTTCTTACCATTTTAAAACTTTTACGTCGTGCCTTATGACCTGCAAAGAATAAGAAAAGAAGATTTATTAAATAGATATTTTAATTTAACTGCCTACTTCTAGTACTAGTGTATTATCACTAAAACAAATGGAAACGGTTTCTTTGCCTCCAATAGCCAATAGTGTTTGCAGCTGAAACGATAAATGAGAAGAAGAAGAAGAAGAAGAAGAAGAAGAAGAAGAGTTGAGTGTCCTTATATTGCTGAAACGATGGCAGAGTACAGATTAGGCATTTATGGGAACGTCAGCGGATGAAATTTGATCCGAATTCAACAACAACGATGGACTTGAAAAGCAATGCTTTTAGTTCAGTCAAGTGATTTTGCTGACCGATTTTATATTTTCCGATGTAATATAGATTTGAAAAAACCATATAAATTCTTCCTGCAATTTGTGTTGTGCATCTTGATTTTGATTTTCCAACAAATGCAGACACTATTGAATTTTTATGAGAAGCCTTTTATTTTAATACATTTTTTTAAGAATTTGGTTGATAGTCCGACCAAAATACTCACACATAACCTTTCGTATATTAGCTCGCAGTAATGCGGCTATGAAACCAAGAAGGGTTTAATGAAATGAATATTCAGTATAGTTGCGAAATGCTAATTACTTGCAATTAATACAAAAAGTTGTCAGGAACCTTTTACGACTGATAAAGAGTTTTAAGAAGGCTTTCTTCCAGCATTGCCATCGGTTTATATTTTTATGCACAATTAATGGCTTCTTTGTGAAGATTAGTTTCTAATAACATGGCAAAATCAATTCATTAAATATTGAAAATGTTAAAAATTACCCAATTTTTAAATCTTCCAGCTTCAGATTGTACTCAAGTATGGATTCTCAAAAGTACCTAGGGAGAAAAATATTTTATTGGAGCTGTCAAATGGTTAAAAAACTTAAGTAAGTGAAAGCAAATTCATTATTAGTAAAAATTTTTCAAAAAGCCTCCAATAAAAAAATATTTTAGCAGTGTTGCCACTAAATAAAATTGTTTGCTTTAATATTGAAAATATATCATTTAAAATACTGACGTATGGACAATGAGCTAGGTTAGGTTAAGTTATATTTGCTGGCTGTTACCCCATGCGTAGTCCTGCTGGTCTTCTTTTATTTAAGCTGAAGTAACATCAGGTAGGATTTGTAAAAGAGCATTGATGTCTAATTTTGTTTCTTCATGCCTTCTTCCCTGCACGTCCTGCATTCGGCCCACCATTGATGTCAGTAGGTTGTGACCTAACGACCGTCCTGCAATCCTTTCGAAACCACGCGAGAAAAAAATATGTGACAATCCTGCATAACGTTAAAGCATTCCTCTCTCCCGGATCCGTCTGTCAGCTAATTCGGAAATTTTTGTATGCATCGATTTAAGCGTCTTGTGCATTTCTTGTACTGATTCGTTAGCCAGAGGGTTGGCACTTTTGGCAACCTCATCAACTATTTAGTTTCCCAGAAGGGTCTTGTTATATGCACGAAACCCACTTTGCTGCAATCACTTCTACCGCCTCTCTGCCTATAAGGGCATTTACTACCGCAATACGTTGCGCGATTATTGCCTTAACTGCCATTTGGTTTTCTACATAAGTAATCTTGATATTTTTTATGTACTTTTCAGCATTTTTAGCTATCTCCAAGAACTTATCTAGCCACAGGGGCTTTCGCCTGGAAGATACTGCAGATATCTGGCTGCTTGAAATTCCGCACAATAGATTCCGTCGTCCACTCCGTCATTAATTCTTTATCCGTCTATGCAGATGTTACAAGTTCCGCCCCTGGCGGGTCGCACGCTCATGCGCCAACCACCCTCTTTAAGTGTGACTTTAAACCTTCTTTCTCAGACAAAAAGCGGGGGTATGTGATCTGTTTTGTCCAAAAACACCCTGCTTATCGAGCTGTGTTCTGGAAGGAAATTCACCCAATACAGCTGACTTCGCTGAAAAGCTTTCCATTTCAATGCAGATTGGTGGTAGGTAGAGTCACCTTTCTAATGCAGCAGTAAGTATGAGATTTTCATGGGAGCGGCCCACCAAGCCAGAGCACCGAGCAAGATTGACTAATGCATAAGGAAACCATTTCTCAAATATTATTAACAAATTAAAGATAATTACGTGAAGCGGTTCAAAAACTCTGAAACTAAAATATCACTGGATTTGAAAACACCAACAAAATATAAGTTAAGTTCGAATCGAACTTAAAGGACATAATACAAAGGAAGTGAGTTTAAAAATATTGACAAAAACTGTTGAGAAAAAATTCCAATTTATGTGTAAAAATTTGGGAGAAAATTTTAAATTTTTTTGTTTTTGTTCTACTTATCCAAGTGTTTTCTATAGAAATTCGTGATAAGACAAATAAAAGAGTAAGTTTTCTATCTCTTGCTGAACCAACTCGATGATTTATGTTTATTTATCAAATAAAAAAAATTTACACTACAAACATTTTAAGAAATTAATTAAATGAATCGCTACACTCAAATGATGAACTAAGCTTGTTCAATGAATTCGTAATAAAATAAAATTAGATTTCAAGTGAAAGACATGAAAGTGTTATAGCCAAGGCACACCCTCACACACAGGGACGAACACTTAATTTGGCTCATAAAATGCCTTTAAATATTCATGTGTTTCGTATAAAAGTTTTAAATCGTTGACGGCACTTACGTAAATGCATACATACACGTACCTACGCATGTACTCACTTATATATATACACCAATGCAAGCAAGTGAACTTATATAGAAAGAAATTTGCAAAGTCAACTTGAAAATTCAACACAACACATACATCACTTTCAAAATTTACGAGTCCACTTATGTGCATAGAGGGAGGTTGGAGCATAAAAAGCGCAGAGCTAAGCATGCAACACACACGTTTCGGTGCATGATATGGGTTTGATCTAAATGGCTTTACTACTGAAGCTCTGCCATCTCTCCAAAAGTACCAACCCCCCCCCCCCCTCACCACCATTCAACAGCAATAATCGCGAGAGAGAGCTCTACACTTACCACTTGCCACAGTCCAGATATGGCGTTGAGGGAATTAAGTGACGACGCAGAGACGAATAACGAAAAAATCATTTTACTTATGCGTTTGCTACATTTTTTCAGCGGGTCTTCATAGTTGTTGTTGTTGTTTTAGTCAGCCATTTGTATACTTAGCTTCAAACACAAAATTTCCAAAGCGTTAAGGAGGGAGGGGAAGTGGTGTATGTGTTTTTCTGCAACTGAGCACTTCAAGCCTTTGCGTTTGCATATGAATTTCACTTGACAAGCTTTGAGCAAGACGAGTTGACACTTGTGCCTCGTTCCTCCCAAAAAACGTGGAATTCGGCAACAAACTTCGATATATGGAGTGAGGGAAAGAGAGGGTGCAGCTGACAAATCTGTCAACACCCATTAAGTGGTGCTGAAAATGGCTTTGGGAACTGGTGTGAGGCGTATTTAAAGGCCTCGGGCAGCTGGTTGATATGTGCCGTACGTTGCTATTTCAGGCTGTCACTTTGTGTGAGTTGACTTCCACATTCGCGCTCCATATGTTTATGTTTAAGTTCAACACTTTTGTGCGCGAGAAAAGGTCACAAGCAGGGCTCCGGTTGTGCTGCATAGCAATATGCAGCAATGCGATTGTAAAGGGTCGTGACAAGGCAATTTATCACACCAGCCAACAAAGCCAGCAAACAAGCAACTGGAACTCCAAGCCGCCGTCGAGCCACTGAGAGCATCAGAAAAACTACACGACACTCTAGCATTTATATACTCGTATGTACACATGTTTGAGTGTTAACATAAGCCTTCTGCTCTTATGCGTTTCAGCCAGCTATGGCCTATAAAGTTAAGCTCGTAAATCAAAAATCAAATTTAACGCGCCCAAAACAGAGACGAAGTAGTGGTGTGGGCGGTCGTACACTAAGTAAAGAAATAGTAGAGGAAGATTTCGGAGTGTATGTGAAGCGTGTTGTTGCTTGGTTGTGTAGACGGTGCTAGTGTACCGCTCCACTTGTCAAGATCTATGTGCGACAGGATTAGGTTAACACAATAACATACTTACTCAGCAACTGTGCTAAAACGAGAAAGAGGTGGTGATAAAAAATAATGATAAGTTACATTTTCTGCCGATCGACTAGGAGAGGAAATAAAAATTACAATACTACGAGTTATAAAACAATCAGACTGTATGTTTGTGTGTATGTATGTGTGATTGTCTGCCTGCTTGTGGTATTGAAAAGGATTATCGGAAAAAGCAGTTTCTTTCGCAAAGCGCTCATATATCGCGGCAAGCAAACACAGAGGGCGCTTCACAATTTCTCTTGAAGAGGAATGCCGAGCCGACTCAACAAAAACTTCTTAGATTCCAGTGATAAAAATAAGTTTCTCTAGGAAGACAATTTTAAGCCTCACTAATGATATTTCTCGAGTTGGTATACCGCTGATATTAGGTATTCATTCTGTAATGTCAATGTGTAGTTCGTGCGACATCTTCTAAAGCATCGGTTCAAATGTATTTTCCAGTAGTTCAGTCTGCGGTTCTCTCGATAAATTATGAAAAAATGGCCTCTCAAGCTATTCTATCAACGATAAGAGAACATTTTATGGAAAATGTGGGCATATTCCACCGCTCGTGGAAAGCTAATATCTGAATAAATCAATTCTGCACGTTGTCTTCAAAACTCGAAGGAACTAAAACCTCACTGTGAGTGCGCAAGTTAGCTATAATAAATATTGATGTAGGTATGTGTCTGCAGCGTACCGTTGAATCATATAAAGTGCCAATATAAGAGCTTGTTGCTGTTCATGCATACAGTTAAATGCTCACACGAATATCTTTCAAACATATGTACAATATGTATTTACGAGCGAAAGGCAAGCAGAAAAAATTCTGCAGATACAATACCGCGACTATAAAACCACATAACGGTCAAGTGCTCACTGCGGCAACAGAGAATAGAAGCAAGTAGTAAGCCCGCTGTCGTCGAATATCTTATCAACGATCTTAGTGCTTAAGATTTATGGCGGAAAAAGTGTTAGGCCAGTCAAGCCCGTTTCATTTGAAATTCTTGTCAGCAGCTTGTACATTGTATTTTTGACAATTCGTTTTTTTTCTTTGCTGTTTTTCCGTTTTCTCCAGGCGTTCTTAACTTATTGCCTATTGCGGTTTGGATTTTTCGTTGAGCCTCTGGTTCACAGAGTTTTAGAGTTAGCTCACACACATTGGTTAAAATTATAAGTTCTTTTAATTATAAAATAAATGTATGCAAGATAAATATAGCAATTTAAATTAATTAAGCCTGCGTTGTGCTTGTAACGAGGGACTGGCGGTCTAACTTACGCCCCATCGTAATCCCAAACGACTTTAGATTATGTACTCTGATTGCCGATAAGCAACTAATGGTCCACATGGTTCAACAAGAATATTATTTCTATATTTAAGCAGAACATGACGTCTTAATTGATTTCAGCCTTGCCTCCAGAAAGTTTCGATTTTGCTGGACCATTTCTCGTAAAAATATCAACGCTTCGATGACCGTTATACTCAAAGGCGTATGCCTTTGCTTTGCTTTACTTTGCTTAGACTTTAGCAATGAAGTACTTGAAGCTGGATTTGCTAATTTTGCTGGTAAAAGCGAAATCTAAACTAGGTTCGACAACTGATGCACGTTCACTGGAGCAAAACGACTTTTTAGCAAAGAAATAACAACGTTCGTAGTAAAAGTCTCCGAAGAAATCGTCAATAAATATGCAATTAACAGTTTATCGCAGGGAATGATACCACCGTACGCACCTCATAAGGGAGGACTTTGTGATGCAGCCACAAGAAGCTTCAAAATTCAAATTTGATAAACTATATGAACTATACCCAAATGATTGAAAGGCTTTTATATCAGGTCATTTTCTTCGCGATGCCGCCTACTTTCAACTCCACAGCCAAATTACTAAAATTTTTAAGTGGCAAAATTAATAAGTGGCAAAAGTTGAAGGTAATACCAACTCAGCAAACGCTGAACAATTTAAAATTTAAAATAACTCCACGAGCGCTATAAATGACGAAGTCAGGAATGAAATAAAAGAGAAGGAGACTTCTCTTCGTCATCAAATATGACCCCGTACTTCCCAAAGAATTTTAAACTCCATCTTTCGTCTGGCCAAAGCTACGCGTAGTCGACATGGTTAATCGCAACATTATCAAACTTTGCCTACTAAAAACTACATAGCACGCTTCTTTCCACAGAACTTCTCGCCTCCACCCACCTCGCAATCCATAACTTATAATGTTACTCGATCATGTCGTTACAGGGTACTGGACATCCACAGGTACCACTTGTGCTGCTGTCCCGATTCTTTACGCTACTGTCAAACACTCAAACGAGAGATATGAGTTCGCAAAGGCACATCGCTACTGCATAAACTACTTAGCGAACTCACACTCTACAGGGACATGCAACTCTCCAGACAGCTGTCGTCGATGCGGATTAACGCAGCATACGTTACTTCGCGCGAATCGTTAGAGCGCAACGTCTCAAAGTTGGAGAAAAGTAATATTCAGGCTGCAAAATGAAAATTTTCAAGGTCGCACTGGACAGAGCGTAAAATCATCCGACTCAAATTCGGCGAAAGAACTCAGCAAAGAAGCAGCGCTCCTGCCCTCCAAACAGTGAATCCGTGGGCTAGCTAATAAAGCCCGCGAAGTCACGTCGCAGCAGGTCGAAGACATGGATTTCGAATAAAAATAAAATATTTGAGTTTCCCACTTATGATGAGTGAAACATCCCATCCTTCTTATAAATACCGGAAATGTTTAATATTAAAATAAATACTAATAAGTGTTTCTCAAAACTCAGTAAACTCTGCTTATTTTAAAATACATGTATACCATGTATATGACAATATGTATGTATATGGCAATAGTTGACTAGGTATACGTGTATTAATAAATTTTTGTGCACGTTTGATTGACTTTGGCCTTTAAAAATTTCGAATAGCCTTTATTCTATCCTCAGCAGGTCGAAGTCCTGCTTGAGATATGATAGTTCCTACAAAGTCAGTGTTAAGAACACCAAATACATTTGCTTAGTTTGCCATTTGATGCCATATTCAGATAAACGTTCGAATAGTACACGAGGGGAATGTTGCTCCCCGTTCTCACTTGCAACTAAGAGATCATCAATGTACGACCACAACTGGCGCCATCAGCAAAGAGAGGGAAAGAATGGTGAGATATTGTTGACTCGGCTATAATACCGTAAGGGTTGAAGAAGAAGATGTGAGGTAGAACTTTCTACAATTTGTAAGAAACTGAGGATACTTTTCTTCTGTGTGAGTTAATACTGCTCGTTGTATTGGCAAACTTATTATTGTTAAGTATCCAATCACTTACATACATATGTGTTACTATGTATTTATTATTACATGGCTGAAATTATTGATTGATCATAAAATTGTTGTTGCTACAACATATTTGACGTTTGATACTTGAAAACTTTCAATTTTATTTAAACGATTTCGTACTTCTCACTTTTGAAAATACTAAGGCTCATGTGTAAGAAAATGGAATGAAGTTCAGTTACTCAGCATATTTTTTTTGTGCATTCAGTTGCATGATCGTGGCCGAGATGGCCGAGAGAATGGCATTGTATATAACTACTGGGAAGGCCAGAATTCAAGCCCTGGTCCGACCTGGCCCAAAAATTAAAGAAAATTTATTTAAATACAAAATTAATTTCGTTTTTCTAATTGCGGTCACTCCTAGGCAGGAAATACACGGTGTGTCCCAAAAATAACCGAACTTTATATTTACCATAAATCATACAACATACAGCGCCATGTATTGAATATTTGCAACATTAAAAAGATACATTCATCCTCTTTCAAAAGCACCTGACTTCATGTAAGTCGGATGACAGATGTAAAAGTGACAGCCATTTCAATAAAACCAAAAGTGTGCTAATGGTTCCAAAAAAAAAAAAACAAAAGAGCAAATATAAAATTTTGTGTCAAACTTCAAAAAAAAAATTGAAATTAAACAATTAAAAAAAAATTGAAAAAATTGAAACAGCCTTAACCGAGGTACTGAAGAACATTTCTATAAATGACATAAAAATATCTATGCATGCGCTGGTTGATCGTTCCAAACGTTGTGTTGAGTCAAATGGAACCTATTTTGAATAAATAATAACTTTCAAAGATAATATAATGTGTATTTTACTATTTTATATCCAAAAAGTTCGGTGATTTTTGGGACACACCGTGTATAAACTCTCAGTCAAGTCAAATAAATTATATTAGATTACTTAAATCAAAAAAATAACATTAATAAAATTAAATTAAAAAAAATAAATAAATGAAATAAAATATATAAAAATATATATAATATATAAAAATTTTAGTAATATAAATTATATGAAAATTAATTAAAATAAATAACATAAACATAAACATAAAATAAAATAAATTAATATAAAATTTTATAATTTTTTAACATTAAAATTAAATTAAAGAAATTATATGAATTAAGTAAAATAGAATAAAATAAACAAAAATTAAATAAAATAAAATATATTTATTAGTGGTACCGCTTTCGTACCGACCAATACAAATGCATAGAAATCCGTTTGACGACTTTATTCAAGTAACATACATAACAAAAAGACTACAACAAAACGTAAATATAAAACTTGTATATTTTCTTATTTTCTAAAATTCATGACTTACTATTTCTAATTCAATGAACATATCATTGATTTTATTTATATACATATGTATATACTTCAAAGAATTTACATTTGAAGTGTATTCCAACGAATTAAAATTATAAAAACTAAAACAAAATTAAATAAAATATAAAAATAAACTAAAATAAAAAACTGAATAACACGAAACGAAATAAAGTGAAATGAAATAAAAAAAAATTTGTATTTTATGAAAAAAATATATATATAAAGGGTGGTTAAATTGTAAGGGCCGATGTTGAATGTGAACCACACCTAAACGCCAAGTTTTTTTCCGAATTTAATTTGACATTTCTCTATTTCAGACTTACTCAATTTGAACCATGGAGAGATACACAATCCAACAACGTGTTAAAGTTATCCAGACTTATTATGAAAATTTTCGAAGAAAATCATCTTCAGTGATGAGGCACATTTTCACCTCAGTGGATTCGTCAATAAACAGAATAGCCGCATTTGGGCGAATGAGAATCCAAGAGTGATTGTCGAAAAACCAATGCACCCACAAAGAGTGACTGTTTGGTGCGGTTTATGGGCTGGCGGCATCATCGGGCCGTATTTTTTCCAAAATGATGCCGGTCAGGCAGTTACTGTGAATGGTGTTCGCTATCGTGAGATGATAACGAATTTTTTATAGCCACAATTGGAAGATATGGATGTGGACGATATGTGGTTTCAGCAGGACGGTGCCACACAGCTAACGAAACAATGGCTCTTTTGCGCAACAAATTCAATGACCGTGTTATCTCACGTAATGGCGATGTCAATTGGCCGTTGGACTTTTTTCTCTGGGGTTATTTGAAAGAAAAGGTGTACGTCGATAAGCCAGCAACAATTCAAGAGCTAAAGGATGAGATAATTCGGCACATTAACGGCATAGAAACTCCATTATGCCTCAGCGTCATCGAAAATTTGGACCATCGTATGCCATTGGAGGTGTGCCGCCGAGGTCGCGGCGCTCATTTGGCCGATATTTTGTTACATACATAATTGAGTAATACCAATATATCATAATAAAATAGAATTCCAATAATTTCCTAAATAGTTTGTGTTTAATTCAAAATCAACATCAGCCCTTGAAAATTTAACCACCCTTTATATACAGCCTTGGCCAAAAGTATTAGGCACCCCACTAAAATACAAGTATTCTCAAATGTGGCTATCAAAGTTACCACTTCTTGTAATTGTGTAATATTAAGTTATAGCACTCTGGGTAAGCTAAACCAATCTTATAAAAACAATCCATATTTACCGAAATGCCTAAAAAAAGTGAAATTAGTTACGATGATAGAGTTAGAATTCAAGTTCTAAGTGAAGAAGGTAAGTCTCAGGTTGAGATTGCCGTTTTTGCTATCAGGCGATTTGTGGAGACGAAATCCCACAATAACAAATCAAAAAGTGGAAGAAAGCGTCTAACCAGTAAACGAGAAGACCGAATACTTATACGCGAGTCTCTCAAGGATCGCAAAAAACCTTCTTCTGCTCTTGCAGCTGCCCTTTCGGATGAATTTAGTTAAATGTATTGGAAGCTGTTCTTCTGCCTTCATTAACAGGCATTTTCGGCTATACTAATTTAGACAGGGTTCCATTTCAGCAATACAATGCTCCTTGTCACAAATCAGCGACTACGATGCGTAGGTTTAGAGATAATAACATTGTTTTGTTAGATTGGCCTGCACAGTCTCTAGATCTTTATCCCATTGAGCACATAGGTATGGGCTATTTTAAAACGCAAGATATAACAACAAAATCTGCCTTAAAGAATGCCTTAATTAACGAATGGTACGCTATAAGTGCGGCCGAATGTGCAAAGCTTGTACGCAGCATGCCTAAGAGAATTGCTGCCGTTATTAAATCGAAGGGTGGACCTACTAAGTATTAATGTTATTATCACTAATTCATTGTATTTTCACTGTTTTACTAATAAGACTTCATTACCTCACTTGTTAAAACAAAAATTCACTAATTAGTAGAGTGCCTAATGCTTTTGGCCATAACTGTATATATATTTGATGATATTTATACAAAACTAGAGTAGAACACGGTCGAACTGGGCTAAATATGTATACAAAAAAAAATTGTTACAATTGCATAGTTGCACATACATACATAGGTAGGTAGGCATGTGTGGACAAAAATATGCATTCAAAACTCTTTCTACATATGTTTGCGATACAATTGCACTTTTACGTCTCAGTGTTATAAAAAACCGTTGAAATGGTATATTACATTTTTTATGATGCTTATAAATTTTTTTTCTCTAACATCGCGTGATGGTGATTTCAAACGCTCAATTGCTGTCAATACCATTGGAAACAAATTGAAAAATAGCTACTAAAATTCACATATCTGTTATTATCATTTTTATGTGAAATAAAATTAAATTCGAGAATATATTAATTGCTCAGGTACACTTGCAGCAAATAAATTTAAAAACCTTATCTGGTTTATAAATGAAATATCTATGTACCATAAAAAATACAAATAACTTTGTAAAATTTCGCAAACACTATAAAAATCCAAATTCAGTATTTAGGGGAAAATAATGTTAAATTTTATAACAGGAATTCCTCACACTCGAAGAAGCTGAAAATCGGAACTCATTATATCGTGCATAACATGGATCCAAAAAAATTATCTTAAGCGAATGTACTGAAGAATGATTCAGGTAATATTCCACAGAACCAATCTAATGGAGGTATAGGTACGCAGTGCATGACACAGTTCATGTCAACTATGCAAAGAATGATTCAAGACTTGATTAAAGCCCAGTATAACATGCTACAAATCTTCATGCAAAAAAAATGAGCGTGCTAAACATTTGTTTTTGGATTGCAACCGCTGTGAACCAACATAAATTAGAATTGACACGATTTTTAACAGAGTATGCTATAGACGTAATGCTATTGTCTGAAACTCACTTGACGGATAAATATACCTGGGTTCATATTCTACCCCACTAACCATTCTGATGGCAAAGCGCACGGCGGCACTGGAATACTTCTAAGAGACCGCCTTAAACACTGCGTCTTGCAGCCTTACGCCACCAATTATCTACAAGCTACCTCTGTAATAGCCTATTTCCACCGGACGTTAAATGCATTTTAGCTTAAATGCATTTAAACATCGCATTTAAATGCTAAATTTCCATGTGAGCTAACTCACTTTCGGTAATTTAACAAAAAATGTTATGTTAACAGTCGATACTGTCACTACTAATGTAAATATTTCGGGCGTTTCGGTATATTTCTTGCCAGAGTCGTGTATTTTCGGATTTAATGAGGGGCCAGACTTTTATTTTGCATGCTGAAATTTTTTCTGCAAAAGTTACTTTTTTGCATTAATATTGACATAAAAACATATATTAAGTAATCGGCGAAGATAATGCTTCTCCTCTTTAAAAAATAAAATAAAATAAAAATAAAAAACAAACAAAAAGCAATTGTGGAATAGAAAACGATCCCCTCAACATAAAAATATACGCGACTCTGGCAACTATCAGCTGATTGCGCAAAACAAATAATTATGTATATATAATGTGCGCTTTGTAACCGGTTAAGGGATTTTTCGGCCGAGCTACTCCTCGAATTGTGGTTTAAAACACACTTAATTACTTAAAAAAATAAACTAAACTGAAAATGGAAACAAAACGACGCAAATGGAACCTTACGGCTTTACGGAGGAGCAAAGTTTCCTGGATTGCTGGAAAGGAAGAGCTCAGGAATTGAGAGGTAGCCGAAAAAACTCTCATGTATACAAAGAATTGGCATTGTTGGCAAAGTTGTAAGCATGCAAAAAAGCATTTTCCTTTCAGCAGCGTCTGTCCGTGCAGCAATAATCTGCACTTGCAAATCATAATATTGTATAAATAGCAAAGTAAAATGGATGCGGTTTCTTGAATTCATGATTTTAATACTTGTGACAAATATTGCAAACTGCAAATGTAAACAAAAATCAGCTGTTTGAGTTAACTCACTTTCGGTGGAAACGTTTGACATTTCATTCACTTAACAGAGGCCTTAAATGCATTTAAGTGCTTAGTGGAAATAGGCTATAACTTTGAATAATTATGGCAAAGAGCTAAATCTCTCAGCCATTTGTTGCCCTCCAAAATTTAAGATCACAGCAAATCAATTTAAGGAATTTTTTCATAATCTTGGTGATAGATTTATAGCAGGAGGAGACTACAATGCAAGCATGTATACTGGGGATCCCGTCTAATAAACCCCAAAGACCGTCAACTACACAATACCGTTATAAACAAACGTATCAATTTAGATTGTATTTCCCCAGGACAAACAACATACTGGCCTACCGATCGGAAGAAAATACCTGACTTAATAGACTTAACTGTCTCAAGAAAAATCGACAGGCAACTTGTATCAGCTGTGACAGTTGCTGAGTTATCTTCAGACCACTCACCAGTTCTAATAAAAATTTATGAGCGCCCGAAGATGGTTGCACAAAAATCAAGACTAACAAACAGAGAAACAAACTGGCTAAACTACAAAAAATATACGTGTACTAGTAGTCATATTAAAATCAACCCAATATTGAATTGTGAACACGATATTGATGACTACATTAAATCCTAACAAATAAAGAAATAGAAGAATTAGTAAAGAATAAGCGCCGTTTGCGGAGAGAAGCTGAAACAAGCAGAAGATCACAATGCCAAGGCATAGGTACATAGAAAAGCTAGGGCCAAATTCTGCCAAAAAATACTCACTCTGGAAAGCACAAAAGAAATTTAAGCCTCCAATAGAAGTGAATATACCAATCAGGAACCCAAATGGTAGCTGGACACATAGTAACGAAGAAAAGGCAAATTGCTTTGCAAAGCATTTAAGTAATGTATTCCAGCCACTATGACACTGACGCAACTAATAATTTTATTTTGCTGGAAGTTGTTGTTAACGGCCCGGAAAATCAGGTGGCAATTAAAATATCAAGCCTAGAAGTGATACACGCGATACAGAAACTGAATCCAAAGAAATCTCCAGGCCACGACCTTATTACACCAAAAATGCTAATAGAGCTACCAAGAGTTGCACAACCATTGATCTCTGAACTCTTTAATGCCATTCTAAAACTAAATTACTTTCCAAACGCGTTGAAAAAGTCGCAGATATTAATGATAGACAAACCAGGCAAAGGCCATACACAGGCGTCTTCTTACAGACCAATAAGCCTACTACCCAGTCTTTCCAAATTATTTGAACCATAATGAAATCAGGAAGTGCAATCTTTCTTGACGTAGCACGAAGCGTTCGACAAAGTCTGGCATATAGGTTTACTGTTCAATTTTATATGATACTTAAGTCATATCTGACTAACAGACAATTTACAATTAAGGGGTTACATACGTCCAGCAGCACCAAAAATGCGCTAAAACAAAAACTGTTTGCAGAAGGGATAACAATAGAAATAAATATAAAGAAGTTTTATAGAATGTTTATTGGTACTTAAAGTTTATAAAAAAATGTATTTTAATTTTTCTTTACAAAAATTAGTACATAAAATATCACGTGACCCAAAGTACAATGAAAAAAAAGTTGCTCCACGGTCTGCATCATTTATCCTTGGAATGTTGATGGATCTGTAAAAATAAAAAAAATTCTTGTAAAATGAAGTTGTAGTTATAGTCTGTCGAGCCGAATTTTTTAATATCGAAAAATTTTCCAATTTACGGAATTTAGAAAAAAAGTATGCGTTTTACGTCATAAATGTCACACTTTAATTATGTTCATAAAATTTTTTAATAAAAATATCGAAAATACCGCTCGACAGACTATAGAGAAAACATTTTCGAATATTTTAAAAAAAATCGCATCAAAAAATGTTAAAAACTGTATGAGTTATCATGCAGACCGTGCCGGGAAAAGTAGTTTCGAGAAAAACGCGTTTAAACTTTCATGTGCATTTCGCTCGGACAGCTACCTGTGTGCATTAAACTCTCGTCGGGCGGTCTGATTTTCTACCATAACTTTGTATCTATGGGGAATTTTTACAATCGACTTTCACAGAAATACGCCTAAAACTATAAAGAATAATAACCTATAAAAAAAAATCGATTTTTTGAAAATTCTGGACGTATGTAACCCCTTAAACAATCTGAATTTATCAGTGAGGAAAATCTGGTAAAAGCTGGTGTTCCGCAGGGTAGCGTCCTTGGACCTATTTTATATATTATATACACTGTAGACATCCCATTAAACCGAAAAGTGCAGACATCTACCTTTGCGGATGACACAGCTGTTTTATGCCGGGATAAATGCCCTAAAAGAGCAGCAAAAACGATTAGTGATCATTTACTCCTCATCGAAGAATGGCTAGAAAACTGGAGAATTTTACTGGTTAAGCCGGAAATTGAAAGAAGCAGGACGAAGTACATCACAAAGCTGAGAAATCATCCAAATCCGCTAGCTAATGCTTTACGCAACCCAACAAGAAATTCCCGCCTGCAGCAAAGAGATGTTTCCGCCTTCTAAGGAGAGCGCCGTAGTTTGAAAAGGGCTCAGAGTTACATAACTCGAGCTATCATGTTTGTAATTTAGTTTTTATGATTTGTACACTTACTGTTAGGCTTATATTAAAGAACCCTGGACGCACGTCTTCCGTCTATCACAACCTGTTCGATCTGGTATTGTGTTTTTCATTCGGGGGACAGCCGAGTAGCTTGATGTATTTTTTTTTTTTTGTGCTGGAATCTAGTACTACAGACAACCTTATTTCTGGGCTCGGCGAAGCCGATCAACCTCAACCCATTTGCGGATGTTTCGTTACCGAGGTTAAATTTTCTGGGAGTAGTACCAAAGATACCTTCTTTGTCCACCCTGGCATGAAAATCGCCTAGCGCGATTTTCACATCATGGCGGGAGAAGGCGCTCACAAAAGGCATCTTTGGCCAAATCGTCTCTTCCGCCGGGGGGTGGGCACAAATCAACGATATGTTGAAAAATTTCGTTTCGATGCGGATTATTGCGAAATGTTCATCCACCGGGGTGAATGCCAGGACTTGAGGACGGAGTCTTTTCCGACACCAAATTTCTGCTTCTTTATATGGCCGCTGTAGTAAATATCACAAGGACCTACTCGTTTCCGTCCTTGTTCCGTCCAACGCACTTCTTTGACGGCGTTGATGTCAGGCTTTAGTCGTCCGTCAACAAGCGACCAGACATTTCATGTGCATGCTTCAAATCGTAATCCTTAATTTGTTTGCGGGGGTCGTCATCAGAAAGGGGCATCTCATCTGAAGCATGTTACATTTTGCCATTGGAGCCGGGTTACACGTGGCGGGGCCCAAACCCAGCGCAAAACATCGCTAGGCGAGTAAGTTAAAAGTTTTTACACATTTATATAGCGAGCCGCTTTCTTGAAGACCGACGCCCGCTCCCAGCTGGAACTCTGGGGAACAGACGGAACAATTGGACTTCAGCGGACCCTTAAACTGAATAAGTCGGAGTGGCTGAAGCTTATTCTTTTTTTAGCCGTGACCCAAGGCTGCACGCGGGTTGGTTGCCGCACCATGCACAAGGGTAGCTCACGTATCCAGAGAGTAGGAATTCAGTATAGCCTCTCGACTGAAATTACATACCCAGAAGCTTGACTACACCCCATTACACACCAAGAGAGAGAACTCCCAGTGTAAATCTAGAGTAGACTATATACGTGTACTTTCTGAATACTGGCAGAACATGGCACAAGGATTTGCGAAGGTACATATGTATATGTATTTATTTTCAGGTAATGTGGGACTGCATGCCACTGATATCACTGAGGTAAACAAGAGATTAATTCTCAGAGCTACATGCTCACTGAATGTGTCTCAACCTCTTCTTATAAATATACACGTATGTTTGTATATCCGTATGTGAGACTCTAACTTCTACAAGTATTTACGTTGTGGCATGCAAGGTATTAGCAATTAAACTGGAATAGTTGGCAATTAAAAGCAGATAGGAAGCAATAATAGAAAAAATAGCGAAAATAAAAGAAAACGACATTAAAAAGTTGATGTTGAGCAGATTTTGTTGTTGTTGGAGAATGAGAGGTGTAGGAAAAAGTTTTTTTTTCGCCACCGCAATTGATAAATCCCAAAGAGGAATAAAAGAGAATTGGCACTTCTCTTGAGCTTAAAATCATAACTGAGTTGAGCTGATGTAAGCTGCACACAAACACATACAGATTCTGTTGTAAGGGACAAAACAAAGCCAATAAAAGAGAGCAGCAAACAGGCTGAAAAAGGATAACGCCACAAAGTAGCATTAAGCTTTCACCATTAAAAGTCAATGTACGACATTAAAGGGGGAAATCATGACTGTTTGCAGAAAAGGATATTATCAAATAATCATATCAAAAATATATGTGTTTATACGAGTATGTAAAATATTATAATAAAATTGATTAAAAAAACTAAGTAAAATATTAATAAAGAAAGTAAGAAATATAAAAAAAGTTTTACAAAATATAGCAGTCTGCGATATTTGGTTAATGGTAAATTAGTTTGAACTACGGTGCGGCTCAAAGCCTAACAACCCTCCACAAAACACGTTAGAGCCTACTACCCTAACAGACTTACTTATACCTTAAGTATCTATAGCTAAAGAGCCATTTATAAATCACGTACAAAAGTGCATACATATGTGGATGTATGTGCATTTGACGGTGCAAAACAATTGCCACAGCAACGCCACAATACCGTTACCGCAATTGTGCCAAGTGTGTGCAGTCTTTACTATTGTTTGCGGCTGCTGCCCAAGAATTATTATTTGTATGTATTTATATATATGTGTGAATACGAATCCATGTGTTTTTTTCCACTCTGTGGCTTTAATTTTTATTTTACAGTTAACATGCCGCATTGTTTGTAAACTGCATACGACAACTTATAAATATGTATAAATAAAATATATATAACTCTGTTTGTATATATTTGCACATAAGTGTTTTATCCTTTGACTGTCTCGGGCTGCTGACTTTTCAGTTGGAAAAAATTTCACTTCTACACTGTCTGTCGCACAAATAGCACATAGTCGCACACAACACCACACATACACATCTAGTTCAGTCAGATCCATTGTTTTTCATAAACTTTTGTCATTTTGCTTGCTTTCTTCTATTTTTCATGTGCAAAAATTCCTTTCTTTTATTGCGCACGCCTTCATTTACTTTTATTTTCATTGAAAACTATTGTCTTTTTCGCCTTTATTGTTGTTTTGTTGCATGTTTACGACACACTCAGACAACCACAAAATGCATCCGCAAAAGAAACAA
The DNA here is from genome assembly GCA_037013455.1 of Ceratitis rosa. NCBI lineage: Eukaryota > Metazoa > Arthropoda > Insecta > Diptera > Tephritidae > Ceratitis > Ceratitis rosa. The sequence continues at coordinate 1,989,504 of JAWMAG010000025.1, read as the reverse complement.
ACCTTAAATGAATAAAAATGCGAGTGAAGAAATAAACCCAGCTGGCAACTCTAGGTTACTACAGCGATGTGTGTGTGTAGTTGCCAGGACAACTGTCAGCAACACAAATCTCTACAAAATTCCTACTCTCGTTACCCTTTCTTAGATTTTCCATTTCATGTTTTTTTTTATAGTTTTTCATTCTTTTATTTGTTTATACTCCTCTGTTGGTCACGGCATACAGACTTAATTCAACAGCGGCGAAGCTGAGGATCTAAGCAACACTTAACTGGCTAACGAAGTCTAGGCGCTCAGCCATCAAGTCATTATTCAACGTTTCGGTTTCCCGTTTAAGGTTCGTTAAGCCTGCATTGTTTTTATTCAAGTCAGAACACTTAAATTATGTTGCCTTCAAGCGGGTGTGGGATAAGCTCACTAAGTAAACTGCTTTTATTTTCTTACAACAATTACTAAATTTTATTTATTTCTCGTATAAATTTATTTTTTATTTTCAAATAGTAAATACACTGAACAGATACATAATTTTACATCAAATGAACTGTACTACATTGGCGATCCTCAAATTCTTTTAATAATTTCTCTCCATTCAGCTTAATTCATGTTTAAATTCAGACGTACTTTTTCAAATAGAATCAGCTGTATAACAGACTCGCAAATTTTTACTAAAGTTTGAGCTTCTAAGAACATTTTTAACCCTTAAGAATTAATTTTTAAATATTTAATTGAATAAAAATTAACGATAGACCGAAAAAAAAATATTATTTCCGAAATATGTTGTCACATTCAAATTTATCTGATAGTAAATCGAAAGAATTAAATGAACATTGAAAAGTTGCTAAAGACTATAAAGAAAGAATACGAATAGGTTTTAGACTGCAGTCTTTGAATTCTATACAGGCTAGATTTAGATGCTGAGCCCCAAATTTGGATCCCGTACGTCCAAGATGGCTTTATTAGCATATTAAAAAGTAAAACTTTGTTTTCTAGACTTAGTTTGGACTGAGAGCCTACAATCCAATGCAAGTTCGCAATTTTCAATTTGGTTTGAGTAATCTTTTTGTCTATGTGGTTTTTCCAGGTGAGTCTTTTATCCAATGTAACTCCCAGGTAGGTAACGAATTCTTTCTGAGGTATTGTATTCCCTTTTATAGAGATTGAAGGACATGTGTCTTTTTTTAGGGTAAATGTTACTTGTATACACTTAGACTCATTGACTTTAATTCTCCAAGTTGTTAGCCACTCTTCTATTACTTTTAAATGTTCTTGTAATCTGTAACTGGCTGTCATGGGGTTTGAATGGACACTAAGTATTGCTGTATCATCCGCAAAAGTTGATGTGATGAGGTTTCGGTTTGTGGGAAGATCGTTCGTATAAATTAAATATAAGACGGGCCCTAAAACACTTCCTTGTGGAACACCAGCAAATATTTCATAGGATTCGGTGGTGTAACTTTTTTGCCTAGCACGAAATTTTCTGCCAATAAGAAAGCTTTCTAAGACATCATAAATTTTTACGGGAAGCGTAACTTTCAGCTTGTATAATAGACCATCTAACCAAACTTTATCAAATGCCTGAGCAACATCGAAGAACACTGCAGTACAATATTGCTTGTTTTCAAACGCTGATCTTATGTGTGCTACGATTCTATGCACCTGCTCTATTGTGCTGTGTTTTTCTCTAAACCCGAATTTGTGGCATGGTATGGTCTGTTTCGATTCCAAAATCGGTAATATATTTTTTAATAAAAGTTTTTCGAAGATTTTTGAGAATACCGTAATTAAGCTAATAAGCCTATAGGAGCCCACCAAAGATACCTAGATCTTTACCTGGTTTAGGGATCATGATAATCTCCGAAAGCTTCCAGGATTTAGGAAAATAGTGTAGTCTCAATAAACTATTAAATATACAAAGCATATGTTTAATTGCCACCTATGGAAGCTCTTTTATCATAACACTCGTTATTCTGTTGTATCCAGGAGCTTTCTTTTTCTTTATGTCGTTAGTAATAACATCTTTAAGTGATTTAAAATTAAATTGAATAAAATTTTTATCTGGATCTACACGAAATTCTGGAAGAGATTTGTATCCAATATTTGTGGAAAGATACATGGCAAATAAGATACCCTTTTCCTGGTCGCTTCCAGCCCACTCATCATTGTGAGTTCTCAATGGAGGGTCGAGAGTGACGGGACTTTTGAAACTCTTAACTTTTCGCCACAAAGAGTAGTTGGTATCAGATGTAGCTGACAGAGATTGTACGGACTTTTGAAATTCGCTTTCCTTTTTTTGTTTCAGGACATCCCGAAGCATTTTTATGCATATATGAGCTCATTTTTTAAGACCGGGGAACGAAACCTCTGCCAATCTCTCCTTAGTTGTCTTTTTTTGGTTACCAGACTTGTAATGTCTTTAGCCTTAAGACCGTTGAAAATTTGTCTTCTATGAGTGTTAGATGGGCCGTGCGTTGAAATTTTCGCTGCCAAATGAAGTAATGTTGTAAAGCCATCAACTGCATTGTCGACATCTGCTATCGATTTTAGAGGACTGAGCGATTTTAGATGCGCGCTAATGAATTTTCTGTATTTAAGCCAATTTGTAAATTTATTGGTTAAGCCTAGCTGTAAGTCATTGAAAACTGGAATTATGTTAATGGAACATAGACAAGGCGAGTGATCAGATGATAAGTCGAAAAGGGGTTTTTCGCTTACTTGTGCTCTACTGATACCACAAGTTACTCCAAAGTCAATCAAATCTGGGGTTTTGCTGAGATCAGTTGGCCAGTATGTTGGCTGACCGGTAGATATAACGTCGAAACCGTTATTTTGAATGGCTTTATATAAATTTCTACCCTTTGGAGATATTAACCTAGGTCCCCAGAAGGAATGTTTTGGGTTGTAATCACCTGCTACTAGAAACCGTTTACCAAGTTTATAGAAGAACTCAGTAAATTGAGTTTCTGATATGTTGTATCGAGGCGGACAATATATGGCGGAAATGTTTATTCCACCAAAATTATCATATATATGAACTGAGGTAGCGTGAAGGTAGTCTTTACAGTACTCTTCCATTATATAATGTCTAATTTTTTTGCCTGATAAGTATTCCAGTTCCACCGTGCGCTTTCCCTTCAGGGTGTTTGGTGTCATAAAACAGAAATGTATCAATATTGAAGTTGTTAAATTTGATCAAATGAGTTTCGGAGATTAGCATTATTTCTATTGCTTGATTTTCTAAGAAGAGTTGAAGTTCATTTTTGTGTTGGACCAAGACGTTGGTGTTCCAATAACATATCTTAAGGTCGTTCATGGCTTAGCCAAAAACGCTTGAAGGAGATTTTTACTTCGAATTAAATCTTGCATCATACTTTGCATTGATATCATATGTTCTTGCATCATGCGTATAAAGTTGTTTAGCGTATTTTCAAGTGAGTTAACGGACGGAACGGGCGGGATGGACGTTTCTTGCGTTGTGAGCTGAGATACACCTTTTAAAGCTTGGGTGTAGGATATAAAGTTGGTATTAGTAGGATTTGTTTCGGCAGCTTTTGATTGAGGGTGAGGTTGAGAGTCAGGAAAGTTGCTAGAAGCCTTTTTACTGCCCTTGCCTTTTAGGGAAATATATATTGGACAACCCCTGTAATTGGCGGTGTGATTTTCACCGCAATTGCTAAATTTTTTAGACTCAGGGGTTGTTTTAGATTTCATACAGTCTTTTGAACTGTGTAAATCTCCACAAATGACACATATACTTTGTAAAGCGCAATATCGCTTTGTATGGCCAAATTCTTGACAATTATGGCACTGAACAGGACCTGTTCGTTTATGTGGTTCTTCCACGGAAATACGACGGTGAAGAAGATACCGCAGTTTGTAAATGAGATGAGCTTCTCCCTTTTTTAAGAGCTGGAAATCTGGCTCAATATCAACCCTAAACATTAGCCTTATTTTTAATGTTATATACGTTTCTTACCCTGAAACCTTCTTCTTTCAAGGCACTTTCTATTTCCAAGGGACTTACACTGTGTTCAATGCCCTTTAGGATGACTGCTAAGCTACGACTACTTTTGAGCTGAAAGTTATAGAAGGAGTTATTTTCCTTTTCGAAATTATCTGCCACCTTGCGATAGCTATCTTCTCCGTAGGTTTGCACTTTCATTTCCTGAATATTTCCCTTTTTAATTGGGACTACATGGAAGCTATTTTTCCCAATTAGATCTATCAATTTGTTGAGAAGGTTGCTAGAGTTCGCTTCTCTAAGATTAACTGGCGGCGGCTTGAACGTTTTCTGCACACGCACTTGATCATCAGCATTAGAAAGCATATGAAATCGATTATTGCTCATGCTGTCTTTTTCAGTAAAAAGAAATAACAACGAAATTTATTACAAGCTGAAAGAAAACAATAACAAACATTTCACCAATAAATTTTACTAAAAGAAACTCACTAAAATCGGTAGATTATTTCAAAAATATTTAGAATTGCTTCATATAGAGAAAAATTAAAAAAGGATAATAATAAAATAATAAATTTTAAATAAGTACATTTTAATTTTACTAAAAAAATTTAATTTAAGAGGACAAAGCAAAATAAAATAAAAATTAATCGTCAAAAAAACTTTTAAGTAAAAAAATTTAAACAAGAAAAACTTCATTTTTTTACAAAGTATATTATTTTACCAAAATATTTGATATGAAATCAGCAACGCTCAAAGCACCAGCAAGCAGCACAGTTCACACTATATGATAAAATGAATGATTTTTTTTTTAATTTTCAATTAATTATGATTTCATTAAATCGTATAATTGACTAATTGAATAAATGAAAGGATAAGTAAACTTAAACAGGAACTTACAAATGCATTATGCACACCAACAAGCAAACAAACAGATATGCATGTAATAAATTAAATTTATCATTGTAACTCTTAAAAGCTGTCACGAAATCACAGGGAAAAAATTTAATTTCAATTTAAATCAATTATATGTATTCACTCTGCACAAAACAAAAAATACATATAAATATAACGTTTGAAAAGTTGGATTGACCCGCTGGTAATTATCAATTTATACAGCTCAAACATATACACGTAGATACGTAGATACATATGTATGTAAGAATGTGAGTACGTATAATTTTCCAGTTGGTTTTAATTTAACAACTTTTTATGAGTGCGAAAAACGCAAAAAATGAGCAATGATATATTGAATTACCACTTCACAGTTCACACCTGTTCAGAGTTAAAGTTTGATGAATTGAATGAAAATGATGAATTACTAAATAAAATGTGCATTGTCAAACAAAAAATAATAATAACAGCAATGCATTGTATTCCGCAACAGCAAAAACCATAAATGAATTTGCCATCACTGTGATTCAGAATCCATTTAAACTTTTTCAATTCTACGAAGTTTCAAAACAAAAAAATTATGAAACAAAAAGTAAGGAAAAACATACGCAAAAGAAAAGTACACAAGGCTCAGCATGACAAATACAGAAATAGAACGGCAAAAACAATGCACCGCCAGGTAGAGCAAACAAACCATTTTGCCAATCAATGAACACAGCAGACAGGTACGAGTGAGCAATGGAAACTTTTTTCACTCCGTTTGTTTGTTTGGTTGAGTGTACTCGTAAATGGGTGAAGGCGGCAAGCTCATCGGATTGGAAAGTATTCGTTTGATTTCATAAAAAACGCAACAAAGGGGCTGTGGGAAGAGGTAAAGTGGGTAAAATGGATATCAGAAATTACTAGAACAACACTCAAACACCCAGAACACGCAGTGAGAGTGAGTGAAGGAGGCGGTGGGAAAGTGGTAAAAACGAAAGGTTTTCATTAAACTTGTGTAACGTGAAAGCCGGTGTAAAGGATGCCTCCAGTTATTTGTGCATAAAATACGCACACATACACTACCATACACAAAAATGTATATAGAGAGTATTGCATTTGCATGATTCACCTGGTGGGTGTGGCGCTTGGTTAATATTGCGTAACAGCTGCCAATATTCCAATGCATACAATAACAAAGTATAATGACAACAAATATCATTAACGTATGTATGTATGTATTGAGGAAAAGTATGATACAAGGCACATAAGAAAGGCAAAGAAATATTATGTGCATACAGAAGAAACTAAAGAAAAGAAAATTGAAAAGTCCAATGACATCATTTCAATTATGATTAAACCAAACCAATTGGAATGGAAACAATATTGATGAAAGCGATTCTCACTGAAAGACTCGATTATAAATAATTCTTATAATGAATTTAAAATTATTTCTATGCGTGAAAAAGTTCAAAAAAGTACTTCTGTTAAAAGCGAAATTCTAATTGAATTTTTTCATGGAAACAAATTTATTATTCTTTTTAATTTGATGTTTAAATTAATTAATTCAATTTATTATTTTCTTAATATATTTTATTTTAACATTTTTAAACCATTTTTCAAATTAATTTTGTGCTTTGGGCCCATAAAGCAACAACTATTTTGTTGAGTTTTGATGAGTTTTTCGATTGATCACATAAACATCGTTAACTGCCGAATGACACCGCCTACTTGTTCATTGCCCGATGTGAGGACTTTCATTACGTTCAGGCATGCACTTTGAAATGTTTTGAAAATGTTTTGTGGCAAAACGTTGCTTTGGTATGATAAAATGCGTTAACAGCGATTAAATTTAATTACAAACTCACAATGGCTTTTCACATTTCAGCGTTTGTGGAGGACATTAGTGACGCTGACAGACCACTAGGCACTATTTATATGAAGCTTTGTGTGTCTAACACAAATATGTATGTGCTTTAGTTTAAATTACTAGTACTTTATTGCAGGCAGGCATTCCTGTCAGCGATTTAGTCAGTCAATATATCAACGACGAAAAGTGTTCAAGCACAAAGTGTCAATCCAAAGCGGCCGGCCGGTCAATGGACCGCTGGATTGGCGGGTTACTTCCTCGGTTTGCTGGTTGACTGAGTATTTTACAGTGCACATATTAATATGCAACGAATTATTCACGAGCACCTATTAACGAGTATGCAGGCTTTTCGCAGGAGCTCATTAAAATGCAATTTTAATACCTTCGTAGTGAAGTGTGGCAGTGTATGTGAGCTGTGTAATCTTTTCGCTGGGAATTTATTAAATTTATCGGTGACACACAGACGTGTAAACAGCTGTTAAATACTGCCTATAGGAATGAATGCGTGGATTTTAGCACACACCATTTATGCATATATAGTAGTATATATATACATATATGGTATAACCAAACTGGTTGAGCCTAACTTTCGCAGGATCCTCGGTCATTACGCCAAAGTGGTTTATCACTATTTAACAACCCAACGGCAATTTGACAATTTTCAATTATGTCAAATGCCACGAGCTCACGCGTACGAGTATATTGGACAAACAAATATGTATCTGCCTACGCATGGGTTGTACATAGGTATTTATATATGTATATGCATATGTACTTACTGCAATATTACCACTAGAGGTATAATAAATGTATGTTTTGGCGAACGATGGTACTGCATTCGAACATACTTTTACACATACAAAGAGTACAACTTCCATCCAATTATTTTGTAATTAATGAAATATACAAATTTAGTTTCCAGTTAAACGATTTGCAACATTTTATGGACCTGGAATTGTAATCTTTAATGCACGTTGACTTAATTGTTATAATTTTTAGGTTTTTTTTACGTTTTGCTAACTTTTTCTTGTTGTCAATTTCTTTTTTCTGTATTACAAAATATTTAAAAAATTTTAAAGCTCATATCTATTTTTGGTATTTAATAGGTATGAGCTTAAAAAACCATGTATACCCATATATTTTGTAACATCCACGACGACAAAAAGGAAAAGAAGCACAGAAAATTAATTTAATTTATCAGAAAATATACCTATGTATGTATGTCCTAATATATTTTTTCTAAAATAGGTGGCAACCTTACTGAAACAAATTTTTAGCCTGAGCATATTTGTACCACCTTACTTCAGTGTTTAAATTGTTTAAATTTTTATTAAAACAAAAATATTAAGGCTCTCTTCTAAAACTATCTAAGAATATGCTTTTAAAATTTCCGTGGCCTATTCGACACATTTTAGAGCAGTTTTAATGGCCGAGTGCGTTTTCCCGAGCTTTCGTTTTTACAAGTAATTTAAGTTTAGAAATCGGTATCGTTATGAATATAAATACATATGGTATGTCCGATCGAAATAAAATCAAAGTAATCTAGCTTCCGTATTCAATTATCTTCTATTTGGACTAAAATAATAGTACTCGAAGACTTTTTTTTCAATTATTTTTTTTTTATTTCCATAAAATTTGGAATTTTCCAACCTCTACGGTTTTTTTAGTTCATACAAAAGATACACTCATAAAAATTAAGAAAAAAAAAATTGGTTAGACTGTTGCAGATGCATCAAACCACCTCCATCACGTTCCACGAGTTCAAACTGGAGCCGTTTAAGAAAACTCATCACAGCATTGGAAAATTACAATATTTTTTGATACTAAAAATTGAGTTTTGAAGCTTAAATATAGTACACAATTGTCTGAAAATTTCGCTTAGCCCAATAATTTCGTTCCCTTTCACAAAAATTACTGAAAAAACGCTTTTTTCGGGTTCTTAAGGAGACTACTGCCTTAACATATGGCAACGCTCCTTAAATATATGTTCAACGAAAACTATTGCAATTAAATTTACTTTTTTAATTTTAATTGCGCTTCAAATTGTGATATATTTAGAGTTTATTAATCGTAGACTCTCGTAAATAAGCATACACGTAGCTCTCACATTGACCTCCGCAACACACACACATAATGTGCCATCAACGCGTAATGTAGAAACAATTTCAGATGAAAAAATAAATCGCAAGTACATAACAAACGAGGCTTAATTCAAAGGATGAGCAGAAGGAATTTGCAAATTGAGTTTCATACGACATACCACGAATAAGAGCAGTAGAGCATATAAACTCATGTAATTCAACTTGTTTATGTCACTCTTCTGCTGCCACTGCCGCTCTTATGAAGTTGCCACTCAACTAACAGCCTCAACTAACAGCCTCTTTGAGTTTGCTTACTGCAAAATGTCCGTCCTCTTAACGATTCCGCTCGCTATTCCGCCATATCTATATTTATGTAACTGTGTGGGTGAGCGCTATTCAATTTCTTTTAGATGAAATTTAAGTATCCCATTACTGTATTCTCTACCTAAGCGACTTCACTCACTCTTTTATATTAAAATAACTAATCTATTTATGGTTGTTGTTGTTGTTGTTGCTGCTATCGCTGTAGTTTTGCCACTTTACGTGAATTGAAGTGGTAGTAGTCACTTGAGAGGTTGTAGCTCAGAACAAAAGCGCGCCACAAGCGCTCAAAGCAAATGAAATTCATTCTATGAGGTACATATATACACGTATGTATGTATGCAAAATTTTATATAACTACTTTTTTGTTGTTGTTATTGTTTCCGTTACAGATGATGTTGCAACAATGATTACAACACATTAAATACATTTGATGGCCCACAGTTCGAATTGGATACAATTTATAATAAAGTGAGTTGCTGATTGAGCAACTGCGGTTGTCCGCGGTTTACGGTGGAGTCAAGCCGCAAGCGTTTACCGTTACAATAAAAGGATTTGTGGCAAGCAGTAAGCCAATTTGGAAGAGTTGTTGGAAATGAAAGTGGAAAGAGTAAAAAATTAATATTTCACTAAGTTAATTGTTTGAATTTAATCAAAGAAAAATCAAAGTTTTAATTAAATTAATGTAATGTTATAATTGTTTTTGTTTTTTTCTCAAAATGTTTTATTGAAACTTTATTTTCAGTAGCTAACTATAATTTCGAAAATCTTAAAACTAATTCTTATATAATGGCAGAGCCCTTAATCATTGTTCAAACGTAAATCCTTTTGTTTTTAGTTGCTGTAATATGTAAACTTTTAGCTAGAATGTTTGGAAGGTTAGATAATCATAGTGAGTAATTTCTACAGTTTTTCTGCCTCCTTTTTTACGGAGTTAACACCGACAAGGTTGTGGATTCGCGGAGGTTTTACAAACCAAACCATCGCGCCACATATTGCTCTTAAAACCTTACAATTCTATCTATACTAGTCTTAGAACCTGAGCTCAAAAGTTTGATTTCGTACGTCTAATGTACTTTTATAAGCATATTAAAAAGTAATACTTTGTTCCCTAAGCTTGGCTTGGACTTGGAACCTATTATCCAAAGCAAGTTCATAATTTTCAGTTTAGTTTGGTCTATCCTTTTATATAGTATGTGGTTTTACCAGGTAAGATAAAACGTTATTTTTAATTAAAAAGACTAAGGTATAAATTTTACTAATAATATTAATATAAATGCAAGAAATGTAAATGTGACTTTTATTAAAAAAAAAATAATCGGTTTTAGTTGAAAAACTCTTGAGTTCTGAACAATAATTAACATAGTATATATTATTCAGATTTTATAACAACTATTTCGAATGAAAATCGCTTATGCAGTTACAAAGCGCTTATCATAAAATATTTAAAATATTACTATTACGAAAAATAAAAAAGTCCTAAATAAATAATAAAAACTTTAAAACTTTATAAGAAAATTTAATTTGGAAAAAGAGACAAAAAATTAAATTTTAGAAACAATATTATGTTTTTAACTAAATGAAAAACAAAGGTTTAAATATCTTATTGAAAAAAGATCATTGATAAATTTAGTTTTATTTCAAAGATAAGAGTTTCAATTTAAAAAAAGCACCAAATTCCGAAAAGCCAATTTAACTTTCTTTAAAAACTTGAATTTGTAGTTAGAATTATTATTTTTTTAAGTAATAGTTTGACAACTTGGTTGAATAGAAATGCTATGTTCTACTCAAAATATAGAAAAAAAATTTTAATATATATATAATATTAAAATATGTTTTAAAACTTTAAATTTTACTTAAAATTATTATTATTTTTTTAAATACTTATAAAAATATAACTGCCATTCTGAAGGCCGGAATTAGAGTCCTGGTTCGACCAACATTCAAAATTATAGAAAATTAATTTTTCTAATTGCGGCAGGGAAAGTCAACCCCTCCGAGTGTTTTTCTGACATGAAAATCAAAAGCTCCCCACGCAAAACTATCAGCCATTCGGCGAGGCGGCGACGAGTATAAAGAGTAGGTCCCTACATTTGATGGGAAAACGTAAAGACGCTCACCAGAAATTGGTTGAGGAGCTCGGCCGATAATTGCTTCAGCGGTTACAAGCGCCATTTATATGTATTACATAATTAAAAATTAATTTTGTATATGAAATATAAAGTAAGGAAAAGCAATAAACCTATAAAGCATGTATGTTGACTTGAAATAAATTATAAGCAGTGAAGCCATTTGCAATTTAAAAGTTTAACTTATGGTTTTTAATCATTCAATTAGTTAACTTTAATTCATTGTGTCATTTTATAATTTCTTTCTTGTTTCCAATTTCTTCTCTATTTGTTTGTTTGTTTCCACATCAAAAACGTTTGTTCATTAATTTCTCTCTCTCTCTTGGTTTTTAATTAAATAATCGTTTCATTTTTCTGCATAAAAGTGTAGGTTAAAATTAATTTTGTACCTAGAAACTGTCAACTTTTTTCCATGGTTACAAATAACCAATAACCGTTAGTATTAGTTGTCGTAATTTCCAGAAAGATTCAACTGGTATCTGTTGTTGTTTCCACGGAAAAATTAAAGGTAGTAACGTATAAATTTGTTGAATGTAGAATTAGATATTCATTTCAAAGGCTAAGCTCAGATTTCTAAGGTAAATAATGTGTGTATGGAGTTGTATTCGTTTATATAAATATACATATATACACAAGATAGTGATCACTTGCATCTTCGGGGAAGCCAGTTCTTTAAGAAGTTTAATTAAATGTGAAGTGTCAATTACTTGCAGTGATGAGACATGTCAATAATTGATTTTTTCACAAATGCATATTGTAATCCTTCTTTAATTATAAAAAAGGGACAGAAAAGTAAGACCTCAAACAAAAACTTTCCTCTGGTTTATTCCTCGCCTTATTGAAAGAGTCAAAACGTCCCTTTTGAATCTTAATTTATTCAATCAAAAGTAAAACAAAGAAAGCTTCAATTGAAAAGTCAAAACTTAGGTATTTGCCAACTGTTTGAAATTTTTGATCATTTGAATTGTGAGCTCATAAAATTATACTCTATTTTTTCGGCAAGGAATGTCAAGCCACGTAAGAATATTTTTGGAATGTAAAAAAAAGCTCTTCAAAAGGCTAAAACTGCCGGTCTCTCCATATCATGGGAACATATTGAAATTCTCTTCAGTGGTTATTAGAGTGCCAATTATATAATATATGTACTATAAAATATATTGTATTGTTTATTGCCTAAAAAATGGGAACTAAATTTAGGTGACATTTAGACGGTTTCAGGTCGTTCCGTTAAATATCACGAAAAAGCGTTGCGACCTTAAAAACGACGACGAAAAAATGGAATTTAAAGTAAAACTCTTGTTGTTTTTCCGATATGTTTGCACAAATAGTTGCCACTTATTTAAAAAAAATCAAAATATATTCATACAGCGAATTCATTAATTTTTTAGGTTTAATGTATTTTGAATTGTACAAACGCAGGCTGCTATATATATTTCTGACCTAATAATGAAAATACGACTATTTATCAACGAAAATAGTTTTTTTTTTTGATTTGGCCCGTCTTGGAAGATCCACACGGTCGATTGCTGTTTTGTTTCGGGCTCAGACGCATAGATCCATGATTCGTCGCCTGTGACGATCTTATAAACGTCTGTTGAAGCACCACGATCGTATTTTTTCAGCATTTCTTTACGCCATCCACACGAGCGTTTTTTTTTTGAGCGATTGTCAAGTTGTGCGGGATCTAACGAAAACAAACCTTTTTTACGGCCAGGTGTTCATGCAATATCGAATGTATGCTGGTGGGAGAAATGCATAGGCATGCCTCTATCTGAAGGTATGTTACATGACAGTCTTGCGTTATCAGTTCACGTACGGCATCGATGTTTTCTGGCACAACGGCTGTGAATTCGTTGTACCAGTTTTTCACAGTGCTATAGGATGGTGCTTCATAGCCATACAAAGATTTTAGTTCATCGATGCACTCTTGTCGTGATGTCAGATTGCACCTGGCAACACTCAGTGTTGCCTAGGCCAGACCTATATATAGCAGCCTACATATCTTTCTCGAAGTAAAAACTCTGCAATTTGTGACTGATATCCCACCAGTTGTATGTACCTGTTGAGCAGATATAACACATTTAAGTGTACCACAGACATACATACAAACATACAAACACATGTCTATTCATTCAACAGCAGGCATTCACTGACTCTAACGCCTCTACTTTATTTATATGTACAATCCATTGAGCTCATTTACCTTGACTGCTGGCTGCCGAACAACAACTATGAACCACTTTACAAAGCAGTACTTCCATAGTCAAGTACAAAAGACTTACGCCGTCTTGATTCGTTTATGTGCGCCGCCTTTTGAGCTGCGAAGACCAAACAAATTTACAAACAGCTTAACACTTCAACACTTTGGAACAACCAACCAACCAAGAGGAGTCTGGAGTTTGAAGTCTGGTTCTAGGATTTTTCTCAGCATTCATGCCTTTGCTCTTTGCCCTTAGTCATTGGAAGGTGTAGGTTTGTACAGGTGGCTTTTACCTTTTTGCTTATTTTGTTATATATATTTATAAGTATATATCTGTATATATAGACAAAAAGCAAGGTATGTATTTTGAAAGAACTGACTGTAAAGGAGTTAGATAACCAAGCAAGGTTAGTTTAAAATAACTAAAAGATGTAGAACCAACTGTTAAATAAACTAGCGATGTTATATAAGAGGTAATGCTGGTGTGTATAATTAACGAAGTTGGTTCCTTTGCATTTGAAAGGTAAAAAATTTCACTTTAAGACTTGAAATCAATTTTTTGTTCATTCTAACTCACAAACACGCCCACCAATTTTGCATAAATATATAAATGTTTATATATAAATATATAATAAAAAAATTTTTTCGACGGAAGAACGCGAGAGAAAAGTAAATAAAAAGAAATTTTGAGCAAAAATAAAAATAAAACTGAATTAATGTTATAAAAATAATAATAATAATAATAAAATATAAATGCATATAAAAATATTATGTTATATTTAAAATAAACATTAAAAAACTCAAAATGAAATAAAACTAAAAACAATAATATTAAGTTGAATTTTGGATTGGGCTTGCTCAATTATTTATTAAAATATTCTATCGATTCTCCTTTGATGTTGTAAGTCTCAAGCGCGCTGACGTGGCACATCATCAAAAGTTCTGCTGCAACATTGCACCTTCATTAGTTCACGCGTCACCGCGCATATCGCCTACAGAATCTCTCACTCTCTTTCGATTTGCCTTTTTATCCTTAACTCCCACAAACTTGCTTGTTGCAAGTTTTAACGCCTCAGTTAAGGCAGCATATTCAAGAAGAACAGTATTGCTGCATGAATAACTGCAACATTTTCATTTGATTAGAGTCAAACCAGCAACGCCACACATTTAAGCGCTGGAGAACAATAGTTGCGGCTACAGAAGCGAGTGTAGTGAAGCGAGGAAAGACGAAAGTGATAGTATTTATATATACCATACATACATGAATAGAGCACTACCAAGGACAGAGGAAAGAGTTAAGAACGGAGGCCGACATAATGGCAGAACCCTGTATGTGTGGGCGGCTCACCACAACCGCATTCGCAACGTCAGTAGTAATCAACGGTCCAGCTGTTACATTTTCCAAACCAAACTCACCTGGGAATGCTGACGTTGCCACACCCACGCCTACACACACACACACACACACACACAAACACACGCACACATATGCACATACAGTGTGTGCCTTGTACCGTATTAACCGCATAGAAGCACTGCAATGCAGTAACCACAGCAACAAAATGCACACTTACAGAGTTGCACAAAAATCTGTGTGTGTGTGTAGGTATTATGTATAGCTGTTCAAAGTCGTACACTCACCAGATGGGGGTATGTACGTATATGCGAGTGCAACTGCTTTTCTTTACGGGAGACATTTGCCGACAGCCCAGCTGACAGCTGAACTGAAAATGCCAAGCAATGAACTGCCAGCGCCTGGCAGAATCGACTGCCGCCTTTCACTGCCCAGCTAGCCTCCACTGCCCAGCCAGCCTCCACTGCCCAGCCAGCCTCCACTGCCAACAGTTTTGAGACGGCAGTTTGCCTTTGGCTGATGCCAGGTGATCTGTTCAATTTCTTCTCTTACCTCGTTCCGGTAATTGTTTCCTTGCCTCTTCTGACCTTTTATGGCACACACACCCGCACACACACATACCACCCCACACATATGCCATGTCGCTTGTACTTTTAGTTGTAATTCAAACCGCAGTAATTTTCTTGGTTAAATTTTGTAAATTATGTGATAATGGCTTTGCAACGGCTTCCGAAGTGTGTTTGGAGTGAAAAGTTTGAGTAAAAGTTGAAATAAATTTACTTGAAAATTTACTTGCCTATCAAGAAAAGGTTGCTACCTGTGTTTACAGGTGTATGTGTGTGTGTGTGTGTGTGTATATGCAGGTCTTCGGAAGCTGTGTGCGATTCTACTTGAAGCAGCGAAATTGATAAATAACCAACGAAATGAAGGATAATCACTTTAATTTAGCTTATGAAAGGCTTCATTGGCGTTTGAGACCTATGGAAGCAGTTTTCAGATATCGGATAAATGTTTTGCTAGAAGATTTCATTATAAATGCTTTCAACACCTGCAAAGTGAAATAAAAAGACTCTCAGGTTCTCTCAGATCTAATCTTAAGCATTCAGGTCGGCCATACTTTGAAATCGGTATGGAATCTTTTGTGTTTATGTAAGATTTCTGAACCCATCCTTCGACAAATCCAACTTCAACTTGAACTCAAATTGTGCTTGTGATGTAATAAAGGAAGTGGCAGAAATTGTTGGCCCACAAGTCCGGCCGTTTACGATGGATGTTTTCGCGTAAACGCCTCACTCAAATAATACTCTTTATTGACCGTCTGTCCCATTGGAACGAATTCATGATGAATCAAACCATAGATAGCGAAAAAACGATATCCGGAGACTTTCTGGTCTTAATTTTATAAATTTTATACTTTTCATATACCCTTTTCAAGTATATATTCACTTAGAATACTAATAGTTGTTATTTCTTGTCAATTCATCGTCATTTGTCATCATTCTGCTAGTGGATTTTTATTCGACATACTTGTTCGTGACTATAGCCGGCTAATGTATCCCACCTGGAGTATTTAAATCACACCAAAACAAAATTCCACCAGTAATTCGACCGCATTTGATCGAAGAATCGGATCGCAATCCGCCTTTGCAACGGAAGGATCTTATGAGCGAACGGTCACGAACTCATTTTCATTGCCTGCCTGAAGCGAAACAGAATGAGCACAGACTCCGTTGCGATCGGAGAAAACCAAAGAATTTTGGATTTTTTATTTAAACATTTTTATTTTAAAAGAACTTTGTCGTTAGGTACGGCTCGGCTTGGAGAGGTCCTGCCCGATCTTGGTGAAGATTTTGGTGTTGGTCAGCTAAGCCGTATCAGTTTTGTGGAGATATGGAGACATAGCGGCATTGAGGCAGCTTCTTTTCGTCTTGCCAAAGGCTGCTTTAAAACCGACGAATAGGTTGTGTATGTGTATCATTTTTAATGGTTATATCCCATGATTTTACGCAATATGAATAAATGGTCAATGATAAAATTTCCAGGTCTAAAGCCAAACTGGTAAGGTCCAATCAATTCGTAGAAGATAGCGTTTAATCTTTTATTTAAATGAGGTAAATAAAAGCTTATTTCACAATGATTGGACAAATTGTGGGCATTGGGTAGAGCACATTCAGAGTTCAATCATTGAGCATGCACTCATCCGACCAAATTTTGAAAAAAAGCTGTTGCATTTACTTTGTTAGTTTTTCTCTACCATATCAGAGTACCTCAGCAGGTTAGCCTTGGTCAATCGCAGCTTTGTTCTTTGTTCTGAGGCTAAATATTGCCCAACTTCGTAATAGTCGGGCAGTGGGACAACTACTCTATCGTCGTCTATTGGGAATTCGGTTCATTATCTGTGGATGTTTCACTTTCACTGCCATTTAGCAAACTGGAGAATTGCTCTCTCCATACTTAATTTAATTTGGACCTCGGTAACCAGATCATTTAAACCTTCTGCAAGTTGCCGCTTTTTCTCTTAAATTAAATAGAAAATATTTAAAATGCCGGATAATTTTTTCGCTCAAATTTCTTTTTCAGCCAAGACGCTATTTTGAAGATAAACTTTTTCACTATCTAATTCTATTGAACTTACTCAAATCAATATATAATATTTTTGGGATAGTGAAAGCTATTTGGACGGAGGAAAGTTAAAGCTGCATTTTTTGAACCCTTCGCGTTACCCTCAATAGACTTCTACGCCAGATACCTTTATTTGAATTGTATCCGAACTTGGAATTTCCACAGCACGAACATTAGACTACGCGTGCACTGCGTTAACTTTTTCATTGAATTAATTGCTTTGCTTTATTTTTTTATGTATTTATTTATTTTTCTTTAAAGAAGTAGTTGTTAGACTGCTCTTCACAGACGCAGAGGAATGCTTATTTTGAATAGTTGATATTGTTCCTATGAATAGCACATTTTTAATACTTTATTAATTCTCTCTTTTCCTTTAAACTAAATCTATTAAATACCCTTGGTGAGCGGGTCTATGTTTTTTGATCTACTGCTCGCTTTAAAAGGACAGTATTACCATTTCATTTTCGTTTGCAGCTGGATATCAGGCTATTGGATGTTCTGTTTTTCGTTCATGCGAGTTCCTCGGCCGGTTAGCGATGTCTCATGAAAAAATTGTTACAAACTAAATTTATTTTAGTATATTTTTATATTCCTCTGCTTTTTTGGCAATTTTTAAACATGATTCCTTTTGGGAAGTTGTTCAGGAATAACCTAACTTTTTGCTCTTTGCTTTTTAAACTTTCTGACGAATTCCCTATGGTAAACAAAACTGCATCCAACCACTTGAACTCAATCTCAGTCGTTGCGGTTGTAGCAAACAATTTTGGCAAGAAGACCCCCTCGTACTCATATGTATCATTAGTCTTAAGTAAGGCATTAGCAACACCGAATAAAGAATGCCAAAACTTATTTTGTAGATACTTCATTTCAATTCGGAGCTAATAAAGTAACACGATTTAGTCAGTTTAGCGTAATGAAGATACAGAAGAGAGACAGAATTAATTGTATTCCATTTACAAGCAACCAGTCTTATATTTATACATACACTTTTGGCTACTTAAAGCATAAATGTGTAAGCGAGTCAAGAAAGCAACAAATATATATGTACGTGCTTTAAGGAAATACGTGTATATCTTATTTTCACCAAAAGGCAAGCACGCAAAATGATGCGGTTAAAGGCGAACAGTGGAGTTGGGAAAACTTGAAATGGAAATGGAAATGGAAATAAATATTTTTTTTGTTTTCTGACAACAATTTGCCTGCGTACGAATGACTAAAAGTGGTGAAAAGCTTGGAAGTAGAAACAATAACAACAGCAGCAACAACAACAAAAACTACAACTATTAGTAATAACATAGCAACCATTATCAACTTAACAACAGAAAAGCAGCACCAACTTTGAGGATGGTGACGGTGAAGCGGTACAGAGGATGAAACAACAACAACAAGTGAAATGCGAAAGGGCGAACGGACGAACGAAGTTATCAACTGAATATGCAAATTAAATTGAGCTTCGCTTCATTCCGCACTAACTGTAATTAATGTTTTCCAAATGTTTTATTACGCAAAAAAAAACAACAACCAGAAAATGTACCGAAAGCCATGTACAACTATTACTACTACTATTTTGAGTAGTTGAAATAGTAATAGTCATAGTAGAAAGTTGTACGAAAAATAAAACAAAATGTAAAGACCACAAAAGCAACAAGAAGAGGAAGAGCGCAACGAATGTACAAGTCAAAATTTTCGCAATGCTTAGAGGGTAACCATTGACTAGCGCAATTTTAATGTTAGTACATATTTATGCCATACTAAATACACACAGTGATGTTCATTTTCCCTGCAGGGAAAAATACTAAATATTTACTACTAGTTTGCATTTTTACACTAACTAGTTCATCTGGCATCTATTTACCATGTAAGCAACGGATACTTTTAAAGGGGCGATGTCATATGAACGGTCAATTGTTCCGATATGCAACAGCTTCATACTAGTTGCATACCCGTTCTTTTAGGCATGTTGAGTTTCTACTTCACACAAAAAAAAAAAAGAAAATTAAAATGAATTTGCCTGCACAGTGAGTTTCGAACCGTAAACCTCATGCGTTACATTAATAACCTCTAACCACTGTACTATCCTGGCGATAAAACGATAGTCCTCATTTTGCGTATCACAACAGAGAGTAACTGAGGAAAGAACTCAGCTGTGGTATGTTGGATATATCAACAATAAACGGTGGTGGAAATTATTATTGCTGATGTTACTGATGAACTACTATACAAATAAACAACAACTGGTTTGTTTTCATCCTCAAAATACTGGTATTTAAGTAGAATTTCTGCACACCCGTCTACGTTCTCCCAGCAGGGTTTTTTTTATATGTATGTATTTGTAATTGTGTGTTTTAGTATTTTTGAAAGGCAATGTGTGAACCATTCATAGTACTTGTGATAGCAAAAGTTAGGCAAACAAACTGCTGGAACTCGAATCCTCCCGCGGTGAAGAATGAATAGCGAAGGTAGTGTAGGGAAATCATTTGCAATAATAACAGTTGCAGCGTTGTTACAACAATCGCCTCGTAAAAACAGTTACAACAGTTGTAATGATGGTGACGCGAGATATGAAATAAAAATTATATTATATTTCGAAGCAATCGTGCAAAGTGGATTCTGTGAAAATTCATATACTATGAAAATTATGGGAGCATGTAATTTTGAATTGAACAGTTGAAAAGCAAAAAGAGAATACAGAAGATGAGGGCAGATATTCTTCTTTATTAATTAATTTATTATTATTTTTTTACTTTCTATTTATTAATTTTTTCTAATATATTTATTTTTATTGATTTCGTAATTTTTTTCTTAATTAAAAACTTACTTCTTTCTTTTTTCATTTCTCTATTTATTTCAGATTTGTTTACTTCTTGACTTATTTCTCCATATATTTATTTACGAGTATTTAATTGTTCACTAAGTTAATTTTTCTAATTGCAGTCGCCCCTCGGCAGAGAATGTCAACCCCTCCGAGTATATTTCTGACATGAAATAAAGCTCCTCATAAAAAACTATCAGCCGTTCGGAGGCGGCTTTACTGTATTTCTTGGTTAATTTTTCCATTTGTAGTCTTTAACTTGACATCGATTACGCTGGCTAGGTCATGTCGTCCGAATGGATAAAAGCATTCCAGCTTTGAAAATATTCGATGCAGTAACCGCTGGTGGAAGCGCTGGTGGAAGCAGAGGAAAAGGAAGACCTCCACTCCGTTGGAAGGATCAGGTGGAGGGCGATCTGGTTTCACTTGGTATTTCCGGCTGGCGCCAAACAGCGAAAAGAAGAGATGAACGGCGCGCTATAATTAATTCGGCTATAATCGTGTAAGCAGTGCCAACGCCAATAAAAAAAGAAGAAGAGTATTTAACTTGAGACCCAAAATCATTTTAGTGACACAGCTTACCCCTGCAGGGATCGTAGGATTATAAAATTCTCAGCGCAAGACAATCTCAAAAACAGAAATGAGTTGGAAGAAATTTATCATAGATTTGCTAAAATTTTGAAAGAAAACAACCTTAACTCAACCATTCTCAACTCCTTCGTATTCCATAAACAAGAAATTTTTACTTAAACTCTATCCGAGCCTGCAAAGCGGCAGACATTCATGCTTAACATATATTTAAAAGTCTATCTATGCAAGTAGCTTTGTAAATTATGTTATATTTGTATCTGTCTGTACCAACAACGCCAAAAACTCATGCAGTCTTGCAGCGTGGGTGGGTGCGCCGAAGTTATAATAAATCATTTGGCTTACTACAAGTACGACGTCAATGTGGCAGCCGCACGCAGTAGACTTAGCAGTGGTTGTGGCAGTGGCGGCGATTTCAGAAAAAGGATAAAATAGCATAGTGAATGCAAAATATCTTTTTTTATATATATAGTTTATATTTTTTACTTTTATTATAATATTTCCTTTAACTTCTTTTCCCCCCTTTGGCGTGCGTTATCCTTTCCCAACTATTTGCAGCCTGTTTGCTGTGGCAGGAAACGCCTGTCAGAGCCACAAGCGAATGCTGGTGTGTTGGTGGAATGCAAAAATATGTAATGAAATTTAAAATATATACGAAATAAAAAAATAATAATAAAAATATGAAAGGCAGTTGAGCCACTCCCCGTGCCTGCCAGCAGCACACACTTGCCGTTCACAGCTGACGCTGAATTTCGCATGCAACATTGCAACGTGGTGTGTGTAGCCATCACATCAGTTGCTGCTGCTACTGCTACTGTCGCTACTTCACTAAACGACTGAATAATTACCCTGTTAAATTAAATATCACATTTTTATGGCAAAAAACTCAAAAGCAAAAGTGGAAAAATGAGAAAAGTGTATGAGCAGTTAGATGTCTGTCTATATGTTTGTATATGTGTGATAGGTCGCTATGTGATATATTTATGTATGTAGTGTGTATGAAAAAGCAATGCATGGCATAGCAGCGAGGTGTGAAGTTTGCGGTGTTGTTGTTGTTGTAAGGCATGTGAAAGTCAACGGGTACGAAATTCCATAATTTCAAGTTGTCAGCGGTTAAAACAACACACTTCCGTTAGGCGTTGCGTTGCGTTACATTATGTTGGAAGTTAATATTTCTTAATAATATTACCATTTTTTTTTTTAATTCTTTCAAAGTGTGCATTTTCTTATAATTCAATTTGGATGAATTTTAGTTAACATATTGGCAGCGAAAATTTCGGAAAATAGGTAAAACAAATTATATCCTTAGTAAATTTCATTTGTTTAAATAAGGAAGAAATGTACTAATAAAAATTAAAAATTAAAAAATAAAGAAATACTTATTATATAATTTCAATACCCAATATAGGAAACCTTTCAGAGTTTTAGCATTACAAATTTCTGCAATAAAATATATTAGAATTGCTTACTTGAAAAAACAGAGTAGGAAAAATTATCTGATTTGTTCACTATTTAATTTTTCGTTTCCTTACAACAATAGCACTCCACTATTTTAAAAGAAGTATATTTTTAATTACTAAAGATAAGTTCTAGATTTTTTTATTTGCTAAGAAAAAAACCTTCAATGGTTAAATAATAACAAAAAAATTTAACAAACCTGTTTAAAAAACCATATATATTTAATGGCCTAAGTGGCGTAAATATTTACGCTTTAAAGTCCACTGGAGTTAGTTTTACATTTCTTGGTTTCAAAAGTACAGGGCTGTATTTGATATCTGTCAAATTTAACTGCCAAACCAAACATGTTTTGTTTTAGTAATTTAAATGTGGTCACGTTTAGTGCTTTACAAGAATACCTATTATCGGTCAAAGAATCATCTCAAGCAATATGTAAAATTTTAAAGAAATTTGAAGATCGGTTACAGATATTGTAAGGCCTGTGCGTGATCGGTTTGTTCGTTCCACTTCAAATATCGCTACTGTAAATGAAAGTGTAGCCGAAGACCAAAATTTGCATATTTCTCAAGAGCTGGGACTTTCTTATGGCATATTATGGATTATTTTGCACTTGAACTTACACCTAACTTCATATAAAGTTCAGCTCACACAACGACTGAAGCCAGCTGACCATTCACAACACTGTGCATACGTCGATTGGGTGCTTGAACATCAAGCAGTGCAAGGCGATTTTGCGAAAAACGATTTTCTTAGCGACGGGTCAAATTTCTCACTCGGGCCTATGTAAATAAGCTAAATTGCCTCATTTGGGCTCCGAAAATAGACAAGTGATTGAAGAGAGGTCATTATATTCCAAAAGACTTACTATCTAGTGCGCCCTTTGGTCCGGCGGTGTGATTGGACCTTACTTCTTTGACTGTGACTGTCAATTACGGGTATTTTGAAGAACACGACTTGGATAATATGTGGATTCCTCAAGATGGTGCCACAGCCACACAACATCAGCAAAAATGGCTATATTGGGAGCGAAATTGCCCGGACACCGATATCGTGGGATTTTAAACCGTTAGACTTTATTTTGCAGAGCTGCGCGAAAGCTCGTGTTTATGGGATGAACATCCAACTCTCGAGCACTTGAAAACCAACATGTGCCAAAATGTGTTCGAAGATTACCACAAACCGATCGTTTGCAGAAATTTTTGAGGCGGTCGTTTGAATGATACATATACTGTTTATTTACATATATTTTCGAAATCGCAAAATGGATATCCCTGTATTTACATATAATACGATTTTAGTTAATAAAAATAATTCATATTTTCAGACATGAATGTAATGATATCTTCCTTGGTTATTATTTTTTATTCTAATAATTCATTATTTTCGAGTAACTACATATTCAAAAAGTGCCTCTTTCATTTTTCCTAGCAAGTTTTGTTTAATTTCTCTACGTAATCAAGAAAACACTAAATTGACTCAAGCGGCTTAAATTTTTAGATAATGATAAATATGAGAATTCATTATTCAAATCCACCGAAAAATGTATTTCAAAAATTTTAAGTTAGAAATATTTTTTTAGTTTAACCTATTCCCACACTTTGGTCAATATACTATAATTGTGCAAAACTGGTCTGCCTTTCTTAGACTTGAATATTTTGAAATAATTAAGGCTTAGACACAAAATTATAGTTTTGAGAACTAGAATATTGTAGAAGATTATGACCGTAACATACCTAGATATGACCATTACAAGCAAAACGAACGATTTAGGATTCTACTCTTGTGCAAAGTTTAATACTTGGTGCGTACTATCATTTGTAAAGTCCAGGGTTCGAGTTCTGGCAGGACTTATGCTCTATAAAAAGCTTTAGAAAATTACTTTAAATAACAAACTTCCGGTAATTTTTATAATTTCGGTCATTCCTCGGAAGTTAATATCCTAAAGTATCTCTAACATGAGGTAGAAGGTCCTCTTAAAAACCATTAGCCATTTGAAAACGACTTAGAACAAACAAAACAGGGCAAGCCAGCAAATTGAACTATGAATACGATTTTTTCGAACAGTTCTTTATATTTCCTTATTGACCTTGGCAAGGGGCCACCTACATGTGCTCCACATATTAACCGGCTACACACTCCCGGAAGAAAAGAAGGCATTCCCCGTCCAAAGAAATGCAAAATTGTGGTGGCATAAATTTTCTGCAACTAATTTTTTTAAACATTTTATATATAGAGTAAATTCGGGTAAGGTGGTACACCAGCTTTTCTCGGAACTAACTATAAATGTGAAAATAACTGGACATTTTCAAATAGCTTGACTTTCTCAGAATATCAATAAAGCGAGATTTAACTTGTGATTTGCAAGCGATCCCGATAGTCAGTTGTAATAAAAATGCTCAGTGGTGGAGTGAACTTTTTTGCGTTCGGGCAAAACGAATTCTATCAGAAAAGTCTAAAACTTTTAAAAATATTCACCAATCGAGAGGTAAAAAGTGAGTAGTATGTTAGTGGACAGTTTAAGTAGTATTTTGTATACATTTTTGTGCAATTAATTATTTATAAAAAATATGATAACACTCGATGTTGGCTATTGTGGTATATGCAAAGGCGGGTAATGTGGTATAGTATTTACTTGCTCTCACCTACAGATATGTCGAGAAAATGTGAAATACACGTACGAAAGTGGACAGCAGAAGATACGAAAAAAGCTATACCAGCAGTAAGAAAAGAAGAAATGCGCATTCGATTGGCTTCCAAAACATTCAATGTCCCCAAACTGGGACGGGCTGCAATTTTATCTGCAGCTATAAAAAGAAAGAATTCGGTCTTTGGGATACCACATTATGAAAAAGAATAAGTTATCTAGGAAGACCTAGCACAGAACACGTTAGGAGATATCTCAACCACTTAAACCTAGAAGTAATTTAAAAACGAAGGCGGCAGATTTAACAACTCCTCCGTATAAAATAATTTCAAACAAAGCATTGCTTCCTTCAAGAAAAAGCAAATTCAATTAAAACTCCTGGTAAAAAATTAAACAAAAAAAGCATTCTTACGGAACCATTTGCTGATTCTAATTCAAGTGGTAGTGAAGAGTTTTCAGACATTCCAGCAACAAATGAAACTTCGTGTAACCATTGCGGAAAAGTTGTTGTTTTTATAATACCATGGGTCTCCTGTTTGCAATTCCGAGTAAATCCTGAACTAAAGGATGAAATAATATAGTATATGATTGGCCTATTTAGCGAAACTTTACAGTCAAAGATAAAAGTTTAAATACATCTATAAAATTCCACATTTTATTAAAATAAAGTAATTTAGTGTAAATGTAAGAATGTAGTAGATAACGGTAAATGCACGTAAAAACATAAAATCACGCGGGACAAAAGTTTAAACACAACCAAATAAAAATACGAATCGCATGAGCTTTGCCAGTTCTTTAGAAAAAAAAGTAGGGGTTTTATCCAATGATTTAGCAACTTATACACTTTTATTCAATATCAGGAGCGAATTCTTCCCCATCAGTGAACGCAGAAGTAAAAAAATGGGCGAAAAAAGCAGATAGAGTTAAATAATTAAAAACTTAATAATTAAAGATTTCCAAGAAGGAAAATCTTACCGAGATGTAGGAAAAATTCTTGATAAACCTTATGCGAGTGTGCAAAATATTGTACAAAAGTATAAAACCCACAAATCTGTTGAAAATAAGCCAAGATCTAGGCGTCTAAGCTATCCCGGCGCGATGTTAGTTTATCCCCAAGGAAGTGACACAAGATCTTAAAATGAGTGCCTCGAAGATAGCCGATTGCATCGCTGAAACATTGGTGAGAAAACCAAAACCTATAGCAAGAACTTTACGGGCAAATATCTATCGAAGCAGAGTTTCATGTAAAAAGCCTCTTATGTCTTGAATTTGCAAATAAGTACAAAGCGTAGGATATTTAATATTTATCGATGGAATAATAAACAAATATGTTTACAAAAGTATTTTAGAACAACATATGCAGTCTCCGATAGATTTCTTGGGTCTCTAAAGGTCGCAGATACTTCAACAAGACAAGCCTCTGAGCATACCACGGGTTTGGTGAAGGTATGGCAATTGTACTATGCTCCTCGTCAGCTCTTTAGACCTCCGCAATCATCAGATTTGAACCCGATTGAGCATATTCGGGAGCTATTGGCACGAAAAATTGATAAAGCGGCTTCAACAATCAAATGAGCGTTGGAAGAATCTCTGAAAAAGGCATAGTCGGAAATTGCGCTGAAATTGTGATATCATGTTTTTAATGAATTTACCGTTATCTAAGCGACTTTGAGCATTTTTTTGGATTTATTTTTGTAATATCTTTTTATTGAATCTGCTTCGACTTCGGAAGAGTAACAATAAGTAATAAAATCTTAAACTAAATTAAAATATAAAGCCCATTAGTAGGAAGGCTGTTTTGTCTCTTCTCCGCAGGCGGGTTTGACTTGTTGCATGGGCTAAGGTGTTAGCCAAAGGGTTCGGATGGTTACGCAGTTTTATTAAGTATTTTTTTGCTGCGATTTCAATTTCTTCCTTGATGGTAGGTATATTTAGATCTCTATGAACATTTTCATTACGCATGTACCATGGTGCGCCCGTTATTACTCTTAACGTTTTCGATTGGAATCTTTGAATTATATCTATATTCGTCGCGCAAGCTGTGCCCCATAACTGGATCCCATTCATCCATATCGGTTTTATTATTGCATTATATAAGAGGACTTTGTTGCTAAGGCTAAGTCCAGACTTCTTGTTTAAAAGCCAATGTAATACAGATTTGAGTTTAAGCTGCAGCTTTTTAGTTGCAATGTGTCGTCTCCAGGTTAAGCGCCTGTCCAAGTGGATTCCGAGGTATGTAATTTCGTGGCACTTTTGTGGCTGTAATGGGGCATTTATGTCGACTTGGTATAGCAGTATCATCCGCAAATGTTGACGTAATTACTTCGACACTTGTAGGAATATCTGCGGTAAACAGTATGTACAATATCGGGACACCTGCTGTAATTGGACATTCAATTCAAGGATTCAAGGATATTGTGGAACGTGTTAGGTAATGATTTTTTAATTTTATGAATGAGGCCATCATACCACACTTTGTCAAATGCTTGCGGCACATCAAAAAAAACGGCCGAGCAATACTCTCGCATTTCATTTTGGATTGCATTGGTGATTAATTATCTACTTTAAATAAAGTGCATTCATACATTTATTCTAAAATATTTTATTTTAATAAAATTTGGAATTTTATAGCTGCATTTAAACTTTTGTCTTTGACTGTACATGATTTTTGACAAAAAGAAGAAGAAGAAGAAGTAAATCATTTTGAATAAAAGCACTGTTAGATCAATGTAATAAAATAATAACTTTATGAATACTTTACAATATGTAACTTATATCATTGCATATCCACAGCATATAGTTTGAGAGATTTAAATATTTTTGCTTGCCTCTTCTACGTATTTATTAAGAAATGATTTTTTTAGTTTGTCAAAATTTTTTTTTTAAATATTAAAACTAGTTGAAGCTCGTTCTTATAGTTTATACCATATATTTAACATAAAAATTATGGACACTTTAGATAAGTTCATTAAAACTTTAAATCCCTTGCATTTGCTTGCAGCTTACCTAGTAATTTGCTGGCGTGATTTCATTTAAGAAAACAATTAAATGTTACTCACCTAAATGATACATCATGAGTTGCCTGCCGCCGCACACTGACTTGAACACAAGTTTAATACCCACGTTTACATACACGTACATATGTATATATATTTTAGAACACATCAATAGTCATTTTTCATACATAGGGAATCACATACATGTTTGTGGCCGCCAATAAACTGCCAGTATAATGCCACAACTCGACTTGAGTTGCGTTTCGAGTTTGAGGAGCAATTAAATTGCATTTAAAGTTAATTTCACTTGACACGACAGAACATTTAGCGCCAAAAACAATTTAAACATTGGCAGCGCCGAAGGAGGAAAGGAGAGTAGTTAGACTCTGGTAGAAGTTTATAGCTGGTCTTTGGTGGCAGTTCATACTAACATACGTGTATAGGTATCATAATATAACAGAATATTCATTCTGTGAAGCGGAAATGGAAAGCACTTTCTATTTTATTTCTCTTTTCTTTTTTTTTCGTGATGTTTTTTTCTTTACCACAAAAGCGAGCAAAACACGCAACACGCTAATCACAAATAAATTTATTATTATTTTTTTTTATTTATATTTTGTTTTATTTCTTTAAGATGAGCGTGAATGTAGTTTAAAGCCACGAAAGTGCGCTTGACGATGAAATGCGGAGCCCAGTGGTTGCGATGCTAGCGAGGGTGGTGGTGGTGATCGTGGTGGTAATGGTTATTGTCGTGGTGAGAGAGGTGACTGTAGTGGTGATGTCGAGCCAAGCAGCTGCAATGCTTGCGAATGATAGTGCTGTTGAACTATATATTAAATGGGCGTTGATGACAATTTCGCTATTCTTGGCGATTGTATGTGCGTGTGTGTATGGCTGGACACACAAGTGAAACTTCAATTTAATGTTGTTGCTGCTAATCAGTTGGGCATATGTATGTTGCTCATACGCCGCAGTGATTAAATGTCATGATGAAGTTGCTGATGAAGCTGAGAATGTTGCTGATAAAACGATATATTCGGAGTATGAATTATTGCGCCTAAAAGTATTTTACAGCTTTTGGGCGAATTATTTAAATTTTCTTTACATTTTTTTAATCTTATTTCCATTTTTTTTTTACTTTCTGATTAATTACTTAAATTTCATGATATTTTTTAACTTTTTATTTATCTTTATTTTAATTTTTCTTTCATCCATCCTTTGATCCCTTTAATGCCGGCCCGTTTTGACTTGACTTTGCCTTTTTGTTTAATTTTTTTGTACATCAACTTGCAAAGAGACAAAATCCACCACAATGCGATCCGAGCTGCTGCTACGACAGCCACTTCAGTCGAACAGTCGGCGAGCAACTGAACAGCTGCGGCTCAGGAAATTTCCCACAAGCTACGCTAAGCTAAACAATCGAAATGTCCTTGCAAACACGGCACACACACCTCTTGTCTACACGGTGAATAGCGTAATGTGCGAAGGACCTTTGCTTGACAGCCGTGCACCGCCTGGCATATCCTGGTTTAATCAGCGCTGCCAACGAGGAGCAGACAAGGCGAGCAGTCAACGAAGCTTGAAGCGTCTAACGATGACGACGGCGATGGCCATGTCGATGTTGATCTCAATGAGAGTGCTCAGGCTGAAAAGGACGTGCTCATTTAAGTAGTAGCTCGTTGCTCTTTTCCAGTGTGGGTGTCATTTGGCGTCGCGTTGATTCACATACAACTTTCAGTTCAAACGGTTTGGTTGCAAAGGAAAGCGGAGCACCATTTATCATCAAAGTCTGAGCCTGAGTACGAGGGAGGAGACTTGTGAGCGAAAAGTGCTCAATTGGCAAATGAGAGCACTTGGAAGTTGAAAAACAGAAAAAAAAAAACAAATAAAATGCGAACAAAACCAGAGCTGAATTTCCAGCGACGCAGCAGCAACGACTGGCGCAACACGAAATTAATTCAAACATCAAACGCCCGCAACAACAGAAGTGAGCAGTCGCAAGCTGAAATGGGAGCAACGACAGCAGCAGCAGCGGAAACAACAGCAAAATCCTACGACCTCACACACACCAAAATACGCATTGGCCGAACGTGAACAGCCGAGCAAGCGTTAAATTCATGCCACCATCACTGCCTACCAACCGAAGTATCCTTAATGGGTTGGCATTCTTGCTTTGTTGCAAAAACCGAACGCAAAAACGAATGACAAAATCGTAAATCTTATAGTACGATAGCGTACAGACACATACAAACAAGCACACCCATACTCACACGCGCACACGAATACGAACACTAATCGGCTATGTGCTACGAAGCTTATCAATGGTTTTTGACTTACATTGATTTCGCGCACCCACAACCATGCTCTCACCGTTCGCTCTCACTCTCAGTCTCAGTGAAATTTTCGCAAAATAATACACTTCAATGTATGTTCGGCTGAGAGTATGCGACTTTCAACTTCGCATCCTTGACGTTACTCACCCACATACGAGAGCATTGCAGGCCTTGTTAACATCAAGCAACACTCATACAGCGTTGCCTACGCGCTGGTGCTTTTGGCGTGAGCGTGCAGAAAATAAACGAAGTGTAAGTAACGAGACCAATCAGCGTTGAGTGTGAGTTCGGTGGGAAATTGCAAATAAAATAAGCAGGGCTGCCAAGTACTAAGCGAATTTAATATTTTTCCGAAATATAAAAGAAATTGAATTCTTTTAACCCTTCTTTATATATAATATGTACATATGTACATACATACATACATATGTTTGTATACAAATACATAACAATGCATACAATAAAAGAATCTAAAATCTTTTTTTCATTTCCATTTCAATTTTATTAAAATGCGTTTCATGAAAAATGATATGCACTAATTGATATAACAGTAAAATTCCTCTAGTTTTTCGTGCAGAGACCTAACTCAAAACAAGTTAAATGGAAAGTCAGAGAGTATTGTGTGCAGAAGCATGAGTGATTTGTGTTTGAGTTGTGTCATGCTACCACAGCAACATTAGGTTGCAAGGAGTGCACAGTTCGATGTTGGATGCAACAATAAACAACAGTTTGAGTAGGTTTATCCCATGGTAAACGAGACTACTGACAATATACATTTGTTAGCAAAGTTCATTATTTTCTACAAAACAGTTTCTATTGGATAACATTGTGCAAATATTAAGATAAGTGTGTAAGACTATCTCTAGAAAATAAAAACATGTTTTGCCTATGGCAAAGAAAAAAATTTAAAGCCGCTTCGTAAATATAGTTTCTATAAATAATTCATTGGTACAATAACCACATATCTAATGGCAAATATTGATTTATCTTTCAAAACAAAAACTATTAAATTATCATACGGTTTTTGAATAATCTGCCGTCTTTGAATTACCAGTAGTCGTCATTTCAATCATTTTAATACCAGAATGTCGTTGATTTTACTGGCAGAGAAAGTAAAAATTACGCGGAGCCAAGTACTTGAGCAAGAATTTGGGAATTAAATGATTTTTCCCCCAGAAAAGGACAAAAACCAAATATTGAGTCCAAGTTGGGTCGTTGGTACTTTGACGCTTATATTGTTACTTGAGTAGAGTTGATTTGATGCGGCTGTTGGTCGCTACCAGCACAATTAGGCCAATAGGCCCATTGTGGTACCACTGCAACGACATTTCCAATATCCGCTGAGGCTATCTCAACGAGACGATGATCTCCTTCTCTTCTTCGCCTCTGCAAAAGTCATTAGAGTGATAGCCCATTCTTTTCCCGCGAAGCCCCACTAAACAGTGTCCAGTTATTATGCCAGTCGTTATGTTAATGGGAAACCGGTCTAGAAGGATAAGACGTTTTAAATTTTTCGCGTCCAGCTTCGGCCAAAGCTGACTGGGTACGTTGCACGTGATTTCGTTCAACCATCTTGAGTCAGCTTCACTGGTAAAGGTAAATTTAATCTTGTACTTCGTCGTGGACAGAGGTAAACTGTCCCTGTCCCTGTGTCCAGGTACCCAAACAACGGCAGTGCTATATTTAGTAGAGAATTTGTTAAGAAAGTTTCTAAATTTTATGGCCACTTTTGACGTGGTACCATTACATTGAAGAGATCTGATTGCAGTTTGACTGTCGGAGTATATTGTAACCAATTGTCCTGCCGCCGTAGATTTATGGAACCATTTAACGGCATCCATAATTGCAAGAGTTCGCAATCATAATCTAGCTCTTGAATTTTTCTTCAACACTCTAAAATTTAGAGGTGGTTTTCAAACGTATGCATCCTATCAATAGACTGAGCTGGCAGGGTATGCCGTGTGACACAGCTAATTTGGTCATACATTGTCATTATGATTTGTATATACATATATAATTATTTTAAGTTTCAAAATTCTTCCTTCAAAATCTTCGACTGAACCTCCTCAAACGAATAATCACTAAATATGCAATTTATAACTAATTTCAGTTTAATGAAGTTTTTCATTGATTTTTCGCTAAACATTAAGTTGTGTCGTTGTCCTGGCAATGAAAGAGTAGATATAAGCCTACAGACAATTGATCTAAAAATAACAACCTGCCAGACAATTACTTTTACGCCCAACGGCAAAAAAATATACAACGACAAGAGTGAAATGGAATAAATAAATGACAAAATGTTAAATGAAAGAACTAAATAGAAGTCAAAATAATTTCGTGTTTCCGTAGATTAATAGACTAAAGACAATTAAAATTGCCCATATATTATATAATGAAGTATAAGATTTATATGTAAGTAAAATACATTATTTTAGAAAAATTGCGAATTACAAAAAAAACCCGAATAAAATTGGTTGTTGTTGTTCATAATTGATAAAAATATGTACATACTATCACTAATTAAAATTTTTTTAAGTCCTGAACAAAACCTGTAAAATTTAATTTCTCTATGTTCTCAAATGCAATACCTACATACATTTTAAATACAGTTATTTTGGTAGGGTAGGTCGGGTAAAGTATTTCCACTTTTTTTAATGTTTGAAATTATAAAAGCTCGATCGAGCAAGTTGCAGTAAAAGCAGGATATTTTCTATCAGATATAAATTTAAATTTAAAGTTTCGAAAATAACTTCTGGATCCTTGTTCGGTTCGAGCGTGAGACAATACGTTGCGCTCTCCAATCTAGCGTCGAGTGTAACCATTTTTCATCTTTTCCTTTTTACGGCCGTATTTGATGACATAAAGCTACTGGAGGGAAGCGGCACCTAACTTCCTTAAGGATGAGTTAAAGTAAAGTAAAGAGGAAAAGGTCTACATGAGCGTTTCCTGAAGAATATTATTCAATTGGTCCGGACCATTGCAGTGGTTTTCAGGTGGAGGGTAGCATAACCAATAACACACACTTATGGCGAGCTCAAAATTTGTTAAGGAATGCTCATTCGTTCTTAAGCCAGCTATTAAATGGAGAGGTTAGTTAGCATGAAAAAAATTGTTGTTGCAAATTAGTATTTTAATAATAAAGTCATATCAGTTCACTTATTATTCTCAAATTATAAGAAAACTAACAACAACTTTGGTATGTAGTATTTATTTATAGCACGCAACGAATAAATTGTTTAATTTATAATATGCTCCACTTCATTTTTATATTATATTTGATTAGGTATTGTCGGTATCAGGCAAAAGATTCAAGTTTCGATGCTCGTACAACTTACCTATCAGGTGCGATGAGGGCTACCTCAACAAAGGTTTTAGAAATCTGTTCTTCTGCCGGGAAATGCCACCTGCTCCTTTTCTAGCACGGAAGAATGGATGGAAGGTGGTACCTTTAGAAACAGTTAAGATAATCATATCTATACTGATAGATCTAAATACCAGGTAGGCACAATAGCCAAGATAGCTTCAAACTCATTCAAAGAAGCCGAAACATATTACTTTTGGAATATCTGGCCGTCACCCCATTGAGACGGCACATCTTCCACGTTGATAAATTAGGTTTTACAGAGGTACTATATTCCATGAATATAATAGGTAAATATTTTGGATAGATAAAATTGAAAACTGCCTTTTAACTAAAGTTAATGAATATAAGCGAAAACGCCTTTACTTAAAAACTGTTGAAGCTTAACTAATACGGAATTTTTATTCCGTTTATGCTTATATCTATTTACGAATATGCATAAAGGCACACCGGTAATTATAAATTATATGCAGTTCTGACAACCACACAGTGGCTCTCAAACTTTTAATGCTTTTGGCTTAAGGGGTTAGGGGTAGTCAGAATTTTCAAAAAATCAAATTTTTTGCATTTTCGTTAAGTATAATATCTTAAAAATAATCTCTGAAAATTTCAAGTTAATCCGATAATTCGTTTTTAAGTTATTCGACAAATAACAAAGAGAGCTCGGGCCTTTCAAAGCGCTAGTGTGAAACTTTAAACGCGTTTTTCTCAAAACAATGTTTTTTGAACTGGTGACAACTGTAACTCGAAAACCGCTCAATTGATTTTAATGAAATTTATACAGTTTTTAGAATACATAATAAACTCGGGAAAAAATCGAAGGATTTCTTTTTTTTTTTGAAAAATTTCGACTTTTTAAGACCAATTAACTGTTGATTTTTTCCCAAAAATCTAGACAAAAATTTCCTGAGGCCGCCATTTTGTTAAATTTTGAAAAACAAAAAAACCCTTGGATCAGGCCCAGGATTATTTATTTATAAAACTAATTTTTTTCATCCGATTGATTTCAGATGAATCTCCAAGGACTTATGATTGTCACCGCAAGAACCTTTTTTTGGAATTGGGTTAACACAGACAGCTGTAACTTCGGAAATAATTTTTTTTTTTTGAAATTTTCGTGACTTCAAGTCAAAACATTGTTTAATAATACCATATCACTACTTTTGTAAAATAAAATTATTTAATAGCAAAAAAAAAAAATACTGAAAATTCTCATTTTTTCGTGCCTCTGACTACCCCTAACCCCTTAAACAACTTGGTTTGAAACCATAATGTAATGGCTTTTGCCCTACTCAGCATTCAAGATAACATAACTGAAAGAAAGATATTCATATCAAATTTACAATAAATAAAAAAGTCACTCGGTCAAGTATGGTGAGGAGATGTATAATACAATAACGGACAAGCTGCAAGACTATAAATATGGATGATTAAGCAAAATATATCTTAAACAGTTTCCCAATATTTCTAATTAATTATATCAAAGCAATCAATACGCTTCAATCTTTTCACGCACACAACAAAGTTTTCCAAGGCGCAGATGAGAGTTAGCTCAGCGTGAGGTACTGCGGCATGGCGCTCACTGAACGTGCTTTACTTACTTACTTTCATTGTCGTGAAAATTAAGAGCTAAATTTCGTTTATCGAAAATCATTATGTGAAAAAAAAAAACAATTAAAAAAATAAAAGACACAGTAAAAATAAAAAGCATAATAATAAGGATGTATAGAAAAAATAAAGCTTTTTTCTTGAGATAAAGCCTCAGATGGAACAAAAGCAGCTGAAAATGTATATGTAAATGTCGTTGCAAGTGTAACTGTCGTACGCGTAAATGCATTTGTGGCTCCTCTGGCACTTTGCTCTGTGTGAAAAAAATAAACTATAGCCGGCAGAGATAGGCAAGCGCTTAAACGTCTGCAGAAAGACGGGTTTCCATGCTTTTAAATTGCCTTCACGTGCACACAGACGATTTGCATGTAGAAAATCCAAATGCAACGAAATGAAAAGAAAACGATTAAACTAAAGAGAAATAAAATAGAGCAAAGTGAGGAGTTGAGAGAAGTTGGTGTAAAAATGCCTTTGGGACTTGCATCTTCGCCTTTATCACATCCAATGCCAATCGAAAAACTTGCAATCGCCACGACAAGCATAAAGATTCCACCAACGCATCAAGTAAATGTGAATGCAATGTGAGTGGTAATGCGGAAGTTGTAAATGTGTGGCGGAGTAAGCGTGGAGGGAGAGTTGGGGCAAAGCAAAGCCGCGGCATATTTGCCGATAAGAAGATGCCGGCAACTCTCCTACTGCAATGCTTGTAATAATAATGAAAATGGGTATAAATACGTGATCCAAACGAGCATGAAAGACTAATGGTGTTAGTAGCAGTCTGCAGCGCGCACCTGTTTGTCTGTAACTGCACCGCTAGCTATTTAAGTAGCAGTATATTGGCCAAAACACAAGATATATAAAATAAAAATTATATTAAACTGGGCTGGGCGCTTCTGGGTAATTAGTAGTAATCTAATGGAGGTAGCATCCTCTTTTATTTGAATTAACCTTGCCTTCGGATATTTTTTCTCAAGTTGAGCGGCTCCCAATAATTACTGGAGTATTTATTCCAGTATTTCAATTTGTTTTACTCTCTGCAAAACATTCGAGCATGTTGCTTGGTTGCATCAAACTTGTTGGTGCAGAGATCTTCCAAGGTAAGAATTTGAGCATTGAGGCAGCCCCTTTTCATGCTTCCGAAAATCGTTTTAAAATACAGGGATGAGGTGATGTGTGTGCATTCTTTTCTCATTGGTATCTGGTCGATGGTCAGAATGGCCCGATTACGGTAGGCTTTAATTTTTCACACAGATATGGGATGTTGAGAAAACTGATCCTGATAATTGGCGCGGGCTATGGGCAAAGCATTCTAACGTTCAAATCGTCACGCTTTAGAGCTAACCTATTTAGCAAAGAAGCTGATGCCTGCACCTTGTCACTTCGTCAAATTTGAATAGCTTTCGCCACTTTATTGTTCTTCGGTGAGCAATTGATATTCCGAACTTCTGAAACGCTTATACCATCCCCATCTCAAACTTTCTGTAAGTCGCCGCAACTTTTATCATAGAATTTTCAAACAAGGCCGACAGGGTGGCCAGCTTTTCAAGCTCTTCATACTCATACATTTCCGCATTTCTCCTTTCTTGTTAGTAAATTGGCTTGCCACTCTCAGCGCACAGTATCTACTCCACGCCACACTGCAGTTCTCATCGGAGTTTGAAAAGCCGGTTCACAACTCTCTTATATCGAGCAGCAGATGAGTATTCTCAGAGCGCAGAAGTATAAGTCGAGAAAAAACCGTGTAGATCATAGCTAATTGATTAAAACCTTTCTTGTGATTGTTGACGTATGTTATTTACTGTAAAAATACACGTATGAGTAGGTATATTTTCTATGATAAAACGATATGAATTAAATAATATTTGGTCTTCGGATAGTACTCGCATTTAGAACGCTATAAACATGACCTCCGTCTACCAGAACATGACCGCGAAATCATATTTGGTAACGCCGTCCTAGTATTTCGAAGTGGGGGGAGACGCAAATCGCTTTCCTGCGAACAACGCCAAACTTGATATGATCACTGTACTTAATTTCACAAAGGCCTAACTTTCCTTTTCGGCCAATTCATTGTTCTTTCGGACGGCAGTGATGTCAGCTTTAATTTCTACAAAGACATAAGCCAGCAGAGATGGAACACCTCCCAATTAAGGCACAGATCCATAGCCTAAAATAATAATCATAAAAAGAGAGTACCTCATCGAGGTTTGTTTACTTTATATATATATATACATATATATACAATAAATGGCGCTTTGTAACCGCTGAAGTGATTTTCGGCCGAGCTCCTTTTGTAATTTGTGGTTTTGCATCTTGTTGTTTTTCCAACAATTGGAGAGACCCACAGTTTATACTAAGCCGCCTCCGAACGGCTGATGGTTTATTTTATGAGGAGCCTTAATTTCATGTCAGATATATGCTCGGAGGGTTTGACATTCCCTGCCGAGGGGTGATCGCAATTAGAATATTTACCTTAATTTTTTTAAATTAATTTTCCGCAACTTTTGGATGGCAGTACCCAATGCTAACCACCAAATCCATTTAGCTCGCTTTTAAATGGATGTTTGTTAATTACCCAGAGGATATTTGGTCTGAGACTGGAAGTCGTAAGCTGCTTTAACCATATGTAAAATAATCGTTCCATCCCAAATCCACATCCAGTCCCCTTTTTACAACTTTCAAATAAAACTATGGCATTTCTTAGTATTAATAGTATTTTAAAGCAGGAAGAAAGAAGCAATCCTGAAATATAATGATATCTCCACTTTATTCGCTGAGAGCCATATATATTTTATTTATACAAAAAGTCAATGTCGCCGAGTTATGTTAATAAATCAGTAAAGAAAAAATCAGCAATGGGTTGGTACCGCAAACACTTTTTTGTTTCTTCCATCTCTTTGACACTGGCCCTTGACATTGAAAAAGGACTTGCGGTAGTGAATTGACATTGCGGCAATGTCGTAATAATATTAATAAAATACTAAAGCCCTTGTACACAACAGCAAAACAAAAGCAACAACAATAGGCGGCTAACAGGAATGAAAATGAAATTTCGCATTAATTTGCTACAATTTATTCTAACTTCTGCACCCAACGCAGGTACACTGATGCGTTTCACCTCTGCAGCGACGTCTCTCTCTCCCTTTCTCTATCTTGCTTCATTTCCAGCGGTGAAGGTTTGTTATTTAATTGGTTGTTTGTGGCTGGCTCGCCGCCTTAGCTGTAGGTTGTCTGGAGGCCAGCAGGATTGTTTACAAACAACTTCATTTGAGCGTGAAAATTCACACACACATACTTATTTATGCATACAAATATGTGGCAATTCATGCAATCCAGTATGCGTTTATGTATGTGTATGCCACTTTGTGAGGCGACATTGAGCCTTTCACACATACTACAACCAAGAATTTATGTTTGTGTGTTTGTCTTCCTTGCAGTTCCTGCTTTTCCTGTTTTCTGCGGTTTTTTTTGTTCCCGTTTTCATGGTTGTTTACATAAAGTTGCACACCTCGTTACAATAATGTTACATATGTTTGTATATGCATACTTTCATATGTACATATGTATGTACATATGTATGTGTGCATATATGTATAGTTTACGACTTTTGTTTGAATAATTATTGCATACAAAAGATGTTTATCCATACATACAAATGTAGTATGTAGGTATATATATGTATATATATTTGACATTGTAATTGCAAATATAACGGTAACCGTGATATGCAGACAATTGCAATATAAACACGTACGCAAATATCAATGCAAATAAATCGGTTGTTCCGTAGACAATTTACCGTTCGCACGAACAAATAAACAATCCCAAAACCCCAAACCAAATGACCTGCCATTTTCAACAATTCTCCCCTATGATACCAAAAATAACAACAACGACTGCAATACCAATAACAACAGCAAAGCGTAACAAAATCGAAAATTTCATGCAAATAGGAAAATGCACACATTCTGTCATACGTCATTTTGTCCAACGAATGCATACATGTGATTCCATATAATTACACATTTACATATTAATATGCATATGTATTTATGTACTCGTATAATATACTTGTATATACATATGTACTTACAGCAAGAGACGTCTGAGGTTTGAGTGAAGATGTCATGCGTCACACGAGCGTAACTATCAAAATATTTGAAAACAATATAATGAACCAATAACCGTATATTATATTCAAGCTGGAACTGTTTATGTGAATTCAGAAAATTGAG
The DNA here is from genome assembly GCA_037013455.1 of Ceratitis rosa. NCBI lineage: Eukaryota > Metazoa > Arthropoda > Insecta > Diptera > Tephritidae > Ceratitis > Ceratitis rosa. The sequence continues at coordinate 1,950,067 of JAWMAG010000025.1, read as the reverse complement.
GAAATTTTCAAGGTAAGTGCTGGAGTTTATTCGATTATCTGAAAAATTTCCGTTTAGAAAATAGTTTTGAAATATATTCAATCATAAAACAAATAATCATAAATAAATAAGTTCAGAATCCTAGCAGCTAACTAATTATTTAGTTTCAGAAACTGGAAAGCGAGATATAGATTGATTTTTGGGTCTGTGAGGCGTTCTAAGTCTATAAGATGACCAAATTGAATTGGTTTTTAGGTATAACGGGTACTGCCAAATGGAACTAACTTTGTACCGAATTTACGTATTATTTGGACCTAGGCGATATGACAAGTTAAGGTAATTGTGGGTCAGTAAAATTTATATAATTTAAATCATTTCTTGATTTGTTGGGGCATACCTCATTTAGTTGATTTTTGGGTCGGTAAGTTGCACGTTTTTCTAAGCTTAAAATCGCTTAGCATGCGTCAAAACTTATATTTTTTTATCTATAAAATATGGGGAGTATGAAAGTATGGGTTATAATGTATGCTGTGTTGAGCTTAATTTTAGACATGGGAGTTGTGCCAATTATGGATGATTTTTGAGTCTGTAAGGCTTTCGAAATGTAGATAACCACATGGTTTTTTATATGTCGTTCACTAACTGCGGAGACAAATAGTGAACGAAAAATTCTATAGCATCCAAGAATATATAAAAGTAGTTACAAATAAATCTTAAGATGGTGGCCCCTCGGCGGGGAATGCCAACCGCTGTTGATGTATTTTAAAAATGAAATGAAAGCTCTTCATAACAATTGATCAGATTCGTAGGCTGCTTAAAATAAATGGTACTGTCTCTCCATTCGTTGGGAAAAAATATATTTATAATACGTATTTCCTTTTAAGGTCATAAAACTCCGTTTCCACTGAAACCGTTACAATTGGAGTTCATTACACAATCTTTCTTATACGAAAGTGCTTAAAATATTCCATATTATTTTCGTCTATTCTACATATTTATTGCTGAAAATTGTGGCACTCGATTTGTTAAAGTTTCCCGACAATCAACACAAATTTATTTAAACTTACAGAAAACTTTAAAAATAAAATAAAATAAAATAAGCGAAAAAGAAATGCGCAACTTCATTGTTGTTGTAGGTTTTCTCATGTACATATCTATATATATATATATATATTAGTACAATTATGTATGCTTATTTTTACTATTAGTTTTATAGTGGCTTCCTGAACTATTAAATTTAACGTTTTTATTACTACAACAACACTTTTTGAATATTTCCGTTAGTTGATAAGAAATGCAACGAAGCAGCAATCAGAGCGACCACACCGACCATAGAAGCGTTAAGCGAAGAGCAAGAAGACTACAAACAACGCTAGTACCAAAGGGAATGGCAAGCGAAACTTAACTGCAAGAACAACAACAGCAATAATAATAAACATGCAACCTATAGACACACACCTAAAAGTATGCTACTGCACCAACGGCTACTTTGTCTATTTTGCCCCGAAGGGCGTTTATGAGAGAGAGAAAGAGATAGAGAAGAAGAGGACGGAATATACATATAGCTAATATGCGCTGGTAGGTGAAAAAGTCATGTCTACAACCGACAAACGCCAGCCGAAAATGCAATTTCTGACATTCGCAATGACAGCCCTAAATGCAATGCGGGTCCAATGCAGTGCAAAAAGTATTCACATATGTACACGTATGTATGTTTATATAAGCTGCTTGTTGTGGTGGGACAGCTGAAGTTCAACTTTTTACTCATTCTTTCTTTTGGGTGATTTCGCGATTTCGGCTGATAAGGTTGTCACAAATATATGTACATACAAACAAACTCATGCAAATATGTATATAGCTACCTATTTAACTACACCAACAAATAAGCATTAATATGTACGTAGGTATGTACGTATGTATGCGTGCACAGAACCCTCTGGGTCATCATTACACCAAAGCAATTGCCGAACCGAGCTCAACTGCCAGCAACTGCCAACTCACCAAAGGCTTACAATAACAACAGCACACAATAATAAAAACAACATTAATATTGAAGCGCCAGCAGTGGAAGTCGGCGCTTATCGTTGGTGAAAATCGCGAAATGAAATGAAGTTGTTTGCAAAATTTCAGGTTGACATTTTTGCCTGTCAGTGCTGTGGAAGCGAGTGAGCAGTAAATGAGCGGGTGCCGAATGGGAAGTAGTGCCGAAACTTGGTGTGGTGGGGACGTTAAGATTTGCTGGGCAGGGATATAGCATACAATGGTCATACAAATTGTAAAATTTCAGTATTGCAAACAGATTTGTTGTTTTTGTTTGTTGTTGAAGGGAAAACGTTGCCAAAAATTATATCAACAAGCAAATAGGAATGTGGATCGTTTTACCCTTTAGTGGAAGCAAAATTGTCAAAAATTGTCATCATTCTACTATAAGTAGATAGTAAAAGACAATTAACCTTCATAGAGCTTTTGGCAGCTAACAGCTTTGCGGCTTCTTAATACAAATATGTGGTTTGTTCTTGAGATTAGTAACAAACAGTGAGTGGGGCTCAAATATTATTGTTGATGGCCAAATTAAATCTAAAAATTTGCAGTATTGCAGTATTTAAATTCAGTTTTATCTTAATTGACCGCAGAATTCATCTCTTATCACATCTTCATGCTTGCGGACTAAGAGCAAACACATGAATAACTGAACTCCACTTCGTCTTCCAGTCAGATGAAAGCAAAAGAGGTGCTGACGTTAGCTCACTAATTACTTCAACCGGTTTTTGAACTCATTACCTGATCGTATCGGCCGTGATGTAAATACAAATAATTACAGATGAAAACTGAAATACTGATATTATAAATCCACCTACATCTTTATTAGCAGCGGTGTTTTACACGACTTTCTTTGTTTTTACGGCTTCTACCGGAAACGTCAGTAGTCACCCAGAGAACCAGAACCCAGGAGGTCATGCATAGTAACATACATCTGTCATCCACGCACTGCCAGCGGTACATCACCGCTAGTTTGCAGACTCTCTGGTTTGAGAACTATCACTTCACTTCTAACACCCTCAACACACCCTTTTCGACATACATAGTTGCTGGAGTTAACCATCATTGTTTGTGCAGTCGGAACCGACAAGTCTGAATTGGCTAATCATTTCTCGTTTTACGACCCCTTTTCCTACACGTTCGTCTTGTCAATTGAAGAAAATGATTTTTTCTGGTATTCCCATGGCTTTAGCCAATCTTAGCCATAAACTTTCACAAAGACTTACCCATAATGTTGATAACACTGACAATACAAGGTAAATTAAATGAAGATATTATTGCTTACTTTAAAATCTAAACTGATCCAAATTCCAATAAGTTGACCATCCCGAACTCACTCGTTTCACTTAGAGACCAAAGTTTTTCAAAACTATTTCCATTCGTTCTTAGTAACCTCCATATTCCTCGCCAATACTTATCGACCAGCAAGTAGTATTTTGCCACAAACTTTCATGCATATGCCACACATAGCCTGCAACAATGGCAGAGGGAGGAATGATGGGGTTGAGTAGCTAAAGGCAAGTGCATGACAGTGTTTTTCGGACAAAATTATGTGACACTTTGCGGTCGAAAATGCGGTTGCTAGCGAACTGCTTTTTTGCACCCTCTTTGTTGTTGTGGTTGTTTTTTCATATTTCACAATACAAACGGACAATGCAATGCAACTGCAACTGCGATTGCAAATATGAGTGTGATATTTGTTGCCACTATTATACATAGTATAGGTATAAGTACATAAGAATATATGTGTATGTAGTTATGGAAAATATTTTGTAATATTTAAACAGGTGTGATTGCTGCATAACGACCACAACGCGTAGGAAAATCGAAAGGCGGGCGGATTGCAGGAAGTTGGGTGGAAGGAAGGTGAACTCAACGCTCTGATTTAAATGCAAATACATTACCATAAAAATAATAAAATTGCCTCAGTCGCATTTTTTATTTGTGTGCCTTTGTTGTTATTATTATTCGGTGCATTTTAATAATTTTTTTTTCATTCGCTCATTCTCGTTTTGCCTGTGTGACGCTATTCAAATTTGCTTGCTTTACTTTTAGCGGCTTTCCGCTTTATTTACCCATTTCCGTTACTGAATGTTTTTTCCTTTTGTTTATTTTCTTTTTTGGCGAAATTTTATTATTTTACATTATATTTTTGGTAGTTATAATAATTTATATTTGTTTTTGTAGACGACGTATGGTCTTAAGAATTTTATATCTACTTAAAAATGCATTGGCGGCATTGTTCATCAAAGACGGAACAATTTAAATATCATATACAATAGATACGAGTATGTTATACTATGCTAAAACTATTGCACTTAACTAACATTTTAATAAGATTTAACTTCAGTTTGTGACTGAAGTATTTTATTATACATAATGGTTTTTGGAAACTGCCACAATAGCCTTGTGGTTAGCAGTGCGTTCTAATATGACGAAAAACATGGGTTTGGGTCTTGGTCCGATCAATATCCACAATTATAGAGAGTTAATTTAAATAGAATATTAAATATTGGCTGGCGTGTCTGTTATTTCATCAGGTTGCTTGTTTCTGAGAACTGAGAACGGTGTATATCTAACATCCGCTTTGCATATTGCTATGTGAAGTAGAATGTTCTGTTGTAGAAATAATCGACGTAAAATAGAGTCTTGCTTTTTGTACAGATGCATCACCGCCTGAGCTGCTAGGCAAGTTTATTCGCTCAATCGGTGACTTAGGGTGATGCAGATTTTAGAGTACTTTTTGTTCTGTGCATATAGCAGTCAGTAATTGGACGCATCATTATATTATAATGCAGTCTTCTTGTTTACATAATACACACATAGATATTTGTAGGTATCATCAGTGTCCAACGCTTCAATACACTCACTCTCTATTAGTGGGAAATTTCGTGATACCACTTTTCCACTTTGTACACTGAGTCTTTTACACTTGTCCAAGCCAAAGGACATGCATATATCCCTGGGAAATTGTTCCGTTATTTGCAATAGCCCACTTTTGCTGCGCTTAGATTCTGCGTTTGCTGCCTAACCAAAATTTTTGTCAGCCACCAACTGATGGTAAAGTTTATTTAGTAAGCAGGCTATTAATAATTTATAAAAAGTACATAAACATTTAACTGGTCGGTATTTCGCCGGGTGTTCAGTGTTATTTTTCTACTTTACCAATAGGTATATTTGCCCTATATCTAAAAACTTTGGTATTTTTACGGTATCCTGGAGAGAAGATATATAAAATTAGGTGATGTATACATGGCGGCCGCGGTGGGCAAGCGGTAAGCATTGCGTACTGATATTCCGAAGGCTCGGGTTCAAATCCAGGCGCCACCAACATCCAAAAATTATGGAAATTTAATTTAAATATAAAATTAAATTTTTTAATTGCGGTCATCCGTCGCCAGGGAATGTCCACCCCTCCGAGTGTATTTCGGACATGAAATAAAGGCTCCTCGTAAAAGAACCATCAGGCGTTCGGAAAACGCAGAACCACAAATTGGAGGAGGAGCTCGGCCGAAAATCGCTTCAGCGGTTACAAAGTGCCAATTATATATATTATATACATGAATGCAGAAGTTACGAATATTGTCGGGGCCTGTGGGTTTGATTATATCTTTTTCTATTATTGTGATATCTTTAAATTCTTTGATTCGTTCAGTGTTTTTATGTTCTCTCCTTATCCATATTGCATACCCTTTATGGGGTTTATCTTGTGCCCGAATTGGTTACGAAAACTTCTCAATGTGACTGACTTCAGACACATCGTTTGAGTATCGTCGTCTTTAATGCATCTATAAAAATAGATTTTGTATCTTGACGTAGGGTATCAAGCTAGAGCTCAGCTGTCCTGCTCAACATATTATGTTTAGAATCAACTTTGTTGCTGTCTATAACTTTTTTAAAGGATTTCAATACTTTTGCTCTTGTATTTCCTGTTTTCGTTCTTGACTAGTAGGTTCATTTGTTATGATTGTTGCTAAAATATTATTGCGGCTGTTGTCACAGTTATCATTTTCTTGTCGAGTTTCATGTATAACCTCTAATTTCATAGCTACTTCTTGATTTAGCTATACTAGTCTTTTTGCTGTTCGGGAGAAAAAAACACTTACATTGTTTTTATTTATTCTGACCTCAAGCCGGCAAATCTTTTCAATTTAAAACAAAAGAAAGGACGCTAAAACCATTAATATTTACTTTATTTAATTTATTTTAATCTAATTTTATTATCTTTTATTTTAATTTATTTAATTTTTATTTATGTTATTTTATTTTTTTTTTTATTTTTTTTTTATTTTATGTTTTTTACTTCATTATATTTTAATATCATTTTAGTTAATTTATTTTATTCTATTTTATCTTGTTTTATTTTATTTTTGTTGCTTTTACGAGCGCTTTATTCAATTCAATCAGCGGAAGTGTGTACAACAAGTTATAATTGTTACATGGATTCTTAACCTATATTACTGTTCAATGGATTCTTCGCAGGGTTGCAATTAAATTGCTTCGTTCTCTCCAACACCTCCCCTCGAAGAATTTCGATTGTTTTACCAATTAGTTAGTTAGATGCATTTTTGGTGTTTTTCCACAGGTAATCCTTTCGTCAGGACATCAGCTGGCATATCTTCGGTTGGCATATAATTGACGTACATCTATATGTTTTGTACGTGAGTGAAATGCGTTGCTCTGGACTAACTTCTGTGCACTTTGGCTGTCGTTGTAAATAGTAATACTTTTTTGTTTGAACCCAATTTCGTTCAACATTTCTCGTAAGTACAGAGCCTCTCTTGTAGCTTCACTCAAAGCCATGTATTCGGATTCGGTACTCGAAAGTGATAATGTCTTTTGCTTACGTGCCTCCCAAGATATTGCGATACCTGCCAATATGAAAGCTATGATCGCCTATCTTATTATTCTTCTTCTGTCTGTTCATAAAGTAGGCCATAATTTAATGTACTTTTCAAATATCTTAGTACTCTTTTGGCTGCTTTCCAATGCTCTGAATTATAATTAGAATTGAATTGGCCAAAAATTAACAGCGAAAGCCAAATCAGGTCGTGTTTTTACAGCCAAATATAATAGTGCTTCAATTAAACTTTGATAGGGAATATTCTTCATTTCATTGTTATCTGACTTTTCTGGTTTTTCAAGTTTGCAGTTGCATTCGAGTGGTGTCTAAATTGGTTTACAGTCTTCCATTTTGAATCGTCTCAAAATATCAATAGCGTAATCTCGTTGGTTTAAAAATAATGTACGATTCTTCAAATCTTCTTAAATTCAATACACAGGCATACTTTAACTGGTCCTAAATCTTTCATCTCGAAACTTTTCGATAGAGATTTCTTTCCTTCTTTTAGCCACGCTTGATTATTCGCTGCAATCAGTAAATCGTCTACATACACCGTGATCAAAATTATTTTTCCAATCTACATACCGTATCTTTGATTTTAGATAACGACTTCTGCCATTTTTCTGCCGTAGGTCGAATCTCTTCTGCTTTGGTGGTTTTCACATTCAACGGATTTCATGCTGCTACCTTCACCGTTCAAATAAGCGGTCATTACATCCATCTGATGTATTTGCAAGTTATTTTGAGTTGCAATTGCAGCCATCAACTTATTGATGTCATTCGTGTAACTGGGGAATAAGTGATATTGAAATCCTCCCCTGGACGTTGTGAGCACCCTTTTGCAACTAGGCGTGCTTTCTTTACATTAATGACTTTTCGTTCTACCGGTCGCTCTACTATGTCCCATGCTTTGTTTGAGATTTGAGCCATAGATTCATTTTCAACGGCACGCAGCCATACAGAACGTTTTTCGCTATTCACAGCTTCTTGAAAAGCAGTGAGATCATTTACTAATGATATGTTTGCAAATTCACATTCTTCATCATACCTATACATTAGATTCTAACTCATTATCAATTCTCTTAGTTGTGCCTTTTTGAAATGACTTCTTCGGCCGCCCACGGGCCCCAAATCGAATAATCTTAGGTCTACCTCTACCCCTTTTCGGAACGATAGGTTCAATAATTTTATTTTCGCTTTCACTTCAAGACTGCTCAATGATTTCTTTTTGTATATCAAAATCTACTTCTAAGCTTTTTGAGGTTTTGCCATCTTTTCTGTAAAACATTTCATTTAAAAGATGAGACCATAAACGATAAGTTTTTGCTTCATTCGAATAACCAACCAGTATACATTCTTCAGATCGCGAATCAAATTTTCCATTTGATTTATCTTTTATTAATACATAACATCTTAAGCCAAATGGTCTGAAATATACGACTGTGGGAGTTTTCCCAGACAACATCATTAAAGGTACATCATCTTTTAGGACTTTCGTTGGGCACCTATTACGAATATAGTTCGCTGTGTTTACAGCTTCTGCCCAAAATATTGTTGGCAAATCTGCTTGCTTTAGCATGCATCTAGACATTTCCAATAGTGTTCTATTCTTCCTTTCAGCAATGCCGTTTTGCTGTGGAGTATATGGAGCAGTCAAACGCCGCTTAATTCCATATTCATTAAAATAATTCTGAAATTCGTTACTCATGTACTCTAACCCATTGTCTGTCTGAAGTGTTTTAATTCTCTTTCCTGTGTACGTTTCTGACATATTCTTATAAATTTTAAACTTTTGGAAGACATCAGACTTATTTTTCATAAAATAAACCTCAGAATACCGAGAGAAATCGTCAGTAAATGCTACAAAATACCTTGCACCCGAATAGGAGCAAGTCCTCATTGGACCGCACACGTCGATGTGTACAATTTGCAACAATTCAGTAGTTCGATGTTCACTCTGCTTTGGAAAACTTTCTTGTGTTTGCCTTTCGCTGACACAGACCTCGCAAGTTTTTAATTTTTCAATTGCTTGAAATTTCATTCTTTTTCATTAAGATGCCCCATTCTTATATGCCACGTTTTTATATTATCTTGTCTGGTTTCAGAAAACTTTGCAGATTGATTCTGGCTCTTAACCCTCTAATGCTCAACCCCGCCTTTTGGCGGGTTGCAATAGAACTGCGTACAAAAACTGCGTAGTTAATTTTATTCAAAAAAGGGGAATCACATATATTTTAGGACATTTCATTTTGCATGTATGTGTACATCGCTGATCGTTTTTTTACTGAAACACTTCACAAGTTCAGTCCAAAGTGAAAAGTTGCAGGTGTCGGTCGTATATAATTCATTTTGCAAAAACAGTGATTTTGAAGATTGAACAAAAAGTTTATTTTGTGTCGTACAAGAAAAAAAAAATATTAGTGAGTAGAACGCATTATTATCAATCGGTTAGTTTAAAAATCAAATAAAAAAAACAATATAAGTTAAGAAATATCGACTTGGGAAAAATCCCGCCTTTTGGCGGAGTTGGGCATTTAGCTGTAAATTTATTGTTACCATTGCATTCGTTATCGCTTCTTTATTTAGTGATGTCGGGTCGAAAGATCATAAATTTTTCAAAGCTGTCTGACAATGAAATTCAAAATATAATGGACGAGCTGGATGATGATGACTTTAATGAAACTGGAGATGAGCTGGACTCTGAAGACGACATTGAAGAGGCTAATTTCACCGGTCTTTGCAACTCTTTTATCGACGAATGTCTTAACTCAACAGAGACGCTTGTTAACGCAATTAATGTGACAGCATTAGATAATTTTGATACAGATCTGGAAACTTCAGTAGCAACCGATGTGCCTGGTTCGAGTAAGCGTCGTCGTGTGTCTTCAAATAAGTGTAAAATTGACGGAAAGCGTACCTATGTTCCCACCAGTGATGGTTTTGTTGGACAACCAAATGAAATAAAAAATGATTCGCCCAAGTTTAAATCAATGACTTGGAAAAAAAAGGATTGCGTTTTAACGTCAATGATCTCGCGTTCCATGGCTATAAGGAAACGCCTTCTGAGTTAGAAGAACTTAAAACGCCTTTTGACTGTTTTCAATATTTTTTGACCGATGAGTTGCTCAAGTTAAATTCTTGTTGTAGTACGATTATATATATTTGGCCTTATCGGCCGGTATCGTATTCGAATGAAAACACGAAAGTGGACCAACCGTTTATTTTTCCATCTATTGGATATGTCAATGGTAAACGTATATATTTTATATCATCGGTTGCATAAGGGACAAGCACGATGTTTTTTGCCAGAATTTTTATCGGTCTGGCAAAAAAACATGCAAGATGGCCAACTGCAAATCCGAAACACAGTCTTTTTGCACAAAATGTAATATTCATCTATGCAATTCATCTTCAAAAAACTGCTTTTTTAATTTTCATATGCAACAATAAAAATTAAACACAATAAAAGTTGTTTAAGTCTTCATATGGGGAAAATACACGTAAATGCCCAACCCCGCCTTTTGGCGGGTTAGGTTTTTACCTGTAACAGGTAAACCATTAGCGTAATCAAAAAACTAACTTCATATTCGTTCGTTTTGACCCAAAATTAGTCTAAAATAATTTTTTCACTGCAATAGAAAAATTGGGCATTTGAGGGTTAATATAATATAAATCACCAACTCGTTCCGCCGTCAGAATCGTTTTCCCATTCTTCAAAATGGCAGCTTCATTTTGCCGAAAATTTACTTCGTACCCCTTATTCGTTATTTTCGAAACCGAAAGTAAATTTGTTCTTAAATTTTCAACATGCAATACGTTTTCGAAATTAATTAGCTCTTCGCTACTCTTTTCGTTTACAATTACTTTAACGTTCCCTATACCTGTGATGTCGGCAGTGTTGTTGTTCGCTAAACTGAGAGTCTTCCTAATCTTTCTGAAGTTATTGAATTCGGTCTTATTCGCACTCATGTGTGATGAACAACCGCTGTCTAAGCACCAATAGTCGACGGAGTTTTTAGCATACATGCCGATTCGAATAAAAATGACTTCTCGAAATTCACCTTATTCGCTCCTGCGTTTGTGTTGAAGTTTTTCACCTTTTGTTGTGATCGACAATTTGGCGATATGTGAACAACTTCGCCGCACTTGTAGAAAGTTCGTTGATCTTGCTTTTCTTTGTTAGACTTTTGCTTCTGATTATTAGAAGTGTTACCAACTGTTTTATTATAACTTTTCGTTCTTTGTTGAGCAATTAACACATTTTGCTCCGTTGTTGCCTCCTTTGCTTTTCTAGATTGATCTTCTTCCAATATTTGAACTCTCAAAATATCTGGCTTGGGTAGTTCAACGCGAGTTTCCAGGGCGCAGCGGAACGTCTCAAAAGAATCTGGCAAACTACAATATATAGAAGCAATATAGTTAGTAGATCATCACCAATTTATTGACAGCATGGAAAAATTCATTTAAATGTTCTAATGCTCCCTCTTTCATACGGGCAAGTACAATGCGTTTCAGTAGAGTGGCTTTTCGCGCAGGACCTTTTGACTGGAAAGTAGACTCTGATTTCCTCCACATTTCGTGTGATGTACCGCATTCAGTTATCAGACCCAATTCTGATGGTGAAATCGAAAGTATTATATGAAATCTTAACCTATGTTACTGTTCAATGGATTCTTCGCAGTTTTATTTATTACATTTTATTTTATTTTATTTTATTTTATGTTATTTGATTTTATTTAATTTTATTTTATTTTATATGATTTTTTATTTTATTTATATTATTTTATTTTATTTTATTTTATTTTATTATATTTTATTTTATTTTACTTTATTTTATTTTATTTTATTTTATTTTATTTTATTTTATTTCATTTTATTTTATTTTTCTTATTTGTTTTTTTTTTTATTTTTTTAGCTAATCAAATTCAAATTTCATACGAAGTTATTGTACATCCTTCAAATTTATTTACACAAGGGTTTTATATAACCCACCCTACATATAAAACCAAGTTGAAAGTTTACGTGGTTTTCGATCTCTGCTTATCATATCAAAAGTTGTTATTTCTTCAATATATCAATATATTAAGGCAATAAAAACATTAATTTACATATTTATTTTAATTTTTTGTTTTCGCTTTTTAAACCGAAGTGTGGTGGCTAGTAAGTACAGTTAAATCATTTGTGCTTGTTTTTCATATTAAGTTGTGGCCAACATGGTTGAATGAATGTTCGAAAAATATTAATTTATTTTCGAATTTACGAATGTTTGTTTGTTTGTTTAACATTTTAATCGATTTTCATTTGTGTAATTAATGTTTCAAAAGTATCAGTAATGATATTAAATATATATACATATGTATGTGTACATTTAAATAAATGATTGCTACATTCATGTATGGAATATGACTGAGGAATATACGTGCAACCACATGAAGATATAAGTACTATACATATAGTATTTATATCAATATATTTTCATTAAGAAGAATTTTTTTAAAGATAGCTGAGAAGCGATATATTCTACTATTCTTCATGTCTCTTCAAGGGAAGAGTATATATGACAAATTAGCACAGTGATTTTAACGAAGGCATATCAATATTTTGGAGTAATATATATCTTACAATACAAATCAAGGTCAATCGCTTTCCAAGAACGTGGAGCTTTTTTAAGTTTCAGAAAGATATAATAAAATAATTTAGTTTTTAAATTTTATTTTTGAGTCACACTTTTCAATATAAAAATTCCAACTTTTTCTTAATTACTTTAAGGGGTTGGATACAGTTAATGGGCCAAAAAAACGAATTTTTAAGAACTTTTTTTGAGAAGTCTTTTGAATTTATTGATTCAAAAAGTTTACATAATTACGTGTATTATGGTATTATTCAACAATATTTTAATCCTCATAACTAGTAAAAATGTTTCTCTGGTCTTGCGGTGACCACTCTATCTCTGAACTGGATCATCTGAAATTGAAATACCAAACAGATTTCATTAAAGTAATGTTAAATCTAGTGATTAATCATGAAGGAATAAGCAAAAAGAAATTTTTTGTCAAAAGGGCGCCTTCTCAAAGAAAAAAGTCGATTTGTCAGCGAAATTTCGTTCTTAAATTGTTTATAAAAAAAGGTATTTATCGGAAAAATAAAACCTTAGATCAATCACTGAAAAATATATTCAAGAAGCTTGTGTTAAAATTTTAGACAAACCGGTTCAGCCGTTTTCGAGTTATAGTGGTCACCGACTTTGAAAACACCATTCTGAGAAAAACGCGTTTAAAGTTATACTTTCCTATACCTACTTCCAAGCGCTCCGAAACGTTTTTAAAAATGTGCGTGTAACTTCGAAAATATGTGCCGGATCGATTTGAAATTTCTTGTGTGTATTCTTAAATATATGTAGATACAGAAAATAAAATAAAAAAAAATCGATTTTTTGAAAATCATAACTGTATATAACCCTTAAGCTTTCACAAATTGTACGTTAGTAGTCAGATAATTACTATTTAAAGCATGAATATAAATCTATTTATTGATTCAGCTTAACACTTTCCAATGCATTTAATTTAACTGAAAATGCAGCAGCAAATTGCACTGGGCTTCGCATGTCAATTTTAATAAAATTATGCATTTTTATTAAAAAAGAAATCACAATAAAATTAAACCGACCAATGCAATGTGTCTCATTGATTCATATGACTTCGGTTGCTGTTCTTTTTTTAATATTTATAACAACAACTGCAACTACTATCCATATGTGTTTGTTTTTACATATGGATTTTATTATTTTTACTTTTACAAAAGCAACAAATGACGTCAAGCGTGACCACAGAAACCACATAGTTTAATTTATGAAAATTTAATTCTTTAAATTAAATTATTTTCGGTGTGTGAGTGTGTTTTTTTTTTTTTTTTTGTAATAATTCATTGTCGGATAGCAATTTGTAGCATTGAAGTGAAAAAAATATTTGAAATGCAGAGAAAGAGTATGAGGTGGTTAAGTTAATTGGAGCGTAAAGGGTTACTTATCAATATTTAATAGTTTGAAGTGCATAAAAATATATTGTGATTTGAATAAGTACAAAGCATGCTAACAACAATTCTTTTAGAAGCTGCTAGCGGTGGCGCAAGGTTCTCAAAGAGAAAGCCCAAGTTTGCAACCATTTGAAACGAATGTTTTGACTTTTTCGGTCGAATTAGTTACTTTATTTCATAAAAATTATGTAAGAAATATTAACAAAATATAAAAAAATATTATTAAATGGTTTAGTATTGCACGCAACATTTGGTGGCTTTAGTTATCCCTTAACTTTATGTTGATATATTTGCAAAATTCTCCCTTGATCTTACTAAGAGCTTAATTAAAATTTGTGGCTTTTAGAATTGCAAAAGTTTAGTAAAACGTGAAATCTTATGCATATACATAAATACGTATATTAAATCATTAAGTTTTTCAAATTTTGATAAATGGATAAGTCAATCTGAGCTTGAGCATGAGAAAGCTCATTCTGGTTTGCCAAATTAAGTGTAAAAATCAATGCCAACATATTCATTTGCAAATTTAATTATGAAATTGTTTTTTTTTAGACAAACAAACCCATTTTGTATGCTTGCTTTGTACATATTTTTAACGGCATTTTCCATTAATCACAGTGAGTAACGTAAGTGTTCTCCATTTAAATATTTTAGAGACTATCGTAAAATTTTTTTTATTAATATTTTTATAAATTTTTATAATTCCAAAATCCGAATTTTATTATTTTTAGTTTAAATTTGAATTTCTCTATATCATTTCTTTCGATGAAGAAAATAATATTGTCACTCAACATATTAAAAAAAAAGTTGCTCTATGAAATGCAAAAATTTGAAAAATAATATCACGAATATTTTTGCTAAAATTTTCATACCACAAATTTTTGAAAGGAAGTATCAAATTAAAAGAAATAACTTACGAAAATGCAAAAAGAAACCTTGGAAATATTAAACAGAATGAAAATAACTTGTCCTGCCTACTGTATGATTAATCTATTATTTGTTTTATTCGAAGGAAATTCTCCAATAATCCCGAAAACAACAACTAAATATGAAGTACGAGTGTGTATATAATTTGCACTCAAATTTCAAATGGCATTTTGTCAATTGCAATACTCTTTTATTATATACACACATACATACATGTATGTGCATCGTACATACCATACGTATATGTATCTCTTCCTGTATACTTTAGAAAATTGAGACAACCATTGTATTTGGAGGCATTGATTGACTGATTGGTTGCATGCATCATTTCATTGCACTCATAAATTCAATTCAATTTCAAATTCAAAATCCATACATTTGAATGGATTCAAATGCAAATGCCTAAGCATTTCGTGCAACAGATAGTAATTTATGATAAATTCATAGGCAAACAAATGCATGCATATAAAGCACACAAACTGATATTTTAACATACATGCAAAATACATAGAAGTACGTACATATATACCTATATAAATATTATGTACATATCTACACTTATTGTGCAGAAATACTTTGATTACTTTACCCTGCAAAGACAATAAATTTCAAAATAAATAATAATTCCTTTCAATATGTAGGTATGTACATATTTGTATGTATGGAAGTGTATGTTATACGAATAGTGGTGTGCAAGTTTATGGTGTTACGTCATTTGGGAGAATTTCGACTAACACTAAAAACTCATCATAAATCTTCTTTAATTGAGTTCATTTTCCTTTTTTTTATTTTTTTTATAAGACAATATAGGTGTATATATTTAAAAATCATGTATAAATATTTAAATAAAATATTCAACATTAATTTAACGCCCAGCACCGTATGTACATTTTTTCGGCAGCTTCGATGCAAATCTTCAATATTTAACTATAAATTCGAGCAGTTGAATCGTATGTCATACGCTTGTTGTATGAACTTACGTGTATGTATGTCTTCGTAAATATTTGCCAGGAAAAAATTAAACTTAGTTTATGCTGGGAGTGAAGGCTGGCGGAAGGCTTTCTCAATTTTAATCCAAATGAACCACCCTTAGAATCCTGAACTTAACCCTAGATCGAGAAGAAATTTATAAAAGTTTCATTACTGAAATAGGAGGTGGTTCGAATATCATTTGCTCTACTGAAAGACTATAAGCAACAGGAACTGATGGCTGGACTATTCAAATGTGTTTTAACTGGTCGAACTGTCTGGTAATCAGTCAATGAGATGTCCTATCACTCGGGCACTGTTAGCTATGTTTTCTCTAGGTTTTAAAAAAAGCGAAGCTATCCGGTATTGAATGAAGGCAAAACAGATCTAACAGTAGATCTCAAAAGTAAAGGAAAGTAAGAAAATATAAATAATCAGAAGCAAATTAACTTAGGTCATTTAGTGTCCCGGTTCTAACATGCGAACGTACTTATTCTTTCGCAGATAATATTCGATCTCAGTAGCCTCACAATAATAGCTCACTGCTTGTTCCCTACTTAGAACTCAGAAACACCACCGCGAGATGTCGCTGATAAGGAACTCACAAAAATGTCCGTTCACTTGCGAAATATTTCCAGATGGTACCGTTTCTTAAAATTTCCATTTGTTTTTACATGTCTATAAAAGACCAAGTGATTCGCTCAGAAGTAAGCTGCCGTGGTATCCGCTACAAGGATGAAATAAATAAAATACAAATTTCGGATTAATTATATGTTTATTTACAATTTTTTGGAAGCCAACTGTGGTGATTCTGCAATATATTCGATTCTCAAGTCAACAAAGAAGTAAATTAAAAAAGGAAACGGCAAAACAAAACAAGCCGCTAAAGTAAAGGAGCTAGTTGAGCTTTTGAACGAAAGCTCGGCCTGCGTTGCCATTACGTTTGCGGATTGAACATTCCGCCCGCCTTGCAGTATCACCACGCGTGTAACAACAATATATTACAATTTTTTTTTTTTTTACAAAATTCATTTTGGTTTTACTTCATTAATACTTATATTATATTTATTTACAATATTAGCTATTAAATAAAACTAATTCTAATTGGTGACGCCTGAGATCACCCATCCCAGAGTGGTGTTTTGTGCCACTAGTTGACCGGTTGTCATCGGGAGGATTCCCGGTTGAATTAAACGCGCGTAAATGTCCGCGCCCAAAGTCATGTCCACTGGCGCCGCTTTGTAAAATGTAGGGTCGGCCAGTCGCAAGTTTTTGTACGCCTCAGCCGTTTGTTCGCTGAGCGACCTGACAGGAGTTGGAGTTGGTGGGATAATCTGTACCTGAGCGCAGACGGAGAGCTCTGCCTGACCCCCGTTGTTGTCGCGAAGCGTGAGCTCACACACTCGGCTGGCTCCACGCACCTGAGTGCGGAGTCGCAGCCTTGCAACCGTGGCAGCAGAAATGATTGATGCCGGACTCACAGGATTGATAACAGCTCTAACTGCGGTAAACCTGTCCGCAGTTCGTAGCTGGACAACCGCCGTGGGTGACAGCGCCAACATTTGCTGCCAAGGGAGTGCCGTTGTCCTCGCTTCGATGATTGCTCGCGCATTTATCCCACGACGGGCACCTCGACCGCGCCTGCGGCTCGATTGGGGTGGCCGACGGCACGGATCGAGTCCCGTTCGGTCCGAGGGATGTCGCTGAGACGGATCGAGTCTGAGTCGATCATCCCTAAGCCGCCAATTCGAGGTGAAGTTGCCCACTCGTTTAGCCCGGCGAGACGGATCGAGTCTAGCTCGGTGCTGCGCGGGTGGCGTGCACAGGAGATGTCGCATCGTGGATTCTGGAGCTGCTGGTTTTCGTACAGGTGGTCGGTAGGGGTGGGCGAGCGTCGTATCCGTCGCTGCAGTTGTTGTTTGTTGAGGTTGGTCCCTCGTTGCTGTTTGAGTTGCGCCTTCTTCGTCTTCTGCCATTAACAATTCTTCCTCTTCTACCTGCTGGGCCCATGTAAGCTCGACGACGTCATTGTCCGGCTCCTCATATATGTCGGAGCTTAGGCCATGCAGCATAGTGTGGTGGTTGTTTGATGACATTTTCTATGAATTAATGGAAAAAAATAGGAGGAAGAAAAATAAGAAAATTTTATTAGTTTTCTTGCGGTAATACGACCAATTTGACTACTGGTCTACTAATAATTCCACGTTGGGTTTTGATGTCAACAACTCGAACTTTGTGGTCAGTGCCTGGGTATACCTTTTCTACCCTACCTAACCGCCATTCATTTGGAGGTAGATTTTCTTCGTGTATGATGACTAAGTCGTCGACCTGGAAATTTCTGTGTGGATGTTTCCGTCTTTGTCTGGCGTTTTTGGGTCTTGCTTTCGACATGGGAGGTTTTTTGCTAAGTGAGCTCTCACTTCTACGAAACTGCCTCGAGGCAATATGACGTGAGGCTCCAATATCAACTCCTGGAGATGGAGCTTTAAATGGTGGTGAGACGACGTTACGACCTTCGTGATTGCGGAAGGATTTTTCTTCGTAAAGTCGTTCACATTTCTTTCCTTCGACACTCATAAATTTTGTCTGCTTGTCTAGCGAGATCTCATTGAAGTAAGTACGAACAGTTGAAGGATTTTGTGGTTTCTCATGTGGAACGGGGCCGGTCAGAATCCAGCCAAATACTGTTCGCTGTGCCATGAGTGAACCAAGAATTTTGGATTTGACCCCACTTAACATAACCTTGGGGTACAAATCTCCGCCTATTAATATATCTATGTGTTGGCTTTTGTAAAAATTGTTATCCGCTAGAGGGATAGACGGGAGACTTTTTCGTATTTTCCTGCTAATTTTTTGGGATGGGAGGAGTCCCGTCAGCGTAGGAAGTACCATTGCGTCGGCTTTAAGCCTTAAGTCTTTGTTTCGGGGGGAACCAAGTTTTATAGTACACATTTTATGTACTTTCCCGGATACGGCATCATTTAAACCGGACACATGGGCGCTAATACTTTTACTCGGCAAACTTAGTCGTTTTCGTAAACTCTCCGAGATGAAAGTTCCTTCGGATCCCGAATCTATTAACGCCCTCGCTGTAAATGTGTTGTTATTGTGATAAATCGTTACCACCGCAGTTCCTAGTAGCATACTTTGCTTTGCGGAAGTACTGCTTGTCACATTTACCTTGATCGATGCTGTATGGCTTTTAGTTGACCTCTGTTGACTCTTAGAAGTGGTTGGTTCCTCTTCATCTTGTTCTTTGTGAAGCATGGTGTGATGCTGTTTTTTGCATTTTAAGCATGTGTAATTGCTCTTACAATTTTTCAGTTCATGGGCATCTGATAAGCAATTGAGGCAAAGATGAAGCTTTCTTACAGCATCAATTCGCTCATTAGGACTCATATCGAGAAATTCCGGGCAGGTTTTGAGTACGTGTGTTTGTGAGGAGCACAATTTACAACTCATTCTATTCGATTTGGCGTGGTGTGCATTTACCCGTCTGGATGGGTAATTATTTTGAGATGGGCCTGTTCGATTGTTTGAACTACCACTCGGTTTCTGATCAGGAATGGAGCTTCCCTTGAGGTCAGATACCGTCTCGAGCGTTTGAAAACGTTTTGTAAGAAAATTATCCAAATCGACCCACTTCGGAATTTCAGTTTTTGACTCTATAGTCTGTTCCCAAAGAGCTAAAGTTTGCTCTGGAAGTCTAATCGAACACAAATATACGAAAATGGCATCCCAACTGCGAATATCGATGCCTTGAATCTGAAGTGCAGTAATGCAGCTGTTGATGTCTCGCTGCAGTTTTTTCAGTGCCGTTCCTGACTCGCTAGAAATGTATGAAAGGTTGAACAAAACCTTTAACTGGGAATTTATTAGAACCCGTTTGTTCTCATATCTATCTGTCAAATTTTTCCATGCTATCGGGTATCCATCGTGAGTGAGTGGGACCTTTTGCACTATTTCCCGCGCTTCACCACGAGTTTTCTGAATAAGGTGGAGAAGTTTTTCCACCGGAGTTAACCTTGGATTGTTCCCGTATAAAGCAGTAAACATATCCCTAAAGGAGGGCCACTGCAAATATTCACCGTAAAATACTTCGGTGTCGCATGGAGGCAAACTAATGCTGGGCATTAGTGGCACTTCAGCTATCCGTTCTGGATGAATGACAGTAGAGTTAGAGTTTTGTTGGAATGCGGTGAGGTTGTGAATGTGTTCACCCATTAACGCTGCACAACAGACATAAGCGTTATAGCAGTCCGTATACCTTAGCTTGATTGTCTCGATTGTTCTTTCGTGATTTGCATCTGATGCATTGGCATTCGACAGACAAGTTCGATATTCCGTCTTTACTTCCGACCATAACGACTTCAATTCCTCTTGCTGAATTTCAAGATTGAAAGACGTATGGTTTGTAATCGTAGGCGTTATTGTTTCCTCGAATTCTAGTAGCGCATCAGCTACTTGAAGGAATTTATTTAATTGCGCCATGTTAAAAAAAGAGGAAGGAATACCTTTTGACTGATCAACAGTCGAAAACCCCACAAAATTATGCAAATGAATTAAATAGATGTATTTGCTTACGATCGCGTAAGCACAAATTTTGATTTAAAATTATAAAATTAAATAATTTACTATCGAGTAAATTATTTTGCTTCAAATGTGCAAAATACCAAAAAATAAATATTAAAAATTTCGAACCAATATACGTTGCTCACTTGCAGCCTATTTTCAAATGTACGTATTTTAATTTTAAAAAATCAGAAAAAATTAATTTATAAAATTATTAAACTTTGCGCCAATGTACTAATTCCTGCCCACTCTGTATGCCCTGTTCACTGCGCACCAATAAAACTCTATTATTAATATTTCAAATTTCAAATATATTTGGTTGAAAAAAAATATAAATTAAAAAATATTACAATAAATTCATAAAAATTTATTTTGTTGAAAATTTTATTGGCTGCGGCCCACTGCACAAAGTTCTGGTGTGCTGCTTAGTGGTTCGCCGCTCTCAAAGCAATTTCTGCTATGCTGCTATGCTGCTATGCTGCTCTGCTGCTATGCTGCTCTGCTGCTATGCTGCTTGGCTGCTATGCTGCTTGGCTGCTGTGCTGATCCACTGTTGTGCTGCTCCACTGCTGTTCTCTTCTCTTTTCGTTTTTGTTTTATTACACTCGCGAAAAGTCAGCTAATACATGTAAATATGTAAGCTGCTCATACATGTAAATATATTTTGCGCTTATTTCGTTAAGCGTAGCTTAAGCAAATGATATGTATGAATATGTGTACATACATATAGAAGAGTGTGAATTTATCACAAAGCAGACGCGTGAGTAGCTACTTGAACAAATGTGAGCGCGAAAAATTTAGCGGGCAGAATATTTACGAATATATGTTCTAACATACGATTTGAATTGTACATATGTAAGTACCGCTTGTACTTATAATTTTGCGACTTTTTTAATTTACTGATATGAGATCGCTCTGTCGAGAGTCGATATTATGTGCATGTAAATATGTAAGTATTTATGTCACAAATAAATTCGCAAATTTTATCAAACATTTGAAAAAGGCGAGCAGCGCAAATGAGAACACGAAAATGATCATATGTATGTACGTATGTATAGATATGTTTATAAATCAATATAATATATTAGTATGTAAAAATGAAATTAAATATGTGAATTTAAATAAAATAAGTATTTAGGTACTTATGTGTGTATTGTATGAACACTTATAAAATTTTTATTAAAATTGCCTGATGTCGGAGGGATTGTACTTAATAAGGTACAAAGACAAGGAAATCGTTCCTTGCTCCCTATATGCCGATTGCTAAAGCCAGTTGCCAAAAATAGGTTTTGGACTTCACTTTGCAATTATGTGGATGTAATTTTAACACACTTTAAAAATCAGTCGCTTACCTATTTCTTTTATAAATGAAGGCTGAATAGAATCGGTAGGTAATTAATAGGCAATTTATGTTGTTTTGTTACGGAAGAAAGCTCCAATTTATATCTTTAATATTCCTGTAATGGATATCCGGCTCGAAGGACCAGTGATTCGCTCAGAAGTAAGCTGCCGTGGTATCCGCTACAAGGATGAAATAAATAAAATACAAATTTCGGATTAATTATATGTTTATTTACAATTTTTTGGAAGCCAACTTACCGTGTGGTGATTCTGCAATATATTCGATTCTCAAGTCAACAAAGAAGTAAATTAAAAAAGGAAACGGCAAAACAAAACAAGCCGCTAAAGTAAAGGAGCTAGTTGAGCTTTTGAACGAAAGCTCGGCCTGCGTTGCCATTACGTTTGCGGATTGAACACCAAGGTTACCGTTTTAATGTCCTCTTTTCGCGTTTATCAGCCATATAAGTGACATCTCCGGTGAGTGCATCTTTTGTGTTTGTATTTTTCTCCTATTTCTTAGAAATACATTTTGTATATATTTATGTTTAATTCAATATACCAAACAATTCAATAAACAATTTAATTTGTCATAAGTGAACCTTTGAAAAAAAGAAGGAAGATTTTCATTTTCAGCGAAGACCGGTACCTTCCATGATCCCCCCCTCCGGAATTCAGGAGGAATTCCGGCCCCTTACGCCTCGCAAGAAAACTGTTGTTATTTACAAGGATAGTAAGTAAATCCATTCTCGTCATAAACGTTTGACTTATGGCAGAGGCCAAGGTGATTGTATAATGTTGAGTGGGGGTAAAAAACTGGCCGTTTCCAATGAAATGAAGACGTCTAGGTCTTTTGGGTTTTTAAACGGTAACAATTTAGGTTTATTGAATTTCTTATGTTATAAGATGGATTATTGAAAAAAATAATAATTTTGATTTATAATTCGTTGTATAAGGTTTTCAGACACAAATTGTCTTAGTGTCTTTGAGACCATTTAATTATTACAAGACTCGGTCTTTAAAAGTTATTTGAAATTACAATTAAAAGAATATAAGCAAATATAAGATTATGAATTTATATGTTGAAGAGCGGTCCGTGGTCGCGATGTCGATTCGGTGGGGGTTGAAAAGCTGAATGTGTCGCTGTTGGCTACTTTATCCGGTTAGTTAATTCAAACGGTGTTGCTGCTGCGGAACGTTAGCAACATTGGGCGACATTGGGCAGCACATCGCGGCGTTGCCACCTGAGGGGGATCACTCCAAAAACGAAAGGAGATCCATGTCCTCAACATGGCGCCTCCCCGGCGTTGGTGCCTGTATCTCCCTCTCCAGCTTGCCAATCAGAATCCGGACGTCTTTCACCAATTGTTGCAACTTCTTCCGCTGCTGGGCAGACCGGCTGGATAAAGTTGGCCTGGAATTGGCTGTATTCGCTGCACCGCTTATCCTCCTTAACTTCGCCCGGTGGAGCAGAGTATGATGCCCGAGAGTGCACCGATGGCAACGACTTTAGTCGAAATATATAAAATATACGACTTTAGTATATTGTTGAAAAAGGGTATATGAAGAGATTTCATGAGATGCTTTTCTATGAGTTGTAGGTTGGTATATATAAATGTTGGGATTAAGTCATAGGGTTCGAGGTTCCTACAACGGGCAGCACACACAATTTGGCTATATTTCGGGTTATCATTCCGTTCTGCGTGATTATGTCGACCACACGGATTTTTTCGTTTGCACCTTGGTACAATTTGGTTATACGCCCTAGGCGCCATTCATTCGGGGGGAGGAGGTCATCCTTGACGACAACTAGATCTCCTTCCTTTACGGGGCTTTCCGCCCTCTTCCATTTGTACCTCTTGTGTAATGCTCTGAGATACTCGTTCTTCCATCTGGTACTAAATTGATGGTGAAGCACCTTGGGTTTCTGCCATTTGGGAACCAGAGAGAGGTCTTCTGCATTGGGTTCGGGTATCGATAACAATGGAGCACCGCGGAGGAAATGTCCAGGGGTGAGTGCTAGTAGGTCTTGTGGGTCTTGCGACATGGCTGAGAGCGGTCGGGAATTGAGAACCGCTTCTATTCTTCCCATCAGGGTTGTGAGTCCCTCGAAGCTAAATTTGTGATTTCCGGCGACTTTAATGAAGTTCAGCTTAAAACTCTTCACTGCTGCTTCCCATAGTCCACCCTTATGAGGGGCATACGGTGGAAAAAACTCCCAATAGAAGCCGAGTGGGGCGTATTTAGCCGAGACGTCAGCTGCTACACGCCGAACACGCGGTGGAAGGTGCGTTGAGCTCCGATAAATGTTTTCTCATTGTCGGACATAATCTTATAGGGGAGACCGCGACTTCCAACAAATCTAGCGAAGGCTGCTCGGAAAGCCTCCGTAGTCAACTCAGAGCAGACTTCGAGATGTATTGCTTTCGTGGAGAAGCATACAAACACACACATATGAAGCTCGCCGATGGGTAGATACTTTTACTAGGAACGGGCCGGCGAAGTCCACCCCAGTCGTGTGAAACGGTACGGTATATGTGGTTCGTTTGGAAGGTAGTGCTGCCATGATCTGCGATCTCATCTGCTGCTTGTGGATGGTACATGTTTGAGTCGGGGAATGTAGTACTCTTGTTGTACCATTCGCATCATTAACTGGTTTCCAGCATGCAGCATGGTGGTGTGTAGAAATTTTAACAGCAGAGTGCATAATATCAAGTTTCCTGGGATAATTATGGGATGACGTTCATTGTAACTAAGGGCTGCGTATTTAAGCCGTCCGTCTACGCGCAGTACGCCTTTGCTGTCGAGTATAGGATTTAATGTCAGCATCGTGTCCTTCTTGCTGATCGGTTTTGAGGCTTCGAGTTGAGCTATGGTTTCACGATAATGCCTTCGTTGAGTTAGGGTTATGAGTCGCATTTTTTCTTCGTTCATCTCTTCGTGGCTTAGAGTCATGCTCATCCGAGATGGCAATCTTCACAGGTCACGAATAAAACGATATATATATGCAATTACTCTAAAGGCTCGGGGGAAGGAAGAAAATCTCTCCAAGATATCTTCGGATGACGAGGTATGGAATGCGGCGATGTGCCTTTGCTCCGGAGGCGATGGGTGTTGGGGGCGAGAGCTAGGCCATTCATTGGCGGGTTTGGCAAGCCATTCAGGACCTTTCCACCAGATGGTGTTTTCAACGAGATCCTGAGGTCGACATCCACGGGTGCCTAGGTCAGCTGGGTTGTCGCTGCTGCATTCGTGCCGCCACGTAGCATTGCTTATCAGTTGCAGGATCTGGGATATCCTGTTTGCTACATATGTTTTCCAAGAGTGTGGTGGTTTCTCTAGCCATGCTAAGACGATAGTCGAGTCTGTCCACAGAACAAGTTCGTGAGGCGGTAAACTTAATTCTGTTTGTTTTTGGTTTACCAACCTTGCCAGTAGAACTGCTCTACAGAGCTCTAGACGGGGGAGACTTATCCTTTGGAGAGGAGCTACCTTTGTTTTTGCAGCTAGTAAATGTGAGGTGAAGGAGTTTTCGCCGTGTTGTACCCTCATGTACACACATGCGCCGAATGCCTTTTTCTGAGGCATCTGAGAATCCATGGAGTTGAATCGGTTTGTCGGGGGAGTACTGCACCCATCGGGGTATTTGGAAGTCTTTGATTGCCGGGAGATTCTCATGAAACGAGTTCCATTTATGTAGGGATCCGGATTTTACGTTTTCATCCCAATCCGTTCCTTCTAGCCAAAGTGTTTGGAGTAGTACCTTGGTTAGTATCATAATTGGTGATAACCATCCTGCCGGGTCGAATAATTTCGCCACAGCCGCCAAAAACTGGCGTTTCGTACTACACTTTGCTGCGGGCAGAGGTTCGTATGAGTATGAGAAGGTATCCGTAAGCGCATTCCAGCGTATTCCTAGAGTTTTTGTTGAGCTTGTGTCGCTGAATTTACGAAAGTCGGCATCTAGCAAATGAGACTCTGGGATTTTTTCGAGTATTTTCGGGAGGTTTGCCGTAATTTTCTTAAGAGGGAATCCTGCTGAATTTAACGCTTCGATAACTTGAGTGAGTGAGTTGATAGTGGACTGTATTTCATTACTGCCTGAAAGAATGTCGTCTACATAAATTTCATTGAGTAGGATATTGTTTGCGAGATGGTATTCAGTTTTGCAATCTTCGGCTAATTGATGTAGGGTTCGAATAGCTAAATATGGAGCACAGTTAACGCCAAACGTAAATGTCTTTAGCTTGAAATCTTCTATTGGAGAGTCGGAGGTTCTGCGAAAGAGTATTCGCTGAAAGTCTTGATCTTCCTGGTTAACGAGTATTTGACGGTACATTTTCTCAATGTCACCGTTAAATACATACTTATAGAGTCGCCAATTGAGGATTATTAGCATTAAATCGTTTTGGAGTGTTGGGCCTGTGTGGAGGACGTCGTTTAACGAGTTCTCTGATTGTGATAATCTGGAAGCGTTGAATTCGACTCGGACCTTTGTGGATTTACTGTCGGGTTTTATGACACCGTGATGGGGTAGATAGAAGGAGAAGCACTTCCCTTCGTGGATTACTTCGAGAGGTGAAGTGGGTTCCATGTGGTCCAAGGTGAAGTATTCTTCCAAGACCTCCTGATATTTTTGCTGCAGCACCGGTTTTCGCTCTAGTGTCCGCAGTGCGCAGTTTTGCTACAATTTCAATTCCCTAATTGACGGTTAGTGTATTTAGATCTCTATGAATGTTTTCATTACGCAGATACCATAGTGCGCTCGTTTATATTCTTAATGTTTTCGATTGGAAGCTTTGTACTATATCTATATTCTTCATGCAATCTGTGCCCCGTAATTGGATTCCATACATCCATATCAGTCTATTAGCCGCACAAGTTATTCGTCCATCTAAGTAAATGCCAAGGTATGAGATTTCGTTTGCTTATGGAGAGGCTATGATGTGTTTGCACCATTTTTTATTAGTTTTTATGTGCAATTTCGCCAACGTTTCTTCAAATAGTTTAAATTTTTGCTCTAAGACTTTAGTGTTTAGTGCTATGGAGCATTTTTGCGACTTATTATAGCAGTATCATCCGCAAAAATTTACGTTACTACTTTGTCACTTGTAGGAATATCTACGGTGAACAGTACATAATATATTAGTCCAAAAACACTACCTTGCAGAACACCAATCATTATTAGATACTCCTATCTTACTTTTACTGTGAATCGTCTGTTGGATAAGTAGAATCCAAAGATTTTTGAACGGCACCCTTGTCAAATATGAGGGATGTCAATTGTTCAATTGTGTACGAGTTAAATCATTCTCATAAAAAAAGAAAAAGATAAACTTTTGATAGCAGCACTTTTTCAAAAAGTTTGGGAAGGCAAGGCAAAAGACTTATTTATATATATGAAGATGGGCAAGGTTCCATCTTTATCTGGTTTGACTATCTTGATTATCCTCGAAGTTTTACAGTGATAGTACTTTGCAAGAAAAACGAGAACAATGCCTAGCATTTTTTGATGTTATATGATTGTTTTTTGAATCTAAGACGGTAATAATATTTTGCAATTCAGAAACAGATGCTCCGCAAGCACACTGTTGCTTGTCTTCGAAAAATATGGTTCAGTGAAGAAGGTGCATTAACTAAAGCCTTTGGTTGGAATATCGTACGGAGCCGCCTTTTCTTCTTCTTTCTTTCTGTCCCGAAACCTTCACGCAGTTTCAACGGTTCTTCAATATTTACTAGTAAGGTTTTTGCAAAGGAACGAAGAAAACTATGCTTTAAACGGTTTCTTATAAGTATAGCTAGCTGTAGGTATTACTATGTGCGTTGCCATTTGGATGACTAGGGCTGTACAACTTAAACCCAGGGGTATAAAAATTATATAAATTATATTTATGGATGAGCTGTGTTTCGGATAAAAGCATAAAATTACTGGGCTAGATTGAGAATTATGGCCTCTACTATAGCACTGGGGAATAACGTGTGAGGTCTATTTACTAGATTTTAGTACGTTGGAATAGATCATTTGACCATTAATTGAGCTGCATAGGTTGGAAGGGGCCCGAATGGAAATATCTATTTATTTTTTTATTCATTTATTTATTAAGTAATATATTACAAAACATAAAACTTACCTATATAAAAAGAGTACAAGCAACAAAGGCCAAGCAACTAATTTACATATTAGGAAATCTTGATATAGTAATATTGGTTATACAGTATACAGTTTTTTAGATGTCATTCAGAAATGAAGCTAAAAATCTTTGTTACATTAATATTTGGTACATTTTTTAAAAAATTATAAGAATTTGAAGAACCAAAGGGATTTTGCCATAAGAATGAATTTGGCCAAGTCTTTCTGATCAAAAAGTTCATATTGGAAAGTTGATGCTGCTTTAAAATACTTTGGGATACCGTAAGCATATTCATTGCCAGTTATATCAACATGGCCAGGAACCCAAAGTAATGAAATTTTGTTTTCATATTTAATACAAAATTCTCTAATTTGAGAGATCGTTGAGGAATAGTTGTAAATATTATTGATAGCTAATAAACACGAAATCCTGTCAGTGCAAATTACGAATTTACCTTTACTATTTATTGCGTGAAGCATAACTTTCAGAACTGCAAAAGATTCTGCATTTAACACAGAAGAGTAAGCAAGGATAATTCCTCCAGCAATAATACTTCCTTCTTCTGTGCTAACCGCAAAGGAGGCGTCATGTTTCTTTGAGCCAACGGTAATTATTGGTGTATAACTAAGAGATTTGAATTCATTTATAATTTGCAAAAAGTCTTGTTAATATATATTTTTATTTTTATAAGATTTCTTAAAACAATGAAGGAATGTATTGATAGATGCTTCAGAAAGCAGCTATGCTAGTTGATTATTGATTTTGGGATGCTTTTTAGGAGGATAAATACCAAGATTTTCGGCATAGGCCACGCAGCGCCGGAAAGTTGAGCTAAGTTTATAATTACGTTTATGTTTTGATAAAACAAGCAGATTTTTATAAATACTTTTATTCGGAGAAATATATAATTTTGGAATAAGCAGCATTGTTGATTCATAAATTCTTTCTTTTATTGATGGAAAACCGCTTTCAGCAAGAACAGACATTGTTGGTGATGTTGGTAAGGCATTTATGCTTCGGCGAACTGCAGCGTGATACGGAGCTTCTAATAGTTTAATGTTTGCATTGGCATACCATCCAAAGATCTGCGAAGCGTAGTCAATTTTAGAGAGAATTAGGGCTTTTGTCATATTAATTAAGGTATGACTATGAATAAATGCATTTTTACAAGAAAGATATTTAGTTATGTTCAATCTTGGCAAAAGACTTTTTCTTAAAGTAAGGCATTGGTGATTGAAATTAAAACGATTATCAAAATAAACACCTAAAACTTTTAAGTAGTTAACCATTTATATATGTAACAGTATTATCAAAAATAAGTTGAGGATAAATACAATTTTTTTTTTACAAATATTTAGTAATTTACATTTGGATATGGAAATGATGCTCCAGAATTTATACCCCATTTTTTAAATTCATTAAGGGCTTTCAGTATTTACTAGTTGGTGTTCTTTTAAAATCGCTTACATTATAGCATCATCTGCGTACATAGTAAAGTTTAGATTTTTAATATTTATACATATATCCGCTTATCAAATGCTATAATAAACAAAACGACTGATAATGGAGATCCCTGAAGAATACCATTATAAATTCTGGAAAATTTAGAAAAAGTATTATTATTGCGAGTTCGGAAGCGTCTGTGTCATGAAAGCCTTAACAAAAGAAAGGGCTTTCTGAGCAATTTTCCATGCGACTTCTTCTTCTTCTTTATTGTCGTTTGCGCCGCTTACGCAATTATAGCATAATCAATAGGTATAAACGCGCCATTATTCTCTTCTTTTTGCTGTCTGGTGTCAGTTGGAAATACCAAGTGAAACCAAGACACTCTCCATCTAATCTTTCCAGCGGAGTGGAGGTCTTCCTCTTCCTATGCTTCCACCAGCGGTCACTGCATCTAATACTTTCAAAGCAGGAGTGCTTTCAGCCATTCGGACGACATGGCCTAGCCAGCGTAGCCGCTATCTCTTCATTCGCTCATCATACAGCTCATCGTTCCATCGTTTGCGGTATTCGCCGTAGCCAATGCGCAAAGGACCATAAGACGTTCACAAAACTTTTCTCTCGAAGACTCCTAAAGCCAACTCATCAGATATTGATATCGTCCACGCTCTGCGCCATATAGTAGGAGCGACTTGTAGAGTTTGATTTTCCATGCAGCTAGTTGGCTTAATACTGCATATACTCTCACACTATCAAATGCTCTCTCAAAATCTGTTGCAAAAATGGTGACATGATTTTTGGTTTTGATTGAATCTAACCCAAGATGTTGGATTTGAACTAGTGGAATCACTGTACTATGTTTTATTTTGAAAGCTGTTTGCGTATGACTTACAAAGCTATTTTTCTCATTTGGCAATTATTTTTCCAAGTGTTTTACTTATACAAGAAAGGAGAGATACCGATCTATAGAAGGAGGAAAGCTGAATAGGTTTATTTCGTTTCGGTATTGGGATTATAGTGGCAGATTTCCAGACATGAGGTTATAAGCATTTATCGTAAACTGTATTATAAAAGTTAAGTAGTTTTCGTTTGGCTAATTCCTGTGAATTTATAAGCATTGGGTAAGAGATACGGTCAGAACCAGGAGTTTTGCCTTTGGCGTGTTTCAAAGCAGATTCTAATTCACGAAACTCAATTTTTTTTGTACATAGATTTGGCTGAAAACGAAAGGTTAACAGGAAAATACGGTTCAGTAAGTCAACGAGGTTTTTCTCTCTTGAAAGACTCTGAAAAGTTTTTTTCATTAGAATAGTCAGACCAAATACTTGAGAAATAATCAGCCATGTCAATAGAGTCAGTTAAAAGGAACTTATATTATTTCGTGGAACACATGTTAGAGTTTTAATAACATACCAGACTTTTTTAATTGACGAAAGGGGGGAAAATTGAGAAGAAAATTTTTAAAAGCTTATTTTTTCGATTCTTTCACTGCTCTTTTAAACTTTGCATTCAATTTCCTATAATTTATTAAATTATCATGAGACATACAAAGTTTGTAGGACTTTCATAAACTAATTTTCTCGAAGATTTTGTAGATTTTTTGACCACCACGAATTAAAATAGTATTGGCAGTTGGTTGGGATTTGCTTGTTGTTGTTGTTGTAGCGGTTCGCTAACCCCGCTTAGGGCAGGTGTAATCAGTCTAAGTCGCCGGGGTCATCTAACGGGAGGTCCAGGAAACGTGCTGTTTCGACAGGGTTGGACCAAAGGGAGAGGGGGGTTAGATGGGTCGGTTTAAGGGGGCATGTGAAGAGGTGGTTAGTATCGTGCGGGGACTCTCCACATGCAGGGCATACGTTGGGTATGCTGGGGTCGAGTCTGGATATGTAGGAGTTTAACCTGCTACAGTATCCAGATCTGAGTTGTGCCAGAGTCACGCGGGTCTCTCGAGGCAGCTCGAGCTCACTGTCTGCGATGGGTGGTGGTTTGGATCCGAGTACACCATTCACTGGGAGGGAGTCTAGGAAGGTGTTAACTGACTCCTGGTGAATGGCGTTCAGTGCCTGTCGGTAAGCCGTCCTGTCCAGCGGTTGTTGAACATGGTGCTGTATAGTGCTGTCGTAGTCAAGTACTCCCTTCCTGATGTGCCTAGGCGGAGGCTCCGCTTCTAGGAGGTGCCTGCTGGGGTGCTCCGCGCGGTGGCATCCCAACAGGAACTGCTTGCACAGCAAAGCATTATGCTCCTTAACTCGTAGCATAGATGCTTCGCTGTGCAAGTGGTGTTCAGGTGACATCAGGAGGTTTCCTGTCGCAGTCCTAAGGGCGGTATTCTGGCAGGCTTGTAGTTTCCTCCACTGCGTCTCGTTCGTCCCCGGCGCCCAAATCGGTGCAGCGTAATTTACGACCGGCCGGCCAATTGCTTTGTAGGTTGCCAGCAAGGTTTCTTTATCTTTACCCCATGTGCTGCCGGCTAGCGCTTTGAGTATTTTGTTGCGGCCCTGGAGTTTTGCGGCAATTGCGGTCGTATGCGGAGTGAAGGAGTACAGGCTATCGAATATGACCCCTAAAATCTTAGGGTTGTTTACAGTTGGAATTTTTACGTCATCAACTTTCACATCGAGTTCTAGCCGGTACTCCTTCGTCCAGCTGGTGAAGAGGGTAGCCGAGGATTTCGTCGGTTGGATTTTTAGTTGTCGTGCAGTGAAGAAACGGGAGAGATCAGCGAGGTAACCGTTCACTTTCGAACATAGGCTATCAATATCCTGGCCGGACGCCAATATCGAACAATCATCGGCATACGAGGTTAGTGAGACTCCTTCCGGTGGAGGAGGGAGCTTCGAAATGTAAAAATTAAACAGTAGCGGGGAGAGGACACCACCCTGCGGAACCCCCTGTTTAATTTTTCTCAATTTAGATGTTTCACCTCGGAATATGACCGATGATTGACGACCACTCAGGTAGCCCATGACCCACCTCTGCAACCCCGGCGGTAATGAGGATTCCTCAATGTCACTGAGTAGCACTGAATGATTGACAGTGTCAAAAGCTTTTGACAAGTCCAGTGCTACCAGGACAGTTCTCGCACAGGGTCGGTTTTGGTTCAGGCCATTGATCACCTGGGTGTTTATGGCGTTAAGTGCTGTTGTGGTACTGTGCACTTTTCGGAAGCCATGCTGATGTGCTGCTGGACGCAGATGGTGAGTAAAACTCGGGAGCAGTAAGGCCTCAAGCGTCTTCGCTACTGAGGAGAGGAGAGTTATCGGCCGATAAGACTCTCCTTTGTTGGCTGGTTTCCCCGGTTTGAGTAGCGGGACCACCCTACCGGTCTTCCACAAATCTGGTATGATTAGGGTGGTCAAAGACAAATTGAGGACCTTAGTGAGGTATTCTGCTCCCGCTGGTCCTAGATGTTTTAGCATCAGCATGCTTATTCCGTCAGGGCCGATGGATTTGGAGGCTTTCGCCTTCCCGATAACCCCCTGAACCTCTTCTCTGGAGAAATCAAGCGCCGCGCTTGTGTTTGGCAGTTTGCGCATACGACGGGTTACACGTCTTTTCGCTTTGTCTACCGAAGGATGCAGTGTAAAAAGCCGGCTAAAATAGCTCGCGCATCTCTTCGGGTCCGACGAGGCGCGATCACCGAATGAAATTTCCACCCGGTCATCGCGTCTCGTCGGGTTAGACAGCGACTTGACTGTAGCCCAGAGCTTGGTTGCCCCAGAGGAGAGATTGCAGGACCTTAGGTGCTCCTCCCACTTTTTCCGCTTGTGATTGTTTACAACAGTCCGAATCTCCGCATTTAAATCTCTGATTAAGGGATTCCCGGGATCGGAGTTACGGAGGATGTCGCGCCTTGCTGCTAAAGCCGCCGCTTCGGACGGGAAGTTAGGGCGGATTTCCGCAATTCGGCCTGCCGGGATGAAGCGGGCGGCAGCGGTCACAACTATCCTGCGGAATGATCGTTCACCAGAGGTGACGTCTGTTGGAGTGGAGAGAGCACTGAAGGCGTTCTCAGTGAATTCCGTGAAGCCGGTCCAATTAGCTTTTTTGAAGTTAACGAAGGTCCGGTGGTCCGCGGAAACAAAGTCGGGAGGTCTGTCAATCGAGATGTGTATGGGTAAGTGGTCCGATGCTAGTGTCAGTACAGGTCGCCAACCTATACTGTTTATCAGACCAGCACTCGCAATTGTTATGTCAGGCGAGCTTTGGCAATTACCCACAACTCTGGTGGGGGTGTTGTCGTTCATTGTGCAGAATGTCGAATCGTCTATCTGTTCCGCCAGCTCCATTCCTCTACGGTCATTTGACAGGCTAGAATGCCAAAGATCGTGGTGCGCGTTAAAGTCGCCCAAAACCAAACGGTTTTCGCCTCTGAGTAGCGCACCTATATCAGGGCTATATCCAACTGGGCAACTTGTAACGGGAGGAATGTATATATTAAATATTTCGAGCTCGGCATCGCCTGACCGGATAGCTATGCCCTGACATTCTAGGGTAGTATCCCTGCGGTCGATGCCGCCGTCGATGAGACGATACTGCACGGTGTTGTGCAGGATGAACGCCAAACCCCCTCCGTGGTCTCGCTCGCGATCCTTGCGGATTATGTTGTATCCGGCCCGACTCAGAAGATCCGAGCGGGCGGTCAGCTTAGTTGGGATTTGCTTGATACCTTTTGGTTGCTTAAGCAGGCATCAAGAAATACCTATGTCCTACTTACCAATAAAGTCAATCAGTAACCTAGTATAAGACCTTCTTATTAAAGGTATTATTAATTTTATTTTAAACATTTTAAACTAACTTTTTAGAAAAGAAAGCATTGTATTCATAACAAATCAGTTTCTTATCATATTTTCTAATGAATTCCACTTTCATATTCAATGCAAAAAATGAGAGTAGACGAACGACCGCCTAGCCTATTTTACTACAGACTATTAACTTTTATAATAAAGAACTTTTATATCCCAAATTAATATTTAATTTATAATTAATACAAGCTATGAGCTATCAGCGCCTTAATGGCCGAACTCTCTCCCCTAACACTCTCTATCGTCCCTCTGACATTCTCTCATAGTGGAACGTTTGACTATCATGAAAAATTATGTGCACTCTTTTTTGCGTTATTTTTCTTTCTCTATGAAAAAGTCTCCCAAAAAATGGCTCAATAGCAAAGTGTGTAATGTGTACGATGCAGTTGAATTCTCAAATATATAATATGAATATATGTACTGTACTCTTTCTCGGCTTCAGAATATGATACATATAAGTGAATGAAATAAAAAAATCCAATTCGAACATATACTCATACTATGTTTTTTACACTTTTTGCCATAAAAGTCAAAGCTTTGGCCGACAAAATGAAATTGTAAATTTTTTCTTACTTCAACACTAAAGGCTACACGTCTCCTCTCTCAGCTGAGTGAAGGCAAGGCGTAACTATTTTCTCATAATTGTATATAGGTATGATTGCATATATGATTGCATAGTGCATATGATGGTATATATAGTTGGAGAGCTAAAATAGGTCAGTATCATGAAGGGTTCAACATTAAATTTATGAAAAATTGAGACGCAGCCGTGTAGTTGGCTCTGGGGTGCATAAATATGTATATGTGATGCAAAACAATCAACGATTTCACAAACTGTCAATTACTTAAGGTGTGAAAGAGAATAGACTACCTCTCAAAGTTTAGATGTTAAGTTCATTAACAAGATTAAAAGAGCAAGAACACTTTTAATCGGAACCGTTCGAAAAACTAATACATACATATATGAACGGCGTATGCCACATTTTGTGAGCTAAGCAAAGTACAGCTCCTTTCTTTGAACTCTTGAATATTTTGAGAGACTGAGAAAAGGAAACTTCAAACAATTTTTGCAAGAATTTTCAAAATATTTTTATTTCGTAAGTTCTGGTGTTGGTAATGTCTCAGTTTTTAAATTTTGTGAGTTCTGGAGTAATCTGTCAAATCTCTGGATACTTGTAAGAACGAAAGAAACTCACTTAATAAGAAAAGAGGACATATTCCTAGAGTCTTCTACAAATCTTTATGTCCAGAATACAAGTAAATGAAATAATAAGAATATCGAAACATGTAGTAATGCTTATCCTCATAATTTTCGTTAGTTCTTTGCTTCTTTAATCCTTGCTATATCGGAATTCTTGAAAAGGCCATACAGAATAAGAAAAGCTTAGCTTTTTTTCGTTGACATAATTGGTATATACTGATCTTAGTCTACCGTGGTAATTAACTATTGTACTTAAAACACCTTTTCCAGGACATGAAGTCAAAAACTTACCTCAAAAATAAATTCTTTAGTGACAAAGGTGAGTAATTCGCTATCTGCCACTCAGTGTGTGCATGCTAATAGTGAAGAATCAAACCTTTTTCATTGATATTTTATATAAAAAGAAGGATACCTACATACAGACGAATATGCCACACGGAGGCTACGAGAAAGTGATGATGATGCAAATATTTACAAAGTGACCAAGCACAAGCTGGAGTAGGCAGCTCAACAAAAGTGCTGAGCTGCGAAACTTCATTTTTATTTTCTTATTTTATTTTAGCTTGAGATTCAAACAACGTACATCGCCAAATTTAAGCCAAAACTGCAAATGACGGGTTGCGACCGAAATGGATAAACGCAAATTCACGCATAGAGGGGAGAGAAAGCAAAGTAGGAAACTCAACGCGCCCGCTGTGCACTTGGGAGCAACACTTAAAATTCCGCAGAGCAAATGCGACTCTGCTTTCGAATGTCAGACACTGTCTGCATAAGCACATGACATACATACAAGCACGCATGCAGCTTTCTTCCAGTTGGACTCTCAACTGCACTCATATAACGTCGCCTACGCGCCCTGCCGTAGCTTTCACCCGAGCGTTCAAGCCGAGGCACTCAGTTGCTTTGGAAACTGCCCTCAGTTTGTCTTTACTTGCTCTGCTATATATACATACATATATGCATACACATGCGATCCACAAGTACCGGTCCGTCGAAGCAAATGTTGAAACCGCTTTCAATGAAAATGAAATTTAAAATTCATAGCAAAGCTTTTGGGTTGCAAGACAAGCAAGGAGATATTTTAAATTATACATTTCAGTAATTCAAAATGCCGTTCAGCTGTCCAAATGCCGCTGGTACTTGACTGTGAGGGTGTTTAACCATAACAGAGTACGCTATACCGTTACATTTGTATTTTGGTCATCTATGCTCTGGTTATTTGGTGCAATTTGCATTTCCGTTATATTTTGGGTGGAATTTTTGTTTACGTTTTTTAATGTTAATTTATTTTTACTAATTTTTTCAAGATGCTTTGTCCTATATCCGATTATCTGGAGAAATGATATATAATATAATGAAAAATATCAGATTATTCCAAACAAACAATTCTGAAAAATTTTTTTGCATCCATGTTTTAATGGTTGCCCGATTTTGGCTTTCCTTTAATAATTTATATGCTTCATATATAATGAAAATACCTAGGTCTCTCCTCTCAAAATGTTTGTGGATTTTTATAAGCTGAATAAATAATATTAAAACACTGACATAGATGCATGATTTTAACTACTGAAAAATACGTTGAAAACTCACCAAATCACTTCACTAGTTGCTGGTGGTTTGTAATAACAAAATCTTCCGGAAGTAGTACTAGCAAAAATTCTACCTTTTAGATTACCTGATAAACACTTGTTTAGAACGATTTAGAAAGGCTTCTCAAAGAACTGGGTCTCTATTCAACTAACGAGATTCTGGATATTACAAAATATAGACAGACATCGAAAGCCATACACTTCCGTCTCGACTAGTATCCTCGATTCAAAAAATCTACGATGCGGCTATGAGCCTTTGTAATAACTGCTCAGGACATTGAGGTAAGTGACCTTCACTTCGGTGAAAAGTTGATGTGTAGAAAGGATTCAACTCTACCAACTATACATTTTTTTTCTCTGTATATAAAGACTGTCCTTTTCTCTTGTTTGGTTGGTGAGGTCTTATTGCCAACTGAGAAAAATCAAAAAAAATATTTTTGTGTAAATTTGTCAAAAGGGTATAAAGAACCACACAAGAACGTTACACTACAAAAAACCGCAACTGCAGAAGCCGAGTGTTTAGCAGATCTTATTACCATGCTAAGGTTCATGATAAAACTGACATTTCAAATTAAAGAAAGTTCTTATTCTAAATGTGGTCCCCTTTCCCAGGGAATTGCAGCACCTCCGAGGATATCTGCTTATAAAAAATTCACCAGCCATTCGAAGGTGACTAAAAGTAAACTGCATGGCCCTACAATTGTTAGAAAAACTATAAGGCACTCACCAAAAACTGAATGGAAAATAGCTTTAGCGGTTATAAAGCGCCACTTATATACGTGTATATAGATAAAATTAAGTGATTTAGAGAAAATTATTATAAGAAAACTTTTTCTCCCCATAATGGAAATACTACAGAAAAATGAAATCGTATATTAAAAACTAATTTAAGAATAAGAGAATGATTTCCTTAAATCGCTCTTTATTGTAATCACAATTTAAATTATTAAGAAATATATGGAAGGACGCTCGCGAAAATGTAAGATAAAATTTTATATCCGGAAAAAACATTTTAAATTCTTTACTTTACCACATCGTGTTTTGTTTTCCCTTTTTTCGCGCAACAAATATAGAATTTTATAGCGAAAAACTTTACTTAAACCATATTTCTTGCATATCCGATATTCGTAAACTGCCAAGGAAATAGGTAAAAGGATTGTTTGTAACGCAAAATATTTCTTTAATACTTTAACTATAAAATTACAAACAAATTTATACTTTTACATACATATATGGATTTGTGTAGTATAGCAATAAACAAAAAATAATACATGAAATGTAGTACTCACTAATATTAAGACACGGAATATCTCTCAACAATGTATTGCGTGCGTCGGGGCGTATACGTAATATTTTTGATATATTTCACTTTTAGGTAGACACATACATTTTTATGTATATACTTACTCTTGTACAAGCTAAGCAAAGTACTTGTGATGCAAATTAAAGTAGATTGCGGGAGTATATTTATATGCATATATGTGTGTTTGCTTGTGTATGTGTGGATGTGAAAAGGCAAGCAAAGCAATGCATTGACTATTATAAATATTATTACGCATAGCAGCAACAACAAATTGCTGTAGCAAACAATAATAACAATAATAATAAGAGCGAAAGCAAAAGCAGCGAATATAATGGAGTGACTTGCAGTAAAGCCAAGTGAAATATCTACAAACATATACACTCGTTTTGCTACAAACAAACAAACAAACAAAAACAACTCGACATGCATTTAGAGCTAAGCCAAAGGCATGAAGAGAAGCAAGAAGAATAACTTCACACAGCGCTATGCGTGGCGAAACATCTGATAACGGTTATACTTGCAGCTATATATGTGTATGTATTGAGCCTTCATCCGTTTATGTTAAGGCTATTTAGTTTATGTTCAAAAATATGTATGTACATGTGTATGAATGAACGGTGTACACGTATGTACTCGCTTTTGCAAATGTTATCATTTGCAATTTTGTTGATAGCTACCACTACAATGCTGTTATCTAGATAGCCAAATTTTGGATATATATATATGCATATGTACATATTTAAGTGCAGTGTAATAATCGATGTGTTACATCAAATAATCTCATTGTTTTTTATGCTTTTCTAAAAGAATATGATTTAAAGCTAGTTTGAAAACATTTTTTTTATACTAATTTTTATTTTATTTTTACGCCACTTCTTACTCCTTTTCATTTATTAACTATCAATTACTACATTTGAGGAGATTTTGCTATTACTAATATATATCGAAATGTAATTGCTACTATATTTCAACTAGTAATTTTTAAAAACTTAATAACTAAAAAGAGAATTATACAAAATTACCATGTTTTACTTCTTTTCCGGACAAATTTCCTTACTGTTGATCCAAACAATCCAAGATTTTACACTCATTTTATTAGTTTTTTTTCATGTATTATATTTTTATTTATTTATTTTTAATTGCTGCTGTCGCACAGCAAAATAAACGCTGAAGTTTGGAATGAAGACGTCAATTTAAATCCAACAAGTTTATTTCTTAAAAGAAATACATATTAGTTTAAATTACAGTTCATATTAAACTTAGTTACCCCAGTTTCTCACTCCCCCCCCTTCCCCTTTGCTAAATGTGATTTAACAAAAATGATGAAATTAGCGGAAAACAAATTTACATGACCGCTTCAAAAAAATGGGACAAACGAAAAGCGAAACAGAAGAAAGAGAAAACTGGCGTTCACACAAATTACACCGAGTTGATTTTTATAGCATTCAATACAAATATCTTTAATCAATCTATTTCATCCTCACCCCCGTGAATTGAGTCAGATTCACCCTCAATTACATTGAGCTTTGCTAGTTTAGAGACGGGACGACTTAATACGCCTGTTGAAGTTGATACATCGCGTATTGAACTTGGCCATCTTTAAGAGGATAGACTCCTTTTATTCTACCACGACGCCACTGCTTTCTGGGCTAATTGGGATCACAAATGGTTACGTTATATTACACCACTTTGGCCATCGTATCAGTGTTGGCAGATGCTCTTGCACCCACCCACGCCATTGCTAATGTGGAGAACAATACTGCACTTATGGTGCTGTGCAACTCGGTGTCTGCGCTGTATTTGCACTGCCCAGCAAAAAGTGATTCGGTGTCAATGGCTCCTCTTGTTCTGAAGACACCGGTATGTGTGTAAGCGGACGAGAGTTGACTATGTTCTCGGCCTCAACCAACAAATTTTGAATTGTGTGTTCCTTCGGGCTCAGTTCTTTCATCGTGTGCTGCAGTATCTTATTCACGCATTGTACCATGCGCTCCCAAGCAGCACCAGCAGAAGGATTCTCAGAGCAGTCGAATATCCATTCCTCACTCCCCTGTGCTAGCTCGCTTTGTAACGTGCGACAGTCAAACAAGTCTCCAATTTGCTTTAACTCACCATCCACTGCAACGAAATTCTTTCCATTATTCAATCGTATTCATTTCGGCGCTCCTCTTCTATTCAGTACCAATTTCATGAGCGATTTCAAGATATATAGCCCTTATCGTCAGGCATATAAACAGAGCAACCCATCTTTTCTCTGTTCGTATCCCAATCGTCACATAGGTATGGTGTAACGGGCTCCTCCGGATCTCCTATTGTGGCTCCAACGGTTTTGCGTTCCTTATTCTACAAAGGTTGCATTTGGCTATAACTCCACGTGGGCGACTATCAGTTTTGTAACAACGTCTCGACGACCACCGACACGGAGCACCCCATCGGAATCTATCCATGGAGCAAGAGCATACAACGAACTATTGCTTTCACAGCGAGACCTTCTTTCAGCCGATTTATTTCATCAGCGAAAACTTTGTTT
Source organism: Ceratitis rosa (assembly GCA_037013455.1). Taxonomy (NCBI): domain Eukaryota; kingdom Metazoa; phylum Arthropoda; class Insecta; order Diptera; family Tephritidae; genus Ceratitis; species Ceratitis rosa. Next base: position 1,909,365 of record JAWMAG010000025.1, on the reverse strand, counting down.
TGAACTTGGCGGCACAGCAAACGTTCGGCTGAATTTAATTAAGAAGTTGTCAAGCCGTTGTCAAGCCGTAAATATTACATTTTAATGGTTGCGTTTTGCACTTATTGACGAAGCGAAGCATCCAGGCCATAACTCTTTTCAGCTTAGTGTACGTTGAAATCCTTTCGAAATCAAATGTAGATGTCTTACTAGTCAAGAGTGAAAATCTCGGACGCAATTCTTCTTTATCATCAATAGGCACGTCGGCTGAAACATCCTTGACAACCTTTCTTCATGATCATTTAAAAACGCCGGACCTGTAAAATACCGAGTAGACGGGCTTAAGTTGATGTCTATGTTAAAATGAGTAGCCTCATCAGCAATATTTTCCTTCGAGGGCACCCATCTCTAATCAGATGGATGTATTAAGAATTGCAGCAATTCCTAATGTATCTTCACTAGCATCGACGAACACATGCAGATGTAAGGATTCTGGCTTCTGTGGAAGTAATAACGTGGAACTTGACATTCGGATACTTTCAGCAACTGTTTCCGAAAACGCCTCCAAATTATAAATATATCGTGAGAAATTAGTTAGTCCCAACCCGGGTCTCGCTTCCAAATCTCACGCATTATGAATTTGGCCATAACAGCAAAAAGACTCAGGAGTCCCAATGTGTCGAAGATGGACATTTTATACTATTTTTATTTGTTGGTAGAATATCTCCACTCATTACAGATGCACAGCTCTTACCAAATTCTAATAGATGCGTAAAGCAATCATTTATTGGCTGCCAAAACATTTCCAAAAATGTCTCCGATGCTATGGATTCCTACGATTTTAATGACAGTTCTGTAGTCTCTCCATCCAATGCAGCGGTTACTTCGGTGATGTTGGATCTAAACTTTCGTACTTGCCGAGAGATTTGTATGTCTTCAGAGAAAGACGAGAAACTGTCAACATAGTCATAGTAATGGTAGTTGGTTACGGCCTGAACCGCATGTGAATCATGGTCCCTATGCTCCCAGGCGTTTTTCTCCTTCACGTAGTGAGCTGAGCAAGAAAAGCATGCTGCACCAAAGGTCATGGTCGTCATCTCATAAATATCTGGTGACTTCTGTTTGTCACCCGTGCGCCACAAGAACTTCTGGGCATATCGGTGTTCAGAGCGAATTTCGACCTAGTGGAACATCTCCTGTATATCAGCACACCCAGCTACGGCACCTTATCTAAAATGAAATAAGACTGATACCAATGGACGATACTATTGAGTAATTTGGAATTTAGGGAAATTCCATTTGATGTCGCTACTGCGTCGAAAACCAGTCGAAGCTTACCCGGTTTTGGGGGTTTACTACTGCAAACTGCGGGAGATACCAAGTCTTAGGATTATTCTTATCTACTTCATGTGGTTGCAGCTTTCGAGCATAGTTTATATATATAGTGTTCCGGTAAGCATCGCTAAACTGTTTATCCTTAGTCATTTGTCTTTCAATACCCTCCAGACGTTTCAATGTTATGTTGTAACTTTCCGGTAACTCAGGGTTCTCACAATTCCACAGCAACCCTGTTTGAAAACGACCATCTACTTTCACCGTAGTCCGCGTTAAATTACTTTTCGCTCGTTGGTCCAACCCATTTTCAATAGGAGGTGTGGCCCTCACTCCAAACGACTCGACACTAAAATATTATTTTATCATATTAGGTATCTGGAAATCCGATGCATTAATATGAAGGCAAGATGGCTTCCTAAGCGGAAAATTAGTCGATGGTCCAAATATAACAAAACCTAGATCAGTAAATGCAGCATATGGTCCGTTCTTATTGGTATATGACGTTTCTTCATTCCTACACCATTAATAAATAAATTTACGATAGCGACGGATTCTTTAACGGATGTCGTCGATCTTGGTAATTGATGAGCCTTCACCTAGGAGGATTTAAGGACAGGATTATTGTTTGCTGATTCGTGACCATTCGAAGGTTTGACTAATCCACTGTCAATCCCTTCGTGTAGAAGATGATTGTGAAACTTGGAGCAACCATTCACTAAGCCAGAGGCAACTAAAGCATAAACGCAATGGTTTTATGGTCCCCTTGACAAATGAAGCATTTTCCGGCACCCTGCTCCCGTGTCGTATGTAGTACAGCACGTCGCTTTGATTCTCGTGATTCATTGTCCTGAACTAAATGAACTAAATTCGCGGCTTCAGATAACCAATTGCTAAAATGTATTATGGTAGGATATGGCTAAATAGTAGGGAACTCCGAGCCCAGTCCATACGCTTGCTTAAAGGCAGCTTCGCAACTAGCTCATCCAATAACGTTGGATTGGCTAAGTGTTTCTCTTCTCCTATAGATTGGAGGAAAACCGCGAGGTTCTTTGTTACCGTTGCAAAATATATTATTTTGCCAATCGTGGCTTCTGAAATATGTTGCTATCGCACCAGCTTGAGTTGGGTTCGTATAAGCATTTCAGGACGGCCGAATCTAAAGCGCAGTTCTTCTATAACTGAGTTTACATTATTGGGGTGTATTAGAAGAGATTTAACTACGTCTTTCGCTTCTCCCTTAAGACATTTATTAAGCCGTTGATTTTTTTCAAAATTAATATAATTGTAGACTGAGGTCGACTTAGTAAATCTGCGTAAAATATTGGCCAATCCTCTGCATGGCAAATCCAACAATTTCCTAGCATTAACTGATGTGATATGACTGTTGTAAGGCTTGATTCGATGAGATCGCTTGTGGATTGGGAACATGCCAGGCTCCTGGTATGTGAGTAGTTCTAAAGCCATTCATGTATGGCATTGCAGGCGAATGACTCGCTGAAACTTTAGGGGGCATGGCTTGGAAGATACTAATTGGTTGCCTAAAAGACTGTGGTATAGAATTATTGGGAACAATGGGCCTTGCTGTCTCGTGGCTAATAAGAAGGCATCATTGAGTGCCCTTACTGCTCAGCTGTTTGACACCAGGCCATAGCTGCTTAATGATGATTGTTCTGCGACAATGCAGTTGGTGACGAAGCTAACGGCACTAAATGCGACGATCGTTCTATAAAATGCTGGCGTTTATTACTGAAGATTCTAGCTTGTGCTTGTTGAAGTTAAGTTCCAACCTTAGGATTTGCTGCTGCATGGCAAATAGAATGTTAGCTTGTAAAGCATCACAAGTTGAAGAGCGTATTCCAGCTAAAATAACAGGGGAATTCGATATAGCATATGGCGCAGCGACGTTTCTGAACGTGGTGTTGACATAGGCTGGGACGCTGAGAAATGGCAGCGCTTGCAGCAGCAATAGCTTTAGTACTGGCAGGTGTCTCTGCTGAAAGGGTAGACGGTGTTAGTACTGGCAGAGTAGGTTGACGTCAGCAGAGTAGGTGGCATTGGCGGCGGCAGAGGGAGTGTCGTTGACGAGATCGATTATGGTCGGTATGGTGATACCCGCCCCAACACTGACAGAGGCATATTTATAAAAAGTGATAAATTCGCTTACCTGTTGATTCTGAAAATAGCTTGATGTAAAAACGTTGGTGCTCACTAACGGTACTCTCGTTGTTGTTCATTTACTGTTGTTTCGGCGCACTGGCGACCGAATCATATTCATTGCTTCTAATTTTGTTCAAAATGATGGCAGTCCCACTTAGATGGCAAATATGTACCGCAGTTCATCACACAAGTGGCGGCTGTACCAATTAGGCGGACGTAAATTTCAAATTTATTGTACGATTGACGGCTGTCCCAACTTAGATGGGAAATAAAGATGTCGCGCAGCAACATAAAAGCTGGAGTTTGGAAAAAACATGCCAATTTAAATCGAACAAGTTTATTTCTTAAAAGAAGTACATATATATAAGTAAATTACAGTTCATATTAAACTTACTTACCCCAGTTTCTCACTCCGTCCGTTTGCTACGTGTGTTTAACAAAAATGATGAAATGAGCGGAAAACAAATTTATATGACCGCTTCAAAATAACGGGACAAACGAAAAGCAAAACAGAAGAAAGAGAAAACTGACATTCACACAAATTACACGGAGTTGCATTTTATAGAATTCAATACAAATAACTTTAATCAATCTTTTACAGTTGCTTTTTAATGTAATTTAAACTCATCCCATCCATGACTATTTCCATCATAAATCATACCCTCATATCTACTGGTTTTACCAAACACCTCTACTGAAGGTTTGTTTGAGCCTTCTATTTATCGATTTATATCTCTTACTTTTACTCTTTTCCATAAACTTCTTCTTATGAACAATTTCCTATAAAAATTACTTTATATTTCAGTTATTGATGTTCTCTCCATTCTAAAGTTATTGTGAAATAAACAAAATTCTTAAAACTTCAATATTTATTTTGAAAATTCATTAAGCTCCCTAACACACCTACATACATACATAACTTAAATACTTAAAATTAATTATTTTTCAAATTTAAAAACAACAATCAAAAAATGCAGCTCTTACATATATACATATGTAAGTGTGTAAACAATGCGAAAGAAGTATTTACTTATACCTGGGAGAAAAGAAATCCGAAAGAAGAAAAATCAAGGGATTATTGTTGGAATCCATCAAAACATTGAAATCGATTAATTTTCATCAACTTTTCATGTCCCGGCTGCTAGGGCCGGTTTATTCATAGTTATGTATCAATTCCTACGCTGCGACATGAAAAGTGTAGAACTGTAAATATGTAGGTATGTACAGCACACACTCTCATGTGCATCAAAATAACCGTACAATTGAAGAGTAATATACAATCGTATTTTTACATTCATCCACATACTCGTTCATACGTATGTATGAGGAGGAATACAATGCTTATCCTCCTTCACAAATGCCGACATATCTTCACATATTGTGGGCCATTTCTCATATTGTATGTACGAGTGTGTGCATGAGTTGCTTCACTGTTGAAATTCTTCCCCGTATTTACACGAGCATCAATCAAAAAGTTAAATTTTCTTTCACTTTGATTTTTTTCGTATTTTCCTACACTCTTTTGCTGCATGCTGCAGCCTTTTAGTTCCTGTGTGGCAAGCATACGAGCCAATTTTCTCAAGATTCGCTTTACTTTTTTATTACTTCGTTTATGTTTACTGCGATTTTTGTTGACGCATTGATTTCTTCATCTTAGCCTCTCCCTCATTTCCTTCTCATACGTGTGCCTGAGATTTGTGGCAGCAACAAATTCAGATTTGAACGGTTTGGTTTTCGTTGAATATGTTTGGCTAACGCGTATGATTTCAAAAGCTGTTGGAAAAATTTCATTTCATATTCTATATATCATTTATTTATTTCACTTTATTTTATTGTACACGTATTTTATTGTATTTTATTTTATGTTATTTTATTTTATTTTATTTTATTTTATTTTATTTTATTTCATTTCATTTTATTTTGTTTTATTTTGTTCGATTTTATTTTATTTTATTTTATTTTATTTTATTTTATTTTATTTTATTTTATTGTATTTTATTTTATTTTATTTTATTTTATTTTATTTTATTTTATTTTATTTTATTTTATTTTATTTTATTTTATTTTATTTTATTTTATTTTATTTTATTTTATTTTATTTTATTTTATTTTATTTTATTTATTTTATTTTATTTTATTTTATTTTATTTTATTTTATTTTATTTTATTTTATTTTATTTTATTTTATTTTATTTTATTTTATTTTATTTTATTTTATGTTATTTTATTTTATTTTATTTTATTTTATTTTATTTTATCTTATTTTATTTTATTTTATTTTTTTATTTAATTATATTTTATTTTATTCTATTTTATTTTCTTTTATTTTATTTTATTTGAAATTTTATTTTATTTATATTATTTTATATTACATGTAGGTATGTGTCTTAGAATTCAATAAGTACATATGTTTGAGTGAGTACTCTCTTTGAAGTTCTTCTATGCTAATTCTTGCATACATACATATTTCCGTAGACAGTTTTTTTCATAGTATGCCAAAATGTCCTGATGTTGGATTACATATTGGATTGATGAGCTTAAGTGCACGCAATGTCTATACGTGTTCGGATGTACACATTTTGAATGGAAGTTTTTGGAAGTCACATATAGGTACACTATAAATCCTTCAACATACTGAAGGAATTTATGTTAGAGTTTTGGCTATTTGCTTGCATGTGATCCCTTTGCCCATGATCGTCAATGTGGGTGACAGCTGAGATAATGGCTTGTGTTCTTTTTTCGTTACTTTTTTTAAGTCGAGGCTGCTGATTTTCTCAAGCGAATTAAGAACAAAAACATTCGATTGAATAACTTTAGTTATCGATCGTATTGGCTTGCTGGAGTTTGTTAAATTAAATTGGTGTTATAAAGTTGGTGCTAGGTAAAGTATGATGAAATTTATAATTAAGCTTCAATTAATGAAAGAAATCAAATTTCTTATTACACACGCATATTAATCTTTCTCATATTTGTATGTATGTACGTGCAATAATTGAAGTCTAGATATTGCTGAGTTCTTTTCTAATTTCTTAAGAAAGAAGGAATCTTTTTTTTCTTTTTCTTGTTACTCAAAGTCTGTGAATTTCAAAGTTTGGAAGTAGGCTGAACGCGGCTTCGCTTTCGAGAAGCATATCCCCATGACATTCCATTTGGAAAAATAAACCTACGCTGGATAATTGGAACGCTTTTAAATCGGCTCGTAACAGAGCGGCATTGATTTTCAGAGGTGAAAAACGAGCTTATTTTAACAAGAATTATTACCACGTCTTGTTTCTTTCGGCAATGGAAAATTGGAACTGTGCTACCTGTCACTAAAAAGAAGCATCCTTGTAGTCCGTCTGATTTTCGACCCATGAGCATCCTCCCTGTACTGTCCAAAGTTTCTGAGATACTTATGGCTAAACAAATAAACGAATCCTTAAACAAACATAACTTAATATCTCCGTTTCAATTAGGCTTCAGGAAAAATCACTGCTGTAGTCCTGCGGTACTAAAGATCACTGACGACATTCGATCGAGCATGGACCAAAATCAACTTGCACTGTTTTGCTTACTTGACTTTTCAAATGGGTTTGACATGGTCGCCCATGAGTTAATATGATGTAAGTTGAAAGCGTACTATGGTTTTAGTTTTAGTGCTTCAAAGCTTGTGAAAAGCTACCTTGTTGGCAGGTAGTAAAAATTGAGGACGACACACCACAATTCAAGCCAGTTACTTCAGTGGAGCCTCAAGGCTTCATCCTTGGTCTGCTGCTTTTCAGTATATTTACAAATTACACTTTTAGTGTGTGCAAAAATCCTAACCTACATGGTTATGCTGATGACATTCAGTTATATTTATATGGACCTTTTGATCAAGCAAAGGAACCATGTCAAAACATTAATAATAACAAGTGCTGTGGGTTGCCAATCAGCATTATAAAACTTACAAAATCGGATGTTTGACCCCAATATACATAGATTATTGTCAACAAGATATACTATTAACTCTAATCTTACAGCAGGGATCACGTAAATTCAATTGTTGGTAAGGTCTACTCGTATATCATTTTGAGGAATCTTAGGAAGTCTGCTATCTATACACCCACTGCTACCAGAGTTACATTTAATTCAAATTAAATTTTCTAATTGCGGTCGCCCCTCGGCAAGGAATTTCCACACCTCCGAGTGTATTTCGGACATGAAATAAAGGCTCCTTGTAAAAAAACCATCAGCCGTTCGGAGGCGGCTTAGTATAAACTGTATGTTCGTCCATTTATTGGAAACTTTACAACACAACTGCTACTAATAGAAAAAAATATTAATCTTTAGGTGAGCGTAATTTATAGTACATTTATTCGAGAGGCACCGTAAAGTAATGTAAAGTAACGTCACTGAAATCGTATGTTGCTATGGGAATCAGTTGTTTCATTTTGATAAAGTCACAAGGAAACATAAACAAACAGGGCAATTTCAAAACGGAATAGATTTATTATGAAAACGAAATACAATATTTTACCAAACAATAATTTAACTTATATTTCTAAAATGAAAAATTTTGGAAATAAAAATTTAAAAATCTGGCTCCGTTTTAACAGCCACGACTGACTATATTGGTTGTTAGGTCGCCGAAAGGGTGACAGCCCTTGGTCGGATAAAATCCGGGTCAACTCCGATGCGTAGAACCGGCTGTCTTGAGAGGTACAACAACAACAACAACAACACTATATTGGTTGTATGTATGATCCCTTACTTTGGCTTGTTTTTACTTAGTCATTGGATTTGAATCCTGATCGGATAGATAATACTGGATTATAAAATATTAAGTGAAAAAAACAAATGAGGCAATAAAGACCATTTTTCTAACTGGGGGGGTTAAAATTCCCTTCCTCACATGAAGCAAGAGCCCCTCATAAAAATCCATAAGCCGTTCGAAGGCCTTTAAGTAATAACTGTAGGTCTCCCTATTTATTGAGAAAACATGGAAACACTTACCACAAATAGGGGGAGTAACTCGGCCAAAATCGCTTCAGCAACTATCTTTATATAAAATTGTACCAAAAATCTTTCAGAGAAATGTGTTAATTTTCAATTAGTTAGGTCTACGATGAAATTTATTGTTACTTGCGCGAATGTTTATGATGAAATCATAGATTCGAATTTTTGCACCCACAGTAAGTACGAGATGTCCGAAATGGCGAAGTGCAGGATGCTGGGGCGAATGTAGCAATGAAGTTCAGATATTAAATAATAAAGGTTCTGAAACAAATTATTATCACGCCGGTTGCTACACCTATCAAAAAAGCACCGAAAGCATTGCATGTAAATATCAATTACGGGTTTTTCATGAGGATTGCCGGTTGTGACAACAGAAAGCGTTGAAGTTTGACAAAAATGTTAATTTTTCAATGTAGTCGCTGGATCTTATCAGCATTTCCAAGCTGGAGTATTCTTATTTATCCGGGCCACAAAAGTTAGCCAGTGTAGTCTTAGGCTCTTAACTCGCGAAACTATGGCAATGTTACGGCACGCCGTTCCTCTCAAAAACAGGACGGCAATTATGAGCGACTTGTAGAGGGTGGTTTTTGTTCGTCGACAGAGAACTTTACTTTTCAATTCCTTACGCAGTTCAAAATAGCACCTGTTGTCAAGAGCGATTTTGCGTTGGATTTCAAGGTTGACTTTGTGTTTGGGGTAAATATTGGTTTATGAACGAAGGTAACTGCGTCCTCAAAATTTCAACTGTCCATAATGACGTGGAAGGCAATTCGTGAAAGCGATGATTGTTTGATTGATGACAGGAGACATTTCGTCTCACGGCGCGATTGTTGAGGTCAATGTTATTAATATCATTGGCGTAAGCCAACAGCTGTAGACTCTTATAGAAGATTTCACCTTCTTGATTCAGCCCTGCAACTCGTATTATTTTCTCCAGACATAAATTAAAGTAGTCACACGATAAGGAATCACCTTGTCTTAACCATCTCTTCGTATCGAACGGCTCGGAGAGATCCTTCTGGATCATGACGGAGCTATTTATTTTACTAAACGTCACTTTACACGGGCGTATACGTTTTGCCGGAAAATCAAATTCTGACATAGGGGTGTAAAAGGTGGTGTGTGTCGATTCACTTTTCAATGGTCTTTTTGAAGGTTTGGCACTTGGTGAATATCTGGTCTATGGTTGATCTACACTGATAAGGTACAATCAAACTGTTGACGGTTGGCTATAATATTTCGCACAATACGCTCGCTAGAGCTTACATATATGCGATATTAAGGAGGCTTATCTTATATAATTGGTAATATATGGAATTTCCATTTTTGTGGATAAGCCACACCACACTTAGGTACCAATCATCAGTCATGCTTTCATCCGACCATATTTTGCAAAAAAAGCTGACTCATGTATCTTATCAGTTCCAGGCACTCATAAAACTTACCATTGGCCACATCGTTCTTCTCTTCCGTCGGGACATGGTCGCAAATCATAAATAAATTCTGGGTGGGGTGAATGCCAGTACTCGGCGACAGAGTATATCTCTCACCACGAATCCGACGGTAAATGTAGCAAATGTCACAACGAATTATTCTTGTCCCGGTGAGCCTTTAATCTTACGAAGACATTAACCAACTGGGCAGCGGCACCTTGCCAATCAAGGGATCGTACATTCCTGGTGGATGACCTTATAAATATCATAGTCCTCAATACTTTTGCAGTTGCTGACATCAAAGTGGGGCCGTCCCTTTCTCATTAGAGCTGATTTCTGGATGGGGGGTCCCAAACCCAGGGCGCACCCTAGCTAGACGAGTAGGTTTATATTTAGTATATATTAGACGTCCACTAGGATCTGAGTATAGCCCCGAGGCTTTATCTACATACTCCGAAGCTTGAGTACGTCCCAGAAATAGACCTGCTTCACATACAACAGACCTTATCTTTTTGAACGATCTGTGGCGGTCAAATAATATATCTTAGTTTTCCAAAAAGTTTCGACTTGGTCAAGAACACATTCATATGAGTGGCACCAGCGATCGAGATATAGTGGAATGAATTGATTCCGCGCACATATTTATAAACGTATTGTAACTGTTGTGGACACAACCGTTTACGAGTTTTATATAACGAACTTCGTCACAAAAGCACAAATTTGTGAAAGAAAATTAATCAGTTTTGTACCATGATAACAAACAAGGCATCTCACAAGGCTACCATTATGAATGAGTCTCTGGCCGAAACAAATAACATCGAACCACGACCGCATGCATCTGATTTGGCCTACATTGAAGGTGATATTATAGTATAATGAAGTAGATAAAATTTATTTTTTCTTTTATTTACCAAAATCTGGTATTTTTTAGACGAAATGTCTGCACGAATAAGTTTATTTTAGAGAATTTTCGAATGAAATTGCCGTATTTTGCTGCTCATTTTTCAACTAAAACCATTTTGTGTATTTTAATATTAAAAAAAATATTTACTTTATGTATGTTTATACACGTATGTACATATTCACGTATATTTTCATATTGCCTCAAAACATTTGAAATCTAATTAATAGTATATAAAATTCATAATTTCCAACTTTGCGAGCTTTAGAAATTAAATTAATTTAATAAATTTTAAGTTATATTGAAACGTTTTTTATCGTAAAGTACAATAATTTTAAACTAAATTTCATAACAGAAAAGTCAACTGAACACAAATTTAATATTTAAACTATATACTAGAGCTTAACATGTGGGCGTATGTTACGTATGAATGTAGCTAGAAATGGTTAACTACGCCGGATGGGTAGGTAAACCTCTTTTTTCAACGGCTTCATATTATGTCAGATTTTTTTTATTTCTATTGGGGAAAAAAGTATTTCAAAAATTGTGAATTTCTGATTCAAATATAAAAACAAAAGCATTTTATTATAATTTTCTGCCATATTTAGCCCCTGGTTGGTCCCTTTTTATCGTCCAGCAGTAATCGGCCTGTGTAGCCCTGTGCTCACAGCACCTAAATTCTCAAGATCAAAATCTGTGGTATGTGGAATATTCAGCGACATGGTGCAACATAATGCTTATAATAAGCCAATAACAACTGGCTAGACATCTTTTTGTAGTTGTTACTCATATGGATAACTAGAAATTTTGATACAACTGTCTTAAAAGATCATTAATTTTTTCTTCAATCACTGGATATTTTCTTAACTCCCTGAATTGATGTCCAACGGAAATACTCTCTCTTTTATCTGTACTTCACTTATTCGCTTTTAATATGTGATGATGGAAGAACTATTTCAGACGGCTCTAAAAGGTAACCATATGCTTTTTTTTCGAAATTAATACCCTTTATAACTAAAAAATGACAAAAATGGCAATCCGGATAGTGATGAGCTGAAGGCTTGTTTTGATGAGCCACAAAGAAACCAAAACACAAGTGTAAGAAGATTTGGTTTACTTTACTGGTGCAGTTACTGCTTACTGTTTCCTGATTCGCTGAACTATGTTAATGTCTTCGTAGTTCGCATACAGCTCTTCATTCCATCGGCTGCGATAATCATATTTCCCAACTCGTAGAGGACCGCAAAACTTGCCCAAAACATTTCTCTCAAAAACTCCCAACGCCGACTTATCCGATGTTGTCATCGTCCATACCTCCGCACAATAAAGCAGGACGGGAACGACGAGGGACTTGTAGAGTTTGGTTTTCGTTCGGCGAGAGAGCACTTTACTTTTAAATATCCTACTCATTCCAAAGTAGCACCTGTTGGCAAAAGTGATTCTGTGTTGGATTTCCAGACTGCCATTGTTGTTGGTGTTAATATTGGTTCCAAGACAGACGAAGTTATCAACGGATTCAAAGTTATGGCTGTCAATAGTGACGTGGGAGCCGAGTCGCTAATGCGATGACTGCTTGTTTGATGACAGGAGATATTTCGTCTTGCTGTCGTTCACTACCACATCCATATCCTCCGCTTCCTTATCCAGAAAGAAGAACTCACGGCACGGTTGTTGAGGCCAATAATGCCAATATCATCGGCATACGCCAGCAGCTCTACACTCTTAAAGAAGATTGTACCTTCTCTATTCAGCTCTGCAGCACGTATTATTTTCTCCAGCATTAAATTAAAGAAGTCACACGATAAGGAATAACCCTGTCTGAAACCTCGTTTGGTATCGAACGGCTCGGAGAGGTCCTTCCCGATGCTGACAGAGCATAAAGTCAGTTTACATAGCCGCCTTAGTTTTGCGGGGATACCAAATTCAGACGTAGCGGCGTAAAGGCAGCTCCTATTCGTCCTGTCGAAGGCGGCTTTAAAATCAACGAAAAGGTGGTGGGTGTCGATTCTCATTTCACTGGTCTTTTCCAAGATTTGGCGCATGGTGAATATCTGGTCAATGGTTGATTACCAGGTCTAAAGCCACACTAATAAGGTTCAATCATTTTGTTGACGGTGAGTTTAAGTCTCTTCAACGCCATGTTTGAATAGGTCTGTCGGTAGGCTGTCAGCTCCAAAAGCTTTGTTGTTTTTTAAGCGGGCGAGTGCTATTCGAACTTCTTCATGGTCCGGTAATGGAATGCCATTTCCATCGTCATCAACTAGGGTTTCGAGTTTACCTTAACCGTATGGTCTATTTTCACTATCATTCAGCGGGTTGAAGAAGAGTCCCCTCCATAAATTCAATATGCTCTGGGCATCGGTGGCATCTTTGTGTGCTACAGGAGTCTGCTCCGGTTTTGAAACCTTCTGTAAGCCATCATATCTTCTCATAGAGCATTACGTATTCACTCATCTCGGCCTCTTTCTTTTTTCTGCAGGTGCATCTTGGTTCAGTCTTCAGTTCTCGGTATCTATCCCATATCGCAACGTTGCGAGGTAGGGCGTCTGTTTTCAATGCCGTCCCACTGTTCCCTTATACCGGGTTGCTGGTGAGTGTTCTAGAAGAGAGCAGTAGTACAAGTCGAGTAGAAAACCGCTCGGCAGTCTGTTATGATATCAGCTTTTCGACGTCGAACTTTCCTTGTGCTTGTTAACGGGCGTTCTTTGACACACATAGGTGGATGCGAATCGTCGATATCTTAAAAAATTTCGCTTTGATGCGGATTATGGTGAGACGCTCATCCACCGGGGGGAATGCCAGTACTCGACGACGGAGTCTCTCTCCCACTACGAATACGACACCAAATTTGCGCTCTTTTATATGGCTGCTGTAGCAAATTTCACAAGGACCCACCTTCTTCCGTCCTTGTCCCGTCTATCCCATCTCGTGGACGGCGGTGATGTCAGCCTTTAATTTTAAGAGAACATCAACCAGCTGGCCAGCGGCACCTTCCCAATTAAGGTACAGGACATTCCAGGTGCATGCCCTCAAATCGTGATCCTTAATTCGTTTGCGGGGGTCGTCAACAGAAAGAGGGTATCTTATCCCAAGCGTGTTATCTTTTTCATTGGAGCTGATTTCTATGTCGCGGGTCCCAACCGCAGCGCACAACCTCGCTAGGTGAGTAAGTTTAAAGATTTTACACATTTATATGGCGTGCCGCTTGCTTCAAGTCCAACGCCCGCTCGCAGCCGCACCTCTGGTGAACAGACGCAGCAATTAGACTTCAGGGGACCCCTATACCGAATAAGTCGGAGTGGCTCCACTGAAGCTTCCTTTCTCATTAGCCGTGACCCAAGGCTCCATACGGGTAGGTTACCGCATCTTGCACAAGGGTTGTTCTAGTTCGTTCTCCAGGGATCGCGACGTGGACGCAAGAGTAAGAATTGAGTACAGCCTCGCAATTGTAACAGCATACCCAAAAGCTCGACTGCACCCCATTACAATCCCACATATATGAAAAAAATTAATGAGGATCGTTGTTACACTTCATCGACTTTTTTAGTTGCGTTTATCACCCTAGTGGAGGTAATCCTAATCAACACATCAAGAAAGATCTGAGGTTGAAATCAGACAATTTATTAAAGGGAGTAGCTATCAGAGTTCGTCTGGCATAACAACAGTTGACCAGTACAATAGTCAAACCACTATGCCAAAGCAGAGCCCCTACTATGCTTATACTCGTATATTTTGCTTAATCCTTCGTAACTTTCGAAAGGCAGCTGAAGAAAAGATATTATTGTGCCTCCAGAATTTCAAGCAGTCTTTCGTCACTTAGGTATATTGCTTCAATTATTACTGTCCGCGATTACGATGAAATAACAGAAGACTTTTAAATAATTAAATTCAGATTCAAAGCTCATTCAAGGAAGGATTTTAATTTTTGAAAAAAAAATGAGCTTGAGACCTTTAAAGGCCTTGTTCGGACAATTACAAAAACCGTAGCGAAAATTTAAGTAAAAATAATTATTTTTAATATTAATTAATATAATTTTTTTAACATTTTGTATTATATTTTAGTACTACTTATTTTTAAAGCCACATATTTAACTACTATACACTACTACTCGGCAGGGAATGTCCACCCCTCCGAGTGTATTTCTGATATGAAATATAGGTTCTCATAAACAATCCATCAGCCGTTCGGAGGCGGCTTAGTATAAGCTGTAGGTCCCTCCATTTGTTGGTAAAACTTTAAGACGCAAAACCACAATTTGGAGGAGGAGCTCAAGTGAAAAGTTAACAATCTTATAAAAACAGTTCATACCTTCTGCTCAAATATAAACGAGACTATCCATAACTCGACAAGGACAAGACATATGGCCATACTTTTTTTTGCTTAGGTTGGCAGGACTGTTATATGTTTACATGTCAAATTTGAGCGCGATCTGTCACATAGTTTTTTTTTTACGGCACTATAAACAAGTCAACCTCGAGTGTGTTTTTCGAATTTTACTATGGAAATTAACGTTGAGCAAAGAGTTTGTTTGAAATTTTGTTATTCCAGTGGAATAAGTGCGACGGACGCAATGAAAATGTTGCAGAAGGCATATGGGGAGTCTTGCCTATCACGTGCAGGTATTTTTGATTGGTATAAGTCGTTCAAGGACGGCCGTACATCGCTGGAGAACTTGCCCCATGATAGTCGTCCAGGAACGTCAATAAACGAAGAAAACGTCGAAAAAGTAAAGAAAATTGTGTTGGAAAATCGTCGTGTGACTGAAAGAGAGATAGCTAGTGAGCTCAACATATCAACACACGTCTCATGCCCAAAACATCGTGAATAATGCTATGAGCGGATCATAGCATTATTCACGATGTTTTGGGCATGAGACGTGTGTCTGCTCGACTTGTTCCAAAATTGTTGCTCATACGTCTCGTCTTGTACGCGATTATTTGACCAAAAACAACGTAAATATTGTTCCGCAAGCACCGTATTCACCCGATATGGCACCGTGTGACTTTTTTCTTTTCCCTAAACTCAAATTGCCGCTTCGTGGAAAGCATTTTCAGTCGATTGAAGTCATAAAAGAGAATTCGAAGAAGGAACTGAAAGCCATACCTAAAGCGGCCTATCAGAAGTGTTATGAAGATTGGAAAAAAAGGTGGCATATGTGTATCGCCTCTAATGGTGACTATTTTTAAGGGGATAAAATAAATATTGAAAAATAATTAACCGTTTTTGTTTTATTGAGCCAGTCTCGTTTATATTTGAGCAGAAGGTATTTACCGAAATGCCTAAAAAAGTAAAATTAGTTACGATGATAGAGTTAGAATTCAAGATGCAAGTGAAGAAGGAAAGTCTCAGGTTAAGATTGCCAATTTGGTGGGATGTTCGCGATGCGCGATCCAATGTGCTATCAGGCGATTTGTGGAGACGAAATCCCACAATAATAAATCAAAAAGTGGAAGACAGCGTCTAACCAGTAAACGAGAAGACCGAATACTTATACGCGAGTCTCTCACGGATCGTAAAAAATCTTCTTCTGCCCTTACAGCTGCCCTTCCCGATGAATTTGGCAAACCAGTCAGTGCTCGAACAGCTAGAAGAAGACTTCTGGAAGCAGGTTTAAAAGGATGTAAAGCCCGAAAGAAGCTCCCCGATGCCAACATTTCACGGAAGAAGATTGGTCGAATGTTCTGTGGTATGATGAATCAAACTTCGAGGTAAGCTTAGTTAAGATCGTCTTAAAGTATTAACAGTCATAGCTTCTTACCATAGAGCAATTTTTAAGACATGATACACATCTTATGAAAACATTATTTTTTCTTTTCTACAGATATTTGGAACACCTGATGTGACGTTCGTGAGGCGACGGGTTGGGGAAGAATATCATCATTAAGCATGGAGCAGACAGCATTATGATCTGGAGCTGCATGGCTGCTGAAGGTGTCCAAAGTACATAAATGTATTAGAAGCTGTTCTTCTGCCTTCGTTAACGCACACTTTCTACTACTACGATGCGTTGGTTTAGAAATAACAACATTGTTTTCTTAGATTGGCCCATACAATCTCCAGATCTTAATCCCATTGAGCACATGTGGGCTATTTTAAAACGCAAGATTAAGGAACACAGTATAACATCATGCCTAAAAGAATTGCTGCCGTTATTAAATCGAAGGGTGGACCTACTAAGTATTAATGTTATTATCACTAATTCATTGTATTTTCACTGTTTTACTAATAAAGCTTCATTACTTCACTTGTTAAAACAAAAAATTTAGTAATTAGTAGGGTGCCTAATACTTTTGACCAAAGCTGTATATACACGTATATCACTACTATTTTACCGCTACTATTGTTTCTACTGCCTATCTTTCCACCGCCGCTTGATTTTCAATATTCCCACTCTTGCTACTGATTCTTACATTTCTTAGGTCTCGACTTCTACTTTAAATTTAATTTCCTACTTCTTAAATTTTTCTATTACAAAGTTTCAATGTCCCTGTTTCTACTACTTTTTTTCTAACACTATTTTGCTGGTGATCTCTTCTCACTTCTACTTGATTTTCAACAATTACTCTTGCTGCTTTGCGAAATTATTTTTGCGAAGTCAACTTTTAAGACTTTAAATGGATATTCTTATACTTATGCACTAGAGTGTACAAACACATATACTCGTAAATATAATATGTTATATTGCAGTTCTCAGTATGCATACATATAGGCATACTATAAGGTGTGTAGGCTGGGATTGGTCATTAACAAGGAGATATTAAAATCCTATAAAATATTCAATGATTACCTGAGCTGGGCGTAAGTAAGCAATCTATTCAAAAGCCAATTAGTGCCAATTACAACGCCAAATTGCTGATAATTGGGCACATGGTCGTGACAAATTAGCAAATTTTCAACTATATAAAAGAGGTACTTCCATCAATACCACAGTTACGTTTTTGACAAGCAAAAAAAATGGCTTTCGAAGAAAATCCGGAAAGTGTTCGAAGTCTATTTGGCACACATTGGATAGTTTGGAAGTGTTTGGGTCAAGTACCCGATCCACGCTATCCAAGACTTTACAAAGTCTACGCTGTGCTCCTAAATATAGGTTTCGGCCTCGGCTATCCACTCCACTTGCTGCTCGGACAGCTGGGTTTGGAAACCTTGGAAGAAGTTCTGCTCAATCTCACCATAAGTGTGCCCGTGGCTGTGTGCGCTTTGAAGTTTTTCAATATTTGGCGGAACTTGTGGAAAGTGCGCCATTTGGAGGAAATGTTCAATACACTTAATACGCGCATAAATCAACGCGATGAATGGATTTATTACCGCAAAGTCACCATACCGAATGCATTAAAAGTTTTGCATTTGTTCTACTTCATTTGTGTGGGCACAGCGCTCGCATCTGAATTGACGCTGCTGATAATGGGATTCGCTTATGAATGGCGCCTGATGTACCCGGCATATTTCCCATTCGATCCGTATGCGACGACGGGTGGTTATGTGGTGGCACATACGTTTCAAATCATTGGTCTTTTGGTACAGTTGGCGGAGAATCTTGTGAGCGACACTTACGGTGGCATGTGTTTGGCGCTATTGGCGGGGCACGCGCATTTGTTGGGCAAGCGTGTCGCCAGCATTGGTTATGATAAGCGGAAGACGGAGGCGGATAATGGTCGGGAATTGGCGAATTGCATTGTTGATCATAATATGCTTTTTGAGTGAGTAGGAATTAAATCAAAAATTAGAGATTATAATTTATTAATTTAAACTTATTCTGTGATTGTGTGAAATTTTCATTAGTATCGCTTTTATAAATAAATTTCTTTTTTAATATGCTTTAAAGAAATAATAGTTATGATTATTTCGCAGGTCATAAATTTGTAATTTGTGCCCTGCCCAATTCCTCTCCAGCGTTTCATAAACTGATGTTAAACAACACTTGTGAGCTCCATCAGGATCGGTTTCAGTCAGGGCTATTCCTTATCGTGTGACTTCTTTAATTTAATGCTGGAGAAAATAATACGTGCTGCAGAGCTGAATAGAGAAGGTACAATCTTCTTTAAGAGTGTAAAGCTGCTAACGTATGCCGATGATATTGACATTATTGGCCCAAACAACCGCGCCGTGAGTTCTGCTTTTTCCAGACTAAATAAAGAAGCGAAGCGAATGGGTCTGGTAGTGAATGAGGGCAAGACGAGATATCTTCTGTCATCAAACAAACAGTCATCGCATTCGCGACTCGGCTCCCACGTCTCTGTTGACTGTCGTAGATAACTTCGTCTACCTTGAAACTAGTATTAACACCAACAAAAATGTCAGCCTGGAAAGCGAACGCAGAATCAGGTTTGCCAACAGGTGCTACTTTGGACTGAGTAGGCAATTGAAAATTAAAGTCCTCTGCCGACGAACGAAAACCAAACTACAAGTTCCTCATCGTTCCCGTCCTGATTTATGGTCGGCGTTGGAAGTTTTCGAGAGAAAGGTTTTGCGTAAGACTTTTGGTCCTTTGGGCATTGGCAACGGCGAATATCCCAGGCGATGGAACGATGAGTTGTAAGAGCTATATGATGATATTGACATAGCTCAGCGAATCAAGGAGCAGCGGCTACGCTGGTTAGGTCATGTGGTTTGCATGGATACAAATACTCCAGCTTTAAAAATTTTCGTTGCAGTCCCCGCCGGTGGAAGCAGAGGAAGAGAAAGACATCCACTCCGTTGGAAAGACCAGGTAGAGAGGGTCCTGTTGGCGCCAAACAGCGAAAAAAAGAAACAAGTGGCGCAATGTTATAAATTCGGCTATAACCACGTAAGCGGTTTCTACACAAGAAAAAAAATATGAACATTCAGTATTTTTTATCTAAAGAAACTTTATATACTGCATATAAAAATACATACATATATTTATTTTTATATTTATATTTTGTTGTAAATTTTTACATCTTTCCTTATACATACATATACTTAAATTTTTGTTTATGGTATGTATTTTTAAATATCTAAAATGATTTCTTTCAGCTGTCATCGAATTTTGGGCGAAATAATCGGCATCGGCATGTTTGCTCAGATAATCTCGGCGAGTCTTATTATGGGCATTGTCGTCATCTATATGGTATTCTACGTCGGCAATGCCTTTGAATATGTCTATTATAGCATATATTTGTTTGGCTGCACGATGGAGGTGTTTCCCACCTGTTATTATGCCACTAACTTTGAATTTGAATTCGATAAATTGACATTCATGCTGTTCTCATGCAATTGGATGGATCAGAATCAGTCCTTCAAGAAAAGTCTCATCATCAGCATCGAGCAATCGTTGAAAACACGTAGTTTTCGTGTTGGCGGCATGTTTCGCGTCAATTTGCAAATATTTTTCGCCACCTGTAAGGGTGCCTACTCAGTTTTGGCATTGGCTCTGAAGTTGAAATAATAAAATATTTTAATGAAGATAGTGTTTTATATTCACGGATCTAACGAAAAATAAAAAATATTTTTAAATTTTAAGTGAAAAAACATACATTGTATTTAGTTTCATAATAAAAAAATATAGATGTTGTAATTTTAGCATTAGCAAACAAAATTATTGAATTGTCAAATTTACTTAAGATCTAAATTTTAGTATCCTCGTAGAGAGAAACGTCAAGCTTAGGCAGAGGTTACGCGATTATAACCGAGTGGGCAACTGCACTCAATACGTTTCTTCTTTTCATCATTTGGCACCAATAGAAGGTACCAAGTGCTGCCAGATTCTTCGCCGCCTGATCTTTCAAACAGAGTGTGGGCCTTCCTTTTCCTTTGCTACAATTCTGTAGTGCTTTCATCCATTCGGACAACTTGACTGTCTCTTCATTTACTGAACTATGTTAATGTCACCATATAGCTCATGCAGGTCATTATTCCATCGACTGCGGCAAACTGCGAAGATGAGAGGTAAATGCGTCAAAAAGCTTCATCTAGAAATAAAATCGTACTAGATGTTTCCAGAAAAATCATTTTTTTTCTGGTATTTAATTGTTTTCTTTTACAACTTTCTGAAGTGCGCTGAAGTGTTGTTTTAAAAAGATATTATTTTAGTTAATCGTTAGACCCACTTACGTGATTATAGCCGAGTCACCAGTACCATGTCTTACTGTTTGTCGCCAATTGGAGACATCAAGATACTCTAACGAAAACTTTCAAAACTGGAATATTTTATCTATCTGAACGACGTAATGCTTCCAACGTATTCCCTTTCTGTTAGTCCGCTGAACTACATATGGCCATGTCGCCACATATCTAATACTTATCATCGTTGAGGTGTAAAGGGGGGAAAAGGTGCTTCTTGTAAATTGCAGTTCAGTTGCGTTGAAACATATAGATACAACACTTGTGCGAGATGCGCCGAACTTTGGGTCACGGCTAAAAGACAATTAGCTTTAGTGTACCCACTTGAAGCAAAAAGTTCGCTATTTAAATTTATTGTAAATATACACGGTGTGTTCCAAAAATAACCGAACTTTATATTTAAATCATACAACATACAGCGCCATCTATTGAAAATTTGCAACATTAAAAAGATACATTCATCCTCTTTCAAACGCACCTGACTTCATGTAAGTCGGATGACAGATGTAAAAGTGACAGCCATTTCAATAAAACCAAAAGTGTGCTAATGGTTCCAAAAAAAAAAAAAACAAAAAGAGCAAATATAAAATTTTGTGTCAAACTTGAAAAAAAATTGAAATTGAAGTTTAAAAAATTAAAAAAAAAAATTGAATAAAATGAAGCAGCCGTAACCGAGGTACTGAAGATATTATATATATTATATGATATGATATGATATTATATATTCTGTAGGATATCGCTAGTATTATAAGCTTATTCTCTAAAGGAGCACAATCAATACAGACACCAAGCCTGAGGACGATAGGAAATCCGCTCAAATAGCTTTTTAACTTTCACCTTTAAGACAACTGCTATACACGAAGAAGAAGCAGACTTCGTAATCGTGAATGTACTTTACTAGGCAGAATTCATTAAAGAATACAAGCGGACAAACAGTGCATCTGTAACCGTTCCCAATTACCTACCCATCAATATGTAGTAAAAATACGCAATGGCGGCGGTATTACTTCGAAAATAGTTTTTTTTAGCTTTCGAAAAGATTCACATACACATTCACTCACTTGCAAGTCCAGCCATTCTCCTTTTGAGCACTCAAATTCCTTAAAGTTGGCTATCATTATGAATGTCTTTCGCATTCCTTCTTTTATAAAATTGTTGATATACATATGAGTAGCCATGTGCTTGGTGTTTTGTGGTTGTTGTAATTGTTATTGGCTGTCACATTGATGACATCAAAGTTTTTCTGAACTTTGCCACTTTAGCCAACAAGATGAAAGAAAAAACTCACGAAACTACAACTATGAAGTTGCTGATGTGTCGTCATAACTCTGATTGCCTAACGCTCCATTTATAATTTTCCTTTTTCCTATTTTTCTTTTTTTTTTTTGTTTCGCTCAGCCTGCTCCCGTCTTGACTAAAGCTAAAGAGGCAACTTAAAATATTCTACACACGCTCAAGTACGACAGCAGTCTTCATATGAGACTGCCCCTACCTCGCTGCCTATACCGTCTGTTTGTAATCAACGATAAACGCGCCCCCGGGCGACTTCTTGTATGATAGCTACTTACTTGTAGCTCGCTTCGAACAGCTCATGGCAGCCTCCTCATAACTTCAACATTTTCTTTCGCCTCACAGCGTTGCAACTCACACATTTATTGCCATTTTTTTTCATACTTTTATTTTACGCTGCCAGTTGCTTTGGTTCCCAGCCTCTACGGCCTCTACATCTCATATTATTTTTCCATATAATTTTGCTGTTTTTGGCATATTTTTACGAACTTCTACTCGCTCTTTTTATTTGTCATTTTATTTTTATTTTTTTTTATTTTTATTTCACATGTGGACGCTTTTTTCTCACACACTGTTTTGCCCATCACTTTGCTGACAATGTCGATCTACTTTCTTGCGCAGCCTTGTGTCTGCGTGCGAGTATTGATGTAAGTGTATGTGTATTTGTACTCGTGCATTTGTGAATTTTTCATATCCTGCCTATAACAGGAAGTCGCAACGAATAAAATTGATATTAAGTTATGGCTGAAACTTTTATTATTATGCATCTATCATCGTTGCTAAGTTCAATATGGCCTCCTGACTTGGCCATAAACTGACAAACATATATAAATAATTGCAAACGCACATACGTGTATGCATGTGTATTTAAATGTGTGTATTACGCAACACACACACACACATCTATCGGTTTTAAGCCTGTCGCTTGATACTGCTCCTTCGCTAAGCTGCTCCCTGACAAACTGCCGTCGCCATCTTCTAACACTCAACGTTGCATTGAGCCGTATAAGAACTCAGAAAGTAGTAGAAAAACAATTTTGAAGTTAAATTGTTGTAGTAGAAAGGCTCACTCTTGTCTTTAGCCGACGTTGGGCACTGAACAAAATTGCACGCTAAGTGTTTTATTAAATCGAAACTGATGACTTCAAACTTTGCTTTTTTATTCATTAATTCTTTCAACAAAATATTTTCTTCTTAATTTTGCATAAGAAATTTAGAAAACAGCGGGGTGTGAATGAAGTTCATTTCTAAGTGTTTCACAAATTCGTTCCAGGCATATTCTATGAATTTTCCTCATCGTCTCTTCGCTTAATTCATTTAGCTGCTAGCTTAACTATAAGCAACTGCAGAAGCTATATAAGACACCTCAACCTTGTCACTTGCCCCCTGATGTAGCCATTTATAAAACCACAGTAAATAGCCTGGCCGTGTACCGGAAGGTAAGAGCTCGATCTCAAGTCATACAAACAACAAAACAATATATTTTTTACAACGTACTACTCGACAGAGAACTTCAATACCTTTTGGTGTTTCTAATAGAAAGGCTCCCCTAAAAATACGCCAGCCGTTTGTAAGAAAAACTTCAAGAATTTCTCCAAAACTCGAAGGACCCTAAAGACTCTCTCGATTTCAAATCGTTTCCTTTGATGGAGATTGTGATTACCTTGAATCTTCTGCAAAACCTCTTTCAAAACTAACAGCTCATCCCCTTCTAAATGTAGTCGTGCAGCTAAGGATCTTTTCTTTGCAATGAAATCCAGATGATGTAATAGCGGGACATGACTTTCTCCTATCCTTCGGTTAAGATTCTACAGTTCCACTCATACTGTTACACAGTCCACTCTTCGCTTGTATAGATGTACAGATGATTACAAAACGCTTCTTTTACCTTCTTCTCCTAACCTATTTTTAGTATTATCCTTATTTCGAATTTTAGTGTGAAGCCATTTGGGGTCAACTCAGTTTTCACTTTCTATAAACTTTCTGAGATAAAATTTTCAAAACTTTGAATGTATGCGGATTATGTAAAACTTTAAAAATATTAATCTTCGGCAAATGGAGGTATCTTGCAACGAGCGTACATAAATATTATGGTTGAATGGTGCAAAATAAATCGAATGCCCCTATATCTGAACACATGTAGAGTTATCGGGCTCTGCTAGATGGCGTTAGAAAGATGACATTTCGTACTAGAAAAGCTTTTCTCACAGTTTTGTGATTGGCTGAATCAGTTTTGTTTGAGCGTGAGTCAAGGATGGACACTAGCAAAGAGAAAATACGCTATATTTAACAGTTTTTCTTCGATAAGGGCAAAAACGCAAGCTAGACGGCTGGAAATGTGAATAGCGTTTATGGTCCTGACACTGTTACAGTCAATCATGCACAATTTCGGTTTCATTCCGGTAATTTTGATGTAAAGTGGAATGGAAGGAAGAAAGATGTCATTGACCTCAACAACCGCGCCGTGAGACGAAATATCTCCTGTCATCAAACTAACAGTCATAACTTCAAGGCCGTAGATAATTTTGTCTATCTAGGGACCAGCATCAACACCAACACTTTGAACTTAGTAGGCAATTGAAAAGTAATGTCCTCTCTCGACGAACGAAGAAGCAACATCTGATGAGTCGGCTTTTAGAGTTTTCGAGAGAATGGTTTTGCGTAAGATTTATAGTCCTTTGCGGGTGGGGAACGGCGAATACTGGAGCCGATGGAACTATAAGCTGTGCGAGATATACGGAACATTGAAATAGTTTAGCGCCATACGCCAGTAAAGTTAGTATTGTATATTAAGCATGGCGGCCGCAGTAGCCGAGGGGTTAGCATTCCGTACACACATTCTGAAGGCCAGTAATCAAGTACTGGTCCAACCAACTACCAAAATCATAAAGAATCAATATTTACAGTTGTGGTCGCCCCTCGGCAGGGAATGTCAACCCCTCCGAGTGTATTTCTGACATGAAATAAAGACTCCTCAAACTGTAGGTGCCTCCATTTGATGGAAAAGCATGAAGACGCATGCCACTAATTGAAGGGTGGATGTCGGCCGAAATATCACTTCAGCGGCAACAAAGCGCCAATTATACATATGCATATATTTATATATATATATATATATATTAATCATTAAAGTCTACATTTTATTAGAAATGCGATAATATCACATTCATCATTACGTAATAGGTATCTTATAGGTATAATATTGGCAAATACACTGCACGAGCGTAGTTTGCCAAAAACGAAGATATAATTGTAATTGCAACACCGATAAGTGTTGTGGCACAATGTGACGGCAAAACTCGAGTGCTGGACGCCAAGAATTAAATAAATTTACATATGTTTATATTATATGTATGTATGAATATATGTATGGGCTTATTTAAGCCACTTCCTCCAGCGCACAGTTCACAGATAGCCGCAGCAGCAGCTGTCACAACTTTTTGGCAAATTGCTAACATATTAAGCGCAAATGGCAACAGAGGCTTTAGCGGTTTCATACTCTTTTGGAATAATTCAAGGAAAAAATATGTACATACTCGTATGTATGTATATATGGTATACAAAATGTAAATATGACGCAGAGTCATGGAAAGTAGTATTAGAAGTAGAGGAAGAAAATTTTAAACCTGCTGGCAAATTTATGACCACATTAACTTGAGCGCTTTTAATCGAATTTACCAGCACTCGAGACCCAGCACCAACGGTATCACATTCTGAGTGCGCGCAATGCCAAAAATTCATTTGTGTTGCATGCAACAAATAGTGAGTGCCAAAATTTGTCTTATTTTCGCCACACAACAAACAATATTCAAAATAGCAGCAGGCAGGAAAGTAGCGAAGAGGCGGAGAAGCGGAGAAACCGAAGGTAGCTCTGTTGCATGTTCTTATCATCTCATTCTATCCGTCCAACAGACAAAGCATTTGCAGCAATAATTAACTATGTACTTCTAACATTTTTTGAAGCGTCCACTTTTTCAAGTCGATAGCGAGGCGCACCATTAAGGAAGCGTCCTTCCGTCGACTGGCTCTAGGATAACTGCAGTAGGAGCTCACTGGTGTGTGAGTTGAGTCTCATAGTTGAAGTGTCACTTCTTCGGTTGCCAAGTTAGGCTTATTAAATAACCACAACATTTCAAATACTATATACTACTTTGTGAGTATGTGTGTAGGTGTGTAGGTATTTGGCGACTGGCGCACAATAACAAACATTTTTAGTGACACAGCAATTTAAATTATTTTATTTTATTTATTTTAAGTTCCACTTTTTTTTGGCTTCAAAGTTTTGGCACTTTCGAGCTTTTCAAGTCATTGTTTTTAGTTTTTAGTACCGCAGTACTTTTGGAGCTATTAAAATGCAATGGGGAGTTCGAAAAGAGTGACAGGTGATTTTCAAAATGAAGGTCTTACACTATTGATAATTTATGCGGGTCAGGAAGGCAGAAGTTCAACCGTAAAAGAAACGTCTGTAGAAAGAAGCGAGTAAATTTCCAGAGTGCTTGTCAAAAATAGTCCCCAACTTATAATGCTTGAACTTATGTCCCGTTAAAAGTTGAGCCTTGCTCTGCTAGAGGGAATTTGGCAACGTTGCTGAAGTATATTGAGGTTAAGTATAATAAGCGCTAATTTTTCGCACAAGTGGAATACTTTCAAAAACAATAATAATAATACTTTTCTAAAGCTTTTTGGAAGATTTAAAGTAATTATTGTTCTTATGAAGCCATTCTCCACCCAAAGAAATGAATAGAAAGCATTGTAAATGAGAGGTTATTGAACTCAGATATCGAGAGATGAGGAGAAGATTTGTTACGAGAGGCATAAACTTTGGAGTTTTGATGTTCAAAAAAAAGGTCTCGAGGGAAGTAATGATATAGAAAAAGACGGAAGTCTTTCCCATTTTGGTACACAGCCGCCTGAAAGTATATTGAGGGGTGGGAAAAAGAGATTTGCGGTATTTGCAGTTGGGGGCTTGTATTAGGTATACTTTGGTGGGCAGTCACATTCTAGTTCGGAAGCAGAGTTTCTCTAACATATTAAAAAAAAACAGGCAAGTCAATTTGAGCGATCGGCTGTGTCGTTTATACTAATATGAATAAGGAAATTGTGAACCATATGCTAAACTTTGCATGTGGTAAAGGTATTCTCAGATGACGTAATGTTCTCGTTATGTGTCATGCTCATGTGCTCGGATTGTCACCCAAGATCGCATTATTATGCAATCTGAATTCCTAGTATACTGAATTCCTACTATTGCGAAGGGTCACCGCTAAAAGAAAAGAAATTTTAATGGTGTTAATCCGAATCCGAAAGCGGATAGGAGTGTTTATTTATTAAGAAACAAGTTTTCTTGAGTATTACCTTTTACCTAAACTTATGCATATGTTCATATATAGAACCACCACGAACACATATATGTAAAACTGTACGCTGCCAATCCAATTTATTTTGTTTCTTCTCGAAGTTCCTTTAGATATAAATATATTGAGGCCATCCGTGTATCGTGTGAAACTACATGAACATCCTTGCAAATAGGTGCCTCTACTATATCAACCCACAAGCTAAATACCAAGTGAAGTATGTGTATGCATGTATGTATGTATGTAAGACACTACACGAACAAAAAAGTTAACCACAACACACACTGAAACCAAACCCACCAAATTTACACCACCTCACTACGTAACTTATGGCAGCAGATGGCAGCTGTAGATATGTGAGTATATATTTATTTTTATTGTTGCTTTATACACATACATGCATGTCCATATAAAGCTTTTTTTTTCTTTGTGCACTTTGACTTTATGCCTTTTGCCGTGACTTAAGCTCAACAACTGGCTTGGCTGTCTTACTCATGTGAGCACTTTGTGGTATTTGGGTGTAATAGAGTGTGAATGAGTAGCTAATTTTATGTAATCCTTCGAACTAGCACGAGCCGTGGAGCTTCTTAGGACGGTAGGTTAGATTATTTGGTAAATTTCTAAAGCCTTTTAGACATTCAATATACGATCCTCGAATGATAAGTTAGAAGAGTCTACAATATTACAAAAAAATAATAGCTAAGGAAAGCTCCTTCAATTGAGAGCTTTAGAATTGTTTATATAAAAGTGTACCTTAATTTAAAAAACTTGATAGTTACTTACGTGTGTATTGAAAGCTTAACACAATTCTATGTCAAAAGTTCGAAAACTCTTCGGTGTGAAAGCTTCGTAAGTTAAAAGCTCAAAGTTGCTTAATAATATTTTCTTTCAAAACTTTAATCTTTGAAATTGACTTTTTTGTTTTGCAAAAGGCTTGCACATTAATGCTTACCTTTTCTGTAATAAATATTGTCATTAGAGCAACTATTTACTACCAACAACAGAACATCAGTTTTTGCCTCACAGCATCTATTACATTGAAAAAGCGTTACAACAAACAATAACAAGAACGTTACTTTACGAGCTATAAATTTTGCAGCAAGTGTTTGAATTTATGTTAACCGATTGGGCTTTTGATTACACTACTTTTTTACGTAAAATATGTGACACAACACAGACTGTACAGACTGTAAAATAGAAAGAAAGAGGGTATGCCTGTTGGCAAACCACCAATAACAATTATGATGTGGCTTAGCGTTGGCTTGGCTAGCGAGTCGTTGAGTTGGAAAGCGTTGTAAAGGCTATTTAAATAAAGCAAGAAATAGGAGAAAAATATTCTGGTACATAAACCATTTAAATGGTATTTTACATACTACACGTACGTATAATTCTCGCGCTTCTAGAATACTTTGGGAGGTACATGAAAAAATTAACAAATAAACAACACTCAAAAAAATATGAACATTATATGCTTTATCACTTGAAATTAAACTTGAACGCTTTCCTGTAGTTTCCATCTTTCGTTTCTTATTTTTTTATTGAGTTATTTAACTTAATTTGTTCGTTAATTTATTTAATTTTATTTTAATTTATTTTATTTTGAAATCATATTTTTTTAATTAATGTTGTTTTAATTTATCTTCTTTTATTTTTGTTAATTTTAGTTTATTCTATTTTGCTTTAAATTATTTTTTTATTTTCTTTTATTTTTGATTATTTAATTTTTTTTTATTTTAGATTATCTTATTTTATATAATTGCTTTTTTTATTCAACAATTCAACAAATTCAACAATTCATTAATTATTTTCTATTCTTGCAGCATCAAAGCGTACTCGTATAAATTTTGAATATTAAGACACCAAGGTGGAAATCAGTTTTAATTGGTGCATCATTAAATAAAGTGCAAACCACAAAAAATTGCATGTAGCACGTACAGGAGCAAAATATGTATATATAATAGATGTACAATGTACATATATACTCATTTAATTTACAAATAAATATGACCATCAGCTTCCACTGCAATAACAACAGCAACACAAAAGCTGAATTATATAATTTTGAGTTGAAATGACAACCCTCAAGATGACACTTTTATTATATTTTTGTTGTTTCTGTTGGTCGAAAAGTATACCCATTTTTAATAACAGAGCAAATGTGCGGGAGTGCTGTCGTGAGCATAGACAGTAACTGGTTGCTCACTAATTAGAAGAAATTATTTAGATACACTCTACTAATTGCTAGCTTACTTTTGCTGACTCAATGGTAAGAAATTCTTTTTTGAAAATCTTATGATAAAATACCTCACTAGTGGTCTCGTTCAGAAAAAAAAATATATATATTTGAATTGTGTTAAAGCATAATTTTTCATTTCTATTTAATAACACACTGTAATCTACCGTTATTAAGGCGGTGGAGAGTATGCTTTTGAGCACAATATTCAACGATTTAAATTAAAGTGTAACGAGTGAGCAGTGATGAGAGAAACTGACGACCTCTTCACTAAAACTTACATCCTGCGGTAAAGAGGTTGATTTGAGAGAAACCGGGCTCACTTAGTCCTCCAATTGGCGGTAAATAGAGATAAGAAATGATCATTTTAGAAGGGGAATATGCCAAATATTATTATAATAATGTTTAGTGCATGTTTTACAAATACATAAACTCTCAATTTATCACTGTTTTTTTTTTTCTCCCAAGCACACTTCTTCACTTCGCAATCACCTGATGCAGTCCAATCAAGCAATGAAATTCAAACAGTTGCTGACAGCAACGCAACTTGCCTATGTTCATAGCAACGGCTTGTGAAAAGTAAAAGAGGAAAAGAAAATGTAATAACGGTTAATAGAAACAATGCCCACAATAATTATAATCAAACCACATTAAATAAAGAACAACAACAACAGCAGCAGTAACAAGAAAAAACTAATCAATTGACTACTCAGTTGCAGACTTAATTGAAATATCTCCAAAGGCAACAGCCGTCAAAGAGCGACATCAACAAGAACAACATTAAGAAATGGAAAAATAGGTGGCAAGATAAAATGATGATGATAGAAAATGACGCGGTTATTTTTATTTAGTATTACGAAAGTATTATTAGCCTACAGGCTTGGATCTATTTCTCGCGCTTAGAGAGAGTTGCCAGATTTTTTGTTTTTTTTTTTTTGCTTTACATTTTCACATTTTATATTTAGCCTTTGTTTTATTGTTTTATGCGTATATTTTGTACCCACATTTCCCCTATACTCTTATCTTCAATACTAGTTTTTTGGTTAACACCAACTCATGTTAAGGAGGACATATAATACATATGTAAGGACATATCCACTTAATAATACCAATTCTCCAACTGGACTTCAGACGTGGGTTTTAATTGAGTTTAAGTTGAATATCTCATATTACCAACACGTTTGATTTGAGTTACACTTTCTCTCTTCTTCTCTTTATCTTTCTCAATCTCGTTCTGTTTTAATTTTTTTTTACACTTTCTACTGCACAGTGGCCACTTATCACACCTTCTTCTTCTCCTTCTCTACGACAAAATGTTTATTGGCAATACACACTTGGCCGGCAAAAGAGTCCTGCGGGGTTTCTGGTTACTCAATTGCATTCTAATTTTGGATTGATTGGATTGAAGAGTCGTTTGCTGTGGTATTGTTTTGTGAATTTATCAATTAGAGTATCATTTAGTTGGTTATCTTTGGTTTATTGATTGTAATTGATTATTTTGTTTGTCGAAGTGCATTTGCTCGTACAAATATAACACACACATACATTCTTTTATTATAAGTATTTTAGATAAAAATTTGTAAATTTATAAAGTTCAAAAAATCAAATATTTTTAAGAAAATCATGCTAAAAGAAATTTGTTGTTATTGAGTTGTATGGAACCTTAGAATCGGCTAAAAATGTTGTTAATCCGACTCATTCGGATAAGTTTCTCTTGGTTCGAGGTACAATGCAGCCACTAAAGCGGCTAATCTTGATGTTATTTTTCCAAGAAACTAAAGTTTTAGCTACCTTCCAAAGGCAACTGAACTTTTATGAGGAGTGTTTTTTTTTTTGTTAGAACTACGCTAGGAGAGGTTGATATTCCCTGCTCAGAAAAAAGTTTTTTTTTAAATTCAGATTCTCTGCGGTACACGTAATGCTAACCATTCCACTTCTGCAGCCACAACGCACATTGCACAAAATAATCAATTGCGTTCAATCGCAAATTTGATTTTGAATTTGTAGCAGGAGAAATACTCCGTTGCCGAGTTCACCACAGAAAACTTCGAATGATTCTTTTCGTTCACTGTTCGTTTGGTGTTTAGAAACACTAAGTACAGACAGAACCTTCTCCACCTGATCTTTTCACCGGAATGAAAGTCTACCATCTTTCTCTGCTTCCACCGCCAGGTACCGCACCGAAAACTTTCAAAGCTGAAATATTCTTATCCGTCTGGACCACATTTCCTAGCCAGTCTAGCCGCTGTTTCTTGATTCACTGAACTATGTCAATGTCATTGTATATCTCGTACAGCTCATCACTCTAATGGCTGCAGTATTCGTCGTTGCCAACGCGCAGAAGACCGTAAATCTTACGCAAAACCTTTCTCTCGAAAGGTCCATAAATCAGGACGGGAACGATGAGGAACTAGTTTGGTTTTCGTTCGTCGGCAGAGGACTTTAATTTTCAATTGCGTACTCAGTCCAAAGTAGCACCTGTTGGCAAACCTGTTTCTGCGTTCGCTTTCCAGGCTGTCATTTTTGTTAGACGAAGCTACGACTGCCAACAGAGACGTGGGAGCCGAGTCGCGAATGCGATGAATATTTGTTTGATGACAGGAGATATTTCGTCTTGCCCTCATTCACTACCAGACCCATTCGCTTCGCTTCTTTATCCAGTCTGGAGAAAGCAGAACTAACGGCGCGGTTGTTGGGGCCAATAATGTCAATATCATCGGCGTACGCCAGCAGCTGTACACCCTTGATTAACACCCAGCAATAAAAGTTCTAGGGGAAATCACGATACACTCCAATGTTATGTAGGACTGTGGAAGGGGTCTTCCAAAGATCGGTTGACTTTGGATCTGTAGCCTCCTATTAAAGCGGAATAAAGAATAGATTGGTTTACTTCCCGTCACTTGCGAACTGCTACTTAATGAATTTATATATAGTCAAAACGCGTAAACGTGGGAAAGCAACTGATCCTGTCACAAGTCTGTTCAAACTTCACTTAGACAAGATCGAAAAGGTTTGTATAGCGTATATCCCCTAAAAGAAGAGAATATTTTAGAAGTAACTGAAACGCTAACATGACAGTCCGCGGGCTTCTTTCAAAAGGTGCTACAGTGAATGAGAAAGTTTCGAGGAGGAAGAAACAATATTTTATGCAATTATACTCTAAGCAGAAGTAGATATTGGAATAGGGATTTTCAATTGATTAATTACGTGTAGACATCTCTGAGTACAACATTTGGAAAACAATATTGCCTCGAAACCATCTTTTTCACTGGCTTACCACGCTCAAAAGTATTTTCCAAGTATATTTCAAATTATTCCTTATACTTTAGCAAATAATTTATTTTAATTAGTTCGTTCAAATTTAATTTTCCGAACAGGTGGCAACTTTTCTCAAGCAACCTTTTTCTAAAATATTTCAATATTGCAATATTGAACCATCGCGAACCAAAATCTCAAATCAAAGAAATTCAAACTATGCCAGGGAAAGAAAGTGTCCTCCCTCTGGCCAACAACGAAAGTCGACGGACGGAAGTGAACTTAAGTGCAGTAACTATGAAAATAGCAGCAATATGTTGACAAAGAAATCGAAACTAAATTTTAGAAAATATGTAAGAATAAAGGAGAGAAAATATTAAAAAAAAATAATTGCAAGCTACACCAGCAAGAAAATAGAAAGAGCACAAAATGCGCAAAAGTCGAATCTGTTGAGGCCAGCAACGGAACGGATGCGGAAGTACCAACATCTAGTAGGAACTGATACAAGGTTAGCAATAACAATACAAAAACACCAACACAAAGCTACAAAATACATTAAGAGAACAGCAGCAGCAAAACATCTAAGCAACAACAACTAAAAACGAATTCAACACAAGTAAAATCAAAAGAGACTATGTCAAAAGTTAAAAAGTATTCGAGGTTCGTGGCATTGTGGTTTCGGTTGTTCGTTTATATGATCGTTGGAGGGTGGCGACAAGGGTACCGCTAAGGAAACGCATACTACGACCTAAATATGTTTGTTAAAAACAGACAACGATAAATGTGAAAAATATCAAATTTCACAAGAATCGAAAATAGCGAGTGAAGAAAAGTTGCAAACGAAGAAAAGGAAGCAGAGTAGGATGAAAAGAAGAGCAACAAGGGATGTGATGATGATAAACTGAAGCTGGAGTTGGGTTAAAGTTTGTAATGTCAAGCGCAGCAACAGTAAATTGTAAACGCAAAACGACACAAGTCTGTTATAATTGCACGCAAAGCGATTTTTTTCTTATTTGTATACTTTTTTTGTTTTGTTGCTGGAAGTTGACTTTCTTTGAAGCATCACGATACCTTTTTTTAACTTTTAAAAAGAAATAAATGCTGTTAGAGGAGAGAAGAATTTCATTGCTGACCTCACTGTGGTAAAATTTTACGTTATAAATATATGAAATATTAAAAAAAAAATTGAAATATTAAGCATCATTGCATTTGATTTGTTTTGATTTGATTTGATTTGATTTGATTTGATTTGATTTGATTTGATTTGATTTGATTTGATTTGATTTGATTTGATTTGATTTGATTTGATTTGATTTGATTTGATTTGATTTGATTTGATTTGATTTGATTTGATTTGATTTGATTTG